>OZ010608.1:59358571-59663571 GCA_963932145.1 Acanthosepion lycidas
TATCTTCTGTATCTGAACCTTGTTCTTATATTGTCCTTTCTTTCACTCTCAGTAAACCCTTGCATCCAAATTGCTTTTATCACATTACTTAGATTGAAATGATTAAAACAAATATATACATTGCTAATGGTTTTACAACAGAAATGTCTTAAAAATAAGGCAACAATTATTATTGGAAAGAAACTAAGGCAAATATAACAGATAAATTAGGAAATTTACATATATGCTTTAAATGGAATGCTTAAAATTTTACTTCAGAACTATTAGGTTGGTGCAAAAATAATGTCGTTTTCTCACATATGTTACTATGTGAGTAAACGACATTATTTTTGCACCAACCTAATACATTATAATATAAACGAGTTCGTAAACGTATCCAAAGACTAATCACTGAAATCAATGGTGACCAGGTCGCTTCCGGCCACCGAAACCAAACGTAAACAGACGCCTGATTAAATACTCTCGGGTTACCGATGTGCCCAGCAGGTTAAATATCAGTACGTATGTTTGTCAATTGTTCCGGTCTGTCTCACACTCTCTAAAGGAACTCCTGTTTTTTGGACGGTAGTTGCTTAGTGGTTCATTCCTCAGAGGAATTTTTAAATTTTTCCGGGGAGCGTGGTATTTTGTTTCTCGCGTGAACTCAATGTCGGTCATCAAACATCGAAGCTGAGTAGGAAGATCTCTTCAAAACAAGAGACCACTTCAGAAAACTTAACAATAATTTATTGACCGGGAATATTAATCGAACATGCGTTTTCTACAGTTTGTAACAAAATAGTGACATCGAAGTATTTTGAGGCCTTTGGTTCCGTTTTTCGCTTCCACAAATTATAGCAGTTTTTGTTTTTCCCTTCTCCGTATGGTTGATATAAAAGAGCTCCACCCCCGCCTCCCTGGGCATACCCATCCAAGCTTGATCTTAATGTATGTAAAAATTTCCAACTTTTCGTGTATTATTTCAACAGTTCCATTGCCCAAAAACCACATGACCCCGACGAAAAAAACTATTTCTCCGTCAGCTTATGTGTACAGCATCGTAATATTAAGAATTTATCCTTCTCCCGATAATATTTCAGCTCGGAAATCCAAGTAAATAATTTTCCTTATCAGAGAAAGAAAACCACTTACGTGACATTTCAAAGTTTGTACCAAATTAATTCGGGGTTCAACTCTCTCTACTTCCCTCATCAACTTCATTTTATATGTTTAATGTAACTTTAATTCTGTTTTTCTTTTTTCCATTTTCCTCATAATTATTTAAGATATCCATCTAGGAGTTTTCATATTGATTTCCAATTTTTATTCCACCCAAATCACCATTTTGCATTCTCGAAATTACAACTAAACATCGAACTGCAAATCAGAAAGGTAAATAGCCAAGAATGAAGTCAAGTGTTACAGCTTCATTCATTTGTGTCATTCCGTTTGTTTCATTCTTTTCGGAGATTAGATGTTGAAGCGTTGTGTTGCTTAACCGTGTAGTATGGATTCTGCAAGTTAAGTAAATGGTGAAACTCTTTCTCAATTTAATATAGTGAATATCAACAGGAAACGAAATACATGTTAGGCCAGGGCTTTTAATTTGTTTGAAATTTTAAAATGAAATAGCCATTAGGTTATGTTCCATAGAGCACTTGGCATTCCGAAAGTGTTAATTTAATCCCTGGATGATATGATGCACAATCAAGAAAATTAAAATTGCTTCATAAAAAAAAATTCATTTAAGAATTCTGAAGTTCCATCAGAAGGACACCAAGCGTTGACAGATAAAGGAATGATAAGAATAGTGCTTCATCGATCAAATAAAAACCTTCCATTTGACATTCCCAGAACTTTACACTATGCGACGAACAGTAAATAATATCATAAACACAAAACAATACATAAGGAAATTGATTTGAATGAATCAATATATAAAATGACTTACATTATTTTGTCGTATTTGTTCATTATCTTGCCAACCATTGAATCGTTAAATTATGGCAACTAATAACACGGTAAATGTTTCGATGTTTATTAACATTATCCTCCGAAAAGCATGACAAGAAAGAATTTGATTTTTCTTATTTGTATTCACACGTTCTTTGTTAATCATTTATCGATTATCTACAACGGAGAGATCACGTAAAAATATTCTTCAAAAGTTATACACATGCCTTTTAACGCTGTAGTCGTTGTGAGAGGTGGAAATGTGGTGGCTACTTTCCCTGCACATCGTGCCAATTTGGCTGAATAACAGATTAGATATTCTTTGTCGAACAATGATCCCATGGGACAAGTATATTCCATTTCTTCTCCAGCGACACATTGGAAATATTTGGAACAATTTGCTGGATTCGGGCGGCTCATAGCTTGAGTACACGGACCTAAAAAGTGAAAGGGGTATAAGTGCTTTTATAGAACATCGACGACATATAGATATGTAGTCTAATATATATATATATATATATATATATATATATATATATATATATATATATATATATATATATATATATATATATATATAATGTATGTACTATGTCTGTGTGTGTATGTCATGTACACTTTGAAAATCATCGATCAATAACCATAGGCTCTGTAGGTGAAATAGGAAACTATTTTTCTCGCCAAATAAACCCGGATGAACAAATTATGATATTTGTCAATATAAACCTCCAATCGATATATTCATTAAACAAAATATTAGACATAACTATTTTACCAGTATATGAATATAGTTATTGATTGTTTGGGATATTCATACCGATGTTTATCTATAATAATGAATTGTTAAAAGTAACATCACTTCCAAATTTAATCCATCAGAGTTGAATAATAAAAGGTCCCGACTAATAACCGTTTTATGCAATATTTAACAAGAATAAAATCCTGGTATGTTTCGTTTGAAGAAAATAAACTTTTCAGTAAAATTGCATCGGCTGGACATATTTATGTTTGATTGTGTATCTTCTGTAGCGTTGACGAGTGTTCGATTGCAATGAATTCTCATACCACTAAAGATGTAGCGAGTTCGAACTTCAGAAGAATACTCACTTAGAATACGCTTACTATGGTGTAAATCCAAATAAAAACTAGGAAGATTTTATGATTCGTGTCTTTTTAGTAAAGTTGGTTTTACGGCTTACTCGCATTGAAAGATCCGCGTTCGAAAATCTTTCAGTCAATAACACCATTAATACAATAAATAATACGTAACGACGTGAGCCACAAACCTGAAATCGTTGTAGTGGATTCTGGTTGGCTGCTCGTTATGTCAGGTGTAGATGGTACAGATGTAAGTTCCTCGGTTGCAGCAGTCGATCCTGAAATCGTTGTAGACGATTCTCTTTGGCTGCTCGATATGTCAGGTGTAGATGGTACAGATGTAAGTTCCTCGGTTGCAGCAGTCGATCCTGAAATCGTTGTAGTGGATTCTGGTTGGCTGCTCGTTATGTCAGGTGTAGATGGTACAGATGTAAGTTCCTCGGTTGCAGCAGTCGATCCTGAAATCGTTGTAGACGATTCTCTTTGGCTGCTCGATAAGTCAGGTGTAGATGGTACAGATGTAAGTTCCTCTGTTGCGGCAGTCGATCCTGAAATCGTTATAGTGGATTCTGGTTGGCTGCTCGTTATGTCCGGTGTAGATGGTACAGATGTAAGTTCCTCTGTTGCAGCAGTCGATCCTGAAATCGTTGTAGACGATTCTCGCTGGCTGCTCGATATGTCAGGTGTAGATGGTACAGATGTAAGTTCCTCTGTTGCGGCAGTCGATCCTGAAATCGTTGTAGTGGATTCTGGTTGGCTGCTCGTTATGTCCGGTGTAGAAGGTACAGATGTAAGTTCCTCGGTTGCGGCAGTCGATCCTGAAATCGTTGTAGTGGATTCTGGTTGGCTGCTCGTTATGTCAGGTGTAGATGGTACAGATATAAGTTCCTCTGTTGCAGCAGTCGATCCTGAAATCGTTGTAGTCGATTCTCGTTGGCTGCTCGATATGTCAGGTGTAGATTGTATAGATGTAAGTTCCTCGGTTGCGGCAGTCGATCCTGAAATCGTTGTAGTGGATTCTGGTTGGCTGCTCGTTATGTCAGGTGTAGATGGTACAGATGTAAGTTCCTCTGTTGCGGCAGTCGATCCTGAAATCGTTGTAGTGGATTCTGGTTGGCTGCTCGTTATGTCAGGCGTAGATGGTACAGATGTAAGTTCCTCGGTTGCGGCAGTCGATCCTGAAATCGTTGTAGTGGATTCTGGTTGGCTGCTCGTTATGTCAGGTGTAGATGGTACAGATGTAAGTTCCTCAGTTGCATCAGTCGATCCTGAAATCGTTGTAGTCGATTCTCGTTGGCTGCTCGATATGTCAGGTGTAGATGGTACAGATGTAAGTTCCTCTGTTGCGGCAGTCGATCCTGAAATCGTTGTAGTGGATTCTGGTTGGCTGCTCGTTATGTCAGGTGTAGATGGTACAGATGTAAGTTCCTCGGTTGCGGCAGTCGATCCTGAAATCGTTGTAGTGGATTCTGGTTGGCTGCTCGTTATGTCAGGTGTAGATGGTACAGATGTAAGTTCTTCAGTTGCATCAGTCGATCCTGAAATCGTTGTAGTCGATTCTCGTTGGCTGCTCGTTATGTCCGGTGTAGATGGTACAGATGTAAGTTCCTCGGTTGCGGCAGTCGATCCTGAAATCGTTGTAGTGGATTCTGGTTGGCTGCTCGTTATGTCAGGTGTAGATGGGACAGATGTAAGTTCCTCTGTTGCAGCAGTCGATCCTGAAATCGTTGTAGTCGATTCTCGTTGGCTGCTCGATATGTCAGGTGTAGATGGTATAGATGTAAGTTCCTCGGTTGCGGCAGTCGATCCTGAAATCGTTGTAGTGGATTCTGGTTGGCTGCTCGTTATGTCAGGTGTAGATGTTACAGATGTAAGTTCCTCTGTTGCGGCAGTCGATCCTGAAATCGTTGTAGTGGATTCTGGTTGGCTGCTCGTTATGTCAGGCGTAGATGGTACAGATGTAAGTTCCTCGGTTGCGGCAGTCGATCCTGAAATCGTTGTAGTGGATTCTGGTTGGCTGCTCGTCATGTCAGGTGTAGATGGTACAGATGTAAGTTCCTCTGTTGCAGCCGTCGATCCTGAAATCGTTGTAGCGGATTCTGGTTGGCTGCTCGTTATGTCAGGTGTAGATGGTACAGATGTAAGTTCCTCTGTTGCAGCAGTCGACCCTGAAATCGTTGTAGTCGATTCTCGTTGGCTGCTCGATATGTCAGGTGTAGATACTACAGATGTAAGTTCCTCTGTTGCGGCAGTCGATCCTGAAATCGTTGTAGTGGATTCTGGTTGGCTGCTCGTTATGTCAGGTGTAGATGGTACAGATGTAAGTTCCTCGGTTGCAGCAGTCGATCCTGAAATCGTTGTAGACGATTCTCTTTGGCTGCTCGATATGTCAGGTGTAGATGGTACAGATGTAAGTTCCTCGGTTGCGGCAGTCGATCCTGAAATCGTTGTAGTGGATTCTGGTTGGCTGCTCGTTATGTCCGGTGTAGATGGTACAGATGTAAGTTCCTCTGTTGCGGCAGTCGATCCTGAAATCGTTGTAGTGGATTCTGGTTGGCTGCTCGTTATGTCCGGTGTAGATGGTACAGATGTAAGTTCCTCTGTTGCAGCAGTCGATCCTGAAATCGTTGTAGACGATTCTGGTTGGCTGCTCGATATGTCAGGTGTAGATGGTATAGATGTAAGTTCCTCGGTTGCGGCAGTCGATCCTGAAATCGTTGTAGTGGATTCTGGTTGGCTGCTCGTTATGTCAGGTGTAGATGTTACAGATGTAAGTTCCTCTGTTGCGGCAGTCGATCCTGAAATCGTTGTAGTGGATTCTGGTTGGCTGCTCGTTATGTCAGGCGTAGATGGTACAGATGTAAGTTCCTCGGTTGCGGCAGTCGATCCTGAAATCGTTGTAGTGGATTCTGGTTGGCTGCTCGTCATGTCAGGTGTAGATGGTACAGATGTAAGTTCCTCTGTTGCAGCCGTCGATCCTGAAATCGTTGTAGCGGATTCTGGTTGGCTGCTCGTTATGTCAGGTGTAGATGGTACAGATGTAAGTTCCTCTGTTGCAGCAGTCGACCCTGAAATCGTTGTAGTGGATTCTCGTTGGCTGCTCGATATGTCAGGTGTAGATGGTACAGATGTAAGTTCCTCTGTTGCGACAGTCGATCCTGAAATCGTTGTAGTGGATTCTGGTTGGCTGCTCGTTATGTCAGGTGTAGATGGTACAGATGTAAGTTCCTCGGTTGCAGCAGTCGATCCTGAAATCGTTGTAGACGATTCTCGTTGGCTGCTCGATATGTCAGGTGTAGATGGTACAGATGTAAGTTCCTCTGTTGCGGCAGTCGATCCTGAAATCGTTGTAGTGGATTCTGGTTGGCTGCTCGTTATGTCAGGTGTAGATGTTACAGATGTAAGTTCCTCTGTTGCGGCAGTCGATCCTGAAATCGTTGTAGTGGATTCTGGTTGGCTTCTCGTTATGTCAGGTGTAGATGGTACAGATGTAAGTTCCTCGGTTGCAGCAGTCGATCCTGAAATCGTTGTAGTCGATTCTCGTTGGCTGCTTGATATGTCAGGTGTAGATGGTATAGCTGTAAGTTCCTCGGTTGCGGCAGTCGATCCTGAAATCGTTGTAGTGGATTCTGGTTGGCTGCTCGTTATGTCAGGTGTAGATGTTACAGATGTAAGTTCCTCTCTTGCGGCAGTCGGTCCTGAAATCGTTGTAGTGTATTCTGGTTGGCTGCTCGTTATGTCAGGCGTAGATGGTACAGATGTAAGTTCCTCGGTTGCGGCAGTCGATCCTGAAATCGTTGTAGTGGATTCTGGTTGGCTGCTCGTTATGTCAGGTGTAGATGGTACAGATGTAAGTTCCTCTGTTGCAGCCGTCGATCCTGAAATCGTTGTAGTGGATTCTGGTTGGCTGCTCGTTATGTCAGGTGTAGATGGTACAGATGTAAGTTCCTCTGTTGCAGCAGTCGACCCTGAAATCGTTGTAGTCGATTCTCGTTGGATGCTCGATATGTCAGGTGTAGATGGTACAGATGTAAGTTCCTCGGTTGCGACAGTCGATCCTGAAATCGTTGTAGTAGATTCTGGTTGGCTGCTCGTTATGTCAGGTGTAGATGGTACGGATGAAAGTTCCTCTTTTGCGGCAGTCGATCTTGAAATCGATGTAGTGGATGGTGGTTGGCTGCTCGTTATGTCAGGTGTAGATGGTGCAGATGTAAGTTCCTCTGTTGCGGGAGTCGATCCTGAAATCGTTGTAGTGGATTCTGGTTGGCTTCTCGTTATGTCAGGTGTAGATGGTACAGATGTAAGTTCCTCTGTTGCGGCAGTCGATCCTGAAATCGTTGTAGTGGATTCTGGTTGGCTGCCCGTTATGTCAGGTGTAGATGGTACAGATGTAAGTTCCTCTGTTGCGGCAGTCGATCCTGAAATCGTTGTAGTGGATTCTAGTTGGCTGCTCGTTATGTCAGGTGTAGATGGTACAGATGTAAGTTCCTCGGTTGCGACAGTCGATCCTGAAATCGTTGTAGTAGATTCTGGTTGGCTGCTCGTTATGTCAGGTGTAGATGCTACGGATGAAAGTTCCTCTTTTGCAGCAGTCGATCTTGAAATCGATGTAGTGGATGGTGGTTGGCTGCTCGTTATGTCAGGTGTAGATGGTGCAGATGTAAGTTCCTCTGTTGCGGGAGTCGATCCTGAAATCGTTGTAGTGGATTCTGGTTGGCTGCCCGTTATGTCAGGTGTAGATGGTACAGATGTAAGTTCCTCGGTTGCGGCAGTCGATCCTGAAATCGTTGTAGTGGATTCTGGTTGGCTGCTCGTTATGTCAGGTGTAGATGGTACAGATGTAAGTTCCTCGGTTGCGGCAGTCGATCCGGAAATCGTTGTAGTGGATTCTGGTTGGCTGCTCGTTATGTCAGGTGTAGATGGTACAGATGTAAGTTCTTCGGTTGCGGCCGTCGATCCTGAAATCGTTGTAGTGGATTCTGGTTGGCTGCTCGTTATGTCAGGTGTAGGTGTTACAGATGTAAGTTCCTCTGTTGCGGCAGTCGATCCTGAAATCGTTGTAGTGGATTCTGGTTGGCTGCTCGTTATGTCAGGTGTAGATGGTACAGATATAAGTTCCTCTGTTGCAGCAGTCGATCCTGAAATCGTTGTAGTGGATTCTGGTTGGCTGCTCGTTATGTCAGCTGTAGATGGTACAGATGTAATTTCCTCTGTTGCAGCCGTCGATCCTGAAATCGTTGTAGTGGATTCTGGTTGGCTGCTCGTTATGTCAGGTGTAGATGGTACAGATGTAAGTTCTTCGGTTGCGGCCGTCGATCCTGAAATCGTTGTAGTGGATTCTAGTTGGCTGCTCGTTATGTCAGGTGTAGATGGTACAGATGTAAGTTCCTCGGTTGCGGCAGTCGATCCTGAAATCGTTGTAGTGGATTCTGGTTGGCTGCTCGTTATGTCAGGTGTAGATGGTACAGATGTAAGTTCCTCGGTTGCAGCCGTCGATCCTGAAATCGTTGTAGTGGATTCTGGTTGGCTGCTCGTTATGTCAGGTGTAGATGGTACAGATGTACGTTCCTCAGTTGCGGCAGTCGATCCTGAAATCGTTATAGTGGATTCTGATTGGCTGCTCGTTATGTCAGGTGTAGATGGTACAGATGTACCTTCCTCGGTTGCGGCAGTCGATCCTGAAATCGTTGTAGTGGATTCTGGTTGTCTGCTCGTTATGTCAGGTGTAGATGGTACAGATGTAATTTCCTCGGTTGCGGCAGTCGATCCTGAAATCGTTGTAGTGGATTCTGGTTGGCTGCTCGTTATGTCAGGTGTAGATGGTACAGATGTAAGTTCCTCGGTTGCGGCAGTCGATCCTGAAATCGTTGTAGTGGATTCTGGTTGGCTGCTCGTTATGTCAGGTGTAGATGGTACAGATGTAAGTTCCTCGGTTGCGGCAGTCGATCCTGAAATCGTTGTAGTGGATTCTGGTTGGCTGCTCGTTATGTCAGGTGTAGATGGTACAGATGTACGTTCCTCAGTTGCGGCAGTCGATCCTGAAATCGTTGTAGTGGATTCTGGTTGGCTGCTCGTTATGTCAAGTGTAGAGGGTACAGATGTAAGTTCCTCGGTTGCAGCCGTCGATCCTGAAATCGTTTTAGTGGATTCTGGTTGGCTGCTCGTTATGTCAAGTGTAGAGGGTACAGATGTAATTTCCTCTGTTGCAGCCGTCGATCCTGAAATCGTTGTAGTGGATTCTGGTTGGCTGCTCGTTATGTCAAGTGTAGAGGGTACAGATGTAAGTTCCTCGGTTGCAGCCGTCGATCCTGAAATCGTTTTAGTGGATTCTGGTTGGCTGCTAGTTATGTCAGGTGTAGATGGTACAGATGTAAGTTCCTCGGTTGCAGCCGTCGATCCTGAAATCGTTGTAGTGGATTCTGGTTGGCTGCTCGTTATGTCAGGTGTAGATGGTACAGATGTAAGTTCCTCGGTTGCGGCAGTCGATCCTGAAATCGTTGTAGTGGATTTTGGTTGGCTGCTCGTTATGTCAGGTGTAGATGGTACAGATGTACGTTCCTCAGTTGCGGCAGTCGATCCTGAAATCGTTATAGTGGATTCTGGTTGGCTGCTCGTTATGTCAGGTGTAGATGGTACAGATGTACGTTCCTCAGTTGCGGCAGTCGATCCTGAAATCGTTATAGTGGATTCTGGTTGGCTGCTCGTTATGTCAGGTGTAGATGGTACAGATGTACGTTCCTCAGTTGCGGCAGTCGATCCTGAAATCGTTGTAGTGGATTCTGGTTGGCTGCTCGTTATGTCAGGTGTAGATGGTACAGATGTAAGTTCCTCGGTTGCGGCAGCCGATCCTGAAATCGTTGTAGTGGATTCTGGTTGGCTGCTCGTTATGTCAGGTGTAGATGGTACAGATGTACGTTCCTCAGTTGCGGCAGTCGATCCTGAAATCGTTGTAGTGGATTCTGGTTGGCTGCTCGTTATGTCAGGTGTAGATGGTACAGATGTACGTTCCTCAGTTGCGGCAGTCGATCCTGAAATCGTTGTAGTGGATTCTGGTTGGCTGCTCGTTATGTCAGGTGTAGATGGTACAGATGTAAGTTCCTCGGTTGCGGCAGCCGATCCTGAAATCGTTGTAGTGGATTCTGGTTGGCTGCTCGTTATGTCAGGTGTAGATGGTACAGATGTACGTTCCTCAGTTGCGGCCGTCGATCCTGAAATCGTTGTAGTGGATTCTGGTTGGCTGCTCGTTATGTCAGGTGTAGATGGTACAGATGTACGTTCCTCAGTTGCGGCAGTCGATCCTGAAATCGTTGTAGTGGATTCTGGTTGGCTGCTCGTTATGTCAGGTGTAGATGTTACAGATGTAAGTTCCTCGGTTGCGGCAGCCGATCCTGAAATCGTTGTAGTGGATTCTGGTTGGCTGCTCGTTATGTCAGATGTAGATGGTACAGATGTATGTTCCTCTGTTGCAGCCGTCGATCCTGAAATCGTTGTAGTGGATTCTGGTTGGCTGCTAGATATTTCAGATGTAGATGGTATAGAAGTCTGCTGTTCTGTTTCACCTATTGAAGATAAAATATTTATAATCGATTATAGTTAGCTCCTGGATATTTTGGCATTTGTTTTCATTAAATTAGTTATATGTTGTTACTGCAGCAGCTGCTTTGAAGAATTACTTGTAAAATCTTGAACTATTTTCGTATTATCACCTGTCATTTCTTCTCATAAATATCTATAGATATTTTTATGGGCTTATCCAAGTACCTTCGTTCTTATATCGTATTTATATAAATACTTTGCTTACGTCTTTTATCTGACACATTTGTAATTTACCCTTGCTCTGTCATTTTTCCTTCATTTTTCGTCGTATATCGACTACCTGTCAATAGTCTTTCTTAAAGATACTCGTTTGAACACTTTATGGAATCGTGACAATGTTTAAACTTAAACTCCCGAGTCTAGTCTTGTATGCTACACCTGGACAGTTTTGATCGTAACGAAAAGAATGAAAATACTGCAGTAACACCTCTAAGTAGAAGCTTATAAATCTTTGTTTGACTAATTCATCTTTAAACGTTTATTTGAGATGGGATGCACTTTTTTATCAACACAAATTATTTAATTGCTCTTTACTCAATTTTGACAATCCTTCATTTCATAACTGGCTGCACTGTAGGAGAACGAACAACACAAGACTATAACTGAAGTGATGGATTCAAGAATGATATAACTTGGGATGCCAATATTTCCTTTTAAATTTTCAGATAATTAGGGTCGATACACATCAGCCGACATATTTGCTGGTCTTTGCCTGGACAAGTCTTCAATATTTGAGACTCTTTTTCTTCGTTTTGTTGTATCTTAATTTCGTCACAACATAAAACGAAAATATTACTTTCTCCAGACTGATTTGCATATGACTGCTTCGACATTATCCAAGTAGAGAAAATTGTTTTAAGTCATCTTCACTGAATTTCTTCCTCTGTATTAAATGTTAGTGATCGCCTAATTTAAATAAATGATCAGTGGAGACTATAGTCTACGCTAGACAAGAATATGGACGTTGTTTATATTGAGTTTCTATTCTTACTTTAGTCTTGCCAATTACTGTATTGGACTTTACATTAGTTAAATTACTTGATTTCCTTGGGTTGGTTAATCAACGCCTTTTTAAATCAAAATGGGGCATAATCATTTTCACCACTTGGTCTGTATATATATATATATATATATATATATATATATATATATATATATATATATATAGTCTGTTACCTATCTAAATTATTTTTTATTTGATCGATACTCAACTGCTTTATCTGACCATTTAGAGCGAAACCACGAACACAAAAATTTACCAATCACTTTTTACGAATGAATTGCATTTTACTTTTCCTATAATAGATAGTATAATATTCCAAAAATGATTCTTTTTTTTCCTTCCCTTTCCAATGTTTAAATTAACCACCAAAGTAGGTTGACTTTTTTGGTGTTGTGGAGTAGATGGTGATAATTTCAAAAATCCGATCTAGTGTGACAGCTGGCACAACAACGATAATGATATGACCTATTTTTTATAAATTAAATTAAAAATAAATACTTCTAATTCGAACAAACTAGTTGAATTTTTTGTTAGAAATACAAATCAAATTCAGGAGATACTTTAATTGAAATATAACAAAATAATGAAAAGGATAAAACAGATTTTGCAATATTTACCGTGAGTGGTCGTTATCATAGAAGTTGGCATCTGAAACGGTATGAAATAATTTGTTATTCCATGCGTTTTTATAATCTCACTAGATCCGTTAGAAGATAGGTAACGCTAAGTCCCTTCAGTTATCTCGTATTTTGCTCAGTACTTCTGATGCTACCTTCTCTGCCGTAGTCTTCCCACTCTCGCCCTACCTTGAATCTCCAGTTTCTTAGGAGACTGTCTTTTAACTTAGTTATGGGCCATCCGTGATACACGCTTAGGCTATCATGTATCTTTCGATACATGACTGACGAGGTAGATTTTTCCCGCAGTAGGTTGCTATTACTTTCTACTATAGAAACCGGTCTGTCCTGCTACTTACCCACAACTGGGGGGTGGAGAAGAAGATTCATAACAAGGTTATTAGCACGTAAGTGAATGTAATGGATTTGACTGGATTGACGCTGATTCCTCAATCCGAACCGCTATCCATTACGCCACCGTGCCTCCTCCACCTTTTAGCTTAACTAGGTGCTAAAACAAAGCTAACATTGCCGAAATGATTAAGAAGACGGGATGTGAGAAACAAGTTCTTCTCGTTGAAAATGGCTTCATCATTTCCAGTTATTTGATGTTAACTCAAGCGTTCCAAGTCTGTAATCGATAAATGAGTTTTATGATCAAAACCAAATTAATGATTTTAATTATAATAAAATAGGTGGATCTCTCTAGTTTTCGCAGATTTTACAAAACATGAATGTCTTGATTGTTGGGATAATTGGATGTGTTAATCGTTATTAGTATTGAAAAGTGCGGAACAAATCTGTCTTGCTGTGAAGTTTGGATATAAATGGAGGAAACAAGTTTGTAATTTAACATATATTTATTTGACCGCTGAATAAACGGGCATCTAATAGGTTAAATAAGAAAGAATATGTAAAATATAGGTATGTTCTGCCTATTAAACGACGTGGTGCTCTCCAAGTTACTGTTACGATGTTTGCCGGTGTATAAAAAAAAGGGAAAAAAACTTTTGCCCATTGTTAATTGTGGTTATTCACTTTTCTGAGGAAAATTCTTCCTGACAATGGGGGAGTAATCCCACGATTATTTCCGGTTCTATGTGTGTGGTGACTAGGACAGATCCGTCAGGCAACTATTTTCCTAGTTTATTCTGACTTCAGCTTCGTAAATTCGATCTGCTCATAAACCAGGTTAAGGGTACCGTCACCATTTCGCAGTCAGTTTTGAGAAGGCCCCCCCTTAGGAACCCTGCACAGTCGCACAATTTTCAACGATAAGGTGTATTTTTTTTAACTCATTTGAAAATAGACATCCAAAGATTATTTGTTCTAAAATGATGTAATTTTTCCATTAGTTTTATTTTTAAAAAATGTTAAAATTGTCACTTTTTCTAAATTAGATTGGATAAAAGGTTTAACAAGGATATTAAACAAAAGCATTTTAAGTGCAACAACATTTAAATTTAAATAAAAATTTATGTAAAAATTTTGATATTTCTTATTTAGTAATGTTTAGTTTTGAAATCTTTTACGGTAGGATATCATTGCTTTGCCACTGGGCATGTTGCCCCCTGCTGATGATCACATGCGGCGAGATTATGAATTACCACTCCCTGACGATAATTACAAGCGGCGCGAGACTTGAAAGAAACCATCTTGGTGACTTTTCATAGCAAAAAGACGTATTCTTTTTGCTCCAGCAAAAATTTAAGTACCTCAACTACAGTCACTGAAATTTGTTTTGAACTCTTCACATTCCATTGCATTTCGCATTTTTCTTTCGTAAAATGTCCTATCACTATATTTGTTAATATTCCATGTTTTAAATTCTATGTCTTATTTTTCCTTTGGACCCCCACGTCCGCCAAAAATTGTTTGTGTCAAATGTACCAGGAGCACAGAAATCTCATTAAAAGTGTTGAAGCCTGCAACAGGCATTTGATTTTAAAATTATGAAACAATTTCGCTGAACAAATTTTACTTATATTACTAATCTGACACGAAATAAACAAAATAAATCCTTATTCAATAGTATCCAATTTAATACTATCTTACTGTATGTTGATTCGAAAAAATTAAAAGAATTAAAACCACATAATAAAATAGAATATTTATTTATACAATAAAATCGACATAATATATTCATATCTTGCAAATTATATACAATGCATCTACGTTTGACTTAAAATTTCGACAATTATTAAAATATAAATGGTAACAATTTTCGTTTAAAGAGCAGCAACAGCAAATCGCACATTTTTTGCTTGCACACTGACAATTCAGATTGTGAATCCCTGATATATTTCCATTTTCCAAATTAGACGTTTTTTTATATAAGGATATCACTTGCGAGTTTTTCCAGAATACAAGCATACTGCTCAAGTAGGATTATTTAGCGTCAATCTTTTTAAGTGAAGAAAGTGTATGCTTGCAATACTTCTAAATCGACAATTGAAATCCTGTCTGTTATGCTTTTTACGCACATGTGTATATGTGTTTGTGAGATATTTTCAAAACTAACTTGCTAACCAATGCTTTATGGTTATTCACACAAAATATAGAGCCAAGTAACTAATTTCAAAACCTGATCGTGCGTTTTCAATACTCTGTTCTCATTCGTTTTGTTCTGTGTTTACTGACTAAAAGATAAGTAAACCTTTCGAATGGCAAAGCACTGAAAGTATTCTTAGCAGCCTTAAATAATACAAGTCGTTTACTATCAAATAACTTTCAGAAAAGTATACCTACAGTAGTAAGGAGTAAAATTAACATTTGTGGCCAAAAATGTCGGTTGTTATCGTTTGTCAATTGTAAGAATTTAAATTTAAAACAGCTTAATGACTGTACAGCTAAAAAAATTCTTCAAGAGCTTTTCATTTAGAAATGAATCAATCGAAGCTGCATTTCGTAAATGAAATCCTGTAAGCATTAAGGGTGACAAATTTTTATTTAATTCTCATATTCTGATTTTTTTTTTTGTTTTTTTAATCTCTCCGTACAACGAGATGATAACGTAGTGGAACGATCATTAATAATAAACATCAAAAGAATTTTTTTTAATCTCCAAGTGGAAATCGATATTGGATTTACTAAGCGAAGCTTCGATGTGGCACAATTCCAAAAATATGGAGCACCTTGTGAAAAATAAGCTCACTATTCAGTAGTAATTGGTAAGGTGAGACAAGCTTGCTAGCCATGTTGAAGAGCTCGGACGTAAATAGTATCCCTTCCAGAGAAATGTATGAGCATTTATGTAGTCCTTATGTTATGATATCCGGTAAGGGAGGCCACTCATAACTGGTTGCTTAAGATGGAATTATCGACAGTGATTTTGGCCGCCATAATATTTGGGCTTTGTGTGTACGTCTACACGCGGTTGTGTGTATGTACATGCATATGTGTTCGCGTACAAGCATGTGTGGCATGTGTATAAGAAGATACATGTTTGCGTGCATTAGTATGTTTACATGTTAAAGGAAAATAGAAAAAAACTGAGATTGAAAAAAATCGAAAAGCCTTTACCGTTAATGTTGAAGCGATACACTGTTTATAGGCTTCTGTCGAGCATTTTTTAATTGATTTGTCATACGCTTGATTCGGGGGACAGTTTCGATTCGGCAAGAATTTCCCCATGTAACAAAGATGTGTCTTTGTGCAATCATCTTCTGACTTCTGGAGATATATCGTATTCGGAGTGCAACCTTCAAACAAGAAAAAAACGAAAAAAAAAAAAAACAATTTCATTGCTAATGTTCTAATATGCAGTTGCAGCAATCGTAACAGATTTAAATTTATACTCACCTTATCGAATGCAATAAAAACAGATATTAAACGAAAAGAAAACTCTTTATATTTATCATTTACTCATCTTTATTGCTATATTCATGACGTTTCGGCCGTTATACTCTCCGACCTTCTTCAGGTGACTGGAATTTCTAACTGAACCCTTATGCCCAACAGAGTAGATCCTTCTAGTTCCCCTTACCATACCTCTTCCGGGTGTCTCAGTTATCTACCTTTTAACTAAACACGCCAAGTTTCTGTTCACTCACATCTCTTTGGGTCAAGTTACCAATGCGTTTATCCACTGGGCCATGTGTCCTTGAGGACATTAGTGTATGAATTTTGGGACTTATAAACTTAATTGCTCAGATATATTTTTTACCAGAGCACATATTGCAATTTTGTTGTTATTATTATTTTTCTCTGGCACTCCGCATTACTGGTTCCCATATTGTATTCATTTCTATGCTTTTTTCGGCTTAGGAAATTTTTGTGGTGATGGGTTAATTCCTTAAGTTTTCATATTTTTCAGTGATGTCCTCTGTCTCTTATTTCAATTTCATCCCATAGGGGGGGTGATCTCCTTTTTCCTTCCATATGTGGTCAGCTACGCCTGATTTTTCTATTTCACCTTGTGTTACGGCTTTACGATGTTCTTGCAGCTTTAAGGGGGCAGACTGTTTCTCCTTTGTATGTCTTACCACAACTGCACAGGATGACGTACACGAAGTCCTTAGTCATGTTCTCCTGAAGGTAGTCCTGATGCTATATGGACCACAGATCTTTTGTATTTTCTCCGATAATCCCTTCACATAGGGTAAGGTAGGCAGACTGAAGCTGTTTTCCGAGTGTTGCTATCATCTTGTACCCTTCTAACCCAGTGTGTCGGGACTATGTACCCAGGGTAGTTGTTATGTTGTAGGTACTGCGTATACTGACCATTTCTTGTTTCTGGGTCCCGCTTATGACTTTTGCTCGATGTTGGAAGCAGTGGACAGTTCCTTTCTTTTCACTGTATGGGTGGTAGGAGTTGAAGTTGAGGTATTATCCGATGAATGTTGGATTGCGGTATACAGATGTCTTGAACCCATGCTCTGTTCCAGACATTAGTACACCCAAGAATATGAGTTTGTTGTCGTTTTCTCTCTCCATTTCTCTCTCCGTATCGATTTTGTGATGTCAACGAACACTCGTTGCCACTTTTGTAATGTCAACATTTATTCATTGTCACTTTCGTAATACTCGTTATAGTAGAGACTTTGTAATCGCAGATACAACTATAGTAACGCCGTTGAACAATACTAGTGTCAGAAGCCTTCGAAGAATACTCGCTCGAATATTAGATAATGATTCGAATAGAGAAATAGTATAGTGAATAGAGTAGAGAATAGCGGTCAGTATAGTAATAGAGGATAGAATACAAGCGCAAAATCGTTTAGACGGTACTTTCTACTTTTACTTTTCATTTATGGTCACATGGTCTACTTAATTCAATAATGGGATCGACTGTGTTTGCTCACAGGCGATCTATGTTCAAACTTAAGCGTCAGCAGCGATACTTTATTCCTATATAACAATCTATGATCTTATTGACTTCACATGGTCCATTAGTAGCTAGACATATTCCTGGTGTGGCTGGAGCATGAAAGTGTCATCTATTTTATTTTCTGTTCTTGTAGAAGATAAATCGAAAGGAAATTCATAAGTGCCTCCTGCAGGACATTGTGAGAAGTACCCTGGCAAACATTGTGTGATAAGTACCCGTCATATTCTGTTGTGAAAACATCGTAACGTGGCTATTTGAAATCCAGTATGCAACATGGTCTGGGAAGCCTACAACAATGTCAACAACTAATATTTTTATTATGTCTATGACCTCATTTTACCGATAGATGAATCTTGACTAAAAGAATCATTATCCAGAGGAAACGCATTTATAATTGATGAGTAGTCAGATATGCAAAAGCATTTGGGTAGCAGATCAAAAAGAAGTGGAAACCTCTAAACTAATTTTACAGTATTTTCAGAATTCTAGTGAAAATATTTTGGAACAATTTGTCAATGTTGATGAAAGAAATCAAGATCAAGAGACCAAACTTGGGTTCTTCACACTCGAAGGAATTCAGCATAGAGGAATGGTCATAGCGTCGATTTTGTGGGATAAAGAAAGTATTTTCATAAATATCTTCAGAAGACTATTTACACTATTAACATTGTTCCAACTGTTGTCCTCATCTTTATTGTCATATTCACGACGTTTCGACCGTTGTACGCTCCGGTCTTCTTCAGGTAATATACGTTGAAATTTCAAACCGAACCCTTTATTACGTCCACTGCAGTAGATTGTTCTCGTTCCACGTGCCATGTCTTTTCTGGGTAACTCAGTTTCAGTTATTTCCCTTTAGTAACTCAACACTTCAAGTTTTTGTTCACCTCTGCTGTGGCCAGGTATTGAACTCACAACTCTTCAGGTCAAGTCACTGGATTACTTCAACCAACGCTTTTTGTGGACAAAATAAAGAAGTTCGGTTCGAAATTCCAACGTAAATAGTGTAAATAGTTAGAATATCTCATACCAGAAATATTGACAGATATTTTCAGAAAAGCCAAACAATTAATACCGCATAATGTTTTAATGTATTTTACCGATTCAAGGAGACGTTGAAGGAAAAATGGCAAAGGCAGCTGCGGAAAAGTGTCCACTTTTTACAAGCAATACGCCTACTCACAACGGTTAACAAGACGATAGTATTTTTAAGGTACTCGGAATTTGAGTGAACAGATTATGTACCCTACTCATCCTGTTCTATTTCATTACGTTTCTGTTTTCAAACTTTAAAAGAGATTTGAAATGTATCGTGTGTTCGTAATCATATTAAACCTTCAACAAGCACTTCAAGCATCGAAGGTTTTTTGTTTTTTTTTGGTTGATTCAGTTTTTATTCGCTTTTACTATGAAATTTTAAAAAGTTTTTATAATTGTAATACTTACTACTTTCCTTTATACATTGCTGCAGTTCCTCCACGAAAACCTCGTTTTCATCGCAGTAGAGTATGTAGTTTGTATTACGAACAACATATCTATTATCACTTGACTCCTTGACAAAAGGATGTCCACATTTGTCAGCTGTAACGAAAGATTTTATTAAAATTCAATGCAAGCATCACCACGTATCCATTCACCCTTCCTGGAAATTTACTGAAACAGCCACCTGGTAACAGCAGGAGTTCAGAGAAGCCGAAATATGGTAATAAAGGAAACAAAGATGAAGAAACTGATTTAAACGAAACAATGTATAATATAAATATTTTATTCAGAAATTTAGACACAAAGACGAGAAGTAGAATGGCGTAAGCGTTGTGATAAGGAGAAAATTTAGGGTACACGAGATTCAAACGGGGTAGACCTTCTGCCATCACTTGAGATTAATAGAAAGAGGAAACCTTCCTAGAAATGCTCTGTTGACTCGTTTTTGTCTGTTATTAACGTAAGGATGAACAAGGAAGAAATGTTTTATTGAGTAAGAACAAACGTGACTTGTATTAGGTTGATGCAAAAATAATGACGTAATAATGTCGTTTTTTGACGTTAAAAAATACGTCAATAAACGACATTATTACGTCATTATTTTTGCACCAACCTAATATTTCTCTCGAGTTATAACCTAATAACTAACATCATTTTTAGCTCCTATTTGTGAGTTTTTAAATAAAACTAAAAAAAAAAAAATAATAAAAATGAATATCTATCACGTGATAATCAGTAAAACACTGCTAGGAGCTAAGTAATAAATAATCAAAATCTGGTAATATTAAAATATTAATCGGGTGTTTAAGAATGGTAGTTAAGTAAACCACAAAATTTTACATGGATCCTATAATTGTGTAGGATAAAAAAATGTTTCTATTTCTGTTGAGTCCGACGTTTCAATAGAAATCATCGCCAATTATTTTATTATAATTTTAATTCACCTTGAGCACTTCGACGTGGTGTAATGATTGTCAAGCTAGTCTCGCCATATCAATTACTACTGAGTAATAAGTTTGATACTCACTGGGTGCTTCACACTTTAGACCTTGTGCCACATCTAAGCTGCGCTAAAAAAAGGGGGCACTTCGATGTTATCAAGCTTGTCTCGACTGAATAGAAATTTCGATTCTCACTAGGTGTCCTATACTTTCGACCATGTGCCACATCTCAGCAACATTTAGAAAATCACTATTTTTAATTCGTCCCAAAATGTTCTGATCATTTTTGTGGGCAGGAAGTAAATAAAGCAGCGTTGTAGTTAATCAAAAGTTGATTAAAAACACATCGATACTTCTTCACAACAGCCATCAAATATATATGTATATATATATATATATATATATATATATATATATATATATATATATATATATATATATATATCCCACTACAAACTGATACCATAAACAGTTTGAAAAATCCTGCTAATTTTGAAATTAAAATTCGTAGGGGAAAATGGTCATTAACTGAAGGTATCTTAATTCCAACTGTACAAAAAATGCTTTGTTTAACAAAAATGAACATTAAGCGATTTTTTGTGAGTCATTTTTAACATATTTCGAATTCTATGTTGTGTTAATAGGACTCACCTGGATTATACCAACGGATTACTACCTACCTACCTACACACACACACACACACACACACACACACACACACACACACACATATATATATATATATATATATATATATATATATATATATATATATATATTAGATTGATAGCATTATTTATTCAATATTGTCGCTATATTTTTCAATATTGAACAATTTGTTTGCTAAAATCTGTTCGCCTAGAACTCATTATTTTCCAGTACAGTTTCCGACTTGATTTGTTAAATGTAAGCTGTTATATGTTTTACTGCTTCGGTCTCCAGAAACATAGAAAATCAACTCCAACCACAAAAAAAACCCATCACTCTTTACTTTTATCGCTTAGCAAATGTTTGATATTATTTCTTTCACTTGAACTTCTAATATTAGTAATATTATATTTAATTTATTTTCATAAAAATAAAAGAAATATTAGTGAAAGCATAATAGGTGACAATATTTCACTTAATAAAACATTAAATATAATATTACTACTAATATTACAATTTTCAATAAAACGCAACTAAAAATAAGATAGAGAAAATACAAATCGAAAATTAATGATGGTTGACAATGCTTTATCTAATATTCATATTTTGTTTATACTACGTCAACTTGTAAAATGCATATTTTTCATTATTATTTAGATTATTATTGATGCAGCAGTAATGTTTATAAGGATAGTCAAAGAGTCAGATACTGTCGGGTGGCTCAGCGAGGGCTAAATGCTTATCGTGCTCGTTTCATTGACCATTAGTACTGAGGAATAAGTTCGATCCCCGGTGGATGCCTCTTATTTGTTCGCTCGTGCCAAAGTTTTAAAGGGACATAGATGGTTCATAAGAACTTAGTAACAGAGGCATAGTTGGGTTTTATGCTAAACATCGTCAAAATTTCATTGATTATGATATCTCTAGTACAAATAATTTGACTTAGTGATAGCCATCTCCTTCACAGGTAACTTGATACAGGTAGTACTTGTTTAGTGGATGATATTAATATCAACAAGAACATCCTGAATCACCATTACTGGAAGTGTGATGTTGCTTGGTGATGCCCCTTCTTTGTCTATAAATAATAGATAAGATAGTAAAAGAGTATATATGCAAAGACATAAGTCTTTAATAGAACACGCAATAAAAATTGGATAGATGACGATACCTTTGTGAGTCAGTGAGCAAACAGTAAACAAGGGACTTTTTTAAGGGAAATGATTTTCATTTTCATAGGCTACAAGTAAACAGATACATTTTTACCATACTTACCTTGCGCCGCCTCTCTCTGACCGAATGCGTCTGCAAAGGCTGGTAGGGTTAAGATTAACAATAGCAGAACATTTCCATGAGAAACAATGATGGTCATCTAAATTTCGATAAAGAAAAGCAATTAGGCGGGAGTTTTTCAAGATTTTCTCTATCATCTTTCTCTCTCTCTCTCTCTCTCTCTTTCTCTCTCTCTCTTTCTCTCTCTCTCTCTCTCTCCTTTCACCTTCTCTCTTCCTGCTTGCCTTTCTTTGCCTTACTTCCTTTCTCTTTCCTCTTTCTTTTTCTCTTTTTCACGCCTTCTTTCTCTCCCTCTCTGTCCATGTATGCATTTATCCATAAAAAAAATTACAAAATTATTTATGCAAAAGTTTTTATTTAGAAAGAACGATTTTCTACTGCGTATTCAGTCTCTAGTTTTCGCAAGAGTGTTAGCAACTCTTAGGGTCCCACGTATGGGTCAAATATTGAACCGCCAAAAAAAAAAAAAAAACACTATGAAAGTATAAAAATACTATTTTAAAGTAAAATGGCCACCAATATATTTTATCTGTAGTCGAAGGCACACCATTGCGTTTAAAAAATATTTAGTTGAAGACAGAAAATCATGTTCAAAATATTTAGGTTTCGGCATTAAATAATCCGTAGAGGGTTTGATATGCCGCCAATCAAAAGAGTGTCGAGAACGTTTTCATGTACTTAATAAATAATTATTTGTTTAAATTCCTCGGATGAGGAATTCTACACTGATTAATTCAAGCTGTTGTCTCATCTTTGTTGTTACAATCACAATGATTTGATTAACATGGACAGTAGAGTGAGAAAAAATAAATATAAGGTTCGGTTCGGAATTCTCAGAAAGTAAATGAATGCAGCTCACAACTGAAAGTAAAACGTTGTGCTCATAACATTCAAGTTCTGGACTGTAGTTGTTGGAATCAACAATGATAATTCTTAATGTGAAAACTTCAGACCGACATATTTATTAAGTTCATAAATTTCTCATTGGGGAAATCAACCTTTTTTTTGTTTTTGTCTTTAATCCCAAATCCGTAAAACTTATCCGTACGTGGGATAAAACGAGCACATCCTTTTGCTACTCTAATAGTGCCCCTTCTTAATATTTTCCTTTCAGTCTTTGTAATCTATCAGTTCTTCTATGTGCCGTGTCACTTCAGGACTTTGGTGATCATGACTCTCCACAATTTACTGTCCTTTGTAACTCTTAATAAAGTTCATGTTTTTGTTATTCCCCCCTAAACGCTGTTCTGCCATTCATTTATTCTCCCATTACAATGAACAATAGAAAAGCAATCTGCAAGCCTAATCCCGAATTAATTTGCCAGTTTTACTTTTGCTCTCCAACGGATCATGGTCGCACCTAATAATGAAAAGATTGGTATTTTCTCTGTTGTAGAAATGATAATATTTATTTTATCATTTGCTAGGGTTAGAGGGGGGTTGATATTTCTCAAGCACTGTATAAGATTTTAACAATTGATGCTCTAAATCTCGTTTCTTTGATAGTGGGGCTATGTTTAGAAAAAAAAAGATTAGAGTTAGGCAATACTTTGGCCCTTATTCGTCTTTTTTCCGAAAATTAATCAAATAAGAAACTATTTAAAAAGAAAAAGTCAATCCACCCTTTTGAATACCTTTGATTTTCTGTCTCTGGTGGACATTGACTACTTTAATAACCGATTTGATGAAGATAATTGTACTATGTTTCTTGAGATGATCTGGATACATCTTTACAATAGGGATTTTTATTTTATTTCTGTCTCATCTCAGAAAATTACTTGGAATAATACAACCGGGATGAATGCAGTTTCTTTTTCCTTTCCATCCTTACTGAATTATAGCATCATGAAAATGAGCAACAAAAAGCTTTTCTTTGAAATCTGACACTTATTCTAATGGAGTACGAGATATTATCAAGTAATCATCTTATTTTCCTTATTCTTTGTTTTATACACACATACATATATATGCATCCATATATATATATATATATATATATATATATAGCATATACAGTGCTGGCGTTAATAAAAGAGGGCTCGATGTAATAAAATAGAACTGTTAAGTACATATTAATAAATATATATATTATCCCTCACCACTAGCACGACTCAGAGTTTCATGCACAACGTAATCTTCAGGTGCTGAATATAGAAGATTGTGTTGTGCATGAAACTCTCAGTCGTGCTATCGGTGAGGGTATATATATATATATATATATATATATATAAAAGGGTTATGACATGACATTTTGTAAAATGTTTTATTTCATTCGATGAACATTTGTTAAAAAATAATGAAGGTTTTAATTCCGTTTATTTTTTTAAATTTATATATATATATATATATATATATATATATATATATAGTCGAGCACAATACATATGACCTAAAGATTTTAAATGTATATATATATATATATATATATATATATATATATATATATATATATATATATATATATATATATATATAAACATGCATACATACACCTCATAGTAATTTTTCATTTGTTAAATCTGAATAAAATAATGAAGTCTACGAGGTTTACTGAAAAGTCTTTGGTTTGATCTACTTCAAAAAATCTGACCAAAGTGATTTTTGTTTTTTAGAGGAACGCTTCCTATCCGTGCTGTGAATTTGCCAGTAACCCTTCCTATCTTCTTATCTCCCACTAAATATAAATGTTTATGCATACTTATTATCTGTTTATTTGTATCTAATGCAGTCTGTACGAATCTATTTATAAATTTTTCGATTATAATTCTTTCATATCTTCATACCGTTTAAATACATCCCGCTGTTTTGCTAGGCACACACATTTAGCTCAAGTTAATCTAAGTTAACATTATTCTGATTGAGTAATAATGGGCCTCCAAGTATGATCGGCGAAATTAGGTGGCAGGTAATTACAGGAAAAGACAGCGACATTTGAGAATATCAAGAAAATGAGTCTTCTGGTTGAAGTCTTTTAAAAAATTATTTTGTAATTGTGCACCGACTGAAAGAAACGATTGTCAGAATATCGGTAATGTACATTCTTGCTTTCAAAAATATCTTGAAATATTGGTAAATTACCAACCATTATTTAGTGATTTTTACAAATAAAGGGATAGATAGATAGATAGATAGATAGATAGATAGATAGATAGATAGATAGATAGATTTGTAGAGCATCTTGCCTCAGATGATACGTAAAACATCAACAATGATTTCGGGATTTTTACAAAAGGAAACTCAATAATTGAAAGGAATGAGCAAAATATTTTTGATGCCGTCAATTCTAACGAAAAAGTCTCATTCTTGAAGTATCTGATTTGTTCGTTTGTCACTATAAGTTCTATGAACAGATGTCATGTGGATTAAATGCGAATCAAATTAAAAACGTAATCCTTCAAATTCTTATATTTGTAAAAAATGTGCGTTTTAATTATAAAAACATTTCTGTAGTTTGCATCTGACGCCCAAACGTCTACACACAAATATGTGTTTAGGTACTTTGCTTTAACGAGATGCTTTGTAAACTCTCAAACCTACTTTCAGGACTATATAAAAGTTTGAATAAATCCAGTGTTTCTTTCTTATTCGTAGTTTAGCTTTCTACATTTTTACTTCCTCGTGAAAATATGCTCACACGCACGTACACACACACGTACACACACACGTACACACACACATACACACACACACATACGCACACACACACACACACACACATATATATATATATATATATATATATATATATATATATATATATATATATATATATATATATGTATATATATATTAGGTACTAGGTACCTCTACTGAAGTTTCTATAACTAAAGTTTAAAATTAATTTTTAAAAATGAAAAAGCACTCTTGAAGATTTCATTTTAGCGTTAATTGAAAGCTAAATGTTTAAATTTACTATTTCCAGTAATTAAAATATTCTGGTGTATTTTAAATAAAAATTATATAGATTGTAATCTCAACTTTTTGGCCGATTGAAGGAAATGTTCTTAAAAGCAGCCATTTTCTTAATTTTAAGAAATTTGTAAACAAAAAAAAGTATCGATTTTTTAAATCTTCCAAAAATAAAATATATATTTGTGGCACGTTATTTAATTAGAAAATTTAAAATTAAATTAATCTGACTTGAAACAAATATTACTTACTTATATCATAAAAATATAGTATACAAGTATATATTGACAACGAGTCTTTTTTTGATCATGTCTTTATTGACGTTATCAACACCACTGATAAGTTACGAGGTGATGACAGTTAATATGGATGACCAGAATTGACATAAATTTACGAAATCTAACTGGATGCATTTTTTGATTTTTAACTAGCTAGTAATTTTTACAAATTAACAGATTTTCTGCAATTATCTTATATTTTATTGACTTAGTTACATTTGAAGATGCTTTATGAAAAAATAATAAAATTTAAAATAATATAAAATTTTCTTAGATTAATTTTAAAATTTAATAACTCACATAAAATAACATGATAGAAGTCAAAATCAATAATTTATGAGATGTTACTGTATTTTATTTATTATTAATTGTTATCATAATGGTTATTTTATTATTAAATTTTTAAAATGCTTAAAACTTTTGAAGGGATGATTTGTAAAGACGTTAATGATGAAACAGAATTGAATAAGGAAAGTGTCAGACGTCACTTAAATCACGTGACGTTTTTAAGGATTATGTCGTGTATAGCTTCCCATAGGTAGAAATTGGGAATGCTCTATACACTAAAAATTATTTTTTTAAATTCTTTTAAAATGATTGTTATGAGCTTTTTAATTTTTGATTCGTAAAATTAATTTTCACTTAACAATATCACCAAATCGCCACCTTCAAAGCAATGAAGAATTTTAATCGATTTTTTAATATTATAAATTGTTTAATTGAAATTTTAAGAAAATGAAAACAATTCTTGTAAAAATTAATTATTCACCGAAAAAAATTTCTTAAGACAATAGTATTCTTAATAAATTGTATTTATCAAAGCAATTAAAAGCTTTTCTAATTAAATAATATCATAGTTTTATTGCATTTTTATTTTAGAATTCAGAGCAGATTTTCAGTGAAAGAGACAAATGTTTTACAAAAAAATTGATGAATTACTTTCTTCAAGGAGACTTGCTTTTAAACTAAAAAAAATCCCCGCCCTAAAACTTGAATTTCTCGAAATTTGATGAAATTAAGTGAGTGGTAACATGTAAAAAAAAAAAAGTGTTTTATCAAGATTTTCTAAAAAAATTTCAAAAAACATTTCATTTATTTCTGAATATGTCCTGAAAGTTTCATTAAAATCCCACAATTATTTGATTTTTGAAACAATTTCCAAATTAATGTGTTTTTCACCGGAAAAAGCGCAAAAAAACTAACCCTTATCTTTGGGCCGCCGCTGACGTAAAAAAAAAAAAAAGGTTTATAAACAAAATTTCGAACGTGCTACAAAGGAGTAAAAAATTTCAAAAAATAATAAAATAAATGATTTGGTCTTTCCTCTTAATAATAACATAAACATTTTAATGGCAATACTTTGTTTTTAACGATTTGGGTGCGTTTTTTCATCATGCTATACTGTTTTTCACGCGACCAAGTGGAGGTACCTAATATATATATATATATATATATATATATATATATATATATATATATATATATATATATATATATATATATACACACACTGAATCTATCACTATGACTCCTTACGATCACTATTCGGATGACTTCGGTGTGTGCTGGTCAAAGACTCTGCCTCTTCGGCTATGTCGAAGGGCAGAATCTCGTCTCGAAAGACAGCTACCTGACCCCTTTTTTTGTGGGCTCGGATATCCCACAATAAACTCTGCCTTGTGCCACATCCTACCGCGTGGGGGTGGGGGGTAGTGAATATCATCACTATGGCTCCTTCACATATAAGCTTATGTAAGGAGTGGGGAAGGTTAGTCAAGATACGTATTAATTTTGTACATGTATTTATATCTATACGTGTATGGGGATTCATATGTTTGTGTGGCGGCTTGTGTATATTTACACAGTGTTATGCGCACATGTGTACGCATATACATCTATATATTTCCACGCTTTTTCCTCTCAGTTTTCCGTTATTTTGTTAACAATAGATTTCCAAATTTTTATCTATATTTTTGATCCTTCACTTTTTCTTTTCATTTTATTTTAAATTATGTTTATTTTCATAAAAAGTTTTGTACATGGAGGAATCCAAGATCTGTTTTTTTTTGTTTTTTTTTGTTTCTAATAATACGATTTCCACTGGAAAATACCACATCTACAACATCTGTCGGTGAGTAATTCCTATTTTTCTGTTTGTTCCTCAGAACGTTGATGAAGGATATAAACTTATATATATACACACATCTATATATATATATTTATGTAAACACACACCTATATATATATATATATATATATATATATATATATATATATATATATATATATATATATATATATATGTATACACACACACACACACACACATATATATATATATATATATATATATATATATATATATATATATATATATATATATATATATATATATATATATTAAAATAATGAGAAAGAACACTAAGATTTATAATCCGGTGTTCTTATTAATTATTTTTATTTTTTAAAAACATTGTACAATACAATTCAGTAGAGCCTAAACATTATAAATTTAATAATTTAAAAATATGGTTCCATCGCTACAGAGGAATTACCGTGTTTCAAAAACAGAAACTGAATTTTACTGAGTATATACATATTTTTTTAAAACAAATAAATATATTAGAATTACTTTCTCACTAAGGGCTCAACATATAATGACCATGTGTCACAGATGTAGGATACCTAGCGAAAAACAAAAATATAAGTTTAATATATGTTGAGTACTTACTTCACATACATACTTCACATCTTGTCTGTGGATATTTTAGCTAACTTTGCAATATATCAGAATTGCTTCTGTAACAACAAATCTGCAGTGAAGAATAGTAAATGGTTAGTAGAAAATTGTCTATACTGAACAGCCTAATTCTATTTACATGCCCAGATGTGTAAATTCTTTTTAGCTTGCCATTCTTGCCAGCAAATAATTCCTCATTTTACATAAACATGATGCTAGACAGACTCCATCGGTGTCTCTATCCATCTTCAAAATCAAAATGGTTTCAAATTATTTACAAATGTAAAAATATGTAACCAAAATGTCTGGTCATTATATTTACCCTGTTCCTAACGGTAACCAACAATACAACACTGAATACCAGGTTTCCAACTATTTTAAGAGGAAGATGTTCTTACTAGTTGACTAGTTCTGTAGCGATTTAGACGCACAAATATTGGACCGGAAAGCCGGTACTATAGATTCAATGAACCAGGTAAATGCTGTTACTTACCTTCTAACGTCCTAAGAAGCTCACCTCTCGCTATATAACGGAAACTAGAGGAAATTTCTAAGAATGTTCGGCGTTTTATATTAACATCTCGTGTTTCGTTTTAATGTCAACAGACCAACGCCAAAAAGAATGACTTGTAAACAAAGACAAATGAGGTTTCTTCCTTTTGTCCATCATTCTTTGAATGCACAGGTGTTTTCACTGCATATTTTACCTTCATTCCTTCTTCAATATTGATCTATTTCCCGACTGTATTTGTCTAATTTCGAAAGAAGAACAATAGCTGTTTAAAAAAATGACACATTATCTGGAATCTATGATAAATATGGAATCCATGTGAATTGAGTATCGATTGTAAAGAACGACTATTGTAAGCAAAAAATTCAACTCATTTTCGACTTAAACTACGATCAGAATTAAAATGACGATGCAGATTATTACAAATTCTGATCTAAATTCTCTAATTTTGCCCTAAGTGAGAAGTGTTTGTGTATCTATTCCATTTATGTTGAATCCTCCAATATATAGGAAAGGAGGAGCCACTTCCTCTTCTGTCTTAAATGGATTTATATTTACCAGTAACAATTACCGTGTGCAACCGTTCAGTGTAAAACTATAATTTTCTTTAGTAATAAAAGTCTGGAAATAAAAATATTTGTGTGTTTTGAAAAGAAATGCCACAGGGCAGTCTTCAGTAATATATTTTCAACTGTTCAAGGAAAAATTCAGTGGAAACTTACCAGCAACAAATAAGTTTTCTTACTTTTCTCATTGCTTATAATTGGTATCGCGAATAATAGAAGTAAAAATAAATTTTATTGAATTTTAACTTTACTAGAATTTTTTTTGCAATGCTGTCAGCGTGTTGAAATTTTCATTTAGAATGCAGCAATTATAAACAAGAAAAAGAATTTCAGTAACTGATAAATGCTAAATTGTTCTAGCTTCGAGGATTTCTGAAACAGCATGACTTGTGGGTTGCTTACATTCAGTTGTGGGGAATACTTGAATACACTGATAAGCACCAAACATCTACAAGATTTTAGCAACCATGACTTACCTACGGAAGAAGTGAAGAGACGATTTTTCACCAAGTAGGAGCCAACAGAAGAGCTATTGTTGCAAAAATTATAGTTAACTTCAAGTTGAAGAATGAAGGCATCAAAACGATACAGTTTGGGCAGCGTTCTACTAGAAAACATTGAACTCTATTATTCATATAAGAAGTATTTTGTTGCGTTGTACCATCTACTGCTACTTCATTGAAGAATAGGTAGACTTCTTAATGGCAGTAGGGATCTACGGTGACAGTGGAATCTTTCAGTCGGGCACCTTCTACATTGTACGATAATAATCTTAGGAATATGAAGACTGCTTCACTGTATCAACAAATTCCAAAAACAAGTTCACTCTGCTGAAACTCTATCATTGCTGCAATTAAATTATCTGCTGTTAACATCCTGGTACCAGATCATAGAAGAAACCGTTAGAAATATTGTAGAATTTAATCTTGATCGTGTCAGAGTGATTTTATGGTACAGGGAGGAACAACACATTATAAGGCAGACAGACAAAATATTAACTGCCGAGATAGAAAAAACAAAAGTTAAAATTAGGAGTTTTCTTTACAATCATTTAAAAGATAGAATACAGTTCAAAATTCGGTTTATTAATTAAAAATAAAGTGCAAATATTTTATTAAATAGCATTTACAATTTTTTTCCTTTATCTTCGTTCGTCTTTCAGGCAACTTCATAATTCCATCCTCGCAGATATTTTTCTCTTTCCCAAAAAGTACTTTTACTGGTTCCTTGAAAACTGAGTTTTTTAAATAAAGTAATAATCAGAAAAAAATTGTAAATAAAGGCTAAAGCATCTGATGAAGGTGAATGCATTAGCGTAATAATTTTCAGTCAAACTATCGCTATCATGATAGAACATTATGCTTTATCTCCCTTAATTGTTTTTCATCGATTGCTTGCTTCACTTGGTATAAATGGGAACGATACTCTTTTGAATCAATCGTTTGGTCTTTCAGAATACCGTTCCAGTCTCATCATAAACAGATCACCTTCTTGTGGTTTGTTTCCTCCACGATTCTCTTGCGTTCTTGTGAAGTATCCAATTTTCTTTGTCTAAGATCCTTGCCTTCAGTTCATCTTTGGTGTTACAAGGAGTTTTGTTGGTCTCTCGCTCAGCTGTGCCCCACACATAATAATCAAGGGGGTTGCAGTCTGGAAAGTTAAGTAGCCAGATGTAGCTGGTGATTAGACTCGTAAAACAAGAAATATCTACAGTTTTCCAAATCACGTTAAGTGAATTTCGGAGAGAGCGCATTGAAGAATTTACCTTTAAAGTAATATTATTTCATTCTCCTATTTATTCAATACATGTTCTCGAATATCTGTACAGAAATATGTTTCTTATTACATTAATCGTTAACGTCCTGGGTACAACGTTAAACTGCATCCAACAGCAAGGCCTCTGATCAGGAAGTTTTGAGGGGCGTGGAACCACCTCTTAATTGCTGATGTTGCCAGGTCCACCCTGATCCGGAGTAGTAGCACCTGTTAGGGTCCCAGCTATGGGTAAATAGTGAACTCCCAGTCTAGCCCACGTCCTGGGTATGAGGATAAACTACATCCAAGTCCACGGGTATGACGATAAACTGCATCCGCGTCCATGGGTATGACGGTAAACTGTATCCGCATCCATGGGTATAACTGTAAACTGTATCCTCGTCCGTGAGTATGACGGTAAACTGCATCTGCGTCCATGGGTATGACGGTAAACTGCATCCACGTCCATGAGTGTGATGGTAAACTGTATCCACGTCCATGGGTATGGCGGTAAACTGCATCCGCGTCCATGGGTATGACGGTAAACTGCATCCACACCCATGAGTATAATGGTAAACTGCATCCGCGTCCATGAGTATGACGGTAAACTGTATCCACGTCCATGGGTATGACGGTAAACTGCATCCGCGTCCATGAGTATGACGGTAAACTGCATCCACGTCTATGGATATGACGGTAAACTGTATCCACGTCCATGAGTATGACGGTAAACTGCATCCGCGTCCATCGGTATGACGGTAAACTGCATCCACGTCCATGAGTATGACGGTAAACCGCATCCGCGTCCTGGGTACGGCGATAAACTACATCCACATACTGGGTATGGCGATAAACTACGTCCAACAGAAAGAGCGTTTTTGAAAAATTAAGGTTGTCGGCTATACGTTTTGGGAAAATAGTATTACCAACTATACGTTTTCGAAGGAATAATGTTGCCAGCAGTGCGTTTTTGAAAAACGATATTACCAGCTATACGTTCTTTGAAAAAATAATATTACCAGCTATACGTTTTTGGAAAAATAATATTACCAACTATACGTTTAAAAAAAAGAAAAATATTCAATGGAATTGTAACTATTGTCAGAACACTGTGAAAGTGTGAAAATGGGTTTTAATACCAGAAATTCTTTGTAAAAAATTATTACCATCAATATATTTTTGACAACCAAATGTTGTTAACAATAAATTTTTGAAAAGCAAATGTTGCCAGCAATGCGTTTTTGAAAAGAAAACCTAAACAAACCTTAAAACACAAAATAATCCAATGAACCAAACAGGAAAACAATGATCACAAATACACATAAGTTACTTCAATGGAACTGTAGAGGAATAAATAAAAAAAATTATTACCAGAAATAAATTTTTGAAGGAAAAGATATTACCAGCAATACATTTTTTGAAAAGATATGCCAGCTATACGTTTTTGAATAATACAATAACCAGCTATATATTTCCGAGGAAAGCGACATTGATAGAAATGGATTTCTAACAAAACAAAAATATTATCGGAAAAAAAAGTCGTCGACATTAAATGACCCACTGAGTTTGATATCCTGTAAAACAAAACAAAACAAAACAAAAACAAACAAAACTTTAAATGTTATATTTTACTATAGGTACATGCGTTTGTGTAGACGCCTTGCTGTTAAAGAAAAAAAGAAAAAGTCAGTGTGTGTCTACTCGAAAATGTTTAATGCTTTTGACGGTTTATCAACCCTTTGCGGGTTATTTAAAGGCGAAATATATTTTGGATTCAAAGAATAATTCTTTTCTTGTGAGTGAATATTGCAGTAACAATTTTTTGAGAACAACAATGATTTTTCCACGTGGAAGCCCTGCTTTTTAGCCCATATCTGTGTGGAAGTGAGAGATTCATGCCGTCCCAAATGTATTTGTGCGTAAGTGAATGTAACAAAATCGATTGGATTTCGAATTCGGTTCACCGATTTCTCATTTCGCGCCTCTATCCAATACACCACCCGCGCATCCTCATATTTATTAAAAATGCTGAACATATTAACTGTAAGAAAGACAACCGACTTCGGAAACAAATTATTTTTTATAATGGACTAAAAGTAAATTTTGACAGCCCCACAAGTCAGAAAAATATTTTTGTTGCTTTTGTTTTATTCGTCGAAAAAATAGCTCGAATTGGCAAATGCAAAAGATACTAAATCAATCACTGAAAATCAAAATCGTCGGTAATTGTTTACGAAATAAACATTGATTAGGTCATGTGCTTAGATTTTGAATACGATCTTCTGACCTAGGTTCGTAAATGTTGAGCCACCATCTCGTTGACCAACTACTATAGCCCATGAAACTGATGCAAAATAATGATTTTGTATGCCAGAATCTGGTGTACAAAACATTTTCTATATTAATTATCGCAAATACTTTTGTTAGAAATGGATTTAGAACGAAATTCTGTCGAGAGCACGTTTTGATTTTGATGGAAAACTCTAAGTCAAATACAATCAAACATCTTTAATACTTTGAAATTTAACGTAAAGTACGAATATTGATTAATCTTATCAGTAAAAAGACTTTTTGTCGACAGCACAGGTGTTGTGAAACTGCGAAATCTAATCAAACAATATACTATTACTCCACCACACCCTTGGTAAGAGAAGATATTTTATAGATTTTTAATACCCCATAAAGCCAATTGACACAGGTTGAAATGGTGTCCAATCATGTTTTTTTTTAAATCTCACTCACCATGTAGACAGAAATACTTTGAACAACTGGAATAATGAGCCTCGCCGTTCACGCTGGCCCATCGTGTATTGACAGCCATTTTGATTCTAGAATAAGCATTCTTCTAACATGGATACAGAGCCAAGCCTGCACAAATATTTTAGATGATAGAGAAAAGATGCATTAATTTCTTTCCTAAAAATATTAGTAAAGATTGACTGCAATAGCCTCGACTGGAATTCGAACTTTGTCAGCAGATTCCATATTTTTTATGTTATGCTAATTCTGACGCATTCACGCAGACACAGAGGAATAGGCTGGGATAAACAATTACGTAGATAGGAGAGGGAGAGAGATAGTAGAAAATAAAATAAATCACAATATAATTTATCTATTTTATAACTTCAAAAGAACTTAATAAAAGCCAATAAAAAATTATACAATGAAAAGAATTTTTCTCAAATATGCAAAATATCCACTATTTGGTTTCAAAATCCTTTACTTTTTTTTCGAAAACCAATTATAAACATTGTGAAGAATTTTTCAGATATTTTTAATATTTACTATTATATCTGCCAAACGATTGCCAATTTTTGGTAATTTAATTTGCGAACTTTTCTAGTGACAAAAAAAATGGTGGTACTTCTGAAAAACATGGAAGCCATTCTACAAAACACACACATATAGTATTGTGTGTCCGCGCGTGTGTGTGTGTGTACAAACAAAAATTATAAAGATCACAATGAAATATAATTTCATAACAAATATCAAACTTGTAATACATTATAGATGTAAAATAATTGCTTCAACAGGTAAAAAAGAATGTTATGCAAAATATTTTTCTCAACCGCCCACAGCCAACATATATATATATATATATATATATATATATATATATATATATATATATATATATATAAGTGAGAGAGATATATAGTGTGATACAAAAATCAAAACAACTTTTTCATGAAAACAAAGAAAAGCACACATAAAATGCAGTCTCTATCTTTCTCAATTTGTGTGTAAAACGATTCTTCATAGCGTGTACAAATACTAGCCTCTTATCCCAGACTTAGTGCATAGATAATCTATATAGAAGTGCCTATCCATATATAATTAAATGCTGTTTTTGACTGGTTTTGTCATTTAGTACTAAAATAAGTCAATAACATAGTTTAATATGAAAATAATTTTTATCAGAAACATTAAAAAATATCAGTATTTTAGAGCGAGATTTTTTTTTAATCAAATTCATCCCATGTAAGGCAATGACACCCCTAAGACAAGGGCTACTAGGTGTGAAATAATTAAAAAACAGAGGCATTATTAAAGAGCGAGAATAATAATAGCAGAAGCACCAGACCAGATGTGGCAGCAATATTCAAAGCAATAGAGAGATTCTAGCGAGAAAGATTGTCTGGCACGACACTTTGTTGTAGCTAGCAAAGCTGATTCACTATGTTGTGCTAGACAATTTTTCTCACCAGAATCTATCTTACATATTTATAAGTCTACCATTCGTTCCTGCTTTAAATATTGTTGCCACATTTGGTCTGGTGCTTCTGCCATATATTTAGAGATTCTTGATAAAATCCAAAGAAGAATCTGCAATGTTATTGATCAATGCTATAATTCCGTGACATTCTCATTAATTCTATGAATCTCTGAATGCAAATTCGCCTTCTGCAAGTAAAATTTCGTAGAAATACGGTGTTTGTTTTGATATATTGTTCTCCTTATGCATAATATTGTTGAGAAAACAGTTCATCAACTCTGCTAAATTACTTTGCAATTCTTCTGTCAAGAATTCTCAACATTTGCATCATTTCAAATAGTCATTCATACTTTCTTTATGCAAGCTTCTATATGCTTTCAGGTTAGGAAGTTGAAATAAATATTCGGGTCTTCAGTTCTTTAAAAAGGTATCTTTAATTTTCTTCCTTACAGAATAAATTGTTATCCTTCTTCTGCGTTCTTTTACCAAAGTTGACAAAGAAAGCTTTAAAATCTTTTCTTAATATTCTATTGCGATAACAGACGCATTCCATATATATCCAAAGAAGCACAAATGCAAGTCGGCCAAAAAATGATTATAGAAACAAGCAAAAGAAAATTCTTCTGTCAAATCCGATTTAAACGCAGTAAATCGAGATTTCTCTTTAGACAAAATTGGTTATGAAGACTAAACTTAATGAATGGAATAGTTTTCTGTCAACCAAATATTCCGCCACTAATCTTACACACACGTATACACACACATATGTATAATATGTGGGTGAAAACAGATCGAATGATAATACAATCTCAGTGTACTAAGTCTGTGAAAAAGTTCCTAGCGCCAACTTGTTTGAAAAGAAGACATAATACGCAGTTAAAAAACGAGTTTTAATTTTTTTTATGCTGGAAATATATTGCTGTTTTCCTCAGATGAAGACTAAGGAAACCTTGCTAAAAATTCTCCCACTATGGAACGCATCAGCCTTTCGCTTAAAGAACAAACAAGAAGCAATTTTATTATTCTTTTACCAGAATAGAAAATAATATTCACCAATTACAGACTTTCGTAAGGTTTCAAAACGCATATCTATTTTTATCACTTGTGAGTCTTCGTACTTTTACCTTCTATTGTGATTCTATCACAAAATGATAAAAAACAATACTTATGACAACGCAAATAACCCCCTCATATATATATATATATATATATATATATATATATATATATATATATATATATATATATACAATGTTAGATTCATATACGTTTCTTATTTGTTCTTTTATTTTATCATCCTGTAGGATTCCAATCCAGATTTTGGGATAGCATTTCTTCTTTTATGCAAGTTTCATTAAAGACAACTGACAATGTACTGCGATTAAACTTTTTATTCCATTTTGTTACTGTTCATAGAAGTGTTTTGCTTTATGGACATGAAATGTGTAAAAACTGTCCGAATGTTCTCTATCTCCAATCTCCGACTATTCTATTAGCCATTATAAAGGATGGTGTTTTTTCGTTGTTTTTTTAACTGAATATGTAATTTTTTATATATGTGTATCTATAGTGATGGGAATGGGGTTTTTTTCCCGAAAATGGTCAATATGTTGTGGCTGTGTTCATAGTTGATATGGTGTGTTGGCTTTTTCTTTTTTAATTATTATTACTTCCATTGTTTTTAGTCTTTTTTTCACATGTAGATGAGGCTATTATAATCGTATTTTCTCGTGAGTAGAGTATGTCGTGGACGGAGTTTGATAAGTTTCTGTGTGTAAGGTTAAATGAGTCCTAATTGAGATAATCTACAAACAATAGAGCGACTGATTTAGATTAAAAGAAGCAACAATATTAAAATATCTATACTTTCTTAAGCTTTTGTTGATTGTGAATTGGCATTTGATTTAGACTACTGAATGTTTTGCTAACTCCTTATATGAGTAGGGCATGGAATACATACAAATTATTGCCGAAATTCGACACAAGTAGAGACACAAATATCATAGAGATTTGAAAAGTAGTGACACAAGGAGGAATTATTTCGCATAATTTATTTCCAGTGCGCCTTAAACGTATCTTCGCCAAAATGGATAAACAAAAACGGAGAATACATTTTCTATTGCTGACGGTATTTTAAAATATCGAATGAATTAGATAAAGTTTTTCGCCTGTCTGCGTTTTCCTGTTTATCTAATAAATCTGGATTATTTTTATTTTAAATCTGGCGGTAACTTTTTCAATTTCTGTTTTTTAATTTTTGTATGATATTTGGTTATCTATAATTTTTATGACAATTAAATGTGAAAGAAATCAAAGCCAGACAACATTATCAAGTCTGTAACTTTTTATCAATTTCCCCCATTTTTAGTGGCAATTCCGTTATTTTAATATTTTTTCTTAAATTCTGAATGATTAAAAAAATACCCCATTATTTAAAAAAAAAATGACATCACTATGGAGATAATGAGACAATGTGGAAATGCCATACAACTACGCGTTTCGAACCCTATGATAGTCGTCTTCAGGCCGGAATGAGAAACCCGTGTGTGCTCACTGAGATTACTCAGAAAATTGTATGAATATCGGTACAATACGTAGGATGATGTTATAATAAAATATAAGGGATGTTTTATCTTACAAATTACTATAAGAGATTTTAACCAAAACTTCGAAGAATTGAAACAATTACTCATACTCATATCTAATTGATACCATTTTTTCTAAGTCTCTTAGATTCTTAGTCTACATGCATACACAGATTCAAAAAAGTGTATCACTCACAAAAGGTAGCGGCAAATGGTCATACTACATCCATCGGTATACATTCGCTGTTCAAAATTTGCCTAATTATAGAAGGCGCCGTCTATGTATAATGCATTAAAATAAACATATATTAACATATCATGCGTTCATACGATAATAATCTAGACGCTGTAATAGAATTTATGATGTACTTGTAAAATATTCAGAGATTTGCATGCTTTTTATATCACTGACACCACTGGTTAAAAGCTTTCGAAGTTCTGATAAGAAAGTCGATTTCTTTTTTCATTTATGACTAAAGAAGATAATTTGATTTGTATGTAGTTGGATTGCTTAGAAAAAAATTGAAAATAACTTTTAAAAATGTTTGTAGCTAATTTTGTTAAGTTTTGAAATTTTGTGTTTTATCATAGAACTTCAAGTCATTAAAGTCGTCAAAGTTTATTTAGGCGTTACTTAATATTTGACTTTTAGATAGTTGCTTTTTCGTTTTGAATGTAATTTTTAAAAAATCTTTATGAAATTTCTGAAAATGTTAAACAGAATTACAAAAATGCCCAAATTGCTGCAAGTTACCAAACTGTGTCTAACATTTTACGCATTTTTCGATACACACACAAACATACACACACACGCACACGCATATATATATATATATATATATATATATATATATATATATATATATATATATATATATATATAAGGAAAGAAAGCTTAGAAAATTGTCTCTCGTTTATTTCCACGGAAACTACACCAAATGCAGATCGTTTTCACGGACTAAATATTGACTCTACCTTTTCTCGAACGATCAATAATTTATGTCGCGCTCTTTAAAAAATCTGCCTCAGCGGGGACGACCCACTTTTTTTACACACATCGTTATTGCTTAACAGTGCTTATATTCACTGCTTGGTCTCAGCGTAGAGGAATTCAGTGTTACATCGATGATTTGTACGCACTTTCATGTCAAACACAATATAGCTCTAATACCGTTCAATTGCTCTCTCTCTCTCTCTCTCTCTCCCTCTCTCTCACTTTCTCTCCCTCTCTCTCTCAAAAATGACGGGTTTATTCTGATCCAAGATAGAATTGTCACTGACACTGATCCAAAATAGAACCCACAAATTCAGCTCTCTCCCCATGGGAGCAGATTGTGACAAGTTAAAAGCGTGTGGACAACAACAAAAATGTCAAGTTCTCAGAAGGATATGTTCCAACAATGAAGAACTAAATAAACACACTCAAAATCTCGAGCATCAATTCACAACACGTGCCTATAAACAACACCTAACCAGGAAAACATAAATAAAGCAATTTCCACATCTAGAGAAGACACTCTAATGTATAAAATTTAGAATAAATCCAGACGTATCTCTCTCGTAACCACTTTCAACACCACTCTGCCTCCACTATCTCAGATAATCAAAGGTCGCTGGGAAATACTACATCTCAAACCAGGCCTAAAATCCCGTCCTTCTAGCATATCATAGACCTAAAAACCTTAAGGGAATTATAAGTAATAAGTAAGTTTCAGAACTAAAAGATAACATAACACTTAACACACACATCCAAAACCCTGCAACCAATAAAACTGTCAGATTCGTGACTAAGAATTCCCTCCTTGGTCATTTGACCAAGGAGGGAATCCTTAGTCGGCAATCTGCCATCCTCTATCTTAAAAACAACTTAAAAGCGGCCGTTTGAGCAACACAAGGACTGACCAAAATTAACGATAAAAAAACAAATGAAAATTACTTTTGAAGTTCAATTTCTTCAAAAACAATCATTCATTCCTGTAGTTAACTGCTACATATATATATATTAAGGAAAATTAATTAGTCATCATATAATCGGTTATAAATTTATTTCAACAGTCACACACACACACACACACACACACATACATATATATATATATATATATATATATATATATATATATATATGTATATATATATATATATATACCTGACTCATCAGACTTAGTATATTTTATTAAATGATATAAATTCAACCAGACAATTTGATAAAAACAGAGTAAAAAAATGAAATAGCGATTTTAACTTGACCTTAAAACATTTCGGGAGCCGGGGCTTAAACAATTGAAAAGAGAGAAAAGAGTGCGGGGAGAAAAAAGAAGTTTTTATTTAGGAATAAGGGAAGCTTGGGAAAGATTTTATGGGTAAACCTTTAAGCACACAACCACTAATAAAAATCACGGACATATAATCTATGTTGTTATACATTTAAACATCATCATCGCTTTTATCATCATCGTTTTTATCATTATCTTCATAATAATAATAATAATAATAATCATAATATATAAATAATATTTAAAAAGGGTGAAAAAATAATAATAATAATAATAAAAGTAATAAAAATTACCTATAATGTAAATATATCCATGACATCCCCTGCATAAATGATTAAATAGGTCTATAAACACATATATGCATTATATATATATATATATTTATTAAAGACATTTTTATGTTTAACGTTATAGATACAAGTATTTAAGTAAATGCTCTGTTTATAATAAACAGTATTAAATAACATTTACCGGCCTGAATGTCCGAGAAAATTTCATAGAAAATATTCGTTCTTTGACAGGAATCGAACCTGCATCCTATACGGAACCGTCATTTACGCTGACGTGCCTTACCGTTCGGCTACAAAGAAGCGTTCGGTAGACAAGGTCGAATTTACTGCTTATAAACTCAATCTTCCATGAATCTCGAATATTCATAACTTCTCGGACATTCAGGCCGGTAAATGTTATTTAATATTGTTTATTATAAACAGAGCATTTACTTAAATACTTGTATCTATAACGTTAAACATAAAAATGTCTTTAATAAATAAATTGTCGGACTTTGTCCATTTCGTAATATATATATATATATATATATATATATATATATATATATATATATATATATATATATATATATATATATATATATATATATATATATATTACACATATATATACAAACCTAAGCATATATTTTTCAAGGTTTGGCACAAAATAAATATCTATTTTTAAGGCAATTTAAACTTATTTTTATGACAACATTTAAATATGAATCATTTCTCTGATTCATTAACTGGCTTGTATTTTTGTACTTAATTATTCTGATACAATAAAATTAATAAATGTAACCGTAGATTTATTTTTAATATGAATATTAAAAATAAATCTCAGGTCACGTTTATTGAATTCGATATAATAAACCTCTACTCCTCCATTTCCCAAAATCTCTTATTAAAGAGTATAAATTTTACTAAAAACTATGTAGTCATTACCAATGAAGAATCCTGGGTTATCTTAGCTTCCAGGATTACGTTATTGATAAATAATAATTCCACTTGGATTAAAAGTTACAATGATAATTCCGACGTCCCTATGGGTGCCTACGTCTCCGTTCAAATAGCAGGCTTAGTGGGCATCTACATCCTTGTGCAAATTCCTTGCAGATTGACCACAGATTCTCGATTGGATTTAAGTCAGGAGAGTTTCCAGGCCAGTCTATAGGACTTTGATTTGCTTACTGGTAAGGCTTGCCAGTGTGTTCGTGCAGTCACAATTTTCGTACGACTACTTGGAGTAAGGCCCATCGCGGACAATGGTCGTAGGACAACTAATCGACAGTCGAGACAATAGTGTCTGGGCGTGATTAAAAATCTAATGCAATCACGGATGACGCAGTATTTTTCAAAGCCAAACAAATTTCATCATTCACTCCGAAAATAGATTAATATTTGCACGCCACTACAAATGACCTAATCTGAGAAAAAAATAAAAAATCCATTAGACCCTGTCACCCCAATGGGTCTAAAACTGGCCGTATGGTAAAAGAAAGGAAACTAAAGCGGTTGTTTCAATTAATTTGCACAAGGGTGTAGTCTATACAGAGATGATGAATTTATTTTTATCCCAGATAGTAATGATCTTCTAACATGCAGAAGAAGATTATGAGGACTTTCAAGTTCTTTAGGTTTCAAATTGAAATCTCATCTAACCTCAAAATAATAAATTTACCTTCAACCTTTCGAACAACACATTTAAGACAATCAAACTCCTATTTATATTAACGTCAATTCTAACCATCTCAATTTAATAATTAGACAGATTCCAAACACAATAAACACAAGAATTAATAGATTATCTTCTAACAATAAAGTTTTCAATGAAAAAGTTCTTAGTTTTTATCAACGATCTTCCTGATGTCATCTTTGCTGATGACACAACCATTTACTCCTGTCTTAATACTAATTCTGATAGGAAAGTAAAACTGACAGATGATCTCGAAAAGAATATACAATCTGTTTTTAACTGGGGCAAGAAATGACTTCTTAATTTTAACGCCTTCAAAACTTCTCTCTTTTCATCGTCTGAGAAAATTTTTTGTTGCCTTCTATCGACATGGCTGATGCTAACCGCCAGGAGAATAATTCACTGCACCTTTTCTGTATAACATCTTCTACTGAAATGAATTAGAATGATTATATTGAATCATTTGCTCGAATGGAGCTAAGAAATTTGGCTCGCTGATAATTTCTTTACTAGAATCTTACATATTTATAAATCTACCATTCGTATATGGATTGAATATTGCTGCCATATTTAGTCTGGTGCTTCTTCTGAGTGTCTACAGATTCTTGACAGAATCCAAAGAAGAATTTGCAGTGTTATCGGTCCTGACCTGTTATATCGGCTTCAGTTACTTTGCCAACGCCGTAACATAGCTTTCCAGTACATTTTTCCTCTTTGGTACCTCAACTTTATGGATTTAAGCTTTATACTATCAGACTAGAGATTAGGCCTCATGATTTTACTGTTGAAATTGCCAAGTGTAATCCTTAGTCCTATTGTAATGGTTTCTTCACTCGTACTTCTCATCTGTGAATCACTCTTCCGGTTTCTTGCTTTCCTGTCAACAACAATTTTCAAAAATTTAAATGCAACGCCAATCGTCATTTGTTTCCTGGATTCATGTGTTTTTATTGTCTTCTCTCCTCAATACCATTTTCAGTTTCTCTAACTCGCAACAAACCCTTACATCTTAGTGGGTTTATTGACTTGCTTGGAGTGAAATTATCAATATATATATATATATGTGTGTGTGTGTGAGAGAGAGAGATAGAAAGAGTGAGAGAGAGAGAGAGAGTGAGATTGTTGCGAAAACAAAGTTTGCTTAAGTGGATACTATTGGCTGCTGACACCTTCAAAGTCCTCCCCTTTGTGAAAAAGTTCACTTATCCGTGGGAAAGATATGATTCCATCTATTCCTCCACCCTCACCCCAGCTACGAGTTAAGTAGTAGGACTTGTATTTGTAAAAAATAATTGTTATCTCCCACAAATTGTTCATGCAATGTTCACTCACAAAAAAAAAACTCCTTACAATCCCCAAAATATTTCGGCTTTAAATAACTCACAAAGGGTTGATAAGCTGTATAAAAAAAATCCAACCCAGTGTCAAGCTATGCACTTCCTAAAACTCTTGGAACTCGTTTTCCCCAAAATACCTTTTAGCAATATAGTCACGTGCCTGTTATTAGAAATGGAATTATATAAAAGAATGAGCAAAACTCTTTATCCGCCCTGTAGACTTTGGCTGAAAGTTCAGAACAATTTTTAGAAGTAACAAAAAAAAACACAGGGAGCTAAGTCTAGGGATTACCTTTTTACAACGGATTATTTTTTAATAAACTCGACAGTAAAAATTCACAAATAATTTGTTATGTTTCTGCGATGCATATTCACTTGCCGTGTTATTGCACTTAATCTTCGATTTGGTGCATTAAGCTTATTACTTCAATTTGATGCGTCTGTGAAGCGATTTTCTTCTTATTGGTTGGGTATCTACCAACGAAGAGGGGCGGAAAACTTAGCAGCACTGAACTCAAACACTGGCTCAAGACGAGCAGAGCACGGATAAGACTTCCACATAGGAACAACACACGTACGGGACGAGCGCAGCCGAAACACCGGAAACACAAACAAGGATGAATGAATTTAAAGCAACTCTGAGTAATACGATCAGAAATCCTTGGCACTGAACGTCAATCCCGTAGTGTGGTTAACACGGCACACGGGATTTATTGCTTATTACAACTGTGGCACAAGGCCAAAAGGGAGGAATGGGTTGAGGCTGGTCGACAACTGTTTATCTTATACCTAGCTAATCCGATTCACGACCCATTCACCCATTACAATTTATACAACCACCCCAAAAACTCGTCAGTCATCATTCACTCCTACATATACCACAATACAGCATACACACAGGGAAACTACAAAACGCTCCATGACATAAAAATCTTGAGTATAAAATTATATATAAAAAATTGATGATAAACAATGAGGTAAGAGGGGGTGAACCCGAAACCAAACTAAAATATAACAAAAGACACAAACCAAAAATAATTGATGTTAGTAGGACCCGTTCAACCCTCAAACGAAATGAGAGAAACCGCTGTATTCTGTCTTCAAACAAAATCAAAAGGATCTCTCGCTAAGAGAGAGGGAAAGATAAAATAAATACGGACATGGGGAAAAAACTGACCCAGCTGAGATGAAAAAAGGGAGCCAAAAATAAATTGTGGCGGTTGGGAATCTCGGCTTGAGTCATAACCAAAGAGGAAACCGGGAACAGGCCAGGAACAACACTTTAATTAAGTACACAAGAAGGGTCTATCCTAACCAGGGGGGGGGCTTCACTAGGGAGACTTAAAAAATAAAATCAAGGCTAGCCCCATTCACGCGAACCAAGGTCGCTGCAGTCACCCACCTTTCGCTAAAATCTATTGATACCAAGCGCTTTCTATCAGTTCTGATCTTCATTCTGAGCTGGTGCTCAAAAGAATCTGACCAGATCCTGATGAGAATAGCGTTCACACCGCAAGATTTCCTCCTTCCGCGTCGTCCATATCACCATTCGAGCCATGGCTAGCAGCGACAGAAGCACTATCCTTTTCACCCTAGAATACCGGGGTGACACATTGTCCCATGCATATGCGCGATCAATGAGCACGAGCTTTTCGGTAGCGATACGAGCTGTCAACTCGCTGACAAAGTCCCACAGGAGGTGCACCGGAAGACAATGGTAGAAGGCGTGCGCATCCATTTCCTCTAAACCAAGGTCACGCTGTTCACAGTCTAACAAATCCGCCAAGCCCTATGTGAAGGTTTTGTCATTGAGAGATAGCCAGGTAATCGAAAACTCAGGGTTGTTGTGGTAATCCGCCGCTAGCGCCCAAAACCAAAACGAGCGAAACTCGTTCGCCGACAAGCTAAAAAAAGGCCGAGAAAAACCAATGGACCTAGGAATGACTCTCAAGGCCGATCGACATTCAAGGAGGAAACTCTATTGATCCTGGGGTTTACGAAGGCGCTCAGCCTCTGAGACGGGAGGAGTAATAGTAAGGTAAGGAAGGCAACCCTTACACTTCCCATCAAAATCGGTTCCACCGTCAACACGTGGCGTAGGAAAGCCAGCCTCGATGCGAGTTTGTGTCTCCCCAAGAGCGGCATCCCTATCCCTTCATGACACGAACGTTGACTTCTCTGTCGACGTGATGCTTGCGTCCCGCCCACAAGACGGAGGGGAGCAAGCGCTCGATCGCCTTCTTACTTTCTTTACAGAGATGGTCATCACAGCATACTGCCTCTTCCCAGATAATGCTTTTATAGAGCCTAAATCTTTAGCGGTTGACTAGCAAAGGAATCATTTGCATAACTAACAACGCTCAGCTAACCGTCCCGACTATCTCATAGGGAAAGCTGGTTGACATTTTCTTTCTTCATAACCATACGTTCTGGAGTTCGCCCTGGCTCTGTTCTGGTAGGGCAGCCATGTGCTGTCTTTCTGCAGAGACAGCACACTAAATGTCATCTTTTTGACTGACGGGGGCGGTTACCGTTATCATTAGCGATTGGCTGTTCCCTCTGCATTTCATTCCCGCTACAGTGTGTACCAATAAAAACGCTCGATTTCTTCGTAACATGTTCACCTTAAGTCATAAGGTTAACGCTTCACAAACACTTTTACCAATCTTCACACAAAACTTGATGTTAATCAGCTGCTACAGATTCCTTTCAATCTTTTTCGGCCAAAAGAATAACATTTCCTCTACTGCTCGGCAACAATAGACTCATCTCGTTTGCGTTTCAAGATGGCAAAACATATCTAGACGTGCTCGAGAAAGAATCTTTATTTGACACCCTGCAGAAATTCTCTGAGAAGACTCAATCCAGGCCAGAAATGAAATTGATTGTAGTGTCCATTATTACTGGAGAACTTGGAGTGATTCCGAAGAACCTTTCGATGAGATTCGAAGAATTAGAACCAGCCAGACAACAGCATTGAAAGAAAACAGGTAAATGGTTGAAGAGTACTAAATATTGTTGATATGTATCCTCAACGAGCATCAATAATAATAGAAAAATTTGGTTGAAAAAGAATATAAAACCAATTGCAACAGAATGGGGGCATTGATTCACTGTTAACTGCGCAAGCAACTTCGCTTCAACCATACAAGTAAATATTAGAATCATAAACGTAAAACTATCTTTCAAAATAAAAAGAATGAAATGATCCGGGACTCTGAGCTTCAAAATGACCCTCCTATCTAAACAAGGAAACCTATTCTTAGGATTTTGAACACGGATGCAAAATTCTACTGGCTGTAACGATTTTAGAGAAGCACAGGATGAAAACGAAGGAAAATAAACAAAATGGAACATGCCAAGACCTTACCGAAGAACCGATGAAGCTGAATTACATAAATGGGATTTCACAATGAGATTGAAACGATATGAGCTTTGAGGAAGGGTTCAAATTTCCAGATGAAGAATGCTAAGGTCAACAAGAGTGCGAGATAACTGGAGTGTTGAGGAGAGATGCTATCACTCAATTCCAAAAGACAATCAGCAGACGATACTAGAATAAACATTCATATATTCATTTCATCGATACTACTGTTCCAGCAGGAGCCACAGTCCAGTTGAAAAAAATGTACTTTTTGTCAACTATCTAGTCCTTTCCAAAGAACTAAAAACGAAGTACTAAACGAAAGCTGTGAAATATAAAGATTACAGTCGTATCGATAATAATTAGCGCACTTGGAACAGACTCAAGTCTCACAAGAGGTTAGATTAGATAAAGTGAAGGTTCGAGGATTGATATTGTTCAGACTAAATCAGTGCTGGGAGTGACACGTGTACCGAGGTAGTTGCTGAAAATTATAGAATAATTGATGTCACTTGACGCCCAGTGATAACCACCAAACATTTGGTATGATAGTGCAAATAAAAAATAACATTGTTAGCAGTAGTAGATGTAAACAAAACCAGAATCTGTCTCAAAGAATGGAAAAAGAGATTACTATGGAAGATCTAGTCATTGGAAATAAAGAAAAGAAAATCATTTAAACTATTCAACTGACAAAAACTTAATGATAATGCTGGAGTATCGATGATACTTGCTATCACTTGATCCATGACTTACTGAATTGGTGAACAAATTCATTGAATAATGAATCAAGTGACGTGATCACTAATTTTTATTTCTTTTTGCAAATCCTAACCTTTATTCATTTTGAATACTTTTAACTGTACTTGTAGTGTTTCATGGAATTCGAATATCGAAAGATTAAAAAAAAAAAAAGAACGAAATAAAAAAAAAGGAAGCCATAGAGTTTTAGACGTATGAAGTTGTAGATGAGGATCAGGAACTGCGACTTTTTGATAGTGACTTATTAAATGGGAATTGTTGGATAGTCGAGTTCAGGAGAAGTCTAGGTAAATAGGAAAATACTTGTGAATCGAAAGAGGAAAGCAAAATTGAAAATCAGGACACGGATTAAAAGGTTCCATTAAGTAATTAACTCTCAACAAATCATATGTGACGTGCCAACAGCAAAATGAACGCCTTACAAATGACGACACGACATTTTCATCAAGATACATTTTCACTGATTTATCCATGACTGCCAAGTAAAAGAAAACACCCACACACACACACACACACACACACACACACACACACACATATATATATATATATATATATATATATATATATATATATATATAAATCTAAAATGACAATATGGCAATGGTAAACTGACCCCTCTATATTCAAACAAGAACCTTTATTCATCGATCTAACCAATTCCAGAATGACGTAAATTTTCGTGGACTTGCCCTGAGTAGATTTTAAATATTTTCTCTTCCAAACAGTGAATCTGTTGCTTCTTTCCAAGGACAACCAACTATGCTGCATTCAAAACGCCGCTGGTATTTTTGTTTTTATTTCTCATAGATTTTCGGGATATATTTTCCTTTTTCACAATCCTAAACGATTCAGACATTTTCAATAGGATTTATGTTAGGGGACTGACTTGTCCATAAGAGTTACTGCTTTAATTCTTTTGACATGTTATACAATTGAAACGTCAAACAGTTCTTCTTTTAAAAATGTTTTAGGTTCGACCAGAAAGTAGACCGTCATTTGATAAAGCCGAAAATGAAGCCTGCCGATTGATTTGTTTTTTATCACTTAACAAACTTTTACAAGTTATTTAAAGCCAGAAAATATTTTTACATTGTAAGAATTCTTTTTTCAAATAATAATGATTTAGGAATACATGTCTTCTTAATTAACCCATAGCTAGAGGGAGAAGTGGATTAATAGCTTTCCCAAGGGTAATTTGTTCGTAAGTGAATATAACGAACCCAACTGGAATTGAAACGCAGTTCTCCGATTAATAATCATTACATCACCTGCACATACACGCTTACAACATCTGGTTTTTCCAAGCGGTTACCCATCTAAGTACTGATCAGGCTCGACATTGTTTCGTACGAGAACCGATGTTTCAACGTGATATGGCTGTAAGCCATACCCTACCGAACGACATGGCGCTTTAGTCTTATTCAAATGTCCTCGACATATTCAAGATGGATAGCTACATTCCGAGCAGAATTCTAGGTTGATGGTTGGTAGAGAAAGTTGTTTAATTTCCCACATGTGATAAACATCGTTAGTCATTGGCGTTTGAGTCAAAATTATTATTTCAATTTTTGATATGCAGCCTTAGGCAATTAGTGCAAATCTTCCTCCAATATATAAAAAGGAAAGTGTTTACATGATTTAGGTTTTCCTCGATATTTAAAATAGATATTTTACAGTTGAAAAAAATTTGAGCAAAGCGTTAGAATTGACAGTATCTTCGGCGTTTCTTTGTAATTGCAATGAGTAGCCGAGTAAATAACCAACGGAATCGTCAATTTGATTACAATTTCCCCTTCAACCAATATGCAGTGAAGTGCAAACAGGCAAATTAAAAAAAAACAGAACTTTTCAGACATAATAAGTTATTGCTTCGTCAAGGATTGTAACGAAAAAAGAAAACATTTCTTTTACTTTAGTTTTGCTGTGATTGAAGTTAATTAACTTCGTAATATTTTCACCATATTTTTCTTTTTGTGGTGGGGGGAATGTAGGGATCCATAAGACGGGGTTGAAGGAGTGAAGCGTCTCTAATTTCTCCTCTATTCATCGAGCGGCGGAAGAAGGCTCAGGTTTTCTATTAATCGTAATGCCTGTAAGCAAATTAAACATGTCTCCACCGGACAGCACAGTTTTAATTATGTAAGACTTTTAGGAAGAATCAAGTTTTCTCAGTACATAGGATTTAAAAATGAAAAGAAAAACGACTTGTTTAAGTCTACAAAGAAAATTTTACATCTTGTCTCATCCAATTTCTTCGTTATCTATTTAATTTAAATAGGTGAATTCGTCAATAAATGTAAATTACTTTACTGACTTATTAAACAAGGTTTTTAACGTGAATTTTTTGTCAATATTTGTTTTCCTTGTTTCTTTTTTTAATTAATTTCTTTATTTGTTTAATGTCTACTTCCATCATCTCCACAAATAGCTGAGCTTTGAGTTTACATACATTTTCAGTTTCACTAGTTTAGGCCGACCCATGTTATTAAATAGACTCGTCAGATCGAGACGTTCATACGTACGCCATTCATGCCACCAAACCGGTTCAGAAATAACTAAACTTCCTAATTGTGTAAATAGGCTTTGAACGAGTAAAGATTGGGGTCTTGTAAAAGAACATGCTTTTTCGAACATTTTGGACTAGCGTTACAGAATCACGAAGAGCTGTACCAAATAACAGAAACCACATCACTACCAACAGCATCAACAAATAAAATTAGCTCTTCCTTGCATTACAGAGTTCATTACATCACACACACACAAGTATGCACGCGTGCGCGTGTATATATCTGTGCGTACACGTCTGAAAAAATGTGCGTGCGCGTTCGAAAGGCTGCTGAAAAGTTCTTAGTCTGAATAAAAAGCCCTTCCAGAAAATTCTGTTCATTTGATCTGATTTTGGGACGTCTTACAAAGTTCTGTGTCTATATGCATGTATGTATTTATGACTATCAATGAGTGGAGAACGTTCTCTTTTGAGTACGACGCGAATAATTAAAGTAAAATTCGAGGCCATAAATTGTTATGATTAAAAATTTATGTGTTAAGGGAGAAACGATATCAAAATTCAGTCACTTTCACATGAACTCAAAAAAGTTTTAAAAGGCATAAACGATAAAGACATTACTGATTTCTTTTCTTTCTGAAAATTACTATAACTTTAAAAGAAATTTAGTAACATGGCTCCCCATTGTTTTCGCTTTTTTTATTCAGAGTGTTCCAGCCTTTCTCCTAGACTGACTGCCACCTAAAAAGCTAGAGAATCCAGCTCTCAGAAAAGATAGATGCAAGATTTTTCTAAAGACTAGTTTTTTCACCCATTATGAAAAAATTGATGAGAACTTCTAAAAAAGGGAGTTTACTCCCTTTTTTAGATGTTCTCATCAATTTTTGTAATGCCCTCTTAGATATAGAATAGGTGTTATTAAAAATTCCCTCAAGAGAGCGCACGAGAATTCATCCTCTCGCACGCTTTTCTTTAAAGAATTAAATAACGTAAAACAAACGCTTATTATTTTTTTTTAACATACAACGTGTGTTAGCACGTGCAATACCGTGTCTTCATCAGCCGCCAACCAGGGGTGATATCATGATTTCGGTGGCTATGGCGGGACTGCCAACCCCTGGCGCCACCAGCAGCATTTGCCACCAGGCAGGGTATGAAGATAAAGCTAATTGATTGTTCCTTTAAGTAAATTCTATCCGTAATGAAAGTTTCCTGAACACATTTGCCGTTATTGACGCGGTCGTAAAAAATCGTTATAGACGACCACGCAAATATCTCACTTGCGCATGTTAGGTCGTGATGTTGCACGCATTTTATTTGCTTGTCTTGATCTCGACCAAATCCAACTTGACGCGTGTTGAACAATTTTTTGAAGGCGATGCGAAACGCTTTTCAACCAACGACCAATGATGCCTATTTTTGAAAGGAAGGAAATGACCGAATGTCCCAGAAACCTACGACACCCAATCTCAATAGACATCACGTGACACGTCCAACCATTTTCCATACATTCGGCACGTAGTGACTCGTACCGGTTTTCGGTTTGTGCGGCTCCACCCTGTTCTCTTTTTTGAGTCGGACCACAACACTATGTCGGGACGCTTGTCTGTCTGTGCGATGTGTATTGGAAATTTTAAGGATATCATTAAGATCCACTGAAACCTTCCAATCACTGGTACCACTCACCAGCTTTATATTGGGGTGTGTTTGTTTTTCTTTGCAGTGCATTCCTCTTCCTTATGGAATTCGATCTTAGTTTCCTTGGTTGCCACAAGCTGTTGATTTGCTGTCTCATATTGTGTTCTTATTAGATCCCTTATCACCTTTAATACCTTGTTGTGTCGCCACGTGTACATCTGGAGCGATTGTGAACAAGCAGAAAGCACATTGCGCAAGGTACCTCGGTCTTTTTGACACAAAAACAGAGATCTGTATCTGTGTGTACCCACATTTTCAGGTTTGTTTCATTTGGGAGAAGATCGTATCTAAATCGAAGAAGGAAAGATATCGCCAATGGTTCCATCGCAATTAATGAATTCCAAGAAAGTTTAATGTGTTCGATATCATTCCATGTTGTCCACTTACATTGTTTCGCTTGAGTAATAGCAGTAGCTATTCTATGCTCCTCTTCGAACATTTTGATTTCTTCAATTACCATACGCCTTTTTCCCTTTGCTTTCTCCTTGGAGAAGTATTTGTGTGTCATGTTTCCCAATCCAGCCCGATTATTCTGAATCACGCCCATGTTATCTCTGTCTCGCAAGCTGGTTTCTGCTTCTTGTGTGGCCTCTGCAGCTGACCACCAGATTTAATCTCTGGATGCACCTTCCGTATGCAATCATCAGCTGAGTCCCTCATCATCATATGAAGGCGTACCTTCCCAACCTTGAATTCCTCCACCAAAGAATGTATAGGGAGCTGCAGATGTCCGAAGTTGGTATATAGCCCCACTTTCGAAAAACAAGGAGGAACTCCAAGCCACTTACGCAAGTACTTATTGATCACTTGCTCAATGCGCTCAATACGAGATAATACAAATTCCTACATTTGCAGAGGCCACAAAAGGCAGGGTAGTAGACCATGTTGATAGCACCACGCCTTCATTTTGCCGGGAAGATAGGTTCTAACGATCGAATTTAGTCCTTTAGAGCTGATTTATGAACCTCTGTACCCCGATGTCAATCAGTCAGTGGGGTTGTATACAGCCGTCCGAGGCTCTTTACTGGCATTTCCTTAACTGTTGGTATCGTGTCATTCATTTTGAATTGAATTTCCTTAACAGATCCCCTGACTAATGACAGGCTTCGACTTTTCTTGGGCTTTACCTTCATTCTCGCCCATATGAAAAGATCGTGATACTTTTCTAACAGGTTATTGGCAGCAATTTTAGAAGAGACGAGAATTGTGATATCATCCATAAAAGCCCTAGAAGGGGGAAGGACTAGCTGTTCTTCAGTCATCACTCCTTTGGCTGCGCCTCGTAAAATCAATTCCATGGCCAAAACGAAAAGAAGCGGGGAAATCACACAGCCCATCATGATACCGATCTCAAGTGGTTGCCACTTGGTAGTGTAATCTTTAATAACGGATTTCCTAATCAACTGTTGGATTTCTATATTAGGCTTTTTCTGTCTAAGGTAGATAATAGCAGCGACGAGAATAAAAGCCTAAACAATAACATTAATATTTTTTATAAAAATCGAATGAATGAAAATTACAAACTGCATATGTATACATATATATATATATATATATATATATATATATATATATATATATATATATATGTGTGTGTGTGTATGCACTGCTCCCTTGATGATGAGATAGAGTTACGGATTAAGAAGCCCTCCGAGGCATTTGCAGTGCTCAAGTTCCGTGTCAGAAGGGCATAAAACAGCAGACAAAAGTTTAAATATATAATGCCTGCGTTATGTCATCTCTGCTATATTCATGTGAGACATGGGTAATCTATCGCAGACATCTAAAGATACTGGAATGTTTTCATCAACGGTCTGTGCTTGAAATCCACTGGATGTCTCACACTCCTTATACTCTTGCTCTACAAAGGGCCAATTCACTCTCTGTGGAAGCAATTATACACAAATACAGATTGAGATGGACAGGCCATGTTATTCGTATGGCAGATGACAGAATGCCAAAATAATTAATGTATGGAGAATTGGAAACGGGAAAAAGACCTCAGCACAAGCCAAAACTTCGTTACAAAGATTTCCTTAAAGAGTCGCTAACATGTGCAATGTTGGTCTGGATAACTAGGAGACTCTAGCTGAAGACCAGCTTTCTTGGAGAGCTGGTATTGCTGATGGCATCAAGATCTTCCATGAGGCATCACATAAATATGTAGAACTGAAGAGAGGGTTTCGGAAGGGATGCCTGAATTGCCATGAGGTGAAATCCTGTTGGAGGACGAATATTTTCTATTAAAATTTCTCGGACATTCAGGCCGGTAAATGTTGTTTAATACTGTTTATTATAAACAGAGCATTTATTTAATAAGCCATCTCACAGGAAACGAGATAAAGAGAAAAAAGAGAAGTAAAGATATAAGAAATCAGAAGTGGAAGCAGGGGTTTAAGAGAAAAAAAGAGGAGTAGAGAGTGCGTAAAGAATTAAAAAAAGGAAGAGGAAGAGTAAATTAACTTATATGGTCGTATTGGGGTAAATTGGAAAAAATACAGATTTATATATTTGGCCGTTAACGTTAAAGCATTTAAAATTTTTCAACAAAATAAACTAGGAAGTAAATATAATGTGAATATAATATAAATGAAGAAAAAATATTACTATTATTAACATTATTATTATGAATAACAATTAAGGGGTAAAAAGTTTTTAATTAAGATCTAAAGTTTCGAATTTAAAATTTTAAATCTTAAAAAAATATAATTGAAAAATATATCGAAATGAAATAAGATTTAAAAGTAATAATAGTATTATTTTTAATATTGTCATAATGATGAAAAAGAAATATAATAATAGTAATAATAGTCCTAATACAGAATTACCTATGAGAGGAATAATAATAATAATAATAATAATAATAATAATAATAATAATAATAATAATAATAATCATACAAATGAGAGGAATAACGTTAGATTCATAATGAGAAAATGGGAATATTAGATCAGTTATAACATATTTAACCATATATATTCTTATGTCCATATCAGTCTCCATTTCCTCATTATGAATCTACTGTTATTCATCTCATTAGTATGATTAATATTATTAATATTACTATTATTATTATTTTTATTAAATTATTCCTATCTTTCCCTTCCCTCTCTAATTTCAACCATGTCTGTCATACGCCTCCTCCCCCTCTCTCTGTATCACCTTACATCAACTTAAAAATACCCTTCAAAAGTGTATAAAACTATATGTAAATTTAAAACATTTTTTTCATCTTCGGAAGTGTGGTCTGATGAACCAAGTAAAAACCATATATCTGGGAAAATAAATTATAACCAATGGACACTTAAGGTTGTCTGTTTTCTATTTAAATTGAATTAATATATATATATATATATATATATATATATATATATATATATTAGGTTGGTGCAAAAATAATGACGTAACAATGTCGTTTTTTGACGTATTTTTTAACGTCAAAAAACGACATTATTACGTCATTATTTTTGCACCAACCTAATACATATATATATATATATATTCATCTCTTCAGACCGAAAGTTTTTAATGGGGAAAGTTTAAGAACATACGGTCGGAAGAGATGAATATATAGAAATATTCAAGAAATAAATTATAACCGAAATGAATCTTTAAGTTTTTCTTCTTGATTTCTTGATTTTTTTTTCTTAATCTATTCTGGCTATAAAATATATTTCTTTCTTATAAAACTGCTCAGCTTTTACACTCGAATCATAGCTTCTGTTTATATATTGTTTTCAACCTTTCTTTTTTTCATGGCATGACTTTCAATTACATGTGTTATTATCTCGAAAATTAAAAGAAAATGGTTCTCACGATATCTGGATTCAACATAGATTTAAAGAAAGCTAAAAAAAAAAACTGAAATACTATGTTCAAAATATTTCAAATTTAAAATACAGCCCCGATTACAGATTTGACCGAATTTCTGCGTGTGTGTAGAATTAAATACTAAAATACAAATATCTATAATAAAAAAAATAACATGTCTGTATTTAAAAATGCTTGAATTTATGAATGTACATGGAAACAGGTATTTTTCTCATGTAATCCAAGGCTTTTTCTGACAGTACATTTTGGTAAGCTAAGGGAATAAATTCTTAATCCTATGAATATTGATTTCTTAGGAAGTAACGCATAGATCAACTTAATGCTTAAGTACGTTGGGGCTAATAAGTGCTGTATGACTGATGATCCAGTTTTCCTTAATTCATCAGGAACGTGTAAACAAAGAAAAGACAAAAAACTACGGTCTCTTTTTTGTGCTCACATGTGGACTTATAAATCTTTTCGCTTCTCAAAGGTGTGATCACATCTGCTTGTATCAAAAACTGAAGATTAGAAAAAAAGTCTTAGTAAAGAGACAATGAAAGGGTGAAACCTGCATAAAAATTACAGACGATTAACATAAAACAGTTCGTAAAGCGCGTCTTTTTTGGTGTCATTGTTGTTGTAAATGACACGTCATGTGATTAGCAAATCATAACGAGGCTCATGTGTCGAAATCTTTTAAGAATTAGAAGTCTGCACACAAACTGCTTCGTCATTATTGTTGACTTTTCCTCTTTTTCCCTTTTTCTTTCTTTCTTTTCCTTTCCTTCTTTTCTTTTTGATATTTATGGCGTGACAGTAAAGAATATTTTTCTCACTCTTTCTCTCTTTTTTCTATTTTTTTTAAGAACTTCTTAAATGCTCTTTCTATCTCTGTATATCTTTATCCATCTCTCTCTTCCTCTCTCTCTCTCTATATATATATATAATATATATTTATGTATGTCTATATATATATATATATCACAGTTTATTCATATATTTATGTGTATGTATATACTTTATTATATGTTACATTCGAACATGCATATTTCCGCTAGAAAAATGCATTAATATTTCGATGCAACATATCATCTCATCAGGCGGTGTTACAATTATCGCTCTACTTTTGTATTGATCCCTTTTTAAAATTAATGTTATGAACGTTTGAATTTATATTTGATTAGTTCTTATTGCATTTGTATATATATATATATATATATATATATATATATATATATATATACACACACACACACATTTATCCGCCTATTTGTAAGCTTATAAATATTTATCTCTCCATCCATCCATCCAAGTGTGTTTCTAAACTGAAAGCCGTCCAGTGTCCTGTTAAGTTATTGAACTTAACAGGACACTGGAGGGCTTTCTGTTTCCTCAATTTCAAAAATTGTGACGCATGTGTAATATAAGAGGTAGTGTGGTTGTGACGGTGTAACTGTGGCAATCATGGGGCACAGAAAAAAATTAACTTTTAATCGCAAAATGATTGGGCACGCTGTCTCCGAGGCGGCCATTGCTCTAGCTTTTTATCTGGCACAGTAGCAACTCTATACCAAGAATATATGGATTCCAAACATCAGTTGTATATGAAAACTGTGGAATCCCACATGGGATACAAGAATGTTACTATTAGCAGATGACAAGGATTTTAATCACCGAACAAAGGGCAACATTGCAACAAATCACACCCAGTTCAATAATGGTCCCACTGAACCAATCAGTCAACGCCGTACACTGCATTCGATCGGGTTTCGACTAAGAAAATAGCGTTATTGACAACATGCCATCAGTCAATGGATCATAACTCAATAAATACCCTACAGTCGCACCGCAGTAAATACAACAGAATTATGGACAGTCCTCGACTACCCGGATAGATATATATATCTATTCTACAACTTCAGTACCTCATAAGCTACAATGGCACCATCGTGTAACTGCCGTTATTCAGGTGAAATGAAAAGTTACATAGTAAGAAATGGTTGTTTTCTTGGCACTTCAGTTTATCTAATTCATATCTGCCTGTCCATAAGCATCATTTCACCATTTCTTTTCCCTTCATTTGTCTTTTTCCTTTTTAAGTTTTACTTTCTTTCTTTCTTTCTTTCTTTCTTTTCTTTCTTTTTTTTTTTTCCATTCTTTCCCTTCCCCATCGTCTGCCAACATCATTTGTTTCCTTTCATATGAATCTCATCACATGAAAGAAAACAAATCAAGCCCGTTCGTTCCAACTTAATGTTTTTACTTCTTTCATCAAAGAATGTTTACAGAGCTAAAAACCAACACTGATAATCTCATCCTTATCCTCGTTGTCAGCAGCAGCTCCTGTAACAAAACAACTTAATCTCCACCACCTGAAATAGGTAAATTTCACGGTGGTTTATATAATTAACGCTTTGAAACTCAAGAGCCTGTTTTAGAAGATATAAAATACTGATGGCCCTGAAATATTATTCTGCTACCTATCGCTTAACGGCAGGCATCTGGCTATTTTCTAACTTTAGTCTGGCACAAGATTCCAGCAATAGATCACTAATTAAAAACAAAACTTACTAGGAATGGCTTGCAACGCTAATCATCTCTCTATCCTACATGTTCTAATCAGTATGTTTCAACTGGTACATTGTCCGGTCGTCATCAAGTGTTATCTCTCGTTACTCACGAACTGACGAGAGCAGAGCCGTCCTATCAACCCCCCCCTGTCGCTCCCAACCGGAGAGTTAAAGGAGGTCGTTGCACTTGAGTGACCTAACTCTTGTCAAATATATGTTAACGTTGCAACAGCGTCCTGTGTATGACAATAAATTACATCCAACAGCAAGGCCTCTGATCGGAAGATTAGAGGTTTTGAGGAGCATGGAACCACCTCTTACCTGCTGTTGTTCCCGGGTCCACCCTAATCCGGGGTGGTATCGCCTGTTAGGGGCCCAGCTATGAGCAAAGATTGAAACAAAAATCAACAGTACATTTTTACAATAAAATGACCGACAATATGTTTTTATAGCAAAATGACAATCATTTCAGCACAAAAATATATATAAATGTACATCTTTATAATAAAATTACCAACAATATATTTTTATGATCTACAAACTATTTATCTAAAAAATATATCTTTACTCTGAAACCATAAAATTACGTACAAAATATTTAGATTTCGACATTAAATAACCCATAGAGGTATTGCTATGCCGCGAAACAAATTCAACCTACTCTGATTTCTGAAAAATGTCGCTAGTGTTTTATGCTTTCGTTATTTTTTTTATTTTTTATTATACTTGAATTAAATATGCTAGTTATTATGTCACGAGTCCTCGTATCTCACTAGGGCTATTGGGATACCACGTGTACTGCAGTCGTAACGAAAGTGGTGTGTCTAGACTGGCTCTCAATTCAGTTTTCCTTTTCCTACACTAGTTGCCACTTCAAGACAAGCAAGCACAGTTCGTGCTACTATTTAACTCATAGCTGTCGGGAATAAAAGCGATAGTGAATGTAACGAACTCTGCGGGGATTTCGAACTCAGTTCGACAAATTCTATCAGAGTTGCTAAGTGTTTTACACTAGCCACAAAATATCTTATTGAACAGCAACAAAAAGGAAATGATTTCTCTGAAAATGCTAAATAGACATGTCAACCTACGTGAAACACCATCCACTAAGGTCTTGACTGTGAACATCGAGCCCCGCAAAAAACCTTTCCAATTTATTTCTGAAATTCCTTAGGTTAGTTCTGTTTGGAGCCAATACTAGTGATTATCAAATGGAAAGCATTTAGCTATCGAGCAAATAATTTCAAATCTCAGGGAAGAAATGTCAACCAAAAATGGAATCGAGTAGGGTATCAGTCATATGTCTAAGTTTAAAGGCAAAAATCAAAGACAAACACCACGTGAACGCAAAATGAGGGATAAATTGAGGAAATCTGCTATTAGAAGGTTAAGGAAAGTAATCTGTAACTCTGAGAAACACTGCTCCATAATTTTTGCATTTTCTTTACAAATCTTTCCTGCCGTAACACAATGACCTTTTATAAAGGTATCGGATAATTTCTCACTGTTCCTATAAAACTACAAATCATCGAAGTGTTCATTGAGAAATTCAACTTAGCGTACCAAATGGAAGAATGAAGACTTTTATCCACTAAGTTTATATCCCGATAGACACACGCTGTTTGTAAAGTACTATAATTCGATGGCGAAACTTCGTCAAAATTAACCTTTTCAGCTTTCAAAATAATTCTTGTTGAGAACGTTCGATGTGAGTCAGCCTGTTGGGTGGTCGGTCGTCCGCACAGATGCCTATGGTTGAAGGAGACTAGCCACTTTGTAAGCACTGCCATTTCCAAAGTTCGGTTAGTCTGATAAAATTCTACTTTACGGATATCTACCGTAACTTTACCTGACATGTCATCAGCCTCTAATGACAAACTTAATTGATAGCTTTCATTGGTCTCTTTGGCCTTTTGTTAAACCTTCAGTTCTACGCTTTTCAAGCATTGAAGTTTGAAAGCCAAAAGATCTATTCTTTCAATCTCAGATTTTCATTTTCCCTCAGAAAGGTATTCTGAAATTAAATCCTTTCTTTTCTATATATAACTATATATAGCATGCCAGAAACAACACTAGCAGTAGTAGTCTGATATTAAGTATTTTTTCACATATGATTTTATCTGGTTGCTTTTGTCCCAACATTGTAAGGCAACCGTGAAAGTAAAGGAAATAAAATCGAAATATGAAATAGCTTATGACAATTCTTGAAACCTATATTCGTATTCCAATTTATTAGCTAGGTGTCTAGTATCGTGTAAGCAAAATGAACTCCACAAATTGTCGCAAAACCTCTGTAGAAATATTGAGCCATGCTGTCTCGATTATTGTTGGCAGATTTCTGACATTTGTAGGTGAAGAATCTTGCATGCAAATATACTTCTGCATCAATTCCCATAAATGTCCGAGTGGGTCATGTCGAGCGGATATGGTTGCCACACCATTCAGTGGAAATTCCCTTAATGCTCCTCACATTAATTTTGGGTAACTTGGGCATCCAATGACGCGTTGGCGTTGCATTATCCTAGATAGAATGACCCATCATTGTTAGGATACATGGAGTTCATCAATAGTCATAAAATGTAGCGTTCACCAATAAATGGCGTATTTAGGTGAACCAGCGGCAAAAGCCATGTCATGTGATTACACCATCATGGAACCACCACTAACATTTATGGTGCTTTGTCGCCAACTAGATCACAACTGAACTCTACCATCGGGCCGAAAACAACTTTAACTATGACTCCTCGAGCGAAGATCCATATTGCTAATACTCCAGTGTTCAATTATCGATATCACAAGCAAGGGTGAGGTGCTGTATACAGTTTCGTGGTGTTAGCAGGGTTACCCTTGATGAGTCTTCTGCTCACCTATCCCGTGGAGCTGAAGAACGCTGAACTAATTTACTGGATACGCGATAGGTACCCCTCCTGCATTGAGTGTGGATGTGATTTTGGCTTGTCTTTTACCATAGATAATTTTAGTCAGGAGTCTCTCGTCATGATCATTAAAAGACTGTGGTCGGCCTCAGCCTTATTTACGGTCGGTGGTAATGCATTCTATCAGATATTCCCGATATATATATATATATATATATATATATATATATATATATATATATATATATGACGCTCTAGATCGAGGGATATGAAATATCCCTACAATTTTAAAAAATGGTATATCCCAACAGTCCGGCACTCACTAACTCAATAATTTACCTTAGTTTACCATGAGCAGCCTAAATGGTGTTCTCATTAACTCATCAGATATCAGAGCACAAGTGACATAGTGTTAGACATTTCCATAACGTCAAGGTACAGTAGCGATATCTACTATTACTTACTTTTTGCACATCCGTTTATAAGGGATATGGGGTGTGAGTGAATCTTGGTAAAAGTTACTATAGTTAATGGCATATAAGATCCTGATTTTTTCAAAAAAATTATCTTCTATATATCACAGGTTTTATACACACATTTAATTTATCTGAAGATTACCAATACTTGTATGTAGCCAAAGTTCATCATTAAATATAAATGAGATATCGTTTCAAATAATCTATTTTCAATTCGCCTTTGCGTTACATTCGACTATTTGCTTACCACCCGAACAAAAAGACATGAATCTATTTCTTTGTACTCCGTCCTATTCTCAGATATTTTGAAAGTCTTATTGCTGGAGTGAGGAGTAAGTATTTGGGAAACATACTATCCTATACTTACAATACAATAATATGTTGTTGTTACATCCATTTTCACCAGTTTTTGCACATGTAGATCAATTAGTCAGTAGTCTGACATCTAACTATAAACAGAAATTTTGACTTTGAAATTTCATTGTATAATGTTTGATCTATGAATGTGATATTCACAATTAAATCAAGTGCATTAACTTACACATACACACACATGTAAATGTATATATATATATATATATATATATATATATATATATATATATATATATATATAATAAGTAGGGAAAATAATTGACGCTTTTGTCGGAAAATCTATTAATATTTAATAATAGATTACAAATTTAATCATGGTTTCCTTCATTTTTAATGACACAATTGCATCACTGAAGTAAGTTAGGGGATACACACACACATACGAGCAACTTTCAATATAGCCCTTCTCACAATGGATCTTTTAGTCCTTATGCGAGCTTTCTTTGATACCCTGTCTCTGGTCGGTTTCTTTCCTGGGTTATTTCTCACCTCATTAAGGGCGCTGGGGGTAAATGTTTTCTGAGTATTGGCTTTATTCGCCTGATAGTCAAGAATCCGAGCCTTCGAGTAACTTCCATAATACCACATTCGCCTTTACTCTGTATCTTCATCAGTATGAAGCGTCGGTAATCTTCGATCGAATATCAGACAATATCCTCAACGAATTTCGTTTGGCCAGCTTTCATATATGCAGTGACTTCAATGTTCAATACAAAGAGTGGTTAATCAACTCTAACAAAACAGATAAGGAAGGCAGATATTGCGTAGATTCTCCATCGCCTATGAACTAAACCAGGTCATTGAAGAACTTACCCGAATGCAACGAGACAACAGGCGAACCTCCTCGAAATTTTCCTAACATCCTGCCCTGAAAAATGTTCAGCAAAAGTTTTAGCCACCATTGGTACGTCAGACCATTCCCTAGTCAGTGTCCAGATTGACTCCAAACCAATGACATCCCCTGATTTACCGTTCCATAGAACAGTTTTTCGCTACGCGAAGACAGACTGGGACAGGCTTCAGTCCTATATGATCGAAACTCCTCCCCCAAACTTCTTCAAACATAATGCTTTTTTCTGAAATGGAGTGTTTATACAATACCCCCCCACACCCACACCAAAAATTCTAACAAAATCCATACATTTAGCCCTGATTTACCCTTGAATGCACTGCAGCCATAGCTCAACGGAACCACAACTTCAAAATTTATGGCAAGGAGCGGTGTAATCTGACCCTTTCTACTTTCAGAATCGCCCGCAATAACTCTAAAATGGTTATGGAAGACGCAAAATTCAGCTATGCGCGAGCTGTCCAGGCCAAAGTTGAAAAGAAACAAATTGGATCTCGCGAATTCTAGAATATCACCAACCAAATTATGAACAGAGCCACAGCGGCTGTGCCCACTTTTATAAATGGCCCCGAGGTTATATCCTCCTTGACAGACAAGGCGAAGCTCTTCGCCTCGATCTTTGCTTCAAACTCCACGTTAGATGACAAAGTCTATCCCCTCCCCAACTTTCCACGTCTGACTGAGCAGAATCTCAGTAATATACTTATTTCAGTAAGAGAAGTTTTTAGACTTACCAAAAAAATCCACTAGCCCAAACAAAATTCCAGTGGTCACCCTTAAGAATATCAACCCAGAATTATCCCTGATCATAGCAAAGTTATGATCATAGCATAACTGCTGCTTGAAAGAGAAAATTTTCCCAAGCCTATGGAAGGTGGCAAGTGTATGCCCGGTCTTCAAGAACGCGGGCTACCGTTCCTTCCCCTACCTACTATAGATCCATTAGTCTCTTCAGTATCATTGTTATGGGTTTCGATTAGCCCGATCCAATGCTGACGTCCTCACTATCATTACACACAGAATTAGTGAGTTCCTTGACGACACACACAATGCAAGGACCATAAGATTGAATATCTCGAAGGCCTTCGACAAGGTGTGGCACAAAGTTTTGCTACACAAGCTCTCTATGGAATCCCCGAAAGTGTTTTCTCTATTATAAAATCCTTCCTAAACGGTAGATCCCTGATGGCAATTATTAACGGCCAGTCCTCCTGGCGGTCAATGTAGGAATCCCTCAGGAGTCAGTTCTTGGACAAACTCTCTTTCTGCCGTACATAAATGATCTACCTAAGAATATACTCCGATCATTTGTAAATATATATGTCGATGATACGACGATATACGGGCGTACCTCCAAAACACTTGACGATCAAAGATTGGGGAAAAACTTGCTGGTTACATTCAATGCCTCTAAAACCAAACTAATTACAGTCCATCACCGCCGATCAGACCTCGAACCAGTTACGATGAACGGGTGTCACCTCGAGGAGACACTGTGACTTGAGAGGATATTGGGCCTCAAACTCACATCCGACCTCAAGTGAAACTCTTTTATGCGATCCCTCGCTAAAGTTGCCGGTAAAATGATAGGCCCACTGTACCACTCCAGTAAATACATGACACCTCATGCCATCCTCTACCTTTATAAGAACCAGATCAAGCTGAAAATGGAGAAATGGGAGCCGTCCAGTCCTCACTTTTCACTCTTGATAGATTTGAAAAGCGTCTCCGAGTCCTTGTTGGAGAAGAATTATTTTTAATCCTCCAAGCTTCCACCCCAATCCCCCTCTCTCTGTCTCTGTCTGTCTGTCTGTCTGTCTGTCTGTCTCTCTCTCTCTCTCTCTCTCTCTCTCTCTCTCTCTCTCTCAGGCGGATGTGGCGAGTCTCTCATTGCTCTATCGCTACTACGATGGGAAGTGCTCGGACGAACTAGATTCCTTGGTTTCGCCAGGTCTAACCTTCATGGCTAGGACCCGTCATGCCGCTCACATTGTAGCAAACCACCTACATTCCCTCCGTATTCCATTGGCGAAAAGTAATTCTTTTTGAACTCGTGAATCAAGGAGTGTCTCAAATGAATTCTCATTTACACTCTTTTTTTATGGACCACATCAATTGAATTCTCCAACTTAACATTAGGTATAGAGAAAAATCATAAAGAATAGGTTATATGCAGAAGTTTATATGCAACTTTAAAATCATCATATCAAAAGAATATATATATATATATATATATATATATATATATATATATATATATATATATATATATATATATATATATATATATATATATATATATGAGAGAGAGAGAGAGGAGGAGGCGTGTAACTTTCGTCCCTTTTATTAGAACAATCTATTATTTCAGGAGACTAAAGATCTCTCCTCTATTTAGTTTGTTTGGATGTGAAAGGGAAGCACAAAGAGAGAGAAGGGCGAACAAAAATGAAACCCAAGCCGATATCGACAAAAATCGCAAATCAAACCACAAGGAAGTGAACGATTTAGCAAATAGCAACAGCGGAAGTGATTTTTTTAATCTGAATTGTAATTGGAGTAAGAGTCCGGTTTATAATTGAGTTAGTTGTGTACTTCTTGCCAGTCCCGGGTGTTCGAATCCAGAAGAAAGACCAGAATTTCGAAATAGATTTTCAAGTAAGGAAAATGCTCACCCAGTTTGAAGTATCGCTTCAACACTTGTTCTAATTCCTCCCAACATACTTTCTTATTCTTTTGCTAAACTTAGTCATTTTCAGAACAAGTCCAACCAGAATATTCGATAACAGATAACAATCCACCTAGCAATGACCAGAAAAATGATTAACAGAAATGTGAAAAAAAGATCAAATGAGAATAATTTTAAAAATCATTAAATATTAGAAATCTGTAGTCAGCTGGCAAAAAAATTAACGCTGAATCACGGCGTTCATAGGACGCGAGTTGAGAAGAAAAAAGATGGAGTGTACGAAAGACGGTGAGAGAAGAGCAAGTTAGTCTACAAAAAAATCTAAAAATATGGAGTGTACGAAATCATAGTCGGGGAATATTTGGAGTTTAATATTGGCAAATCTCTTTTTCTCTAAATTCGTTTTGTCACATTTTAAGGCCAGTTTCTTTTTTAGAAATTTTTATAATATCTTGAGCTCTGAACAATTTCATTATCACAGTTTCCAATATCGCGTTTTCTCTTACGAAATCTTTATATACATGAAGTTAAAAATGAATATCAACAATTATATTATTACATATAATTATTTAAAATATGATTAACATCTATGAGTTGCATAAGATTTCACATCATCAAATAACGTAATGTAAACACTTCTAATATAAACAGATATTATATGCCGAAATTCAAGTGATTATCATGTAAATTCAAGTTACATCATGTAAATGTATCCTGGAAATTTTATCAACATTGGTTTGTTAATATCAAAACATTGACTTGCATAATAACATCTGACATAGCATCAAATCAAAGAAAGAAAAGAAAAGAAACTGAAAAGGTAAAAGAAAATGAAACACTTAAATGGCGGTTAGGATGAAAGGAAGAAAAGAATTAAAGAAAAGGGAAAAATAAGAAAGATTGTATGACGATAAAGGTTTGTGCTTCACACGCCTTTATGAAGTCTACTTGTCTTGCCAGTGTTGCATATCACTTAGCAAAGCTCATAAAGTCGCTAAGAAGCCAACTCACTTTTCTCTTGGCTATTATTAACGTTGCATACGTTTGAATTTATCCACTTTGGAATTAGACTTGACATTTTCACTTGGTGTAATTCTTTTTCCTGTAAACGAACCCCGGGTCCCTATTAAGAACTGGAATTTAAGAATCGGAATTTCATCTATTATGTTAAAGTGGTGCAAGGAAGTGTGTTTATTTGCATTTCTAACCTAGCGTTTGAGTTGCAAATTTTTTGTAAGTAATATTCAGGCAAATTTTTAAATTCTGGCGCTAGTTCGAAATCACTGGGAAGACCACACAAAACGTATGTGCGTAATCTCGGTGATGTCGATACGAATGCGTACAACGTTCATTGGTCTCTGTCTGCCTGATGTTCATATATAAGTAAATTAGTATATCATTGAATATATTATGCAATTTCATATATTAGGTCCATGCAAAAGATCCTAGCGCCACGATTTACATAATATCAGAGAAGTCTTAGAAGTGTATTTTAAACTGCACTTAGGACTTCATAGCTTGTGTGTGTATGTGTGTGTGTGCGCGCGCGCATACGCTTTAAAAATTGTTTACAGAAAAGTGATTATTTGATTTTATTAAACACAATGACTGAATATAAAATGCATATTTTAATTCGTTTGCTGTTTCTGATAAATATAGAAAAGCAAACAAGGAATCTGTCAAGTGCATAGAAATGGTGCAGTAATCCCATGCAAATTTTTAAGAAATATTTTGAACTTTGAACTTAACAAAGAATGGAAGACATTAAAACGTGAAAGCTTATGGATTGCGGGAAGATTTGGAGATGAATTAAGTACAATTCAGTCCATTAATAAACATCCAAAAGCTAGAGAAAATTGTTCGACATAAATTAGCGGGAAGGAACAACGATCGGCATTTAAAGTTGTTTTTCTTGAGACAAAAAATACTCTCACTGGGAATGATAAATGATTTATTTTGAGTTTCCAGAACGAAAAACCTGGTTGACAGCTCCACCTAAATGGGATTTATTGGAGAAAAACATTTTCTATGTTCTCTGGGATTCAAAGGACTTTTTTTTCTTATAAATTTGAATGTGGATAGCCTACAGTGAGCCATTGGCTGGTTTGAATAACTTTTTTTTCTGGGTAATGATGGTAATTTTTGGCGCGAATATGCTAATTCTAGATTTGTAAAGGCATCACATCAAGTGATCATACTTAAAAGTCCTTCTTTGTTTTAACAAGTTGAAGATATATTCATTGAAGCATTCATTGAATTAAAGCTAGGGTCGTTCTTTTATGATGGAATACACAATTTAGTTGAAAATAAACGTTTCTCATGTCTTTCTTATATATTAAGAAAGACAGGGAGAAAAGTTTTATGCTGACGCGTTTCACTCCTTCAAGAACTTTATCAAGGTAAATGCAGAATTTTTAGAAATAACTGTATTTAAACACAGAGCTATATTGTTGATAAAACTGATATCCTGGGTTCAAATTTGAATTATACAGTATTAAAAAATTTCTCGGCGTTAAAGAAAAGAAACTATGAAGGACGCTAATAATGTAAAATTTTTGACATGCTGATAATAACATCACTTTAGTTTTTTTTTTTATTACTGTTGTTCTTGTTAAAAAGCCACGAGTTAAGCATTTTCTTTTAACTTTTTATGTTCGTAATATGTTGGTTTAAGAAAGAACATTTCTTTTTAAAAATTACAATTTTGGTCTCGAAACTGCGATCCTTATAAAATAACTTACTAAGACGAAAGGTTCTCGCAAGTACATTTTAATACTAACAAAATATCCGCCCTGCATTTTTTCAAATATCTCCTTTCTTAAAAGAAATGCCTCTTTCTGCAGCCAGCATATTTATATACGACCAGATTTTTTTTAATTAAATGAAAAGGTTTAACTGATGGTGTTTTAAAAATGATTAATAATAACAACAACAAAAACATTGTTTCACCTTCGTTTTAACAAAAGATTACGTCACTTAGTAATAATTTCCTTTCCTTAACACTAAGATATTTTCGAACATTTTAGAATGTCCTCTGATTCAAATTACGATACTTTTCCGCGTGTATAAATATAGTTTTTTTGCAGTCTCGCAACCAATTTCACCTTCGCCACTAAATGTTTTCACCATATCGACAGTTCCCTTTCGATTCCCCTCCATACCGTCACGGCGCATTATATGTATATGCCGAAATAGCCTGTAGTTTAAATTCGAAAGACTGTCTTAAAATTCATTAGTAGACGTTAATTCTGAGTGACAAAATGTAGATGTTGTATTTGCCGCATTGTTTTGCTGTTTGTAGACTAACTTCCTCTTCTCTCGCCGTCTTTCGTACACTCCATCTTTTTAGCTTTTTTTTGTAGACTAAATTACTCTTCTACGAAAGACGGTGAGAGAAGAGTCTTCTCTCACCGTCTTTCGTACACTACATCTTTTTTTCTAAACTCCTGTCCTATGAACGCCGTGATTGTGCGTTAATTTTTTTTTGCCAGCTTAAAAAACAATATATAGCTTCCACACTCTTCTTACTTCCGGACGCCAATGAGATCATTTTTTTTAAACTACAGTTTTCATCAACTTTTTTTATATTTACTTTTATAATGTTCCTCAAGGAACGAAACGAGTTGGCATAATTGGTTTTTCCTGTTGTCATATCTTTTATTAATATTGTCTTTGCAAATACATTTATTTATAGCTGAATGTTTGCTTACATAAATACATAAATTATTCCCCTTGTGAAGATATTCACTTCCAGAGACGAAGATGTCATTGCTAGAAACGTTATTGGGACTTGTTTTTCTGGACACTAGGAATGTCAACAAATCTCTGTCATTTCAGAGCATTTTTCGATTTGAGAAATAGCGGAAAATCACAAGTGTCTAACTGGTGACTAAAGTGGATGACCATTTTGTAATCAATTTCTTAGACAGAACCCCTCATGAACACTTAATGCATTATACGCAGGAGCAGTATCATGTTGGAGGATCCATTTTTTGAGTCCAGAATTCGAGTCTTTTCTTACGAATAGATTCTCATAATCCTCTCGGTATTTCCAAATAAACATTTGAATCTGGACTTTTTGTTTTGGGATACCCTCTATTTGTGCCCTTGTGTATATTTTTACGCCCATCGTCTGTTCCACTGGCACTCTTACCAATCTATACACAAAATTTGCTGTTAATTCGCTGTTCCAGATACTTTTCACTCATTTTCTCCCAACAGTATAACATGAACAACTTCCTCTTTTGCACGACAACGAATGCCTACACATATGATCTGCTTCTCGAGAAAGTAGAAGATGGATACATTCGGAGTAGCTGTCTTTGTTCAGGGAATTAAATTATCTTACTTAGTATACACATTATACATATACAACAATAATGCCAAGCGTAAATTTGCTTTAGATTGTGTGTGTGTGTGTGTGTGCGCGTGTGTGTGCGCGTGTGTGTGAGAATGAGTCTCTTCATAAGCATGTGAAATGTTTGGGTATCAAATTGAAAGTTTTAGAAACCTGGAAATTGAAGCGTAGTCGGAGCTTTATGCATGTTTTCACATTTCTAAATGTTATTCACATATGTGGGACAATTAACTACTACGTTTTTCGTGCCATTAATTTGGGGCATTTAATTGTTTCTTTTCAAAATTAAATATTTAGAATAATTTCTTAAAAAATGTTACCACAACGGCACCAAAACAGGAATCATTGACTGAGGAACGAGAAAGATCTAGAACAATAGCCAATTGGATTAAAGCATTGGTCGCATATAAGTAAGGAGAGTTTAATCCCTGTGCTGAATAGAATTGACTTAGGCTTAGGACTAGGGATAAAAACTAACATTACTAGAAAAATGGTGTGCCATGGAGAGCGGAACCAAAATTATCTACCTCAGGAGATTAAAGAAAATGTTTCAGTTCTAAATTTCCTTAAGAAGACCAAATAGCACCGCGACCGAAACATTTTCATAACAACAACAAAGATAAGGATAATAATATTCTGAATGTAAATAATTAAGTTTTGTGCAAGAGATCCTGATGTCACATTTTATTAAGCAAGTCAACGTCATCACAGCATAATCAATATGACGTTAATATTTTCGGAATATATTTATAATAAATATCACATGTGATCTGCCGTTTATATTATATGATTGTATTAAAAAAATACAATAACTTAATTGCTGGTGTGAAAGCTTATTATGTAAATTGACACTTGTTTCCTGTATTATAAATAAGTGTATCTTCTTCTTTATAAATAAGTGTATCTGCTTCTATGTGCCACGTTCCTTCAGGACATAGGTGATCATAGCTCTCAAAAATAAATAACTGCATAGTTTATGGACAGAAAATATTTGTGTGTAAGGGAGAGATAGAAAAAGGAAGAGATTTAGTAGTAATTAATGAGTTCGCAAATCTTTTCCACATTTTTTCATGCAAAATTGATACAAAATTTACAGCTATTAAGTAAACTGTAAAGAAAGAAAAAATAGAACATAAAAATTATGTTACCATAACTATTGGAAAAGTAGTCCTCAAAATTATCATATAAAAATGCGACAGCGCTTTCTTTACTGTCTAGTATACATAATTGAAATTCATGTCCACTTTCTCCCGTGGGAGCCAAGTGCTTCCTGCTTGAGAATTACTATTCTAGTGACTACATGTCCTGAGGATGAGATGAAGTTCACTTTAAACTGAGTAGGAAAAGGTGGGTCCCTTGCAAACCCAACTCGATTTTTGCTTTAGTTTGTAAATACCCTTTTCGGTTTCCTCGCCAGTGTAATCAACTCATCTGTAAATATGAAAAATTGTAAATATTTACCTTCATTTCGATGAATGTAATTGTTTGGAACAATTATTTTCTAAGTTATCGACTAGTGTAGATAACATGCAAAAATCTGTTGTTAAAATCAACAGAATAATAAAAGATTTTGTCATTTCTGTAGATACACGATAGAATTGAAAATGACATTATTTTTTGTCTTCCAAATTCAATGCTGGAAAGAGCTAAATAAAGAACTGACTTTTTCAATAAATGATGGTTGGCAACTCGACTCACAATTGTCGCCAATAAACAAGACGATCTTCAACTAACCAAAACCTAATGGTGATGGAAATGGTGGTAATAGCAGCTGCAGAAACTGCCTTCAATTTAAATTCCTTGAATTCTCTGAAGATTTTGCTACAAAATAACAAATTTCTTCTACATCACTATCTCTAAAGTTAAAAAGTCAATCTTCTGGAATATTATTAATATTTCGACATTTTAATTAACTTTTTATATTTATTACTGGAAGCTGTTGTAAATTCTATCAACATGGAGTTTATATTTTCCAAACCAAACTTCTCAAAAACTGCTTTTTGTATATAACATGTATTTTGCTAACTTTGAAATTTATTCCATTTGTTAATTTCTCCATTTGAGTATAAATTTTACCTGTCATTCAAGAAACTTGATCGTTTTATTTCCTCATCTGCTTTATAACATCGCTTTGACAGTTCAACTAAAGTTCAGACAACTCTAAAAACAATCGGTAAAATAAAATAAAAGTGTTGATAAATCCAAACTAAATTTTTATATAACACAATATAATAATACAGAAGGATAATGTGAAAGTTGAAGTTTCAAGAGTTTAAGTGTAAAAGTCCTGGTGCATAAGAGAGAGAGAGAAAGAGTCCGGGAGGAAGTAAATATACATATGTATCCAAATGTAGTAGCCACCACTTGAACAGGTAGTGAAGAAAGGTATGTTTGTTTCCAAATGTAGCAGAACCATATAACCGTATGAAGTCACCAGCTAGTCATGCAAATTCTGTATTTCGTCTCTGGTTATGTTAGAATGACTGCAGCATCGAAGAATGGACAAAATTAATTTCTCGAATCTGATTTTGGTTGATTTTCTATCTGTTTATGTACACCTCTATTGATTCGCATTGAAAAGGATGCTTGCTTCTCAGACTCATGGATTTATATCCTAATCATGAAAACTTTCTAATTGATTGTTCGAAATACGCATTTTTTGAAATGGAAAAATTTTAGTCTCCTTATTATTTGTTTATCTATTTTCTTATACCATGGTTGTGAAAACCTTTTGGTTGGTTGATCGAAAATATGCCTGCCGATTTTTATTATCCGTCTATTTTTAGGGATGGTGAAATTTTGCTGTTCCTGTTATCTATTTTTATTTACTTATTTTTCTATCATCACAATTTAATTTGTTTAATCCACGTTAAAAAGGAGCACAAAACAATATTTTATCTTTTCGATAATATAACTTATTTGGGGTTTGTAAAATAATCTTTTAGAAATTAGATTGTTTGTCCTCCTCTTGGAAAAAAGTGTGGGGGACTTATTAAATCTTGAATTTGAAAAACAGATATTTTATTGATTAGTGATTCATCTAAAATGCAACATGTATATGAATATCTATACCAAATGCGTACATATTCGTAGATACACATGCTATGTACGTAATCGTATACATACAACCTACAATATACCACATGTGCACATATACATGTTACTGTTGCATACATATATACTTACTCACACATCATACATATACGCTAGATATACACATGTGCTACAACTGTAAAACGGAAGCTCAACAGCTGTTCATTTTCCGCTACTTTTTTTTTTACTGGCTTCTTTTGAGCTTTCATTTTATCCTCCTCCTCCTCCCTCGCCGTGCTTCTCTGTCATCTTCTCTGCGTCAATGACACGGCACAAGACATATTGTATTCTACAATATGCATCGTCGATACTCTTGGTAATAAAAATATAAGAATAGCTTTCCTCTGAATAGAATCAACATCTTTCAAGTTCATTTGAACAAATTTGGGAAAGAAAAATTACATACAAGAATAAAAATCGTCGTCGCAAAAAGTTGTACGACGAGAAATGTACTTCTTCTTCAATATACCATATCCTTTCAGGCTTTTGGCTATCATGACTCTCCACAACTTTCTGTCCTTTGTAGCTCTTAGTAAGGTTTATCTTTTTGCTATCCCTCTTTCTACCTGTCCTGCCAACCATTTACATGAACTTGTTATGTAAGTAATTCGTTATTTTCTACTGTCTCTCTTAAATTAAATGTCCCTATGTGTGTCAACTTTTCCAGGTTTTCTTTCCTCGGTACCTGAAATTTAAATTATTTCTTTCTGATTCTAAAAAATAAGTGTCTTTTTTCTTTCCATTTTCCTTAAAACTTCCTTGTCACTCACATGTTAAGTCTATTCTCAGCATCCTTCTGTTGTCTCAAGTCATCGGTGATGAGGTTGTCCACCATTCACTGCCATATAGGAGAACCGATATTGCATAACAGTTCTTTTCTTTGTTCTAACAAAATTTTCCTGTAGCGAATTATACCTTCCAAAAGCTAAGCAAAGTATTTTTTAGCTTTTGGAAAGTATAATTCGCGATCCCAATGCACCTTTTGATTTTGGTGACACATTTTCCGTCAGCTACAAAAACATTTCTCAGAGATTTAAATTTTTGTACTTGCTTGATTTCGGTGTTTTCAATTCGTAGTTTGTATCTTGTGTTCTTTTGCTGACAGCCAAATATTGTCCTTTTACAAATGACATTTACTCCTTACTTCTCGCATTCCTTTAATACCTTCTCTAGTACTTCCTGTAATTTGCTATCTTATGCCTGTTAAGATTGCATCCACCAATAATGAATCATGATGGGACTTCTAATTCTCACTATAAATATTGAATAAGTCTAATGAGAAAAATACATCCTTGTCTTACACCCTTATTTTTGTGAATTTACTGAATTTCATTTTCTATCCATATTCAGGCGGTTTGCTCCCAGTATAAGTTATGGATTATTCTAATATAAAATAAATCAAGCTTACTTAAAATTTCAAATAGTTCTTTGTATGTTTTATAAAAAGCTTTTGCGTAATCTATAAAATATAGATATACAGCTTTCTGCATTTGTATAGCCTTTTCTCATATCATTCTGAACATGAATATCACATTCCTTCTTCCAATGTCTTTAATGTAACCTATTTGTACTATTTCCGGCCTAATTCTGCTACGCGCTTTATTAATCAAAATTCGGATGACGAGTTTCGTTATGTGGCTCATTAGGCTGATTATCCGATAAAGCTCGTATTTATTTGCACCTGGCTTCTTAGGCAACGCTATGAAAATGGATCTATTAAGGTCTTCCGGTATATCAACACTGTTGTACATTTCATTTATTATTTCTATAATTTTGTCAATGCCGAAATTATCTGAAGCTGCCAGTATCTCCATAACAATTTCATCTGGTCCTGTTCCTTTGTTTTTGTGCAACATGACCAGTACTGATTTCCCTTCAGATTTTAATATGTCTGGTCGAAGTATTATTTATATGTATTGCAGGTTTTCCTCTTTTGTTGTGGAAAAGTTCTTTGATGTATTCGTTCCATCTTTGAAGTATTTTCTTCTCTATTATCAGCGTTCCCTCTTCAATTTATGCACACCCTGTTGATGACTGCCATCTTTTATCCAGATGTTTCTCATTCTTTTATGTATATCTACTTTATGTGTAATGCATTCTTTATATTTCAATACACTTTTTATTGAATCATTCCTCTTTAGCATGCCTGTATTTGTTTTTAATTTCTTTGTGTAATGTACTTTGAGAAATTCAACTGTCATCCACTCTTTTTTCTTACAAGGGTATTTATTTCGAATTTTACGGAGTACTAATTTCACGAACATGACTAGCAGAGAACAGTAGATTCGTATTGTAGAAATACAGAAATAATGATCAGCCTTTAAATGCAAAGTGTCACGTGACAACACCGCAAACAATACTAGAAACGGAGTAGTAGAACTCTGTATCCCACATACGCCACCATTTCTATCACTGCTTGTAAATAAATTGCATTTGTAAATATTACCACAATTATTACAAGTTGCATTGTGGCTATGATTACCAACGTCGCTACAAATATCACAGCTAAATTAAACCGTTCATTGTATAATAGAACGAAAACGAATATTTGTTTTATTTCATAAATTGAAAAATTCATTAATTATGTTATGTGTTAATATAAAGATAATGCAAAGTATTCTTTGATTAAGTATTCTTTAATTATAAAGATAATGCAAAGTATTCCGTTAATCGTTATTATTCACATTAGTAAAAATTGGGGATAAAGGGCTTCTAAACTTGTGCTTTTGTTAAAATGAGAATGACGACCATAAACTTACGGAGTTGCCATATTGATTTGGTTGAGTGAAATTCAAAATGATCGATGCCAAGTCTATTTCGTTATTCATTCAGTTAAAACATAAGTTCTTTTTTACTTTTCTTCACTTTTCAGTCATTCCCTTTTTGCTTTTCTTTTCTTTTTTATTTCTTTCTTCATTTTCTCCTTCTCTACTTTGTTTTCTTCTTCATTTCTTTTCTTTCTTGCTTGCTGTTATATCTCGCTCAGGTTTTTTTGACTCTTCTCACTTCGTATCTTTCTTTCGTGCTTGCTCTTTTCTTCTCTTTTTTTCTGTTCTTTCGCCTCTTGTTTTTTGTTTGCCTTTATTTCTATTCTGTTTTTCTCTCTCCTTTCTTTTTACTTCTCGTTTATTGTCATTATTCCTATCATTTTGCATTTTTTCTTTTTTCCTTTGTTTCTCTTTTCTCTTTCTCGTTCCTTCTTTTTTAAACTTCAAGTTTCGTCTAAAAACCAAATCCTCTTTGAATTTAATCCTTTACTTCTTTATATATAATTCACAAATTGCGTGAGATAAAAAAATCAACCCGTTTATTTCTCGTACAAGTTTCGTCTCTTCAATAAATATTTATTTCAATTAACGTCATGCACTACAGGATCTAACTTCACTTGCAAAGCTATACATTTTCACGGCAGGTGAGGGAATGTCTTTTATAAATGTGCATGCGTGTACAGATAAATAAATGTCATTCATAAACTTCGCTTCTCGTGATAGTAAAAACCACAAACTTTTTTATGAAATATTAACACTGTCGAAACAGTTAAATGTAACCGGGTCTTCTACTCCAACAGCTTCTTCTCTCGCACTTCCTGGCAGTGGAACTCCCTTCCTCTTACTTGCTTCCCTGATAACTATAATCTTCAAAAATTTAAATGTAATGTCAATCGACATCTTCTGATGCCTTGATCCTGATCTGCGTCCTTCTCTTTATCCTTTCCTGAAACACACCTCTTACTTTCACTCTCTGTAACCCCTTGTGTGCTAGTGGCACTCCAGCCTTGCTTGGAGTGTAATACTTAAAAAATAAAATAAAATAAAATAACTTCGGAACGAAAATGTGAATCGACACATTCGTTAACAATTCAGAAAATAACACCAGCAATGGCAATTCTCAACACTTTCAAATTTATGCGCTTACGAGAGGCATGAACCCTTCTCTCCCTGTTCTTAATTCAACTTCTTCAAATTCTGGCGGTAAGAAAAACAAATAATACAATAATCGCTGTTGTATTTTATTGTTGATTTAGTTTGAACATGGTAGGATATCTGCAAGGTTTCGCCTTTATGTTTCTCACTGATCATCTACTCCTTCACAATTTTTCTGCACTGGTCGGTAAATCCCGAAGACTGCTTAAGTGCAATGTAATATCCAATTTTCTCACAGATGAAGAGAAAACTTAAGGCCACAGACATGTAGTTCTAGAAAAAGATGCTGAGAACATTATGGGTGGAACATGTGAGCAACAACAAAGTATTAAGGAGAGTGGAAATAAAAACGGCACTTATCCTTACAATCAATTTCTGGGACACATAATGAGGAAAGAGGGCTCAAGAATTTGGCACTTATATGGCATATTGAAGGAAAAAAGGCGGATAGGGAAATAGTAACCTACCTAACGAGCTTGTGTAAATGCATGACAAAGCATTTACTGGTAGTGATAGTAAAAAGACGAACATTGCCTAGAGCAAAAGATAGGAAGTTGTAACGAATCATGATTGCCTAACGTTCTAAAGGGACACGGTACATAAAAGGTACATAGAAATCAAGAAAAAAATACATTGCTTGTGATCAAGAATTAAGGCAAGATTTATTGCTACATTTCAGATATAAGAGGGACTGCTGAAAACTTCTGGACCCCAACAACTTTCAAATTTTGATGTTCCATCAATAAAATAGTGTTTGTTGGAAGTCGATCGGACTGTGAAGTTTTCTGCACGCATGCATATATATATATATATATGATGTGTGTGTGAGCTAGAGAGAGAGAGAGGAATGCGAGCTAATAGTAAATATTCAAAAGTTTCAAAAAATAATTTCATATATTTCCTCATCAGAATAATGGTTTTATTTCGCAAAAACAAAATCTCCATTAGCGATTCAATTGATTCACGTTAAGCATATGAACGCTTGATTTTTTTTTTAACGCTATCGTTTTAGAAATTAAATTTCAACTCATTTTAATGGCTTAAATATCGTGCTTTATTTCAGTGCTAATTTAGTAAAATAATAAAATAAAATAAAATTGGGAAATATACTGAAATAGCCCGATCTTATATTAATCGTAGATCATGTCACTTTCAATGCATCTTTGTCTAAGTAAATTATTTTTTTTATTAAAAAATGTTTTCTAGCTCAAAAGTGTGATCACGAAAATTTCGATGGCACAAAACAATACATTTAATGTACTTGTGAACCACCAAGAAACATCATGCCTAAATTAAACATTATAAAAATTAAAGAACATTATAATTAAAGAACGTGTACAAAGACAAACTGTGTCCTTATAATGACGGCATTAATGTTAAATGTATTCTCTATGCTCCAAAACTAGATGTCATCTATTCATTGATTTTGTAAGCTGTTTTATTTGTTCATATAAAACAGTGCACAAAAAATTCAGAAAAACATTCGAGAATTCATCGTTGGTGTTAAATTGTCGTCCACTAATGTAAACCTTCCTCTCCAAAATGCTCCACAAATTTTCAGTGGGGTTCATAGGAACAAGTTGGCCACTTTAACAAGCCAGGCTTTTTGAAATCCGTTTTATTTAGATATTCTTTATTTCCCATAGTAAAGGCGCATTGTCTCTCTAAAGGAATTTGATTTCTTCTTGACCTATGGCTCCACGTATGTCTTCAAAACAAAATTCAACATAAGACTGAGTATGTAACACGTTCCACTTGGTGGAACATGTTATATGCTCACCCCTTCAAATCTTATAATATTACCCCAAAACAACGCACACAACCAACCCATCCACCCCTGTTTTGTTGATTTCTGACAGTAGCCACCAAAATGGGCTTCATCCGAGTCATCAAGAGTAGCACAAAATTCGTCAGTGAAAAGTCCGATTGACAAATTTAACTTTATTTATTGTTGTCTAGTTCGTTCGATAATCCATGTAGATTTATTGTATTTCCCTGATCTGTGGGGTCTTGACTTGTAAATATCTCGTATCAACCTTAAATAGCTCATAACAGGCATCCGCTTCGCTCTTGGAAGGTTAACCTAAATATCTGGTCGATCTGTTGTTCGTTCGCACACATCCAATCTAACAACTATTGTGGCATGTTAGTAATGAGTTCATTTTTATCAAAATACCTGGCGATGAGCAAGAGGATTTATGTCTTCCTTAAATGTAATGTCAGCGGAAATTCGAACTCCGTTTTTCAACTATTTCCCATGCTAGTACGCTATCACACACAAATTTTATTAAAGAACAGCAATTGTCTTCCATGATTAACGGGAAATATTTTCTAAGATTACTCCCAACTAAAAAAGTAGTACAAAACTATTTTCCAATACATACATATCTATTGAAATTTAATTTAAAAGTTAGATATGAGAGATAAATAATAAAATAGAGATGTAATGATATAGCAACGTCAGTATCTTTTGTTTTTAATCCAAGAACTGTCATTTTATTACTTAAAAGGAAGCACTTTACGGCTTCTTCTTGACATATCTAAATTACCATTATTATTAATTCTAGTGTGTAGCTGGCCACTCGTATTTGAGGATACCCATCTACTAGGGCGGCTAGACAATCCCTATTAGACACTTGTTCAAGCGTATTTGTGTTTATTCAACACCCACAGAGCCCACCTGTGGTTTGTACTACAACTATGCTGAGCAGACCTTAGTTACAGTTTCTAGGAAAAGGCGTGTTATCTCGCGTGATCTTTGAACATGCTCAAGCCCTCGGCCACGATGACTTCTGACATCGTGCTAGCACAGCTATCAACAGCCCCCAAGAGTTCCGTCTACCCAATTTCATTAACAAATCAACTTTCCAAAAGGTGACAGACATTGGTATTGACCCATCCAGTCTGATAACATCAAGAAGTCTCTTTTCTGACAAATCGATCATGGTTAGATTTGAATCTCATGGTCATAATGCGAACGTTCTAACCACTCGCCCACGTCCGGTTTGATATACTCTTAAATAAAACTAAAGTTCGAATAATTTTAACCCTTAAATGTTGATGCGGTCATAAATGTAACTCCCCAACGTTCGCTGACAAGTCTATCAACAGAACTATCACTTCTCAACTCACACAACTCTAAGCTCTGTCTCTTTTCTTTTTCCTTGCAGTGGCGAGTCGCTAGCTCCGCTAAGTAATACCGACCTTTCCAGTTACCCGGCTTTCTTTTCCTCTCCTAGTTTGGGGACCGGTGTATCATCGCGATAAGGTTGACTGGGATTTCCCAAAATCCTACAATATTGGGATTGACAAGAGTGAACCCCTTATATACGTTGTGTAGCACAGACAAGATTGCGTAATTCCTGTCTGTGGCCGTGGTAAACTTTTGTCTCTTTATGTCCGAGTGCAGCTTCTGAATCAGGCTGGAATAAGCTACTCCTTCAATAAAATGCACGACGCTGTTGATAATGCTAACAGTTTTATTGAATATAAAGAAAAGCTAGTTGAATAAAATGTCACTATCAGTTACTGCAAATCAAGTATACTACGGCAAAGTGTTGGTTTGGGAATTCTAGTCGCACGCGCTAAAGTAATGTCGACTCTTCCTCAATTCTTCTCTAGTGGGTGTCTGTATTCGCACAACGAAAGAGCTGGTGTTTCTCGCGTGTGATGACTTTTTTGTTGACCGAATTCCCGTCTCTCCGTCGGCTTAGTCGTTTATATACAACTCCACCGCCAAAATTTGACATCAATATATCTCATTTCTCCACCTTGTTAATATAAAAAAAAAAAAATAAATAAACACATCTATAAACTCTTTTGCCTACCTTAGAATCTTCTTAGTATATTTCTGTAAAGATAATTGTATTCCTGTGTGGTCAACATAAACAAATTTTGACATAACCCAGATGTTTTGTTCTTTGTCCAGAATAATTTGTAACGCACACACACACATATATATATATACACACACACACACACTGAACAGATAGCATAATTTAAACAAACTACCGAATTTTAATTTCTCAAGACCTAAGTAATTCGGACAAGACATTATCCACTTACGGCCGATAAGAAGACATGATTAGAGTTGGGGGTCTTGGTTTTCCTCAATTTTACTGAATCTTGTCTACTTAATTCTGGGTTAGATTCTATTTAAATTCATTTTAATATTTAAAAAAAAAAAAAAAAAAAATTTAACGCGTTTCGTTTTTAATTTTCTCCTCAAACTGCTCTCCTGAGAATTTTAATAAGTTTAATTTTTCGTCCCTCCAAATCCCTGTCCTGTAATTAAACGTTTAAACAGGGACAGTGCCATTACAAAATCATGATGAAAAATATTTTCTAAGCAACAATTATAATTCAAAATTGTAGTTTCATGTTATACAAAAAAGAAGTCTTTCCCAGTTTTTTTTTTTTTTTTTTTTTTTTTTTTTACATGATAGCACAGACTAACCTTATTTCTCCTAGAGTACTTTTTTCTTTTTTTAATAACTATGAACTAAATGAATTAGTAACCAATCCATTACCAGAGTAAGAAGATTCAGAACAAAGAAATTTCTCCTGAAATATCTCAACTGCCTTCAAGTGATTATTATTGCTGATATCCCATAAATCTCATTTCTTCAAGTTGTGAGTTCAACATTCAAGAAAAAGACAACATTGTAAAGAAGTTACTGTATGATGCATTTTTCTTTCTGAAGGTTGAACTGAAAACTTATGGGGAAAAAAAAAAAAAAAAAAAAAAAAAGATTATGGGTATATCAACCATCAAAAATAATCACTTGAAAGCAGTTGACAAGATATTTCATGAGAAATTTCTTGGTCCTAAATCTTAATTCACAGAATTCATGCCCAATGTCCAAAATGACTGTCCCAGAGCAACAAATGAAACAGTTTAATATGTCACATGAAAATATTCATACATCAAATTGAAATTTTATGTCAAGTGTCATAGTTTTGTAATTTTCGATAGATTTTTAATGCTTATAAATGTCTTCTTACCATCAGAATGCAGAACTAAGGGTTTAGCTATACCAAATACTTTTCTTGAAAGGAAAAATTTAGTTCTTCCTCAGGTAGGGTCATCAAAGGTAAGGTAATAAAAAAGCTACTACTGATTAAAACATTAATTGGGAACTGAAAAGTCTATGGAATATTAAGGTAATGCACATATCAAGAATCAGCACATTTGGAACAATGTCAAAATATTGGATAAATTGAAAATTCATAAAACTCAAACTATCCAGATTATATGGTTTGCAAGGCTACTAAAGAAGGTGCTGGGGGAGAGGGTGAGGTACTTGCTGTCAATCAATCTCCAGACATCTAGTAAGTTAAAAGAAAAACAATAATACAAAATAAAAGCAAAGAAATATTTGATAATAAAATTTTATTTTGCCTTTCAACATGTACCAGTTAAATATTTGACTTAAGACTTGGTGGGCCAGTGGTGAGGGAAATGAATAAGAGAATGCCGACTGGCCATTAATGTCTTTGACTTTACAAATGAACTTATAAATAACAAACAGAAAAAATTAGTTTTATGAAGAGAGAGTATTCATCATGAAATCACAAAATACTATATATATATATATATATATATATATATATATATATATATACATACATACATACATACACACACACAAAAAAAAAAAAATTAAAGAGCAAGAAAAGAAAAATAGTTCAAGGGGACAAGTTGATTTTTGGCAGTTTGATTTATTTATAATTTTTTGATATTTTAATTCGGCCTCAGATGATTAATTCTTTAAACCTTTCCATCCTAATGGGATATATAGATCCCAAGAAAATATCTTAATAATCCCAGTTGTTTTGATAATACTGTTGGGACATTTTTGTCCCACCTCTAAAAACATTCTTGCTGAAAGTCTTATCAACTCAACCATATAAAAATAAATACTGAAAAATGTTTGTGCAAAACTTGGATCAAAAGAGTAAAAAATAAATATATAAATATACATAAACCTAAGTTTGTCACATTGCCAAAGTAAGCCCCAATTTTATGATTTTTAAACAGTTGCCAAAAAATAAAAAATGACACCACAATAGTGGGGCACCCAGCAAAGATCTTAGTAACAACTGATTCTTAGCCATTTTTTTGGCAAACACTCAAAAATAAAAAGTAACTGTACCTGAAGATCTGTCCACCAGACAGTATTTCTCCTTGGCACTAAGAAAAGTTAAGATTAGAGACACACCTTGATGTCTGACACTTGACTGGGGTGCCTGGGTATTTATATCACTATCTGTAAGCCTATCTTGCTAAATAGTGTTCTCTAGTAAGCACCCTAAAATATTAATTTATAAATTTGCCTAAGTTTGGCACAGGGCTGCAATCAGGAAGAGTATCAAATTTATTAATCACTGCTGTACATAAATGTCATGATATTTGGCTTGTGTGTGTATATTTGTTAGGCTGTCTTGCACATGTAGGAAGTGCCTAGTGAGGATTGAACCCACAATTGTCTGTGAAACTAGCTTGTCAACCACTACCTGGTGACACGGTATCCCTGGTTTAAAGATATATAAATGTATGGTTAAAAGTTATAGACAAGAAATTTATTTATAAAGTTTTTTTATAACCTTTCTTGTTTTTGAACAAGAGGATATTGGTCAGTAGCTCATGAATAAGAAAAAAAATGTTCAACCAGTTTTGATTAACCAACTCCAATTATTCACTTGACCATTATAAAAACATTTGGTCTTAATGATTGGGAACAAAAAATTGCTTCAGATTCCAGTTATTAAATCTTGGCATCATGGTTTTGTGCATTATAATGACATTGCATATACAGCAATGTAAAAACGTGGTTCTTTTCTGGCCAGAAGGTAAGAATCAGCTGTTAAATACATTCCAAATTACTGTGCTTTTTAATTAAAGATCTTTCATTTGAGCACTGGCATTTTAAAGTGTTCAAAGTTTTCACTCTTAAACAAAACAAAAACTTCCATTTGTGGCCTTTTAACTATATGCAATTATAGTTTTTAAGCAATGCTATATTTATGGAAGCAAATGCTCAATATCAAGGACAAAGCATTATATAAATATAAATTTATATACTGTTGCCATCCAATGTTAATACCTATGTCAAAGTTTTTATTATAGAATAAAAAAAAGATATAGTGGATTTGTTCTTAATCCTTTTTAATAATTGTGGCTATCAAGATAGAAGGAAAAACAAGAGGTAGGAAGGTCTCCTATATGCAATGCATTTGAGAGGTTATGAACTAATGGGGTGAGCTGCAAAAGAGGAGCAACTTCATTCATGTATTATTGAAATAAGTCTTTCTATAATTCAAAATGGGTTACAATCTGCTCACAGCAAAATCTTTTAGATCTGACTACATTCTCTTACTTTGTTTCAATAACTTTCAATATTTATTACTATCATATAATTTTATATAATGGTTCATTTTAACAGAGGTCTATAAATAAACAGTTAATTGAAAGCACTGCATTTGAAAATTAAACACACAGAAAAGGCATTTGAGTACAATCTCTTTGTCATTACACTTAATTTACTGAATATTAATCACATTGATCAAACATTACAGTGAAATATTTAAAATCAAAATAACTGTTGCATGGAACTTAGACACACACACAAACACACTTGTTACTAATTTGGACGTCTATTAGAATTTCTAGTTGCTGTGATTTGTAAAATATAAAAAGGATTAAGCAAAAATCCTGATCTTTCATTGTTTTTGACATTTCTTAATCAAAAATGCAATTTAGTGAGGAAAGGTGGAATAAGCCATCAATAGGAAATATTTAAAAATTATTCTAGGCATAAGGAACTTATTTTCCATAGCTCAGTAAAGTCACAAGAACATGATTTCCTGAAAGATTTTATTGTCCCCAATCTCCTATAGCTTACGGACAATAAATCTGACATTCAATTTCATATTCAAAACCTTGCTTTTATTGAAAGAGAAAAAATACTATTACTGCTGCAGACATGCTTACTACTGAAGTTTCCACAAAGGCAGAACTCAATGAATTCAGGTGTTGATTTTGAGGAAATAGCAAACAATATATTCTAGTTAACTGAGGCAGCCATTTTGTTGAACCAAGTATTTCCTTTGTCTATTTGGTTCACAAAGCCATTTAACTGAGGCATCAAGAAACCAAAGTGATTGTTTTAGATTGGATGCTGGTGATTTAGTCACTGCTTAGCTAGCAGTATATATTGAAAACAAAAAAAGCAATGAAACATAAAAATTGTTATTTTATGCAAGGAAGACAGTTATTTTCACAAGACATTGTATATGAACAAAATCAGTGCAAGCAGTCATTTAGAAGACAATAAAATCTCAAGACACCAATGAGCATTAAGGATTACAATCAATAAATTGTTACATTTACATAAAAAAAAAATATTCAGTCTAAAAATGTATTGAATTTTTGTATAATAGTGAAAATTAAAATAAAAAAAAGAACAAATGATTTTTCCCTGCTTTATAGAAAAAACTGAAAATATGTCTATTTAATACAAGTTGTTCCCATATTGCTTTGAATAGCAAAGAAATGTCACTGTACTTTCTTTGGCATAATTTCAATCAATAATAACCTTTGCCTTACTCACACTACTCCTTGATTAAGTTTTCTTAACTGAAGTTAATATGATACAATTTATACTTATGTTTTTGATATTTTTTTTTTAATTGCAGTGAATAAGATTATTCTTTAGTAATCACCTAATCAGACAAGGTGAAAGAGATTTATTTTTTGGCTCTTTTACTTTGAGTCGTAAAAGTAGTGAACCAATCGAAGGGAAGTAATTTACAAATGACAGAAAATATGGATGACATACAAATGTAATAATGAAATACAATGCAATGAAATTATGGATGGAGAGACGTGTAAATAAATAAATAAATAAAAATAATGATTTGAATCAACAGAAATGATAAGACACACAACAACAAAGCAAATCAGAATCATGATGAACGAAACATTTAAGAAATTATAATCAGAAATTGCTAAAGAAAAAAACAAAAGCATACTTAAGCTGTTTTCAGTCTTTGTTACCATATTTTTTAAATTTTATTTACATATCTCAGGAGAAAAGGATAGTTTTTTTGGATTTTTTTAAAAATCTTTTTTTGCTTTTTTGTTATCCATATTTTTTTTAAAACCAATTTTTTCTCTATTTAATAGATTTTAGTCTCATGATAATGACACCTTAACCTGGCATCTATTCAACAGTTTCTCAGTGGAAGGTTATGGGGGCTTGTGGGCTTTGAGTGAAAGAAGTTTGTGATGATGGATTTTACAAGTTATGGTTCAAAATAGAGGGACAATAAGGCTACTCAGGTATTTTTTAATCCCTAAAGCATTGGCAACAACTTTAAAACATTTTCTAATTGTTTTTCTTTCCTTTTATATTGCCATTTTCTATACCAAATGCAAGAGATATATTAATTTTCATAATCCTGAATTAATTTTTAATGAAACAATAAAGAAAGCAACAAATTAGAAATTATTCTGTTTAATTATTTCAACAACTTGCATCAAAGTTTTTCTGTGTAACAATGGAACAAGATGTTTCAATCATTGATTAAATCCAGTTATTTTATTACATCAATTTGGACTGAATCCAAGATATATTTTATTGATTTATTAAAAACCTGAGAAAGAAACCAATGGTTACCATGGTGGGTGATACAATTCCTTTGGAAAGGTCACCTGGGAAGAGGCAAGTAGGGTGGCAGGGGGGCGGGGGGCACTTGAGGTGAGCAAGGGCACTGCAAAAGGGAGATATTGGTCTTTATGCAAATGACATTGAATGTCTTTGATTAATGAAAGAATGAAAAGCTGAAGTACAGTAGGGATCAGGGTAGAATGGAACCACTGGCCAGGAGCTGGTATAATAATAATAATAATAATAATAATAAAATTAACAACTAATGTTGAAAATGTGGTGTGGAAGGACAAAAAAAAAAAAAAAAAAAAAAAAAAAAAAAAAGTGATGATGACTGAATACTTTCTTTTTTAATTTTTTTTTTTTTTTAAATCTGGATTCAAATAGTAAGGGAGAATAAGAACTTCAGTTAAAAAATAATGATGCAATAAAAACAATTTAAATTCTTAAAATATTACAAACACTCCGTAATAAATTAAACTAAAAAAATAAACAAACTTTTTCAAAAGATGAAGAGAAAAGGGCATTTTAAATTATTTTCTAAAGTTAACAGTTCCCTGTTGACAATAAAAAATCTTTATACATACCAAACTGAAAAGTGATTAAATTACTGAGAAAATTAAAAAAAAAAAAAAAAAAAAAATGTAAGATTGGTGACAGCCAAACTAAAGACATTCAGCATTTGTCCGCTGTCCTAAACTGAACTTGTTTGTCATAAAAATAAACTTACATTTTGGGTTTTCCTGTTCTAACTGATTAATATCATTTTTACACTGATATTTATATATATATAAAAAAAAAAAATAAAAAAAAATTATACATTTGATTAAAAAAATGCTGGACAGGTTTTGATTTACAATGAAATGATGAGTTTATTTTGTTTGGAAACAAAACAAACTTTAATGACAACTTTTAGCAAAGTTTTTGTTATTAATAATAATTAAAAGTAGCAGTAAATAATGATATTAATAACAAGGGTCATTAAATACAGGGATTTTTCTTTAGCATAATTTCCAAATATCAAACTTTGTAAAAGATGATTCTTTTCACTCTTCATAGCAAATTTGAAGAGTTTTTTAAGTTCTCTGAAATTCTGAAATGTATCTTTTTTTTTTCACTCTCTGAACTTGTTCAGATATCTATTGCTATACTTGAGTATTGTCATGTATGTGAAAAGACAAGACAAGAATAATGAAAAAAGAGAGGAGGAGGTGAGGAAGGGAAATGAGAGAGAAAAAGTGTGGAGGCAGGATGGAGGTGAAAAGAGGAAGCAAGGGAGGGAAAAGGAGAGAGGGAAGAACACATCACTTTTATCCCACAAAGTTTTGATACTTGTGAAATGTTCCAAAGATGTGATAAGACTTAAAGAATTATTTAAAATATACTGAACAATGGTCAAAGAAGATTCCCAAATGCAAGCTACATTACAGAAAAGCCAAAGAATATATTAGATAAGAATACAAACAGTAGGGAAAAAAAAAAAAAAAGATGACAGTAGATTGAATGACTTATGCCATCTTCAAGAAGAGCCATGAAGAAAATAAATCTGAAGATAATTATTATGCAAAAGTTCCAGTGGCAAGTTTGCCAGTCTTAAAAAGATCGGCTCATGGGTGATTTGTGATAGAAAAGCAAATAGGGGGTCCCTGTGAGAAGACCTTCAGAAGATAATCGCTCTAGAAAATCCTCTTCAGTAAAAACACGCACAGAACTGTCATCACATTCCAGCCAAAAGACATCATCATCCTGCTGCATGTCAGAACCTGGAGAATAAGTGTCTATATTTGAGGTTTCTCCTTCACGTTGACCATTCGAAGGGAAGTGCCATGTTAAGGCACTGGCTGATGTTTTTACATAAGCTACATAGTGTCCAGACGAAATAGTGTAACCAGCATGGGTGATGATGCCAAATAATGTATATCTAGAAAAACAAAACAAAACATAAAATTAATAGGGAATAAAACCTATCAGGTCATTTCAAATGAAATGAAATAAAAAAAAAAAAAAAGAAAAAAAAAAAGAAAAAAGAAAGGTTGCCATATATGAATATTCAAAACTGTAGACATTCCCAGTTACCCACATTTAATAAAAAAAAAAAAAAAAAAATATATGACACAGCTGTGAACACACATTGTTAAATACAAAGAAAGAAAAATATATGCTGCAATGAGAACAAAAAATGTTATAACGTCAACATTTTATTTATGGCTGAAATCTTTATATGCTGTCTCTTTCAGGACATGGACAATTATGGATCTCTACAACTTCCTATCCTGTATAGCAGTGTTTATCCCCTGACTACCACTGCCTTTTATTTAAACAAGCTTATTAGGCAGAGTATTTGATGTTTCCCTCTGTCCTCTTCCCTTCAATGTCCTGTGAGTGGCAAATTTTCCAAATACTCTTTCCACATTATATCTCTAAAAATATTTCAACTAACTCTATGATCTTAAGCACAAGTATCTTTTTTGTTTCCATAATAGCAACATCAAAAAGAAAGAAAGAAAAAAAAGCAAAGAAAAAAAAGCAAAGAAAAAAAAGCAAAAAAAAAAAAAAAAAAAAAAACAACAAACATCATCATCATACATGTATTTTCAATAACAAAAACTGAACAGTTTCCACATTCTCCTATCTCAGGGGATTTTCTTCCTCTCTCCATGAAGATAATTAAAGATGAAATTCTGAACTTTTAAAAGAATTTTAATTTTTCTGGATGAAGATGACATTTAGAAAATTAGAGATAAAAAAAGAAAAGAGATAAACAAAGTGTTATTGAAAAGTTATCAACCTAACCTAGAAGCAGTTATACAAAAGAAAGAAATAAAAAAATAACTGATTGATAAAGTCACATTTGGTTGCAATTTAGGAAGGATGTTTGGTAACAAACTCCTGGAAATTTTCAACCCTCCCTATGTTTCTTATCAAATTTATACGATGCTTTCAGCAGAGAAGGGGGTGTATTCAACAAAAAACAAAAATTGAAATTTACTTTGTTTTTTGTTTTTTTTTACTGCAAATTATTCATTATATTATATCCAAATATTTTACAAAAAATTAGAGCAGATTACACAATATTTCGAGCTCAATTTAGGTTAATACATAACTATGCAATGAGATAAGGTAACAAAGCATAGATTTGTCTGCAGAATATCATTACATTATTGTTACATAATTATAATGAAATCATTAAGGTTTTTTTGTCAAAAGCATTTCATTTTTGATTGTATATTAATTTAAAATATTCCTTTTTACAGGCTTTATTCTTGAAATCGAATAAGATCATTCTAAATTTCAGAATTTCACTATTGCCCATCAAAATGACTGGAAGAAAGTGATCTATAAACAACAATGACAATAAGAGATAACAAAGCATAAACGAAATAGTTCCAATTTGTTCAACTTAGGAAACTTAGCATTGCAGCCAAAGTATTCTAAAATGCTGACAATAATAAAAGAGAAAATAAAAAATACCTAATAACAAATCAAATATAGCATCAAAATTTATATTATTTTTATTTATTTGTAACTAAATACATAAGATTAATGTCAAATGTTGATGTCTTTATTTGGTCCAGTTCAAAATAAGGTGTATTTATTATAAATTTATTAAATTCTAGTAATTGGAGAAGAAAAATTGCATCTTTATATACTTTTACGTAGGTATGTCCACTAGGTCACGTAAAAAAGCGGCATATCACGATTAAAAATGACTCATAAATCAACGAAAACAAAGGTTAAGCTATAAATTTATTATTTACACTAAGTAAAATATTCTGAAGTCTTTTAGATAGAAATTATATAGATTGGAATGTCAAATATATGCTCGATTTTTGTTTAATTTTCTTAAAAGCGGACATTTTCTTAAATTTTAAGAAATTTGTAAACAAACAAAATTTTGAATTTAAACTTCTTCCTAAAATAAATTTATATATTTTTGACACGTTATTTGAGTAAAATTAGAAAATTTAAAGTTAAAATAATCTGAAATGAAAAAAACAGTACTTACTTATAGCTTAAAAAATTTATATCCAAACATTTCTTAACGATGTGTCTGAAATTTTTGCATGTCTTTCATCGATTTCGCAATTGACGAGGCGATGACAGACAGCTATGGATGATCAAAATTGACAAATTTTTAAATTAGGCGAACACGGTTTTTCGTTTTTAACTAGTACTTTTTAAATATTAACATTTTTATTCAGCAATTATGTACTATTTTTTTTATTTCATACTTTCTTAATTAGACAATTTTTTAAATCATTACATAATTGTTTAAACTTTTCTTATTAATTAGATAATTGTATATAAACTTTTCTTATAAATTAGATAATTGTATATAAACTTTTCTTATAAATTAGATAATTGTATATAAACTTTTCTTATAAATTAGATAATTGTATATAAACTTTTCTTATAAATTAGATAATTGTATATAAACTTTTCTTATAAATTAGATAATTGTATATAAACTTTTCTTATAAATTAGATAATTGTATATAAACTTTTCTTATTCAAACTTTTTCATTAGATAATAATTTTTTAACCTTTTTTTTTTTTTAGATAATTGTTTGAAGTTTTTATTAGATACTAATTCTTTATTTTTTTATTTTTTTAATTATGTAATTGTTTAAATTTTTTAAATGCATAATTCTTTAAACTTTTTTATTATTTAGGTAATTCTTTAAACTTTTTTTTTATTATTCAGGTAATTCTTTAAACTTTTTTTTATTATTCAGGTAATGTTATTGTCTTGGTTTCCTTTCTCTTACTTTCTCAATCTTATGTTAAATTAATTAATAAGAAAAAAATTATTTCAATGAAATATTATCCAAAATAAAAGAAAATACTTTAAAGAAAAATATTTAATAAAAAGTAATTAAAAATAATTACAACTTTTAACATTTGAAAAGAATTTCTGCAAACACGTTAACGATGTGGATCTGAACTGGACAGAGAAGAGAAATAACTGCGGTGCCAGACGACACAAATCACGTGACCTTTTTAAGGATTATGTCGCGTATACATTTTCATACATAGAAATTATGAACGTTTTTCAATAAAAATTTATTTTTAAAATTATTTTAAAATTATTTCTGCTTAAACGAGTGTTATGTGCTTTTCAAAGTTCGATTCGTAAATTTACATTTTCATTAACGTTATCATTACATTGCGTGCACGATTGAAATAAATAATTTTAAACGATTTTTGAAGTATTAAGACGTTAATGAATAAATTTTTAAAATCTGGAAAAAATTTGCAAAAAATACATTATTCATCGAAAAATTTTTATTTCTTCACAAAATAATGTCCTTAGTATAACGTATCTACAAAAACAGGTGGAAGCTTTTCTAATTAATTAAATTAGATACTTTTTACATTTTTTTTTTTTTACAATTCAAATCTGATTTTCTATAAAGTAGCAAATGTTTGACAAAAAAAAAAATTGGTGATTTACTTTCTACAATGATTCCTGTTTATAACTAATAAAAAAAATCCCGGGAACTCTGATTTAATTTCTCGAAATTTCATGAAAATATGTAAGTGGGTGGAAACATGTTAAAAAAAAAAATCTCTTTTTAACAAGATTTTCTGAAAAAAAATTTTTTTTAAATAATTTCATTCATTTCTGGATAAGTCCTGAAAGTTTCATTAAAATCCAACAATTATTTGATTTTTGCAAGAATTTCCTAATTAACGTGTGTTTTCCTCGGGAAAAGCGCAAAATAAAAACCTTTTTTTAGTCTTATCGCGCTGTCGTAAAAAAAAAACATAATTTTTAACCAAAATTTTCTACGTGTTAGAAAGGAGTAAAAAATTTCAAAAAATATTTAAAAAATACTTTGGTCTTTCCTCTTTCGTAACAACAAACATATTGAGACAAAACTTTGTTTTCGTTGATTTATGAGTCATTTTTGATCGTGATAGGCCGCTTTTTTACGTGACCTAGTGGACGTACCTACTTTTACGTATGACACATTACATGATAAAAAATGTGTATTTTATAGGGTATTTGAGAACACACCTTAAGATATGAATAAAAAACAACTTTATGAGCCAAATTTTAACATTCTTATTTGTCTTCCAGACAGACTACCAATTTGACAGGAAATGAAAAGATATACTGTGCTCATAATACTAACCACCAGAAATAGCAACACTGATAGAACCAGCTTTTTTTGAAAGAGGCCAGGACCTTAGTGCTTAATGACAGAAACTGTCATCTGTGACAAAGAGAAAGAAATACTTTGGAGTATTTCAGTTAAATGTTGTAAGAAAGCTCCAAGTTTATCCACTAGATTATTCATAAATGTATTTTTTATTATCAGCTTATATTATAAAATTGATCTATTTATAACCATTAATTTTTTCTTTTAACACTACTGTAATTACTTAGATTAAGTAATACTCGACAAACAAAACTGTTACCTATTTTCCAAATTAAAAAAAAAAAAAAAAAAAAAAAATCAATTTTTATAGCGAAGACATAACATTTCTTAATAAGGGAGGGTCACCGTGGATTACTCCATACTTGTTACTTCAGGTTGTTTATGCTTCACGGAGATGAAAAATGGACGGATGGACAGACACACGTACACTGCGTTTTATTATTACTTAAAACAATGAAGTAAGCATATAGTTCGTTTATTTTCTTTAAACTTGCAGTATTTGTCTTTATCAGAAATAACAATTTTCTGTGAAAAAGTGTCAAACTGTCATTAAAAATTTTACCACAAATTTAATAGTTTCCTCATTGATATTATTCTTCATATTGAACATATTGATAACAAATTTAATTTTTTAATGAATAATTTGTTTTTCTAAAGATATTTTTATGAAGATATTGAATTTTAGTTTTACCATCTTAAAGTTTATATAAAAAAATTAAAACATAACATTCTGCACTACAAAATTAAAAATGTTATGATAAATTTAATTTGATATTTTACAACTGTTCTTTAAAATAAACCATAAAAATATTAAAACAAATCAAATATCACATTGCTTTCTTCCACATTTCTGTAGTTTAGTAGAACAATGTTAAACTGGAATGCACTAAAACAAAAACATTAAGAATTTTTTTTATCACAATGTTAACTTTTGTCTATAACAATGAACATAAGGATTATAAAGTTTATTTTTTATGGACAAGTCTTTTCTAACTTTTTAAAAATATACTGAATTTTAATTTCAGTTATACCATCCTCCATAAATAGACAATTTGTACACTGCGAAATTAATGAAAAATTTAATTAAGAATTTTGTCACAAAGACATTAGCTTTGTGACAAAATTCATAATTAAATTCAATAAATTTAACTTTATTTTACCACTGTTCTTAAAAATATACCATAAAATACTTCTATTAAGATGCAAGACAACATATAATTTAGATGATTTTAAAAATGCACTAACTTGTGCTGGCATAGATTTTAAATTCCTACTTACTTCTCATCACTAATTCATTTAAGAACATTAAAATTTCCAAGTCTGTATCATAAATTCCTACATGTTAGACAGTGCCAATAGTACAACTCCACCCAAACCTTTAAATTTTTGATTCTGAATAATAAGTCCCTAAATTCAAATTGTTCAGACCTTAAAATCTAAGGTCTATTAAATTTTTAGAATCAACCTGAAATTTTTATAAACAGTTTAGTTAATATTGTTTAATTTCAATATCCAAAAATCTTTCTGAAAATGGTGAAAAAGTGTTGTATTGCCATGGCAACTATGACAAACAAAATGAGGTTCAAGTATTTTGTCTTTTCCAAGAGTAGAACAAGTAAGAACAGTGGCTAAAGGTAATACCTCAAGACAAACTAAACACTTGTTTGTGAAAGGCATACTTATCTGGCTATGCAACATTGATTATTAAAGAAAAATACAACCTAAAAATCTATCATCAGTATTTGATCATTTATTACTTAGTTCTCAGCCAAAACCAACAAATATAAACAAAACTTCTGTGTGAAATATACAAAATGAGGAGTTCCAGAAAATGTTCAAATTATCAGTTTTTAAAATTTATGCCAACAGGATTTTGTGTCAGTCATTACCTGCTAGAAATTAAACAATCAGCTGTTTATCCAGCCTGTTGAGTTTTTTTTCACTGGAAATATTCCAATTTTTTTTTTAATTAAAATTTTTGAAAACTTGGTTTGAAAATTACCATGCTTTTAAAAAAAAAAAAAAAAAAAAAAAAAATTATGTTTCAGAAAAAAAAAAAAAAAAAAAAAAAAAAAAAATCAACTATTAAGGTTTCAGAACTGGTATTATTGAAAATGTTGCAAAATCAGGAATCATTAGTCTCAAAGAAGTACATGGTAATATGAAGAAAAATGGCAAAAATAATGGAAGCAAAGCAAAGGAAAAGAGTTAAATCATTTACAAAGAACACTAGTTTAGCTATTAAACATTCATACAATTGTTTAAGCAATGATTTTAATTGTGATGCTTGGTCAATTTACCACAGTATTTAAAAATTGAATTCAGAGAATTAAGACAAAAGGTTCTGACAATACAGATTTTGTAAAAATACAAAATGTTAGATAAAAATAAAAAAAATTACTTCTTCAGTTAAATGTTAATGTTAAAGAATACAACTTTGATCCAGGCCATAATTGCTCAAAATGTGGATATTTGCTGGATGAAATTGCATGCCAAATATTTAATATGTTACAAGAACTTGAAACTAGGATCTCTTGTATTTAGCAGGCTATATTACAAGAAAAGATTATCCTACAGAAGAAATATTTAATAATTTAACTTTTTATTTTCAAGAATATAGAATGTTTTTAAAAGAAATAGTGGTAATTAAAAAATCCATCAGATACCACAGTTCAGTGGATGTTTTTGTTTTGTTTGTTGTTATTAAATAACTGAAAACTTCCAGGATTTCTTTGGCAAAAATTTTTGTTTATTTCTGAAATGCATGATTTCAATATAAAAAGAAACCATGGGATTATATTGGGAAATATATTTTTTTTAAATTATTGTTTCATTGATTCTACAAAGGCCACTCAAGAAACAGTACTAAAAGTTTTGAAATTATCTTCAAATTTTATTCATAAGACAAAAATGTTTATACAATTCCCTTGTACAATTTCCACTACGACTACATAAGATTAAAAATGTTTATTTTTTTTTCAAATTATAAAATGATGTTGATCAAGATAATTTTTATATACTCAATTGATTAATTACCAAAATAATCATATTAATTTTGTGTTCATGTTAGTGTAAATTGATTTTAAATTATTATTAAAACTGTGTAATAGTAATAGCTTCTATGGAAAAAAAATCATCTTCAATAAAACAAATGTGACAAAAATCATAAAATCTCAAAAATTATCAAAATTATCGTTTATCTAGGATTCATTATGTTATTCTTTAAATACTTTCAGACTTTGTTGATACTGTTATAGTGGAACACACCTATTCTATTGTTAATAGACTCTCCCACCTATAATAAGTAGGAGTAGTAGGAGTCGCTCAGTCAGTCGATGCCGGACGACCACAACTTCTCTGTGTCATTACCTATTATATCAAGTTCCTAACGCTTTGTACATCGAGCCTATTTTAGGACCAACTTAGTACAAATACAAGCCTCCACTGTGAAACCACTCCATAACACACTTGGCAACGAGGTATTCGGATTCATACAGTGGAAGAGAAAAAAAAAAAAAAAATTAACCCGCTATAACACACTTGGCGACAAGGATTCAAACTCATACGGAGGAAAAAAATTTGTTTGCCATAACACACTTGGCGATGAGGTATTCAGATTTATATGGTGGATTCACACTCCATAACAAATTTGGCCATGAGAATTCGTACTCATACGGAGGAAAAAAAAAAAAAATATTCACTCGCCACATTTGGTGATGAAATGGAGAAAAAAGAAAAAATTTGCTCGTCACAATTATTTCGGTGACAAAAATCTCGGATTCACATTAAAAAAAAAAAAAAAAAAAACTTGGCAAAGTTTTTTGAAAGACAAGACGTCAACTTAGTGCCGAAAAAAATCAGTTGTATTCTCAACTGAGAAAATAATTTTTTTTTTTTCTTGATAAGACAGTTTGCTCAAATAGGTCAAAAATTGCAAATTTGTAGGACCCCCCCACCCCCTTTACAATATTTAAGCATTGCGTAAACTTTTGCAAAGATGGAAGAATGCAAAAATATATTCCAGGAATTTTTTAATTTCCAGACGGAACAACAGATGACAATATTAGAGCAACAGAAGACATTCCAGATGCAACTACAGGAGGAAACTTTTAATAGACAAAATGCAGTTTCAACGAGAAATGGAACAGATGCATAAGGAGTTTCAAAACAAAATTCTGGAAATAACTGAGAAGAGGAAAGAGAAAAATCTACAAAATGATTCTTTCCCAGAGAATACAATATGGAATTCAATTGAAATATTCACGTACAGTCCAGATGAAGAGATAACTTTTGAGGATTATTATAAAAAATATACGGACGTGTATAACAAGGATTGCCACTCGTGGTCTGAAGGAAAGAAGGTTAGGCTTCTTTTAAGCAAGTTAGGAACTGCTGAGCATAACAAATTGGTAAACTACATTTTACCGAAAAAAACTAGTGAGTTGACATTTACTGAAGCAGTAAATATATTAAGTAAAAAGACATCTTTGTTCCACAAAAGGTGGAAATGTTTGAATGTGATGAAAGATGACGAACAAGACTATATAATGTACGCAGCCAATGCGAATAAGCATTGTGAAGAATTCAACCTAGCAGAGTTAAGCGCTGACAATTTTAAGTGCTTGGTGTCTGTTCAAGGGCTGGTATCGGAAAGAGACACAGAGTTGAGAAAATTAGTGCTGTCAAAATTAGAAAACAAACCAAGGATTTCGATACAGAAGTTGGCAGAAGACTGCACAAGATATGTTAGCATAAAGAAAGATTCGAAAAAGATAGAACAGTCTGGCGTTTCGCATGTAAGGAAAATACGCTACAAAAAAGAAAGTCAGTCTACCAAAAAGAATTCTAAAATTGTGGATTATCAAACAAAAAGTGAAATACCAGAGATAAATAAAAGAAAACTCCCGAAGACATGCTTTATTTGTGGTGAACTTCACTGGTACAGATATTGCAATTTTAGGAATAAAAATTGTTTCGACTGTAAAAGAGTGGGTCATAAAAGCTCGCACTACACGTCAAAAAATAAAGACAATAAAATAAGAAAATTAAAGTCCAACGAGGTGAACGATGGAATAAACAGAAAATTTGTTACCGTCAAAATATGTAATAAAAAAATAAAAATGCAACTCAACACTGGTTTCGACCTATCTATCATAAATGCATACGTGGAAGAAGTTGGGGAAATCAACTTTAATGAAGACAAAATCGCGAGGTCAGTGACGAGAGAAAAAATACAATTTATTGGAGAATTTGTTACAAACGTCACCTTAAATAAAAAAACGCGAAAAGCTAAACTATTTGTCATAGAAAATACCACAAACTTACTTGGTATGAATTGGATAACAAAATTTCAATTATGGGATCTACCGATAAATTCTTTCTGTTACGAGGTAGAAAGTTTAAACTCGGAAGCCCAAAAATTAGTAAGGAAACTTAAGGAAACATTTCCTACTGTTTTTTCTCCAGGTTTGGGAACGTGTACCAAGATGGAGGCAAAATTCCAGCCAAAAGAAAATGCTCAGGCGGTATTCAAAAAGAAAAGGAATGTGCTGTTTGCTTCAATTGAACAGATGGATAAAGAATTGGACAGATTAGAGAAAACCGGTGTATATAAAAAAGTTGAATGGGTAACACCAACAATATATGTGAAAAACAAGCTCCAGAAAGTAGAAATGAAGCCGACACTGAGAAAAACTGGGGAGCAAGTTACCCGCAGCCAAGGACATGCAGTATTATTAAATGATTTAAGTCAACTGAAGTCACCACAGAAAACATTAAGAAGCACAAGAACAAATAGAACCACAAGAAGAACCTACAGAAACTGTGACTCCATCCTTAAGAAGCTCAAAGCGGATGGTTGTTTCTGGTAACACTATGGAGGTATCAAAAGAATAGAAAAGTGGATTGGCAATATGATGTACTTGGTGAAAGGCGAAAGATTCACATGCAGTAACCAGATCAGACAACGTTTTTCAGATGTGGTTGACAGCGATCCCGCAAAAAAACGCCAATGGATGTGATTTTCAATACGTTTGATCTAACAACACCAGCAACAACCTGAGGTACGCCGATCCAGGAGAAAAAAGAAAGGCAACTGATCATTTAAAAGTGGATCAAAAAAACGTAGGAGATATGCTACAATGTTGTTTAAAAAAAAAAAAAATAAAAATAAAAATTGTTTTTTCTTCATATTTCCTGTAAAAAATTAAAAAATAAATAAAGAAAACTGTTTACTCCTACGGAGTAAAGTTTTAGGGGGGATGTTATAGTGGAACACACCTATTCTATTGTTAATAGACTCTCCCACCTATAATAAGTAGGAGTAGTAGGAGTGGATCAGTGAGTCACTCAGTCAGTCGATGCCGGATGACCGTTAGTCGGATACTAAAGTATCAGCCACTACAACTAGATTTCAATGCCTCATTATCTATTATATCAAGTTCCTAATGTTTTGTACGTCGAGCCTATTTTAGGACCGACTCAGTACAAATACAAGCCTCCACTGTGAAACCACTCCATAACAGATACACAATTTGGTAAAATGTTGAACTTGCTTTTTGATTGTATTATTATACAACTATATTTTCTAGTTGTTTATTCAATTAGTATAAACAAATTGACTCGTTATTTCTGTAATATCACGTAAAATGTTCTTAATTTTTGGTGAATAAAGTGCTTTTTTCTGCACTGAATTACTAGGAGGTTATTTTTTGTTAATTCTTTTTTCTTTTCTTTTTTTTTTTTCTATACATTATGGAAATAAGTCTATTGTAGCTGTAAAGTGCTATCTAATAATGGGTATAATTGCTAATTGACTAATTACTGGATATTACTAAAAAGTATTCTCAGAAATTATTACTTAGTAGTAATTTATGTCGGCCACAGGCCCGTTTTAGACATCTTGCTAGAACCCATATTAACAAGTAAAATAATTTATTCCAGTGTATGGGACATTGTGTTAAATGCTTCACTGGCTGATAAATTTTTGGATTTCACTGGCTGATAAATTTTTGGATTTATTTATAAATAAAGCATTTATGCTGAATTTTGATTGTTTGCATAATAAAATATCACAATTTATCTGGGGTTTTTTTTGTGTGTGTGTATATATATATATATATATATATATATATATACAAGGATATTAAATGCTGAAATTCACAAAATATATTTTCAATATAAATATAAATAGATCCTGAAAATTTTAACAATATCAGTTGCTTAATGCCAAATTTAGTGTGAAAACATTGAACTGACAGTGTAGACCAAGGACAAACATCAGTTAATATCACATTGCATTAAATATCAATGAAATTAGTACAAATCCATTCACTTGAATTCTCTATTACTCACCGATGGTCTTGTCGGCAGCAGTTTTTGTGGCATTTGTAAAGAAGGCAAGGCAAAGATAAGGGAACATCAACATGATCATTGATTTTACACATCAGGCCCAATCTAAAAAGAGGAAATAAACAAGGGAGACAACAATTAGCAAAACATTTTCAATCAAAATACCAAACAAGTGATAACATTATTACTAAATAGTTGACAGCAACTAAGTCACTTTTTTCTTCTTCAGATTATAATGAAACCATACATGCTTTTTTCCATTTCTTTCATGAAAGGGAAGAGTCAGGGATTGGGGCAAATATATTGTGATCCAAGGTACATTTGATGGGTATAGATATATTTAATAAACTGCAATCATGTTATTTTCATATGTACAACTAATATCACAAGGGCACTAACCCTAGAACAATGCTGAGAAATTAATCTTACCAAATGCTGCTTGCACAGAGAGTTTAATTCTACTGGTTACCGCTAAACAAAGCTAAACTTAGGAAATACCTCTAACAACCCTCTCTGAGTGATTTCAGTTTTTAGAAAATATAGTATATTAGATTGAATTTAGAAAATATAGTATTTAGATTGAATGGTGAATGTAAAAAGGAAATATAATGACTTAGCTTTAGTTTGTAACTGAGAATAAACTAAAATGGACTGAATTTAGTCAATGTAATATAAAGATTGACATGATGAAGGGAAGGGGAGTAAAACATTTTTCCATAGTTCTAGCAATTAAATAAAACCAAATCACTCTCTAAATTTTTTTTAAAAGAGACAGTCTCTGTAGTCAAGAGAATTGAGGCGAAAAAATGAAGAGAGAGAGAGTGCACGAATACAAGTTAAAACAATTTACAGAACCAAAATAAAACTTTGATAGTCTCCAAAAAGCAGAGAAGGAAATTCAAGAAATTCCATTCAAACATTACAGCTGTATCAAGTAAGCTGTTAAATTTAAACTGTAAATGATAAAAGATAAAAAAAAAAAGGTCTCCAAAACTTCTGGATGCAGTGATAATTATAGAAAAAGTGAGGAATTTCTGGGATGAGGCATTGTTATTTCCATGTCTTCATTGTCGTTATCACATTTCAGTTGTTGCACTTTCCAACCTTTGTCAGGTATCTGGTAGCCTTCAGGGAATTTTGAACTGAACCCTTTTATTTAATCTATAACAAGCAATAACTGAACAGTGTTAAATAAGGACAAAAAAAAAAAAAAAAAAAATAAGATATTCTTAGACAAAGATTGCAGGAGAACAACCTGCCCTCTATAAATTAAATAGTGTGTTCAGTTCAAAATTCCCCAAATGTTAGCTGGATCCAGACACCTGAAGAAAGATGAATGGCACAATAGCCAAAATGGTTTGTGATATCAAAGATAAGAACTTTAGTCCAAATGTAAAAAATAAAAATAAAATAAAAAATAGAGAGGAATATAAGAAATTCGTTAGAATTACTAGAAGAGAAATCTAAACATTTCTTTCTTGTTACAAAAATAAAAGAGAAAATGAAACCCCTACTCTGATGAAGCTGAAAATCTCTTGAGGTGAACAGTGAGAATGTCTGGCAGCGTTTCATAGTGAAGGGAACGATCAGCTTCAACATAATTGCAGCAACTGTCACAGTAATATTTATTGTCGCCCTGTAATTTCTCAACTTCAGAAAAAGATGAAATGAAACTTATTAATGTATTTCGGTCAGATGCATCTGCAAAAATAGAAAAGGAAAATAATTCAGCAACACTACTTTAATAGAAAACAAATTTGGATTAAAATAGTTCTTAAGTAAATAAAAAAATCTAATAGCAAAAATAGTAGAGCATTAAAAAGGAATAAAATTAATCATCAATCAAGAGTCTCCAAATTGAAATATTGAAATTAATCAACTGCTTTTCTCACCTGATATTAAATAATTCAATATTTTGTCAGAGAATATGAAAAATTTTGGCATTTTTCTTCATCTTATATCATTTCTTAGTGTAAGCATGGTTTCTCAATTATCACTTCTCTTTTATTTTGAATATCATGAACATTATAAAAAAAGTTCCACACAATACTTTATATATATATGTATATATATAAAGTTTTAGCCTCTGTCTGTGTTTGTTTGTTTGTTATAAAACTCCTCCTAGGGTTTTGGAGTTAGACCCCACATAACCATATATTCTGAAACTACATTACCCAGGGTACTTGGATAAGTATATTTCAGTTTGATCAAAGGGAGCCCCCAGAGTGGAACAACCGCCCCCCCTCCCAACTGAAAATATTTTTTCCTTTGATTTAAATTAAATTTGAACAAGGAAGTGACTCCTATCCAAAATATAGAAGAAGGCCAGAAGATGGTGATCACATCAGCAAGATCATTGAGTAATACTGAAATGCATCATTTTTCTCCACAAATTATAACACTGATTTACAATAATAATGTAAATAACTGAAAAGTTATCTCTCAAGAAATCTTTATCTATCTTGGATATTCTTACACTGGCAGTCAATTGGATTGTGATTCCTTTACCTATATATAATGGGTTCAAATACAATCACCAATAAATTATAATCATGATTGTTTCATTTTTATTTTTTTTTAATTTTTCCTATATTACCAGAAAAAAAAAATTAAATGGAGGATTGCTGTCCACTGACTTTACTGCTAATTTATCTTAAAAATAAAGTCAGTGAACAACAATCATAGTGAGCGAGAGAGAGAGACGCAAGAGAGAGAGAGAGAGACACAAGAGAGAGCGAGACGCAAGAGAGAGAGAGACGCAAGAGAGAGAGAGACGCAAGAGAGAGAGAGACGCAAGAGAGAGAGAGAGAGAGAGACGCAAGAGAGACGCGAGAGACGCAAGAGAGAGCGAGACGCAAGAGAGAGCGAGAGATGCAAGAGAGAGCGAGAGATGCAAGAGAGAGCGAGAGATGCAAGAGAGAGCGAGAGAGCGAGACGCAAGAGAGCGAGAGAGCGAGACGCGAGAGAGAGCGAGACGCAAGAGAGAGCGAGACGCGAGAGAGAGCGAGAGAGCGAGACGCGAGAGAGCGAGACGCAAGAGAGAGCGAGACGCAAGAGAGAGCGAGACGCAAGAGAGAGCGAGACGCAAGAGAGAGCGAGACGCAAGAGAGAGCGAGACGCAAGAGAGAGCGAGACGCAAGAGAGAGCGAGACGCAAGAGAGAGCGAGACGCAAGAGAGAGCGAGACGCAAGAGAGAGCGAGACGCAAGAGAGAGCGAGACGCAAGAGAGAGCGAGACGCAAGAGAGAGCGAGACGCAAGAGAGAGCGAGACGCAAGAGAGAGCGAGACGCAAGAGAGAGCGAGACGCAAGAGAGAGCGAGAGAGCGAGACGCAAGTGAGAGCGAGAGAGCGAGACGCAAGAGAGAGCGAGACGCAAGAGAGAGCGAGACGCAAGAGAGAGCGAGACGCAAGAGAGAGCGAGACGCAAGAGAGAGCGAGAGAGCGAGACGCAAGAGAGAGCGAGAGAGCGAGACGCAAGAGAGAGCGAGACGCAAGAGAGAGCGAGACGCAAGAGAGAGCGAGACGCAAGAGAGAGCGAGACGCAAGAGAGAGCGAGACGCAAGAGAGAGCGAGACGCAAGAGAGAGCGAGACGCAAGAGAGAGCGAGACGCAAGAGAGAGCGAGACGCAAGAGAGAGCGAGACGCAAGAGAGAGCGAGACGCAAGAGAGAGCGAGACGCAAGAGAGAGCGAGACGCAAGAGAGAGCGAGACGCAAGAGAGAGCGAGACGCAAGAGAGAGCGAGACGCAAGAGAGAGCGAGACGCAAGAGAGAGCGAGAGAGCGAGACGCAAGAGAGAGCGAGAGAGCGAGACGCAAGAGAGAGCGAGAGAGCGAGACGCAAGAGAGAGCGAGACGCAAGAGAGAGCGAGAGAGCGAGACGCAAGAGAAAGAGACGCAAGAGAGAGCGAGAGAGAGAGACGCAAGAGAGAGCGAGAGAGAGAGACGCAAGAGAGAGCGAGAGAGAGAAAGCAAGTGTGAGTGAATATCCAGCCTTGGATATAAACAAATAATATGAATTGCAACCAGATATTTCAAAGGAGCATCAACATACTGCTGTATTTGATAGCATATAACAATGGTCACCAATTTGCATTCTTATGCACAAATTCTTCGGTTCAGATAGCTAGCAGAGACAGATTCTGAAGAATAATGCATGCACCATAGACAATTTTATGGATCATCTTTGTTGTAAAATTTAATACCTAAAAATACTTTCCATATAGGGGAATAACGATCACAAGAAAAATCAAGCTGCCTGTTAAATTCATTGGTTTAATTGTAGGAATTGAGTGAAAAGAAACAAAAAAAAAAAAAACACAAACCTACCTTCATTCTCAAGATCACTTCCTTCTCCATCACTATTCTTTGAATGGTAAGCTGCCTTTTTGAGTGGAACACTGACTTCAAGGAACTCTTCATGTTTCTCACTGGCTTTCTCACATTCCAAACAGCGTGTCCGTGACAAAATGGTTCCAAGAAAAAGCTGCTCAACAAAGTCTTTCTTTTTGCCATTGAGTGTCCGTCCTGTATTAAGACACTCAATCGCATAGTAAGCATTGACAGATTTTTGCGGACTACTGCAGACTAGGTCACATTTTTCAAGCTTTACGATGGCATTTTTTATCTGTTTAACTTGATTTTTGCTCATCCCATTAGTCAGGATGCCAAGGGACAAGGAATTGTCATTTGCTAAGCAGGGTGGGGCACCACTCTTAGATAACAGAGGGATGGGACAGGACGAAGTGTGCTTTGAGGAAACCTTTGGTGGCAACGGTGTACAATGGTCAGTCTTAACAGCTGCTCCTGGCATGCTTGTTTTTTCTGTACGGCCATTGACCAAAGTACCATCTAAGTAGCAATGGTCAGAAACAGTGCCCAAATTTGAGACAACACCATTGGCTTTCGTACTGTGGGTGCCATTGTGAGTAATGTAAGGATCTTTTGTTACTTTCTTATTTTCAGATGCCGTCAATGAACGAGAATTTACACTGTGGCTGATGATGGATTCTTTATTATTTTGGGGGGTAGAGTTTTGCGGTGAGGACTGTGTGCTAGATACATCTGGGTTGGGCTTCTGGAGGGAATTGAACTCACTGGTTTTTAAAGGGACTCTACTGCTTTCATGTTTTGCTGTATTTCCTTTGGAAATAGAGGACTTAGTGCAGTTACTGAGAATTGATACAGACTCATTACTGAGTGAAATGGTATTATTGCTTGATGAGGTGGTGGTGGTGGTAGTGGTGATAAAAGAAGATGTAGACATGATGTTTGTGATAGTTGTGGTGGTGACAGTGGCAGTGGTTGTAGAGTTATTGATTACATTTGACCCTGGAGATGTTGTCAATGATACATTTGGGCTTCTATTGGTGCTGCTGCTGCTGCCATTTTCTTGATGAACTTCCTGATTGCATTTTTTCATTTGCTTTTCTGCTTCTTGTAAATGGTAAAGAATGAACTGCAGAAATTCTTGTGCATCATGCTGAGCACTACCTTCAAACATTGAATTCAGTTTTCTACAAAGAAATAAAAAAAAAAATTCATTTCAACTGTCAAGCAAGAGCAAAAAATTAACAGTGCACAGATACTACTTTAATTCTAAGCAAAATACACAGATACTCTAATTCAAAGCAAAGGACCGGGGAGAGACACTTTCAACCTAGGCAGTAATAACAAGCAATACATAAGTAATCTAATCATTTTCATAGGTACTGTTATAAGTAAAACAACACATCAGACCGTCTCTACTGTGATATCTGAAAGAGTTGCATATTATCTACTAGTGTTCAAGCCCAAGTAAAAAGTCATTACAAATGTTGATAAGATAAACAGTGTTTCCCCACTTGAAAGACTGGCAGAACATTATCCCATCTCTCTCACAAAGTTTTGTTCTGGCCTAAGCAATATTCAATACCTCAATACAAAAAATTAATTTCAACAAAAGTAAAAAAAAATTAAAAAAATTCTTAAATAACTGACACAAACTTCCTACCCACACTGCCCCATTTAGTTTTGTACCTTATTAGCTTAGTAAATATAAACAAAGCAGACTTTTGTCACAATTTAAGCTTTTAAATGACTAACATTTGGGGTAACATGTATAGCAATAATTCTAAAACATACAGCCTGTGACATTTCAGATCTCAGAATAATTTTAGTCAGGAGAATTTCAGTTATATGTTTAAGTCATAAGTAGAATGGTAAAAAACAATTAAAAAGAAAGAATGAGTTTGAATGTGTCGTGCAAGAATTTGGTTCTTTAAATTTCTAAAAGAGGTAAATAACCAAAAGCCTATCTTTTTTAAAAATAATAACTATTACTTTAGCTATTATCGTGACATGTTCAAAAGAAGATATCAGGATGAAGATTATACACTTATCTAATCAAATAGCCCGCATCTCTTGGTTATCACATTTCAGCCACGAGTATTTTGAAACATTTACTCAGAATTTCAAACTGAAAGTTATTGACACAAAGTTTTGGATAAAGTTTTAAAAAAAAAATTAATTAAACAAAAATATTTTTAAAAAATATAAAGTTTTATAAGCAAAATATATAATTACAATTTTTATAATCCATTTTTTTATCACAACTTTTCAAAATGAGTCAAAACAGACAGATTTTCTATCAATTAATGTGGAATCCATTTGTCCAGTTTTTACACCTTTCTTCACACAACCAATTGATGAAACATAGCAATAGAAGAAAAAGTTTTATTAAAAGACATCAGTTCTAAATAATCTTTAGATCATAACTTCTGAAGTCACTATCATATTGTTCACATGTTAAGCAAGTGCATCTAAGTATCAAATTCATATCTACTTATCCAGCCACCATTTAAACGCATACAAAAAGAACAGCCAAGTTTGCTCTAATAGGAAAAGTCAGTGTTCGTTTATCACTGTAAAATTAATTAGTTCCTTTGTATTTTTATAAAACAGAATAAATTATTATTAAAAAAAAGTAAATGTAACATTGTATTTTTGAAGTAACTGACATTTATTCAAAACATTTATTTCCATAAAAGAAACTATATTTCCATTTAGGTAATACTGTTTCTTTCTTTCTATTTTTACTTATTTCAATACTAGGCTCTATAGGGCAGAAGGTAGATAGACTATGTTTCAAGGCAGTCAAACCAAATTGAAACGAATTGAGGAACATCAAGCCAAATTATTTGATATTTCTTCATGTTGTTGTAAACTGCCTGTGAAATGTAATAAAGACAATTGCCAAACAAGGTACACAGTTTGCACTTGTCCTACTCACAAGGTAATGTTAATTCCAAGCTGTTTTTCATTTTTTTTTTTCCTTTGTTTAATTTGAACTAGTTCATGTCCTGATTTTCAAAATTTACCTCAGATAATTTTCCTTTCTCTGATAAATAATGTGATATTTTCTGTCATATTTATCATGTATGCCTAATCTGTTTTTAACTATATACACATTTTAAAATTTTGGGTTCCCATTGAAAAGAAAAGAAAAGAAAACATTTAAAAGATCGGAAAAATAAAAATTGAACTATATTTGCAAGTTTCTCTTATCATAACTGTTTTTTCACAGTAACCTCTTAAAAAAAAAAGAAAAAAAAAAAAATATCGCTTCATATTTTTTAATATTTCATTTTTATTGTACATATCATCATGCAATCATAATTTTCGACAATTACATCCATACTCCGGGCATTCAAAAAGTATGTCTTTAGTACTGAAGGGATTAAAAATGGCTACAATATACTTACCGAACAACTTGCTGCACTTTCTCAGGCTTCAAGGCAATGTTAGTGGATGATACATTGGACAAACCTTGCATCTTTTTCTCAAGGGCACTCATCTGTTTAAAAATCTTTAGAAAAAAAAATTAAATACTTAAAAAACAAAAATTTGATGCTGAAATTTTCTTTAAGAAGGAATAAAAAAAAAAAAGAAAAAAAAAGAAGCCATATTCATTTTCTTTTTTCCATTTACAAATCCGTAATAAACTGAACAAAGTTCTGTTACTTATGAAAACTGATATATATTACAAGGTAAAATACTGGGTATTGCCAAAAACTATCTTTTCATTGTAGCCCCTGATCAATGGAAAGCCAAGTGAAGACTGACAAGAGAAAGAAAAAGGAAGAATTTATTTAGACAAGGCCATAAGAGAGGACAGAGAAGTGGCAAGGAACAGAACTACATCCACATGAGGCTAGGTTTATCATCCACACATCTTGCTGTTCACCACATTACTGTTTTATACCTTAAAAATATTTGTCAGCATAAAGAATTAAAATTTTTTTTATACATTGTGATGTTCCAACATTATTTCTGCAATTTTCCATGTTTTTCTTTTTCATTCACAGCCCTTTTTAGTGGCTGTAACTCTCAAAGATGCCTTCTGAAGATATACCATCAAAACAGACAATTGTATTCAAACCTGGTCAATTCAGTTTATTGATAACAAGTCAACAGATTACAAAGGAAAACAAAAGTCAAACCATACAAGACAAAGATCAAAAATATCTGATTAAATTATGCAAAAACAAGAAACCAGTTCATATAAGAGACATTCACATATTTGTGAATAGAATCAAAAACAGGAAAAATGAGTAAACTTTCATGTAGCCAAATTTCAGTGATATAATTGTTTTTTTTTTTTTTTTTTTTTTTTTAAGTGTGTGTGTGTGTGCATGCATGTGTATGCTTAGAACATTCACTTTCTGACCATAAGACTGGTTCAAATCTCATGTCAATGAGATTACTATTGTTTGGGGAGGCAATCACATGCAGCACCATTGAAAAGTGCCTGTAAACCAAACCACTAGTTCACACAAATCTTGTAAGTAAAATAGAGTAGATGGAATTATTCAGCTGTTGATGGTGATACTAATTGAAGGTTAGTGTTTATCCCACCAGAATACATGCGCTCTCTCTCTCTCTCTCTCCTAGAAACTATTAACTAAAGTCTGCTCAGTATAGCTGCAGTACACACCACAAGTGTTGTCACCACTGTAAATATTGGACAAACACAAATGAGCCCAAGTAGGCATCTGCAACAGTGATTATACACACACAGACAGACAAAAGAGAGAAAGAGAAAGCGTCATCTTTTGTACAGAGTGAAGGATGAAATTTTATTCAATTTCTTATTACTTGCATGCTTTAAGGAAATATTCTGAGTCTTGGAAAAAGGGAGCCATGCAAACCTATTCATCAACATATAAACAGTTTTTTTTCTTTTTTGCTTAATTAAGAAAAAAACAAAACATTTTAAGACAAGAAAATCTCTGGCCGTGAAAAAGGAATTTATTCAGAGAATTCAAACAAATCCAAGAAAATTACAGTTAGACCAGAGACAGCCTTCAGCATGTCAACCTAAATGACCTACTAGAAATTACTGAAACAGACAAAATATAAGTGGAAAATGTCTCATTTAAATGACAAAAAAACATTTTCCTGATCACTACAGTAAATAAGTTTGACAATAGCCTTGATTATGTTTCACATTAAATACAGCCAACAATTATAAATCTGGGTTAGGAAGTTCTTCCACATTGTATATTCCTCAGAAATGTCACTTCCATGCTACCATCTTTCATTCCAGGAAATACTCTTTGTCTGGATAGAAGTTTTTATAAGATATTAAAGAATTCATAGAATTAAAACTGTAATCATTCTTTTTATGATGTTACACAATTTAGCTAAACAATGGTATTACGTGATAGAAAGACAGGGAAGTATTTTGAATAATTAATAAATAAAAAGATTTTAATCAACTTTTATATTCATAGAAATGGGTGCAAAAATCTGGGAAAGCTGAACAGCAATGTATGGAATATTTGAAAATAAGTTAAAATCACTCTCTGCATACTGACTACTTTGAAAGACGAATGGAAACCGAATACTAAGGTCATATTCTCCTAAGGCATCTAAATGACAAGCAATCACCAACACACACACACATAGTAATCTGTTGCAAGTGAATCCTATTAACACAATAGGAAATATTAATATTAATATTAAAACTGATTCACACACAGAGCTCAATGTTTTTTTTTTAATAAACACAGCAATATATTAGGTTGGTACAAAAATAATAACGTAATGTCGTTTTTTGACGTTAAAAAATATGTCAAAAACAACATTATTACGTCATTATTTTTGCACTAACCTAATATTTCATACAATCAGAATTAAGATATTATGTAAATGATTATTATCACCTTGTAAAATTAAATTTACAGAATTTTTCAAATAGTCAATGAATGATAAATTATTGAAATAAAAAAATTCCCAGACAGGGAGAGGAAAGAAAAGAAGAAAAAAAAGGGAGGGAAAAAAAAAAAAAAAAAAAAAAAAAGAGAAGAATAGAAAGGAAGGAAAGGTAGCATCTTTCTTACTTTAAGGTTATCTTTCTTGGATTATCCTTAATTTTCCTTTACATACAAGTATTATATTTTCACTACAATATTATATATTAATAATAATATACCTTAATATAACTTTTCTTATGTAATAATACATAATTATATGTTTATATAAGCTCTATTTCATATATTGGTTTATATATTTTTTATATATTTATTCTCAAACAATTGGTGTGTCTAATTTTAAGTATTTAGATATTTTTTGTTATGGGGCCTTTTATATTTAATATGTGGTGCATATGTTAATATATAATATTGAGATGTAGTATTGAAGTGTATTATACTGATATGTTATGTATTATGACGTTTGATGAAGTGGAATTTAAATATTTAACTTTTAAATCAATTTTAAGGGGGTTTTATACAATTTTTTTTTTGTTTTAAATATTTTAATTTCTGTTAAAGATTTTGTAATATATTTATTAAAAAATCTTTTTATTATTAATTATTTAATATATTTATATATTAGTTATTTTTTATATAGTATTTTCTATTGTTTCTAAAGGCACCTAATTCCCTTATTCTAAAAGCCTTTTCATTTTTGTCTAATTTTAAAGGTTTTTTTCATATTATATATTAAATTTTAAATATATATATATTTTTCCCTTGTGGATGGGTATTAATAGAATGTATTCATCCTGATATTTGTTTTCCCTCCTTTATATTAATTTTATTTTATATTTCTCTTAATATTCTTTTCTGATATATTGGTTAATTTAATACTCTTTAATTCTGAATTATCTTTCATATTTTTGGGTTTATCTGTTACTTTTTTTTTTTTTTTAATTAATTTCTGAAGGTTCCTTCAGTCTATCTACTGTTTACTACTGTGTATATTAAATAGGTAATCTCTTCTCTTTTTCCTTTCCCCTCTGCCCACCACTCATATCAAGATTTACATCACTTCTTGTTTCCTTTGCTACCTTTCCTTCCTTCCTATTCTTCATCTTTTCTTTCCCCCCCGCCACCCCCGCACTTTTTTTCTTCCTTTCTTTCCTCCCTCTCTGTGAATTTTTAATTCAGTAATTTATCATCCATTGACTGTTTGAAAAATCCAGTAAATTTACAAAGAAAAAATCATCATTTACATAATGGTATCTTAATTCCAATTGTATGAGATTGGCGATATATATATATATATATATATATATATATATATATATATATATATATGCTTTTAAAGCTACCAAATAGGAACTAAAAAATTCATCCTGATAGAGATAACATCAGTAGAATATAATTTGCATCTCACAAATATAAAATTTATAAATAAAACTGTACTTTGCAACTTACTTCAGAGATGGCAAGTGTCATTTCCCATACTTGGCAAGAAACATTGCTATCCTGGAAATTAAAAAAAGGAAAAGAATGAATTGGACAAAAATAAACAAAACATTTCTATTTAAATGAGCATTCTCTATAAAGAAAAGGAAAATATATGGTGTGGGAATCTTTATTTTGGTTTATGTTAAATAAATAAATTGTATTTTATATACCAAAATGATTTTAAATAATGTGTGAAAAAAACAGTCATTCAAAAATATCATTTTCATAATCTAATGTTGATCCTCTGCAAATACACCACTGTAGCAATATTTTACTGCAGAATAAGAAAATTCTCACAGTGCCCAACATTGATGACGTTATGTCAAACTAAAGAAATAACTATATAATAGTGTTTTGGTGATAAAGTAATGGTTAGAATGTTAATCTCATGTCACTGATCCATCTTAACATGCTTTCAGAAAAAGCATGTTTTTTTTTTTTTTTTTTTTCTTTTAAACATTTTTGTTCCTTTTGGTAAATGTAATGCTTTCCTATTTCTTAAAAAGAAATATTTTTCCTCATGCTTGTATGATTGTTATACTACTTTTGTGAGAGATTTCCATTAACTGATACAACTTTTAAAATTTCCACTAGAGGAAAAAAAAAAAAAAAGGACAACAAAAAATGGGATATACATCATTCCACACAGTTGTGACATGAAAAGCCAGGATGATACCAGCAACCCTAAAAGTAAGGAATACCAAGAAATTGTAATCCATGCAAGAATGAAGAGAAAAGGGAGCTTATCAAGCTCTGTGTTGACAGTACTTGAAGGAATCAGTACATATATTATGGTCAACTCACATGGTCAGTAAGCCAAGAATATTTATCAATTATGTATTAGAACTACTGCTAGATTTTAAGTTCTACAAATAGGCAAAGACATTGCATTTAACATATTTGTGATGGAATGCACATACCTCAATAGAATAACTTAAAAAAAAAAAAAAAAAAAAAAAAAAAAGCACAAATGTACAGAAATAAAAAGGTCATAATAGAAAAGGAAGCAAATTAGTCCATAAAAAAAAGTAATGGATGCATGTAATTGAACTTTCAAATCATAGTAGCTATTAACCTTAATATCAAGATTAAAACAAAACACATGAGCAACCTTTTTTGAGAAGCAAGCCACATGAGACATGGCACATCAGGCAGATTATAATCTGCCTGATACTAAAGAAAAAAAAAAAAAAGTCAAGGTAATTTTTTGTTGATGGTACCTCAACCATTTTTACCTCAGAATATTATACACATAAACATCTACCTTAGAAATAAGGAAAAGTTGTTTAAATGGGTTTTTTTTTTCTTTTTTTTTTTGCTTTGGCAAAAAAATAAAAAAAAAAATCTTTTCTATAAAAAAATGAAGTCTTGGTCTAATATTATCACTGATATCAATGTGATTAACACACACTGTTGTTATAATACATTATAGAATAATTAAAAAGGAAAAAAAATGAATACTTTAAAAATCAATGTATTCAATTTTTTTGTCAATACATGGATCATAATATGTATTGAAGAAAAAATTAAATATTTTCACAATACATTAATCAAAATTTTATTAAAACTATTTTATTTAAATTACAGGTACATATTTAACAATCTGACAATTTAATAATGTTATTTGTCACTTAAACTAAAAGGTAACATTAATATAAAAAAGCACATAAAAATAGTAAGATTGGTTTCTAATTTATTCATTTGACTATACAATACAAAACAAAACAAAAAAAAAAAAAGGTATTTCCCTAGAGAAAAAAAATTATTATGACTGTCTCGTTTTAAAAAAAAAAAAAAAAAAAGTGAAAATCTGTTAATGTTTTTAAAATGTTACTTTCAATAAAAGGTTACAAAATTCATGAAAACATCATACTTAATCATTGTCATGTATGTAATTTAGTCAAACTATTCCAAGCTTCAGTACTGGGAGGGGATGTATACAAAAATGTAAATAAACAATAAAACAAAAAACAAGATATAAGCACAAATATGTGCATTTAACATTACACATTATTTATAATTAAAGTAAGGAACCATCCAAAGAAATTGAAGAACAATTTAATGTGACTTGAAGCATAACCACCAAAATCAAAGGGGAAGCGGCACAGACAAGAAAAATAGTCCATCTAAACCATATAAAATGACTAAAATACTGCCTAACAAAACACAGAGAAGAAACATTGTATTTATTATTCATTTGTTATTGATGTAAATAGAAATAATTTGCTGAAAAATTTTAATGAGAAACTTGTTGTTCATTTGGCATAAATTTTTCAATATTTACTGGATTTTGCAATTTTGTTGCAACTTGTAAATTGTCTTTCAAATGAATATCTGTCATTTTTGACCTAGTTTTCAACATTATTATTTTCAATCTAGAAATGTGTTGTTCACATTTATACATAATACCAAACATGATGGCATATCTTCTAGCAAAACAAACTAATGTGGAGTAGTTTTCTTTAGGTAGTGTTCCATAGAACTGTATTAAAGATTTCACTTTAAATTTTTGCCAAAGAAATTAATCATTGTGAAGCTCAATTATTTCCATTTACAATTCCATTCAAACTATTTTTCAGCCTCAGCATTAAAAGGGATTTCCAAGAAGATTAAAATCAGCTTCTCTATCTCTGAAGTTATTAAATCTGGTGTCTTAGTTCTTTTTTCAAATCTTAACTCCACAGCAAAACCATTGGCTCATATCGGAAAATGAAATGCTAGTTCTGAGTTGATTCTCCCAAATCTGAAGTTTTGTTTGAAAAGCTTTAATGTGAGAATACATCTCAACTGATTTTGCTTTTAGATCATTTAAATGTGTAGTGATGATATCCACAAGAATGCAAAGTCACAAATCCGGTTATCATCCTTCAGCTCGAAAACAAATTTACCCTTCATTTCAAAGAAAATGCATGCCTCTTTTCTGAGGCCTTAAAAACTACTGAAGCATCTTCCCTTTATTTAGATAGTGAACAGCACCAGATTGTCATACTCAGATCAATTTCTTCTAAGAACTTTTTAAGCTGACAATGGTTAAATGCTGGGATTTTATAAAACTGATGATTGAAACAACCACACATAACATTTTCAAATTTTACAGACTTTGTATATAAATTTTCTGGATGAATTATATAATGGAACATTGCAAAGTTACTGCTTGCTAAATTGAAAGTTAATTCTTTTTTTAATTTGAATAGAGATCCTATCTTAGACCCAATGCTTGCTGGGGCCCCTATCTGTTGCTATACTGACAAGTTGTTCAAGTGGGAGATTTAATTTTGATAGTACTTCATTTCTTCGTAAATATTATAACCTTTCATTGTCTGAAGAGTAAGCAATTCTTTGATGATATTAAATGATTTATCAATACCATGTTTGAAAATTACCAATTGGGCCAAATGGTATACATCAGTACTTTCATCAATAGCCAGAAAGAGAGAATCAAATTCTTTTATTTTATGTAAGCCTACCCTTGATATCTGCTGAATTTCCTTTAACTAGTCTTTTTATTGTCCTGTGAAATAAATTAAACTCAAACATACTTTTCGGGCAAAAAATTTTAGCCATTGCCTTCATGACATTCTTTTACAAATTCACCATCAAAATAATTTTTTGAATGCTTTGCCACTTTTTTTCGAACATAACTCATGTATACAATTTCTTTGAGTCCTGTCTGTCTTTTCAAATTAAAAAAAAAAAAAAAAAAAAAAAAGCATATTTAGGCTGCTTATCTATTTCTTGAGGGTTTCAATTTTTTGCTTTCTAATATCTCCATAAAATTTATCATATCCCAAATGTTTTGTGGACATTTTCTTCCTTAAATAAATTTTGCATAACCTTATCTGCTAGAAATCCACACTATCTTTGCAGCATTTTATGTATGTTTGGGTTTGACAAAATTCTTACAAATTCATTCATTTAGAAAATGTAATTATCTTTCTAATGTGCTCTTCCTTTATAAATCTTCTTAACAGTTTCATGATCACTCTAAAAAGATCATCTGCAAGGAAAAGGAAGCAATGGTTTATTGCTCTGATATTTTATCAGAAACGGTTCAATGTCTTTCAAAACAGACACAAAAATCTGCAGTTTCACTGGAAATAAAACATCATTCACATTTCACAGCACCACAGAGGACTTGGTCTGGAAACTTTTTTTTTTTCTTTTTTTTTAATTAAGTTCATAAATCTGATGACATCTGACCTAATGTCTAGGAATCATTCACATGTTTGTACATTTTCTAGCTATCTATGGGAGAAATACTAAAGTAAAGGGACAGTGTTGACAGAATGAACTTTTAATAAAAAGCTAAGCATTGTAAAAGCGAAGTTTTAATATATTTCATCATTTTCTTACACTTACAAAAGCTAGAGATACAAGTCATTATAAGCCTGTAAATTTTAAATATAATATTTTTCAAAGACACATCAATGGCACTTTTTGTATTTTACCATTCTTCCTGTCTAAATTTTTTTGAATCAGATTTGATTCTCAAACTAGTTACTTTTGGTAACAATTTAGACAAACATAGTTTACACATGGATACACATTGACATGGATGAGTAAAGTATCCTTATTTTTTCAGCATGAACTCATCTACTGCTGACTAGAGATCAAAAGGACTTTTTATTTTTGAAATGACAAGTGAATGACATTTCTTTAATTGTTCAAATTTTACAAAACATTGAAATTTCGAGATTCTACTAAAATGTATTTTATTACTGTAAAATAATTTATAAGTTTCCTTTCAACTAAAAATTCAATGAGTGCGAATTAATTTATCTTTGACTGAGATGTTTATTTCTTGCTGATACCTTTCATCTTTACTTTTCTTTTCTTGTTGAGTGAGGGTAGCAGCTAAGAGGAGACACACCTTCATATTCTCCCTTTCTTTCTCATCACCTTGACAAGAAAATACAGAAGCACCTACACTGAATTTTCAATACCTAAGTTTTAAAATGAGTTTTTAAAAATGAAAAAGCCTTCTTGAAGCTTTCATTTCAGCTTTAATTGAAAGCTGAATCATTAAATTTAGCTATTTCCAATAAGCAAAATACTCTGTTGTATTTCAAATAGAAATTATATTGATTGGAATCTCAGTTTTTTGGTTGCTTTCACAAAATCAACCATTTTTGGCACATTTGAAAACAAAAGTTAATTCTTAGTTTTAAAAATCTTCCAAAAATAAAATATACTTTTTTGAAACTTTATTTAAGGAATATTAGTTGATTTAAAGTATAATTAATCTGATTTGAAAAAAATATTTACTTAAATTTAAAATAACAGAGAAATGGATTTTTAAAACAAATAATAGTGGTGATTATGCACTTATCCCCATCACTTGTCACTCATAGATCTCTAAACAAATGATTATAAAATCTGTTAACACCTTTACTGTTGTTCTATGGCAGTGGTTCTTAACTAAGGGTGCTCACACTCCCTGGGGGTGCGAGATCACTTTTTAGGGGGTATGAAACCTTGGATTTAGCAAAATTAATAAATAAGCAAATAAACTGAAATGTTTAAACTTTAACACTTAAACATTCAAATTTATTTTTTATTATTTTTGTTGATTCCTTTAACCATTTTAACAGTAGTGAAAGAGAAAACAACTCTTTTTGTTAAATTATCCACTGTAATAGTAATAAGATAATATGGATAGCATTCAAATTAACAACCAAAAATAGGCGGCGCTGCTTCCTGCCAGTTACTGTTTATAGTCGGGTTGCCAAATGGGTGAGCTTCTTATTTCTTCAGCAAGTTCAAAATTATCTCTAGAATCCAAATTTGATGGGTGCCGGATTCTATTACATTGGTAATTATACTGAAGTTGGTTATTACATTCATGAGTTATTCATTTTTTCTATCTCTTTTAGTGATCATGTCAAAAAAGGGGGAAATGGAATGATGACTATGTGCGCTTTGGTTTCACTTGCACGGGAAATGATGAATTGCAAAAACCGCATTACATATTTTGTAATGCTGTGTTTTCCAATGCAAATATAAAGCCATCAGAATTGCAAGAGCTCTTCAACATGCATAGTGGATGTGGTGCTGAAGGCCATGTTTTTGAATCACTGAAAACTAAAAGAGCCCATTTTCAATCTCAAGGAACCCTTCCAAGATTAAGTTTTGTTTCTGTTGACAAACCACTTCTGCTGGCTTTGTACCAAGTGGCATATAAAGTAGCCAAGTCCAAGAACCCCATATAATTGTAGAAGAGCTGATTAAACTTTGTGCATCAGAAATAGCAACAACTGTTCTGGGCCAAGAAGCCAGAAAAATCTTGAATTAGTACCGTTATCAAATAATGCCATTCATAATAGAATTGGTGATTTGAGTGATGATATTTTGGATCAAGCTATCTTAAATGTCAGGTCGAGTTCTTTGAAAATCTCTCTCCAGTTGGATGAATCAACTGGTGTATCAAACTGCGGTCAACTCACTGCATTGGTTAGGTATGTCAATGATGGCATTGTGAAAGAAGATTTCCTGTTTTGTGAAGAGCTGAAAACAGCCACACAAGGAAAAAAAATGTTCCTCAATTTGTGAAAGACTTCTTCACCAAACATGATTTAGATATCCAAACTATTGGTTCTGTGTACACTGATGGTGCTCTTGTGATGCTAGGGAAAAAATCTCTGAATTTTTTGTACTGATGAACAAGGAGATTCTGCACTTGCAAGTCACATGCTGTTTCTTTCATCATCATGGTTTGGCAGCTAAAACATTGCCTCCAAGTATGAAAAAAAGTAGTAAACACTTGTGTAAAGATCATCAACTGATTAGGCGTTGTGTTCTAAACCACTTTAAGTTGTTTTGCAAAGATCTGGGAAATAAATGTACAGTTTTGCTTTTCCACACAGAAGTCTGCTGAATCTTATGAGGGCGAGCTTTAGCCCACTTCTTCAAACTGTGGGAAGATATCAAAGTTTTTCTGGAGGAATGTGACTATTATCTGGTTGGTGAATTGGAATCACAAAATTTCATGCAAATGCTAGCTTATTTGGCTGACATTTTCACTCGTGTGAATGAAGTGAGTGTCTCTCTTCATGGAAAAGATATGAACAAACATATTGAAATGTTATAAAAATCTGAAAGCTTTCAAAGTTACCTCAAATGCAAGTTGATGGGTGGAAAATTTGAAGAAATTATTTATGATAATGAACCTCTAATTCCTACTGTGCATGCAGATATTGTGGCTCATTTGGAAATGCTGTCAAAATCATTTGATGGATATTTTGCAGCTGGAGAACTGAGGATTTCAGGAGAATGGATCATGAATCCATATGCCTACAATTTGGATAATATGTCGGATGATGACGAGCTAAAGAAAGATCTTATTGCTTTGTGGACAAATTGTGCTCTTGAAATGCAATTTGAAAGCAAGACTGGAGGAGTATTGGTGTTCAGCAACGAATATGTTTCAAAGACTGTGAAAAAGCACTTGGTGTCCTTATCCCATCTGTGAGTCTGGATTTAGTTCTCTTTTGTCAATTAAGACAAAATCTAGAAATCACATGATCCACAGGCAGACATGCAGATCGCTATCAGCAACAAAGTACCACATTTCAACAAAATCATATCCAAGAAACAGGACTAAAAAAGTCATTAGATTTAAATTTTACATTTTCTGATGTGAATTTCTTAATGTTAGATTTTATTCTTTTGAAATTTTAAATTTACACTGAATGAAAAGCTTAATTTTTTGTACTATTTGTTTGTATTTAAGTTTGTTATTTTCTCTTTTGTCTTTTTAATGTCATTCAAAAATTAGCTTAGAAAAGATTTGTTGCTCATATTGAGCATAAATTGCCTTTTTCATCTTAATATGAGATATTGTGTGTGCGTGTGCACACATATATATATATATATATATATATATTATAATAATATTTTTTGTTTAAAAATATGATTCCTTCGCTACATAAGAGTTCTCATGTTTCAAAAACGTGAGCCGAAATCATCCAAATAATTAATAAAATTAAGTTGGATTGAGGTGTTTAGTCACGTTTCATCTTCAAGCGAAATTTTAGGAATAAGCTATCTCTCGGTTTACGTGTATTTTTACAGAATTTGTTATTGTGGGAGTGGCTATACTATTTTCATTCTTTAAGTGGTCAGGGAGGAATCATATTTTTAAACAAAAAATATTATTATATTATAATATAAGCTCTACTTCTGTATGGAGCACTGTTTTTTAAAAATAAAAACAAAAATACTAAGGAACCCCGGATTATGCACCCAAAGTGTTCTTTTCTATTTTCTGCATACCTGCACAAGGATACATATATATATATATATAGATAGATAGAGAGAGAGAGGGGGAGGATGCAAGATCATATGCAAGTTTTCTAGGGATGTGAGGCATAGAAAAGGTTGAGAACCCCTATTCTATAGAGACTTTCTCTGTTAAAACATAATTAAATAAAATGACAGGTGATCACCTTTTTTATATGATTTTTTAAGTACTCAGTACCTTAAAATGCCACAGGATCTTTTCTATGAGTCTATAAAGGCCACCCTGGAAAGGTGCAAAAATACCCAGGTACTACAAGAATTATGGATTCACTGCTAAAATAATGTCTGATAAGAAGTTCTTCACAGTAGATACTATTTTGGTAGCTCAAAACAAACAGTACCTTGTGCAATTTACAGCTGATGTTAGAGGTACCTCTAAATACCAACATCCAGCTTAGTTCCTGATCTTGGGTACCATGGAAAGTGACAGGAAAAAATGATCCTCATACTTCTATAATTAATAGTGGGTGCTGATTCCTATGACAAAGTTCTGAGGTACCATGTTTTACTATGGCTAAAGGCCAAGTAATCAGAAGGCAACTACTTGTGAACAGTACTGCTCCCAGACAGGCAGTTCAAGAAGATGCAAACATTTGTTATTTTCTGGCATTTAGACTATGCTATGTGGGACATTTTGAAGCCAACCACCGAGACTTGCCACCTCAACATAAATAACATCAAGGCTGCAATTATTGAGTAGTTGGTCAACATGCCACCAAATTTTCATATTCAAGAATTGCACAGCTTTTTGAGTCAAACTGAAGTTGTAATTGAAAATAATAAGAGCTGCATTCAATAAATTGTTCATTTTCATATTATCCATTGAGTTTTATTAATTCCCCTTTGTATTAAAGATGACATTTGACAAAGGTCTCCCAGCTGTCATTTATGATAGGCAATTGAGAAAAATCATCAAACCTATAACAATAATTAAACTCTTTCAACAAACCTTGACGATTACATCATTATTTAGTTGCAATAGTAAAAGTAAAACAAAATTAAACAGATTCCACATGAACGGACAGAAAATGATGCACTAAGTTGTTTAAAGGTTAATCGTCACTGCTTACTAGTAACAATCTATTTCTGAATCATGATGTTGGGATGAAAAATAATTCCTTTATGATAATTCATTATATTTAGAATGTTTCATTTTTAAACTTAGTGTTTTTGCCAACAGCTAACATTTTACACGATACAAACTAATAAACAAAAAGTATAAACACAACTAAAAATGAGGTGAAAATAAAGAGTATAACAAAAATAAACATCATCTGACCTCATTAAGTGAACGCGAAGCATCCACCTGCCTGCCTTTCTTTGCATTTGACACTTTGTAGCACAATTCATTGAGTCCATGAATGAATCTTGGTGTGTACCTCAGGATCTGTAGAACACTATTCAGAAAACAGGTGTTATCTGAAAGAGATGACCAAAAGAAATAAACTATTTTGCATGCTGTTATATAATAGTCATTCCATGTCAAATCAACAAGGCTCTGACCATCACTGATATGGATTTTTTTTCAAATTTGGTACACTTTTGGATCTTCATGATACAAATTGAATGGTACCTATTTTACATCTCACAGTCAAAGGGTTCCTAAGACATGCCCCTTTGACTTTTGCTAAAAATAGTCACAAAGTTTAAATATCAATATCTGTTATTTTTTCACCTACAAAGTTAAATTATATACCATTTTAAAGTACTTTGATAGATCTAAAAGGTGATCTATTTATTTTTCTGTTTAAAGAAAAAAAAAAAATTAAAGAAACATTTTTTGAGAAATGAAAGGTCAGAGGTTAAATTATCTTCAGTATTTACATTAGTCTGACTATTGTCCTCATCTTTGTCGCCATATTTGTCACAATGTTTCGGCCGATGTACGCTCCGGCCTTCTTCAGGTGTCGAACTGAACCCTTTATTTCGATCACTGAGGTAGACTGTTCTAGTTCCACGTGCCATGTTTGATGGATGTCAGTTATCAGTTATCTCCTGCTAATTTTCCCTCTGAAAGTTCTCCACTGCCTAAACCGGGTATTGAACTCAAATCTTTGGGTCTGTCACTGGATCTAACCAACGCCTGTGCCATGTGTCCTTGAGGACATCTGGGTATGAATTTCTGGTTATTATAAACCTAATGTTTTCAGCAACCATTTTTTATTGCTCATATTGCAATTTTGCTGTTATCATTGCATGTTTTTACCAGAGCTCATATTGCAACTTTGTTATCATTGCTTTTCTCTGGCACTCCTTATTACTGGTTCCCATATTGTATTTATTTCTATGCTTGGTCGGCTCAGGAGATTTTTGTGGCCTAGCATAGAGGAGAAAATGACTAAAGACTGTGTGTACGTTATCCGGTGCAGCTGCAGAAAGGAATATAAAGGAGAGACAGGCCGCCCCCTCAAGGTAAGGCTTCAAGAACACCAGAAAGCTGTAACGCGAGGGGAAGTAGAAAAATCAGGTGTGGCTGACCACATATGGAGAGAGAAGGGAGATCACCATCCCCTGTGGGATCATGTTGAGATCATAGACAGGAAACACCATTGGAAAATTCATAAACTTAAAGAATCAGCACATATGCTAGGCCAACAGTGATCGAAATAAAGGGTTCAGTTTGACATTCCAACCACCTGAAGAAGGCCGGAGCATACAACGGCTGAAACGTTGTGACAAATATGGTGACAAAGATGAGGACAATAGTCCAACTAATGTAAATACTGAAGATAATTTAACCTCTGACATTTCATTTCTCAAAAAATGTTTCTTTAATTTTTTTTTTTTTAATTTGACAGCAAATTTGTTTCATGGAAAGATACATACAAAATTTTGTTGTGGGATTTTAATTACAGTTACAAGGGTTTTACTGCAGTTAAGCAAAATTCAAAATGTTGGATTTTGGTATTTGCCATGATATGCTAACTTTTTCATATTTCCAAATATGGTCAAGTTGTGTATCTTTAGAAAGCTCTTTCAATTTAACATGAGAACTATGATCATAGAATTTGTGTTATTTGTGGTTAAATGTTGACCAATTCGGTGGAAAATAAACAACCTTATTTTTGGTTTTGTTTACATATTTATTATACAATAAATAGATTTTCATATTTAAAAAGTGACAATGAAAATATTTAAAAAAGTGTCCCGAATTATGTTAAGATAACATAATATGAAAATGGGCAACAAATGATGTTAACAAATTTTTGCTGATACGGTACACTAAATGCAAAAAAAATCAAATTTTCTGTATACTTGTATATTTTTAAAAAATTAAGTTTTGGACAAATGGACAGATATTGTGTCATGCTTGAGACAATCTGATATAATTACAATATTAATAAGCTCCAGCACTTTGTCATTTCTGTAATAATTAAAGTATCAGTATCAAAGAGAATTAAACGAAATACAACTAAAATTTCTCATCAAGAATTTACCAGGAGCAAACAGTGGCTATCAGTATCTTTGCAAATGTTAAGAATATTTTTTAAATATTCATTTCAATGTATCACTTTTTCAGATCAAAACTTAATTTTTTTTTAGAGATGTTGTTTAAGTGTTTTATGAATAATTTGTAGTAGTATCCTCATCTTTTTGTTTTTAGCACAGTGTTTAAACAGATATAATCTTCAGTCACTCTCTGGGTGTGGATCTGGTAGTTTTTTTTTTAAATGTCACAGTACATTTTTTCTTTTTTATCTTCTCAGTAAGAACAGCCATAAATCTATGTTTCTGGAAATCTATTTCAATCATGACTTTTCTTTCTTTGACTCTTTAGCAATCACTGAAATGATTTAATTTTATGTACAATGGAGCGATGTAAAGTTCCAAACCCAACCCACTTCCCAAATGACCAAACACCAACTTTGTAATAAAAAAAAAAAAAAAAAGAAAAAAAAAAGTCCATTTGTATAAAAATGGTGGGAAAGAAAAAAAGAGGGTAGATTTTTGCACAACATTTGTGACTACGCATTTTGTTGGCATAAATAAGTTGAGCAGGAACAGGTGATAGAATATTGCGAGCATTGACAAAAGAATTGGTTGACAAGTTAAAAGAATGTTTCCAATTTACAGAGTTTTGTGGAGAGCAGCAAAATAGTTATCCTTGAGAAGGTACTAATTTTCAATGTCACAAAATGGATATAAAAAAAAAAAAAAAAAAAAAAAAAAAAAAATCAGAATCAGAGATCGGAGACAAGAAGGACATCAAACAGATAAACCAAAAATAAAGAGACAAGGAAACCAGCAAAGATTCAAATAAAAGTCTTTCCAGGATGTTGCTGCTTCTTACATGGAGATGAAGAGTGGAGTTCAAGCAAGGATCTTTGACAACAGTACTAATATTACTCACTATTTCTACCTAATTATGAAAGAAATTTATATATTTCCCACAACTTTATTAAACTAAAATCTTTAAATTGAGTGAAAGAAAATATGCACTCCACTACAGACACTAGAAATTCTGACACTTACCCAAGTTTTCCAAAGCAGCCACAATTGGCATTGATTCATAAACATCATCAGAATTTATGCTAATGACATCATTGTTTGCCTCAGTGTCAAATAAATTATCTGCATCTTTGCTTCGTGATGATGCATCCCTGTATATAAAGAAAAAAAAAATTAATAATACTTTGAATGCAATGCATTAATATACAATAATTGTTTCTAATTTTCAAATTATACAATCCCTTTTTTCTTGACCCAACACAAGTAAAATTGTGACTGCATTTAGATTATGCATAAAATAAGACTATTTTGTCAGTAATGCTAACATTTATTCCTGAACACTTTTTACATTGTCCTTCATTTTCAATACACAATACACACATTGACTTGTTAAAATAACTTTTAGATTAAAATTAAAAAATTTAGTATTTAATCAAGTTTTTCCTTCTTCCAAGAATATTTACTTTATTGCCAAGAATTTTTAAACGTAAGTAGAAGAGTGGTAGAGTAAAAGCAACGGGAACAATTAAGCAAAGATACTCCAGATGAATCAACAATATAACTAAAAGAGAATTTACTAGTAAAGCATCCAGCTTTATCAGTAGATGCCAGTAAACAAAGACTTATCCTGATAGAGAACATGTTTGCAATTATTACAAGTGAATACAAAAAGGCATTGGTTTTGATCAGAACTATGATGTCAGTACAACCGGAAAGTGATTCCTGTGGGCTATAGCAGCTGAACAGGCAGGTGTGAGCCAAGGAGAAGATTGTGATTTCACCTAGTATTTCTGAGAGGACACAAAATTCTCAAAAATATTTAGTTTGTCTGTGTGGGAATCAAATGATGTGTGTGTGTGTGTTTGCGCATGCATGCATGCATGTGTCTAGTTGAAATTATGTTTGTTGCTTTTTCACGTGTTGATTTGGGAACATTTTTATGTAGATATTGTTAGTTTTAGATAAACATATGGTAGATTCTTTAAGAATGGATTCAATAAAATTAAAATATGGGCTTTTAGATCATGTGAGGTCTTCCTGATATAAACTCTTTCACATTGTAAACAATTTATTTGATAAGTACCAGCATTTGAATTGGTGTTGAATTTATTTTTCTTATTGTATCATCGGTTGTCTTGGACATAGTGGTAAAGATTACAATATTGAGGATAACTAATTTATTTACAAGTTTTGTAGAAAGGGTTTTCAAGGGTAGGATTATAAATTTTGTGTTGTTGTTGTTAGAAATACTACTGGTAGTGTCTAGTTTTAGGGACTGGTGGATTTTGTAAGCTCATTTTCTTTTGTGATGTCAACAAATACTTGTTGTCACTTTCATAATGCTTTTTGTAGCAGAGACTTTCTAATTGCAGATACAACTATAGTACACCATTGAACAATACGGCTGTCAGACACCTTCAAATAACACTCACACTAATAATACTTGCTTGAATAGTAATACAAAGAGGGAAATAGTAAAGTGAATAGAGCAGAGAATAGTGGTCTGTATAGTAATAGAGCAGAAATGGTGATCCATATAGCATAGAGGATAGACTAGAAATTAGCAATCCATTATACGTCACACTACCTTCCATATATGCATTTCCTCTATGGTCACATGGGCTACTTAATTCAATAATGCGATCACCTGTGTTTGCTAACTGGCAATCTATGTTCAGACTCAAGTGTCGGCAGCGATACTTTATTCCATATAACACCTCCCATTTGAGATGACTTCCTCTGGTGTCTATATTTCTTCAGCTTTGGTTTAATATTCAAATGTTCCGTTGCTGTTCTTTTTCTTTTACTGTACCTCCTTGGTTCACTAATTTCTAGTGGGGTGGGTATGTCAAACATGTCATACAATATTTCCATTGGTACATCTTTTTGGGGACTTACTAAATCATTGAATCTCAGTTTTAACTGATTAATGTGTGTTCCCACCTTTGTCCTTGCATCATGTATGGCATTTTGCTGATCTGCTTTTTTTATAATACCATCTTCCCAGAATTCATTTCCACGTTAGTACATTTTAAAAAACACTATCACCAGGTTTAAAATATTTATTTACATTATTTTGATTCCTTGATGTTCTTGTCTTCCATTCTGGTAGTAATTTGTTAAATACAGACTTAATCTTCCTGGCAAACATCAACTCTGCAGGCGACATTCCAGACATGGTGTTCAGACTTGGTGTTATTCTGTAAACACTTAAAAATATAGCATTATTTCATCCGACTCCTCTCCCTCTGATTTTTTAGTGCCCTTTAGAAGTATCGACAAACCATTCTACTTGTCTGTTGGATCTTGAGTGATAAGGGGGAGTTGTAATATCTTCTGTTGCTAATGATTTGCAAAAAAACTAAAATTCACTAGATGTGAATTGAGTCCCGTTATCTGAAACAATAGAGTCTGGGTATAAGGACACAGAACCTTGCAAAAATCTTGTATAGGAATTTTATTGTTACTGCAGTAGTCAGTCTTCTACATTTTAATATTTCTGGTCATTTATTGTAACTATTGACTACCACTAGATAGTATGCTCCATCTAACGGTCTTACGAAGTCTATATGCATTCTGGACCATAGCATATCGATTTTCGTCCAAGGTTGAATTTTGATGATTCCACTAAATTTTCAATATCTTGATCCATTTTTGACCAATAAGTACCTGATTAAGAATTTAATTCTAGAAATTTCTGGATGGTTTGATTGATTTGGTTTGGTTTGTTTTACAGTATATCAACCTCAATGGGTTAGTTAATGCCGAAAATTTTTTATTGCTGGTAATATTTGTTTTGTCAAAAATGTATCACTGGAAATAATTCTTTTCAAAAAAAGTATTGCTGGTAATATTTTTTCTTCAAAAACATTTTTTTTTTTTTTTTTCTTCAAAAAATTTATTGCTGGTAATAATTTTTTTTTTTTTTTTTTTTTTTAACAAAATATTTCTGGTATTAAAACCTATTTTTACATTTTCATAGTGTTTTTACCCCACTTTAGGGGTTAACTATTTGTGGTTGCATCTGGTTCCTAGCTGGTACCCTAACAGGTGCTACCACCCCGAGTCAGAGTGGACCTGGGAACACCAGCAATTAAGAGGTAGTTCTACGCCCCTCAAAACCTCCTGAGCAGAAGCCCTGCTGTTGGATGTAGTTTATTGTCATATCCAGGATGTGAATATAGTTTATCGTCATACCCAGAACGATCTGAATGTCCTATGTGAAATTCTTTTAGCATATGTTTTTGCAACAATGCTGGTATCAAAATTCTTTCTGCGTACATAAGTATATTATTACATAATGAAAATGCATTATTTCCAATATTTTTTCCTTTAAGTCTTAATTGCTTCTTCATTTTCATTATAAATTATTCTTTTTTCAACAATTCTTATTTGTTATCGGCAGTTCTTTTACAGTATTGTATAATACATTAATTTCATTTTTGGCTCTTATCAGCGCAATTACTGTGGTTTGCAGAATCTTGGTATTAGTCTAGACAATCCATCTGCATGACTTAATTTTTTGAAGGATAGAAACTCCATTTTATAATTATAATTTAATAGGATAATTCCCCAGTGCTGCAGTATATTTGCTCTATGTGTGGGAACACCCTTTTTTGATCCATATATAGACAATAATGATCTGTCTGTAGTATGAATTCTCTACCATGTATGAATTTATGTAACTTTTTCATAGCAAATATGATGTTCAATGTCTTCTTTTCTATTTGGCTGTAACTTTTTTCAGCTATAATTAATGATCTTGAAGCATGAGCTATTGGTTTAGTTCTTCCATCCTCATATTTGTGTAGTATCACTGCTCCAATATCTGAACCACTTGAACCTGATGCAACCACAATCTTTAATTTAGGGTCAAAATGAGCTAGTGACAAATCCATTGTTAAAACTTCCTTGATCTTTTCAAAAGCACTTTGACATTTATCTGTCCAATTTCATTTCACATCTTACTTCAGCAGGCTATTCAAGGGTGCTCTTATTTCATGCATGTTTGGTGTGTGTGTGTATATATATATATATATATAGTAATTAGCAAACCCTAAAAATGCTTCTTTGTTACATTTGTTGGAGCAGGCATGTACTTTATTGCGTTTGCTCAAGAAGAATTCGGTTGTCTACCGTTTTCATCGCTAATTTGTCCTAGATATTTAAGTCTGGACATAAACAATTTGCATTTTCCTTCATTAATCTTAAAACCATATTCCTTAATTCTCTCTTTACATATTCTGCATGTTGCTTTTAAGTCTTACTTTTAATAAGTACGTCATCCAAGTAGGCTTGAGCACAATCCAAACTGGCAAGCATGGTATCCATTACCTGCTGAATTATGCTTAGTGCTACCTTTATACCAAAAGGAAGTCAATTGAATTTGACTAACCTTTTATGAGTTTTAATTGTTAATAATCCTGAATAGTCTTCATCCACTAGTACTTGTAGGTAAGCGTTTGACAGGTCCAATTTAGAAAAAAATTTACCTCCATTCATTTTGACAAAAATTTCCTCTGGACTGGTAATGGTTAGTTATGTTGTTTTAAACTTTCATTTAACCTCATTAAAAAAAAAAAAAAAAAAAAAAAAAAAAAATCAGCATATATGTGGATTTTATTATTCATTTTTTTTTTTTTTTTTTTTAAAACAGACTTTTGGTGATGCCCATTCGGAATAGTCTATTTTTGAGATCACACCTAATATATCTCGTCTGTCCAGTTCATTATTAATTGGATCTAATGCTGCAAAAGGTGCACTCCTTTTTGGCTTAAATGTCGGGGTTACATTCTCTTTTAACTCAAACTTAGCTTTTGCTTTCATGCATGTCCCTAGACCTTCTGAGAAAACTTCTGGAAAAATCTTTTTGAGTCATTTTTCAATTTTTCAGTTGCCATATTAGTACCGGGGGTAACAAAATTTATCTTGTTGCAAAAAGAGTTAATTGGAGTGTCCCAAAGATCAAATAATGCAATACAGTCTGTTCCAAACAAATTAGCAGTATTCTTTAATACAAACACCACCACTTTTTTGTTTTTTCCAACAAAAGAAACGTTACAGCAGAATTCACCCAAAAAGTTTCAATCACTTTCATGAGACTCCATGCGCAAGTTTTGTAGAACCGGTTTTCAAGGGTAGGATTATAAATTTTGTGTTGTTGCTGTTAGAAATAATATTGGTAGTGTCTAGTTTTAGGGGTTTGTGGATTTTGTAAGCTCATTTTCTTTTGTGGTGTCAACGAACACTCGTTGCCACTTGTGTAATGTCAAGGAATACTCACTTTCATAATGCTTGTTGTAGTAGAGACTTTCTAATTGCAGATACAACTATAGTACACCATTGAAAAATGTGGGTTTCAGACACCTTCGAATAACACTCGCACTAATAGTACTTGCTCAATAATACTCGCTTGAACAGTAATCCAAATAGAGAAATAGTAAAGTGAATAGAGCAGAGAATAGCAGTGCGCATAGTAATAGAGGATAGAGTAGAAATGGCGATCTGTATAGTATCGAGGATAGACTAGAAATGGCGATCAATTAGACGTCATGCTACCTTCCATATATGTTTCCCCTATGGTCAAGTGGTCTACTTAATTCAATAATGGGATTGCCTGTGTTTGCTAACTGGCAATCTATGTTCAGACTCAAGTATCGGCAACAATACTTTATTCCTATATAACATTTTCTCACTAGAAAATATTTAATTTTTCAGGTAGGACTCCATTAATTTCTTGAAACTTTGGATGGACGCATCATCTCTTTGAATTCAGAATGCCACAAATTATACTAATGTTAGTTTATAGAGTTCAATGCACATGAGTGACCAATGAAAATCAACAAACAAAGAATTTTGTCCCAAAGGGCATCTTGAAGAAAAATCACAGAATGAATACCATTTGGTACTCTATTAACAAAAAAGTTTTGTGAATAGGATGACCATGTCTAATAGACAAATCAAAAAAATATCAGCAGATATTATAGCATGATCCAAATTGCCAAGAGAATAGATTTGCAACAAGAACTAGGAGTGGAAGTAAGAAACAAATTGAATACAAAATCTTGTTGATCAGAATTATTAGGGAATAGGGAAATCTATTTGATTGTGAGACTGAGCAATTGAAAAACAAAGTCTGAATACTAGCAACATTAGAATGATTAAGCCATTAAGAGAAAGAGAGAGAGAACCATTTCTATATGGTCAGATATTTTGTTTAATATGTTAATTCTGAGGAGAGCAATAAAGGAAAAAGAGTTAACAGAGTGCAATAAAAAAAAATTAAAAAAAAAGCACAATGAAGAATTATCCAAGGACTCAAGAGGTGATTCCCTTACTATTGGAATATCTTCTTGAATGTAAACACCATGCACATGCATCCTAGAATCTTTTCAACTAAGAACAGAGAATTTATTGGTAGCAATAGAAGAGTTTTAGTTTCACAAAGTGATAAGATATCTAGAGAACATTAAAAAAAAAGATTCTACACTACAGAAATTGGTATAAATACCACAAATATTGGAAAAAGAAAAGTTGTGAGGGTAGGTGGTTAGGGTTAGTAATTTATTCTTATTTCTTTTAATTGTAACTGTCATGAAAAGATTATTTTAATTTTTAAGGAGAAAAAGGACAAAATAATTATTACTGTTCATTAGCTAGGGCAATGGAAATATTCATCAGAATCCTCAGCTTTTGATTTACATTATCAAGTGTTTAGCTACCATTTTATATGTACCTGTAGTTTCTTTAAGAACTGTTTCTGCAACATGGCTATTACAATGCAGTCTAACTTTCAAAATCAAAAGGACTGTGTTACTTCCTCACAAAAGATTTTTTTTAAACTTACGTTTTCCGGGGAGTTTCTGCTTCTGAGGCTGCTGAGGTAGCAACAGCTGCAGAAGTAGTTGAAGTTGTTGTTACTGCAGAAGATGTGGTCGCACATGTTGTAATGGAAGCAGAAGTAGTGGGCGTGGCAGTGTTGATATTATTATTAAAGGCAGCAAAGGAATTTGGTGTAGAAGTGACATTTGATTTGATTGCGGAATTAGATGCTGGACTTAAGGTGGAAGAAATATTGGAACTTTGTGGAGAAGATTCACAAATGGATTCCCGTTTCTTAAGGGACAAGCGTGCACGCTTTTTTACAGGACTTTCAAGACCTTTCATGTTGAATCTGAAAAATAAATGAAAAAGCATGAATTAAAAAGAAACCGTTCCTTGTCACTGCTGTTCATAAAAGTAAATAAACCTGTTTGTGTAGAAGGTTGGTTAATTTCAGACTAACTCTTATCTGGATTTTACAAGTCCTTCTCTTCCATACTAGCCTGAAGATCTTGCTTGAGGATCCAGTAGAAAGTAACAGACTGATAATAGGTTTTCTCCTACATGTCAGGTAATAACAGTGCTGATGCAGCTGTTAGCCTTTGGGTATCAGTGTCAAGGATCTGTTGGAGGTGTGACCTAATAAGAAATTAACAAATAAGTATAGGAAATTTACTAAACTTAGTTTAGTAAGAGGCATCCAGGAAAATTAATAATGATTAGTTAGTCATACTGCTAATTACTACAGAGTTTTATCATCACTCAGTAACTCATACTTCTGGCCTTGTGCCAAACTAAACTAATAAATAATAAACAAATACCTCAAAATGGTTTGCAGACAATTACTAAAGAGTAATAAATTCAAAAGTGTCTCATGTGTAGCCTTGGTCCAAACTTAACTATACAGATGCTTAATGCTGCTTTTAAACCATCTACATATCAATTTTGAATTTTAATAAGAGATTTATAACTGAGGGCTGGAGCGTACAACAGCTGAAAGAAACATTGTGAATATGAGGACAACAGTTGGAACAATGTAAATAGTGCAAATGATTTTTAATTATATAAAAAAAAAAAAAATACTAATCTTCAATTCAACATGCCCTTTTAGGATGTGGGTAATCATCTATCCATTGTAGCTGTTAACAAGGTTTGTCCCTTTGCTAAACCTTCCATAGTCAAATTTGTAGAGAAGGAAAAAAAAAAGACTGACCTGAATATAGTGACATAATACATCAAGTGTATTCAACATGAAGACAAAAATATAAACAAAATATATACAGGTGACAGGTGATGGACTAATACTTTTTGAGTCCAAATAAAATTACAAGACATTTAAAATAATGAGTCACTCAACATCATTTGATTTTTGTCATAAAGACAATCAGAACATTTACTTGTGTATTATTAAAAAAAGATTGCTTTGATACCACCGCCATATTAGGTATCCCAAACTGCCTTAGTTTACAGTGCAAACATGTCAAAGTAGTGAAATTTCCTTCCATTTTAACTGCTGATATCTTGGTTATTTTTAAGACTATTTTGATAATTAGTATGTAAATAAAATTTAATCTTTTCTCTTTCTAAAGATACATGTTTTTTTTTTTTTTTTGCATGTGTCATAATTACTTTTTATTCCACGTGTGTTTAAATTATGTCACTATTTCAATGAAGAACAGCAATTTTCCATATTTTCAAAGTTGACAATTTGATAGTGGTGTTTTTCAAATTAGTTGGGCTTGGAGTTTTGTCTCCCTACACATAACAAATAACCCTATCTGAAAGAAAAAAATGGATGTGCATCAATTTGGTGGACAAACCATAAGGTTTGAAGTTGTCTTTTATAAAAAAATTTCTAAGTTGAAAACTTTAATGGATGAAATACCAGAGAAATTTGACACTTAAAAAAAAATTAAATTGACATCTTGTAGAGCAATGTCATGTTTTTAATAACAAGTTGATATCATATCTGTGCCCACGAATCAAAAACAGGGGATATTGTGTTAATTTTTTTTTTCATCTGTGGATATTAAAGTTTAGATCTTTTTATTATATCTTCTTTAAAACTGCATAACATAATTATTTATTTTTAAAATAAAACCAAGTCAGCTATGGGAATAAATTTTCTGCAATCACGGAATCATTAAACTTAAACAGAATCTGCATTTTTAATGTAATTTTCAATAATAATTAACAAATTAATCATTTGATTTTCTTTTTCAGATTTTTTTTTTTTCTTTCAAAACTTAATAACTGTCTCTCCAATTTTGTTAAACATTTTAATATAAACAATAACGTAATGTGGTTATTTCCTTAAAATTTGTTTTTACAAATTTTTGCAGGTATTTCCTTATAAAACCTGAAAAATAATTAAGAACAAAAATGTTTACATAAAACAAATTTAAATTGAACAAAAAGTCCTTTAATAACATTAACTGTCAATAAATTATTTTTTTAATATTTAACTTATATTTTGTAATCTAAACCAGTTGTATGAATAAACAACAAATTACCAAAATCACTGAATCAAGTCATTATGAGTCAAGAAAAAATTAAAACTGAAAATCAGGGGCCCTGGGCAGTTCAGTTTTAATTGAAATTGCCATTTCCTCAGTTGTTTTTATTTTCTAAAAAAAAAAAAAAAAAAAAAAAAAAAATTAAATTAAAAAGTTCTTTAAATTTTACTCATTCTTGTTGGTTCATAATTAAAATAGAAAGTCTTTTAAAAATTATTATTTCTACAAACTTAGTGAAGATATCTTTAAAATATACATTTTGAATAACTTAAATATCTCCTTTGAAGCTAAATTTTGTTTATCTAAAGCTCATTTGTAAAAAAGCTTTTTTTTTTTTAACATATTTAAATCAGGTTTTAACTTTTTAAGAGTCACCAAATCTCCATTCTTGATGGCTAATGAAAATAAATTTAAAAATCTTGAAACTATCCAGTATTTGTCTTTTGTTCCAAATGAATAAAATTAACAAATAACTGGCCAGATTTTGTAAAAATAATCTTTTTTTTTTGCTTAAAACATGTGAGCTGTCATAACCACAGAAGCATTCTAATGTAAACCGAAAATGGCATTTAACCTTACATTTTTCAATTCTCAAGTATATCTTGATTTAATAGAAAAATCCCTTATATGAATTTCAGAAATTACAATGAAAAATTACAAGTAAATCTATTTTAAAAAAATAAAATAGATATTCAATGCAGATTTTTTTTTGTGTTATATCTGAAAAAATATTTTAAATTATGCAAGTACCAACTCTAAACAAAAATGATTTTTGACTTTTATTACTTTTGGGTAAGGCTCATGACAAACTTTCAATATGTCCACAGTTGAATTTAAATGTTTTTTTTAACTCAAGTAACATCTTCAGGGATTTTTCTTCTTTTACGTAAGTGTAAAAGATTTTCACAAACATGTTCAAAATTTAGATGTATTGACCACATCTGGGGTGGAACTGAACCCCCCCCCCCCCCCCACCGAAATGCATCACTTCAACATCCATCAACTTCAAACATGCTCAATCATAACCAGATTACAGCTTGGCTCAAAGCAAAATCAGCCAACTGAGTGGCAATCAGTTCTTGACATTTCAATAAAGCTTGCAAAATATTTGCAACAAAAATACAAAAAGTACTACTGAAACTTCATTTACAGGAAAGGATTGCTAAAAATGAAAGGCAAAAGAAGGTAAAAGTGTATCACACAGCTGCCGAGAAAGAGAGAATCATTAACTCGGTCATCAAGCATGATTGTTCTGTGAAGTCTGTTAAGCAGTGGTTTGGAAGCAATGAAAGATCAAGTTTCTGATATCTGAAGAAGATTTTCTTAGGTGGCAAGATCAACAGCAGTGTAAGTAAATCTCAGCTGAAAGTAGCTCTTTGTGACAGGAAAATCATTTGATTAATCTCCACCTCTAAGACAAAGGAAAGATGAAAAGGCATTCAGTGATTCTGAGTATTTAAATAACTAGAAGTTGTGATGAAGAAGAATCACTTCAGTTTACCTTCAAGCCAATGAGTTGCAGTATATTATGACTCCAACTTTTACATTGGCCAAGTCATTGATATTGCATCTCCATTCAGTGCTTTTTTTTTCTATCTCCAACAAAGTAGAAATAATTATTTGCCATGTCAGATGATATTGTAAAAGTGGAATCAACATTTGTCTTCAGATGGGACTTTGATATGATGGCTAGATATGAAAGTGTAGGGGAACCATTCACAATGTCCAGAAAGTCTTTTCTATCAGTTTAAAACTGAATTTTAAAGCACTATTAAAATATCTGGTTTCCTTTTGTAAAACAAATTTCTAAATTTTTTTAGTTATTACTGTCCTGCTTTTTGAGGAGCTGAAAATTACATAAATTTCACAATTTTCAAAGATACATCTAATGAAAAAATATTGATATTACAACAAAAAGAGCTATTTTTGTGAATTCTTATATATAGATAAATATAGTTTGGTTTTTTTTTTCATTTCTTGTAAGAAGTTATAAGTCATTAACTGTTGAAATGAAACTTAGATGATTAGTAAAAATTTGCCCTTTTGCTTCATGTTTTTACTTTTGTTTTTAAGGACAAAATTTTCCAAATGTTTACTTACTTCATTTCAAGACTCCCTATATGACATTACATTTATAATGACTTTTAATTTGTTTAAAGCCTGCATATTTAGTTATACTCTTAAAAATAGCACGAGACAAAAAGTTTCAAAGTTTTTATGAACACTGAATAGTCATAATACATTTGCTAATTGAGCTACCAAGGTAACTTTGGTACCATTTTTATGATTTGTCAGGATATCTTATGCCTGTATTAAAGGTTTTTAGAAATAAAATTTTAGAGATTATATAGTTATATGAGCATGCATTTTTTTTTTTTTTTTTAAATATTTTTTTGTATATTTTTGTTTACTGATCAAATATTGAACAGAAAAGAAAAATAACATTTTCAGCATGATACTTTTCACTGGAAAAAAAAAAAAAAAAAAAAGGTGTGTGTGTACTGTTTATGAAGAAATGTAGTGCCAATAAATAAACATGTCAAAATTGGTTTGTTGAAAGTTTCTGTTAAAGATTTCTAGCTGAATGAACAAAGGTGAACAGAGCAAATTGATAGCAATGACGACATCACTTGAGAATAACCAACATACCCAAAATATCCAAATCAAGCACTGAAAATCATCTGCGCTTGTTTGGTTACATATTATTTGCCTTTTTTATTTTATTTTTTAAATAATTTCTCCCCAGACAAGGCAATAAAGCCACTAGGACACTATTATGTGTAACTGGGTATTAGAGAATAAGAAAAACTACTATTACTGAGAGAATAAAAGAACAAGAATTAAGACAGAAAATAATAATTAACATTGCCTTTAAATTTTTTAAAGATCAAGATTGACTTGGAAACAAGAAGCCAGAAGAGGGTTCCACAAGTGAGAAGTGCGATAGAAGAAACTTACAGTGCTGTTCGATAAGTGACTCACCTGATATTTTTTACTAAAAATATTTTTTGTCTATTGTTTTGGGGGTTAAAATAATTTTTAATCTTACTAATATAAAGACCCCTTCCCGACCACCAAGGAAAAAAAGTTTATTCACCCTAAGGTATTCTATTGATAATTATAAATTTGGATATAAATGAGATTCAGGAAAAAACTATGCAAAAAAATTGACTCGGATATCGCATTCTGATGATTAAACTGGTAAATTTAAAGAACTTTTGACAAAATATTGAAAACTATTTTACAATACACTCAGAACAATATTCTAGAGAATTCTAGAACAGCTTAAATTAAATCCAGAATATTCCAGAAAGCCTCATACAGTATAAAAACAGCTTGAAATAGACACTCAAGTCACTAACCAGATGAAAGGGTACAAACACACATCAGAACCACTTAAGGCTTCTATTATTGCCCTCTCAAAAGCAGCCAAGACTACGAGAGAAATTGCTATAACCTTGCAATCAGCTGTCTCTCGAGTGTTTAGGGCACATAATGATGCCACTCCTGCTCCAAGAAAAGAAACAAGGGGACGAAAGAAAAAGATTGATGATAGAACTGGCAGAGTAATCAAGAGAGAAGTTGCGAAGAATAGGACTAGCCAAGAAATTGCAGCCAGTCTAAGCGAAGTGCAAGGTGTTAGTCTTGCCTCTTCAACAGTCTATTAGAACAAGGTTACAAATCTTGTTAGAAGAAGGCTACAAATCTTGTACACAAAGGTTCAAGCCGCTAATAAGCAAAGCCAACAAAGCCAAGAGACTTGAATGGGCTCACTATTACAAAAATTTCACAGTAGAAGACTGGATGAATATTCTCTTCGATGGAATGAAAGTTGAGCTAAATTCAAAGGATAAGGTGAGTCACTTTTATCGAACAGCACTGTATCATAAAATTTACAGTTACATCTAACCATTTCAACTGTAAAATGAAAAGACATTGCTGCCAATCTAGTATGGCACTTAAATTCATAAAGTCTAGGTAGCAGAAAGCTCATCCAAACAATTATCATGAAAGAATTTATAGAAAAAGGCACAGAGAAGCTATATTACAGTGGTGGGAAAGTGAAGCTGAGATGCAAGGTCAGGACCAATAACATTGCAGATTCTTTGGATTTTATCAAGAATCGATATATATATATATATATATATATATATATATATATATATATATATAATATATATACCAGTGTGCTGTCCATTTATAAGACAAACAAATATTTAATTTGCCATTTAAGTATTAATTTAAAAAAAAAAACTAATTATTTAAACAAGAAATAAAAAAAGGAATACACCTATATTTTCAAAACTTAAAAAACCCAGAATATTCAAGAAAAATTAGCTTAAAAATAAGTCCTGTGTATGACACCAAAATAACATTGTTATATTATCTTTGATATCAGAGCCAAAAAATAGAAAAAAAAAAAAAAAGGAATAGTGATGAGAGTATAATGAAAACAAGAAAATCACAAAAAGAAGAAATAACCATGATATTCTACACATATGCACAAAGAATGAAAAAAAAAAAAAAAAAAAAAAAAAAAAATCAACCTCAACTGGTCTTATTTCTCAATACTTCTGTTTTTATCACAGTTGTTTTTAAAACATTCCATACAGTGACATATTTGTTAAAAAAGGTAAAATGTTTAAGAACCTAGAAACAAATTTACCACAGAAGACTTAGAAACTGGTGCACTTTTTATACATTTTCATCTTAGGTAATTACTTCTTAATGAAAGATTTTTTTTTTTTTTTTTTTTAAATCAAAATTACAATCAGTTTCATTATGATGAACAACTAATTCACCGAGTGTGTTGTTTTGTAAATGATTTTGTGCTTATATAATCTTAAATTCCTCAAAGTCTATGTATTTGGGGGAATGTTTTTTTACAAACTATAAATGTAAATTCCAGCTTCAGGTTTTTTATTTTGTCTTATTGTTTTTGTTATATTGATTTGGGGTTAGTAGAGACAAACGCCAAATAACACGCAACAATAAAAAGGGTTTTAATATACTGGTAAAAAGGTACAGAAATCGCCTGAGTAGTCAATAACTAGCTCAGCTAAGAACTTCTGTTTCTCGGTCTTCTTCCATGTCAACTGACATGCCACTATTTAAAGTCTTTGTTCACAGACGCAGACAAGTTCATCTTCAAGAGGGGTGGTAGGTTTCCGACAACAGTTTTAGAAGTAATTGTAATAAATTTCATATTAAGTTTTAATAAATTCTTTTCAGTTGTAGTTCTCAGAGTTGGTATGTTGTACACGTGCTTTGTTTTATTAAAATTATTTTTTTAATTTTTATAAATTTGATGTGCTTTCTATCTTGCATTAAATATGAAATAATTAGGATATTGGAGGATCTTAAAACTATTTTCACTGTATTTCTCATGAAGTAAATATTAAGGGCAACTAATTCTAAGCAATCTTAAATATAATCAGATAATTATTCCAAATTTTATTTTGCTGTTATAGTGTGAATAGAAATTTATGAGATAATTTTTATTAGTAGATTTATAAGACAATTAGTTTCAGGAAAGCTTACTGTTTGTTTTTGTCTCATAAGTAAATTCTATTGTATGTTCAACATTTAGCTTATTTACAACATCAGGTAATATTGTTTTTTGGGGATATATTAATAAAGCATCATTAATACATTAGAAATTGATTGTTTAGGTAAAATATTTTGGGAAAGACCAGATTCAAGAAATTCTAAGAACAAAAAAAGCTAAGATTCTGCTCAAAGGTAATCTCATCAATAATCCAAATTTTTGCTTGTAAAGGAATTTGTGAAAAGTGAAATGACATTGATTTGTGATGAGTTGGCAAATTTTGATAAATTTATTTATTGGTAGGTATAGGTTTATGTTTTTATTATTGTACTAGATGTTTTTATTTCTTTAAATTCAAGTATTTGCTGGTAGTATTATACTAGCATCCCCACAAATGATAAAACTCTCCAGTAACTCAGATGTTTCCCAATGATAAGTTCTTTCATATGGTTAATTTTATTTTAAATACCTCTCTTGGGTTGTACTTATTTAACTGTGTTAAATTTTTACAGAACTACATGTTTACTTAACCCTTACCATAACCAAATGTTTCTACAACTGCTTGGATATATATTACATGGTCATTATATGCCTTTCTTAGTCTCTTAATTTCTATTTTTTTTCACCCCTAATATTATGTCAATAATATTTATGTAGCTATATTTATATATATTTATGATTGATATTGATGTGAATGTATATAAAGAAAAAAAAACTTATTTTGTTTCAGTTCAAACAGTTTTGTCCCTAAGATCACATTGCTTCAATAATATTTATTGGGATATGATTGGATACTAAAAAGTCCTCAGTCCAAAGAATTTCTCCCAAAATCCTGATTGTCAGATTTTGAGAAGAGGGTTTGGCCTAGAAATTTTCAACACTTTCTCACATCTTGAAAGAATTAACAAAATCGAAGTCTTGGAGGTTCATGAATTCCCCTTTTTGATAGGTAGAAGATGAGAAACAAAGAAAAAAAAAAGTTTCCTTGTGGTGGTCAGAAATAAAGAATGATGTACAGATCAAGTTAATTAACAAACTTCTTCACATCCAATCATTCAACAAGTAGAATAGCCGACTTCATTGAAAATTATTTCAAAGATCATCTGGGTGACAAAAACTCAATATGATTCTCATGGTATAGGGACCAGACAGAAACTGATGGCTTTTAAGTATAGGGTGAGTATAGCAAGAACTAGGGGATTAGTTACAAGACATTTACTAAATAAATCCAAACAAGACATATACTGCTTTATTTAAAAGTAGTATAAAATTAACAAGGATTAAAATTCCCTGTACAGTGATTCTATACATTAAACTAGGAAGATTAAGTATTTTAGGTATATGCTTATCAGAAAATGTTACAAGTGATTTGTCCAGAAATGATTCTGCTATTTAAAATTAACAGAAAAGTAGTCGACTTCAGGCAAAGGTGCCTTACTCCTCTTTAAAGAACTCCACTTGGAACCCAATACACTTTTCCTTCCACTTTTAAAATAAATACAATAATCTTTTTGAGATCACCATCAGCAACCTCATTGTGGTCCTTGAATCTTATTCACAGGCTGAAATTTACCTTTCAATGGCAATTTTAATTTTAGAAAAAGTCAAATATTGTAGGGAGTTAAATCAAGAATGGGTGATGCAATGTTTTATCAAAAGAAAAATGTGAACAAAAAGCAGTCAAATTATTTGAAATGGTTGAATACTTCACATATAAATTATCCTCATGTGCTGCCTCACATTTATAACCTTGTGCCACACTAAGCTAATACACATACTAGTTTAGCCAACTTGCTGTGGTATAATGATTACTAATATAGTCTAGCAGATAATCATTACTGAAGTGAATTTCACTGAGAGACATTGTACCTTAGTAAGCTAAGTAAATATAAGAATACTCCACACCCACTACAGAATTGTGGATGCTTTCCTGGGGCCAAATCCTTCTTCACAGGGACCAATTATGACCCTGTTGCTACATGCTTCTCTGAGGTTGACTGGCAGTAGGAGTTATGGCTAAACAGCCCAAAGTCATTCAACTATTTAAATGAAGGCAGTTGATTAAGGGAATTCAAAGAAAAGTGGTGCAGAGAAGAGGTCTTTAGCTGACCATGGTCATCCTGGCAGGCAGGGAGAGTGTTGTCTACAAGCAACAAGAGCAGTTTGATCTGCTTTTATGGCGACTGCTTGTTATGGGGAAGCAAACCCCAATCACAATGCTCTGATTGGCCAGCCAATAATAATGCTTAACCAATAGTCTTGTGCCATAACCTTGAAGGGGAGGAAGGAAAGCTCCTAAAAACACAATATAATTGGTGGCCCAATCAAAATAATGGCCCTTTGTCATAAGGATCTGACAGAAAACAAAGAAGCCCCATTCTAGCTCATTATCAGGCCAATCAAAAATGGTAGCCTTGTATCACCCATATCCACCTTCAATGGAACACTTTCCATGTTTGAGAATCTCACCCTCATTTGACCTGATTATCACAGGTATTATCATCAATTCTATTTGAAAGTGTTATATCCCTAATCAAAATAAACCTAATCCATAAAGATATGCTCTGTGTCACTAAACAATTCCTTTATCAAATTTAACACTTAAGTTACAGACCTAAGAATGTACCTAATGACCAATACCACCGAAGCTTACAATTTTACATCTCACACTATACTCCATAAGAACAAAAACCAGATAATTCATGGTAATGTTTTGCTTTAACATAAAAATATTTTTCTTTCTTTAGAAATAAAATGTAGATCACCAGTCAACCTTTGACACCAATCATGGTATCATAGAACAATTACTAATAATATCCTAGGCTCACAAACTAATGAGTGATCTTCACAGTCTAGCTAAATATATCTTAAAATTTTGGAAAAATTCTATGTTTAGTCAGTACCTATATAACTAGCAGTTATATCAAATATTTATATATCAAAGTTATATCAAATTGAGGAGCATAGAACTACCTTTTAATTGTTGTTGTTCCCAGGTCCACCCTGACCCAGGACAGTAATACCTGTTAGGGTCCCAGTTATGGGCAAATAGTTAATCCACAAACTGAGGCTATATCCAGTCATAGAAAATGCTTCAGGAGTAAACCTCGAGGAGAAATCTGGAGACAGAGTCCTTAAGGCAGTTCGCTGTTGTATCCAACCCATTCTAGCAGTGCCTGCGACAACACCGGACCCAAACTGTAGTGACCTTGTCATTCCTTTGGCCTCACTGGTGATGTGGAGAGAAGGGACATACTACATGGGCAACAGCCTATCCACCATATCACATTGTCCAGGCTTGCATCCAATCACACTGCACCAAAACACCCTGCACTACAACTGGAAAGGACACTCCAGCTTTGCCTTTGGCATCAACACAACACAGAGAATGGCAGTTACCAGTTATAAGCTATCACTTGATTGGCATAGAGCACATCACCAGGCGTTATTCTCATCAGTGGGAGAGATTTTGGGATCTCATTGGACAGCTACTGGTCTGCCTTCTTCATCAAGTGCATGAAGATTAGGAGACATCCAACAAACACACTGCAACCTTCACATCATGCAATAACAAGAATTTACAAAAGAAATCAGCTCTAAAACTGGGCTGGTGGAACATCCAGACTATGCTGACTGGCCTCTCTGAAGACCCCCAGGACATCAGCAACTCCAGGAAAACTGCTATCATCAATGGCAAGCTCAAAAGGCTTCATGTGGACATCGCCACTCTACAGGAAATACATCTGGCTGACGGAAGGAGAAGGACTACACATTCTTCTGGCAGGGGAAAAGCTCAGATGAACCATGCCAACATGGAGTGGGCTTTGCAATGATAAACAGCCTGCTGAATACGGTAGAACCAGGCAGCAACGGCTCCGAGAGACGCCTTACTCTTCGCCTCAACACCGCCACAGGCACTGTCTCTCTCGGCAGCATGTATGCCCCAACACTCTCTGCCACACTGGACACCAAGGAAGAGTTTTATGACAAGCTGGCATCCACCATCATCAGTATCCCCAGAAAGGAACAACTTGTTATCCTAGGTGACTTCAATGCCAGAGTGGGTGCTGATCATGACTCTTGGCCTTTGTGCCTTGTACAGTTTGGTGTCAGCAAGATGAATGACAATGGCCAGAGACTGCTCAAGCTATGCACTTACCACAACTTGTGCATAGCCAACTCCTTCAGGACCAAACCTTAGCACAAGGTCTCCTGGAGACATCCACACTCAAAGCACTGGCACCAGCTGGATCTCATACTGGTCAGACAAGCCACCATTAAGAATATCCTTCACACATTCTTACCACAGCACGGACTGCAATACAGACCACTCCTTGATGGGCTGCAAGATCAAGCCCAAGAAGGGGAATCCCTTCATTCATGCCAGCAAGATGAGCCAGCCAGACCTTGTGCAACAGTTTGTCAAGAAGTTTGAGAATGAGCGGGCAACCTCACAGAATGGAGACTCTCCCACAGAGAAGTGGGTAACCTTGCAGGACACCATGCACCACACTGCCTTGGTCAACTTTGGAAGAAAGACCTCGAAGTCATATGACTGGTTTGAGGCAATGACCGCTGAGATGGCTCCTGTCATTGTGGCTAAGCACGCTGCTCTTGCAGAATATAAGCGGTCACCTAGCAAGAGAAATCTTCAGATCCTCCGAGCTGCCAGGAGAAAAGCTCATCAAACTGCCAGACGCTGCACCAACGAGTACTGGAGAGAGCTTATCGAAACCATCCAGACAGCAGCAATTACAGGGAACATAAGAGTGATGTATGATGGCATCAAGACAGCAATGGGACCAGTGCAGAACAAGACAGCTCCCCTCAAATCCGCCATCATAGACAAGGGACAACAAATGGAGAGATGGGTGGAACACTATTCCAACCTCTACTCCAGGCAAAATGTTGTGATGACTGCAGCCCTTGATGCAGCCTGCCAGTCATGGAGGGCCTCAATACCAAACTGATCAGAGGAACTTAGCAAGGGCATTGACAGCTTGTCCTCAGGGAAGGTCCCTGACTTGATCAGGCACAGCAAGACTGCCCTATTGCTCCCATTGCATGAGGTCCTCTACCAATGCTGGAAAGAAGGGGCCATACCTCAGGACAGGAGGTATGCCAAGATTGTCCTCTCTACAAGAACAAGGGTGAACAAGTTTACTTGCTGTATATTCTGTTCATTGTATTTTCAAAATTCATTGGTAGACTACATCTTGGCTGACTCAAGTTTTTTCATTTTGTTGAAATTACCCTGCTTTCACTGCTATAAATGACAGCAAATATTATATTACAGCCTAGCATTCTTTTCTTCATTTACCAATGCCATTATAATTACCATTTTATTACGTCGCTCAGTTTCTGAGAAGTAACTTTCACTATTTCTATGAGGCTTCAAAAAAGGTATTTCATTTTTATTAAAGTTTATAGAAAAGTTTTCATTTTGGGAGGATGCACGGTGGAGTAATGGATATCACATCAGAATGAGGAATCAGAGAGCTGAGTTCGAATCTCAGCCAAATCCATTACATTCACTTATGTGCTAATACCCTTGGGAAAGGTATGAATCCTCTTCTCCACACCCCCCAGCTTATGGGTAAATAGCAGTACAGACCAGGTTCTATAGCCTTGGATGACAACTGGTCCATTGCAGAAAGAAATGGCAACCTACTGCGGGGAAAAAAAATCAGCCTCGTCAGTCATGCAATCTCAGCCTCAGTAAAAAATTCCCATTATCAAATAAAGTGATAATAAAACCATTTCTATCTTGCTGGCATAACTTCATAAAAATTTGCCTATTCATAATTCCATATCAATTGTATCCATGGAAGCTCAGGTGAGAAAATGTAAACATCAAGTTATGATTGTATTCACAGTAATGGAATGTAATGTACTATTAACATACTGTTATTAGCGGTATTTTGTGATTATCAATGAAGTAAATGACCCTTAGTACACTAGGAAATTTGTAACTATTTAAATATAGGAAAAGAAGGGAAAAAAGAATCAGTATTTGCAAGAGATCATGTGATAAAACAAACAAAACAATGGTTTCCCTTTTAGGGGACGTGTGTAAGAAAAACATTATATAGAATTAGTTTTGTTATTTTGAACTTCCTAGGATATAGTAAGTAACAACATTTCCAATAACATCATCTTTATATAATCAATAAGCAGTTGTCTTATACTAACTGCAAGTATAGGATAAATTCATGAAAACTTGCTATTTTTTTTTTTTTTTTTTTTTACCTTGTCTTATCTAAAGGTCACCTTATATGCAGAAATATATGGGACTTGCATGTCAATAAATGTCTGAAGAAATTAATCAAAAGGAGATTTTGAAAACTACTTTGTGGTTGAAGGTATCAGAACTGTTATCGAAAAAAGAAAAAAAAAAAAAAAAAAAAGGGCAGTTTCAAAAGACCAAAAGTTTGTATTTAATTCAAATGAAGAAACATTAAGGTACAGAACAACAGTTTTCCTCCCCAACCTACTGACGTGCGTCAACCAAAAATAGAACAATCAAAGATCAAAAATCATTGGAAAGTCAGTATTAGTTACAGACAAAAGATAAGGTATGATTTGAAACAGTGGGGACATTCAGATGAACCTGTGGATAAACTAGCAGCTTTCTTTAATAAATTTCTCTTGAGCACAGGTATCTGAAATGAAGCATACATCGTTTTAATTTTAGGTTTTTTATTGTCAACAACGAATGAACAAGGTTTTTAAAATTTATTTCTTGCTTGTAATTCCCTTTGGGACCTATCTACCATACAAAAAATAAATATAAAATAAAATCCTCATGGCAACAATATGATGAATAAACGTGGGCAAATGTTAACATTTGTATAGAAAAAATAGTTCATTAGAGAAAAAAGTGAAAGTTATAGAAAATTCTTCCTTGATTTTTTTTTTTTTTTTTTTTTTAACAATTTTGACAAAGCAAGATGCGTTGGTAATTATTTTAATCAAAATATAATATTTCCAAGAATAGTAAAAGTAAAAGAGAAAAAAGACTATTTAAAATTTTTTTTTTAATTTATCACATTTTAAAAACGGCGAGTGTTACTTTTTTGATGCTAAAAAAATTGTGGTTATTTAAGTTTTTTTTATATTTTGAATATGAATTTTCAATTACAATTTTTATTGATTTCGCATAATTTTATTAAGTAAGAAAATAATTTTGTTTATTTAAAAAATAAAAGTAAAACCAACAGTTCGAATATTTTTTTAAGCTTTGTTTTTTACCGTTAAAAAATTCTGATGCATTATTTTTAATAAAATAAAATAATTGACCAATGCAGTTCCTATGTTCTGAATCATTGAGCCAGTTTGAAAACCGAGGTAAGAGAAAAATTCAGTCCGTACAAATATTGACATACAAAAAAAAAAAAAAAAAAATACAATGCATCCATCTTTCTTTTTTTGTGCCTTGATTCATATTCTGAGAAAGTTGATATTTTTCATTTTCAATGTAAAGAATAAGGTTAAAAACAGAAAACTAATAGTCTAATACTTTCAATTTAAATCAAAATAATTATGATGAAACATGATTTTTTTTAAAATAAATAAATTAATTAATAAAACTTTAAAAAGAATTTTATTTTCATCATTGGAAAAAAAGGAAAATTTGGCAGGTTTCCCAGACAATTTAAAAAGAAAAGAAAAAAAGTAATTATCGAGAACAGAAGATGAGCTTTAAGAACGTTAAGATAACAAACATAAAATGGAAATAAAGATCGAATTTCAAGAATCGAGTAGAGAAATTATCATTTATGGATGGAGTTTGTTTTTTATTTCTATTGTGATGTCCTGACAAAAATCAATAAATACTTCTTAAAAGATAACTGAGAAACAATATCAGTAACAGTATTTTATTCAAAGAAATTGTGCCATTAAAAGTTTAAAACACAACGAAGATGACCAGACCATATGCCATATAAATTTATAACATCTATTGTTGGCGGCAGAGATTGACCGTTTGACCCGGTGACCGCCTAACTCAAAAGAGGTCACTTCCGCTTAATCTTCTTTTTCTCTCTATCTTCAATGTTTAGCGCGGATTTTCACCTTTTTATAATAGATTTTTTATATTTAAACAAATCTGGTCTTTAACCAATTCGGTTTTGCTCTTCTCCCTGTCAAACATTAAAGTCAACAAACATTTTTTTTTTAAAGATTTTCTTTTTTTTTTTTTTTATAAATAAAGAAAAGGGAAGAGATAACATTTGACGCAGGATCCCTTCACAATAACCTCATGTTAAGGTTCATAACACAACACATCGATATGCATATGGGTCATTGCTGATTATTTTATAGACACAAAAAAATGTCTTTTTTCAAACAGATTTACATTATTTTAAACGATTGACAAATGACATTTTCAACAACGGATGAATTTCGCATAATCCTTTTATGAAAATAAACCGAAACGAAATGTAAACTTTACTTAATAGAAAAATGTCATCTCATTCAAACGAGACTACTACGAAAATAGAGAGGCATAACTTACAAATTTTCATTATTGTTTTTATAACATACTGTAAAATTCTAAAAATAAACAAAAAAGGTAATATTTCAAGCAAAACAAATGAGAACGAACCTGTAACTTTTTTTTTTATTTTTGAAAAAATTATTTTCTTATAAAAACCTGACAGTGACAAGAAGTGATAATTCAATGTGAATACTGTCATAGCTTTATTTTTTAAATTATAAAATTTGCTGGCATTACAAACACTACAGTCACTAACGTTTTCTTCATTTTTGTATTTTTAATTTATTCAATTACTGAAAGTGAAATTTAAAATTAAAAAAGAAAGCATGCAAAAAAATATTTCTTTATCACCCATACAAAAAACAATAATGCTCAACTCAATCAACTGTAATTCTTTTTTAAATTTTAAAAATCAGTCGATTCTTTTTTTATCCAATTTGAAATTTAAAATACTTTTTTGTTTTTGTCATTGAAATTTTCACTCGTCAGTATTTTTCATCCTACTTTACTCACGCGGCAAATTTAAATTATAAACCTAATAGTGGAACTATTTTCTAATATTTTTATTATTCTTAAAAATAGTTTTTCTGTGCGATCGTTAATAAACCGCCATTTTTGCAATGGACACCAGCTGTGCACTCGCTTATTAGATTTTAGATTTTATTTTTATTGTTTTAGTTAAATTTAAATTATAATTATTCAATGTTTAAACTTTTATAAATAAATCATATCTTGTGAGTCTTGCTAATACTTGAAACAGAAGGTTAGAAGTTTTCTACGGATGTTCTTTTTTTTCTTAAAATTAATTTTTACCGAGTAAATTTAATAAACTACAACAAAATTATTTTCATTTAAAACGTCACATTCGCAATACGAGATTGGAATAAACTTGTAAAAATGTCTTGATCGAATTTAAACAGTCAAACGTGATTTGTGTATGATAACAAAACAGTGGGAGAAAACTAAAAAAAAAAAAAAAATTTCTCGATATGAGTTTGGTAACAAAATATCCTTGGGGGAAAAAAAAATTAAGGGTTTCTTTTAGAATTCATAAAACAAAAACAAATTAATCTCGCAAAATATTTTCCTGTAACTCATATTGCAATTTTGGTCAGTTTAAAACTTTTTGGGTAATATAAAAAAAAAGTATTATTTTTTTAAAAAAAATGGTAGAAAGTTATTAGGTCATTATTAATTTTAATAATAGTTTCACTTTGTGCTTTTTAAAACATTAGAAAGCAATTTAAAAAAAAAAAAAGAAAAAAAGAAACATTATGAGTGCAAAAACCGACTTTCTTTCAGACATGCCTCTTATCAAAATACTCATTTTTTTTATTAAATAAATCGAACAAAGAAATAAAAACATTAACTCATTTTTTTTTCACAAAGCTTCATATCGCTTTAGAAAACTTTTAACATAATTTCTTTTAAGCTTTAGACAAAATATTTACATGAATAAGGAGATATATATCCTGGATCCAATATCCGAAAACAAGCATGTCTCAAAAATCGTAAATGTTGTCAAATTTAACGAAAAATAAAGAAAAATAAGAGAAACTTTTTTTTTTTCTTTTTTTACTTACTACTTACCAAATTTATGTTTATCCTTAGGAGTTCGGGTCGATTCCATTGAGGCAAGTTATATGCTTTTTTTTTTTATCTTAGATATGTTTTCCCCCTATTTATTTTATTTTAAATAATACCAAGTAGATCGGAAAAAAGAACTAGAAATGTATTTATCTTCCGTTGCACAAGATGGAAAGAAAGAAACATTCATAAGAAACAAATAAATGGCAACCTAAAATGTGGGGGGAGGGAGGATATGAAATATCTTCCCGCTTTCTTAAGCCACTCGATTTGTCAACTTCACACTAAATAATCCAAAACTGGTTAGTTTTAACAAAATCGATCTTTTCTAAGCTACACAAATACTAACGATGGAGCTTTAAATATTATTAATTTTTTTTTTTTTTAAGTAGTAGTAGTTGTTGTTGTCTGATGACTCGATCTGGGCCAAATAATTCAAGTCAGTTACTAACGAAACAAACTGAAGATTTTACAAGTTAGAAAAAAAAAAAGAAAGAAAGAAAGAAAGTTAACGGGAATTAAAACAGGCTAAAACTGTCCGTAAGTCCCTTTTAGGGCCGTATTTAGTATTTCCTTCTTCCCAAGGTTACAATGGAGATATAACAAACCGCGGCACCTGACCTGCACTTCCGGCCGTTCCAAACCGGGTTGCAAAATGGAGGAAGACTTTTTGAGGGATTGAAGACAAAATAAAAGCAATTTTGAGGAAGAAAATAAATACTTTTTTTTTACCCAATAAAATAATTTTAATAGACAAAAGTGGAAAAAGTCATTTTCATTACTGAGTTAATTAAATGAACAACAGGACAGATTTCTTGAAGAGAAATGTAACCTCATATTTTTTTTATTTTATGATAATTATTCATTTCAAATGCAAGAAGTCGATAAAATGTAAACTATCAAATTTAATATACCATTCAAACAAACTTCAATACTAATTCTTATTTTAGACATATATTTATTTTTTGTGACTTTTTTTTCTTTTTTATTTTAAGCTAAGCATCATGCACATTAACCGATGGATACATGCATCAAATAAAGCAGGCAACCAACTTATCTTTATTTAAAATAAATATTATCATTAAAAAGAAAAAGGAGGCTTATGTTATTTTTTTAAATGTTTACAATTATTTTTAAGAACAAGTTTTAAACTTCTTACTTCCTACCCGGTTATATATATGACAAAACCGGATAACCAAACAGGAAGTAATCATGATCCATCATATGAAAATAGGGAAAGAAATGTTTTCTAATGGCGTTAGAGCTTTCAGGCAATCAACATTTATACTTTCGCGCCATAAATTAAATTTGGTTGTTTTCTTTTTCTTCTTTGATTGGAAGTATGAAACTTAAAACGGTTGATTTTACCGGTAACATGTTTTAATGATTAATATTTTAAATAAATTATAACGGACCTGAAAAAGATTTCTAAAAATTTAAAACAAAGCTCATGGAAACAAAAGTAAAACAATACACTTAGGTCTGTAAATTTATCAGAATTAGTAATGTTAATTAATTTTAATAAATTGTGTCTTTTTTACTTTATTTTATCTATTGCCTTGTATCCCAATTATATTCAACATTTAAAAAAAATTAGATTTTTGAAAATGTTCATATAACAAAATTTTATTTCTATTTAATATTTTTTAATGCATTTTTAAAAACAAAATTGCTATATAAAGACACTTCAGTATTACCTCCAATGTGACACAATTGAAGGTATTACAGATTTTACAAAACTAATAACACCAATCTTTTTATCAGGGATAGAATTATGAAAATTGGTTATTTCTTCCTTTGATACACTTTCATAACAGTGGAATGCAGTTTAATAAATATGAATGGATCTAATAAAGATATTGTCTATAACATCAATCAGTTCTTACTATTTTGACCTGAAAGGCAACAGATCTGGTCATCGTTCAATTTTGTCTAGTTAACTGAAAACATTTTTTTTTTAATCATTTCATCACTAGCAAAACAATAAAGCCACAAAGATGTAATGAGGGTTATTGATTGAGCATGAAAGAATATAAGAAAAAGAAAAACATTATTAAGGAGAGAGAACAATAAAATAACAGGAATTATGAAGACAAGATAATGATTGACATTGTATTTATATTTTTGAAAGTCAAAGATTGGAAAGCAAGAAGCCTGAAAAAAGTTCCACAAGCAAGAAGTGTGATAAAAGAAACTATTAGCATAGAACTTACAGTTGTATCTAGCCATTTCAGCTGTAAGATGCTGAAACTTTGCTACCAATCTAGTGTAAATTCATAAAGTCTAGGTACCAAAGAAGAAAGCTCTTTGGAACAACTACCATGAAAATATTTATAGAGAAGGCACAGGGAAGCTATATTATACCCATGGGAAAGTCACTGAAGCCGAAATACCAATAACATTGCAAATAATCTCTAAATACATAATACAAGCACTGGACCAGATATTTGACAATATTCAATGCATGGACAAATTATAGACTAATGAATGAGTAAGATAGAATCTAGCAAAAAAAATTGTCAAGTATGACAATGTGAACTCATTTTCCCCATGCTCTCTATCTTCATACTTTTAGCAAAACATTTTTCAGTCAATATATTCTTTGACTTCAATCTGTAATTTGTCTAGGTTTCTTAGTTTGAGTTTTTTTATTATTCAATATTCATCTTTTTTCTTGAATTCTGTCCTAAAATTTTCTGCTTTTCCTATTCTTCACAGCATATATCAATAGTTTTTTAACATTAGCTCTAAACATTAAATTCAATGCCTATTTCATGCCCAAAAGAAATATAATTCATGAAAGAGCAAAATTTTATCCCAAGAGTTCATTTACCAGGAGAACCAGTGGAAAACTTAATTTGTGCATTGCACAAATTAATATGTGAGTTTCCCAGGAAAACTTACCAAATTAGAGACCATCTTGTGACAGAATAAGGACCTATCCAAAAGATTACAATTAATTCCTGATTTGATACTGGAGAAAGCTATGGGTATGGCCAGGCGCAGTGAGCAAATAAAATCTCAAATGGAAGAAATACATTAAAAACATGTAGATGAACTAAAGAGCCAAAGAAACCCACAAGATACAAGGAAAAGTAGAAAAAACAACAAGTGCAGTAGATCTAACAGAAACCCTGATTTTAAAAACTGTCCAGTGAAAGGGAAACACTGCAAGAAATGTGGGAAAATGAATCATTTTGCTGCAACGAGTTGTTATACCGGAACATTACCTATTCTATTGTAATAGACTCTCCCACACATAATAAGTAGTAGTAGTAGTGGTGGTCGCCAGTGGAGTTGGTGAGTCAGTCGATGTCGGACATTAAAGTATCAACCACCCACAACTAGATTGCTGCGTCATTAACTATTATTTTCAAGTTCCTAACATTTTTTACGTCGGACGCTTTTAGGACCGACTTAGCGAAATACAAGCCTCCACTGTGAAAACTACTCTACAACACCAGTAGAACTAAAACTAAATATGATATAGATATAGTAAATGAAGAGAAGAAATATTTCCTATGATAGTTAACAGAGTTAAATGACCTATGGTATAAGAATTTAAAAAATTGTGAAACAGCGGTGAGGTTTAAAATCAACACAGGTGCCAACATAAATACTATCTCAACTGAAACATACAAAAATATGAGAGAAAAAGCCTTGTTAAAATCAATAAATGACACATTCACAAGTCTTGGAGGAATAGACCAGTACATTGGAAAATTTAATACTGCTACAGAAGATGGTCAGTATTTTCCCTGGGATGGACAGCAGCATAGTGCCTCTCCAGTTGTTGCAGGATGACAGGTCTCCTTTCTTCAGCAATTTCCCAAGGTGGCCTTTCTTCTGCTTTTTAGACATTCTTTCTTGCTCCCAGGTCTTGTGCAGGAGTAGGTGCAGCATGTCAGTTGAAGTCTGGATGTCTGCCTTCAGTGCTTCAGGTGGTATACACTCAGGGCCCGCTGCCTTGCTTGACTTAAGAGACTTGATGGCCTTGGTAACCAAGACCAACACCCACAAACTTCAGATATTTATCAACCAATCTGGCAGGAACATACTCATTATCAGGTGGCCGGAAGTCATCTCCAACAACCAGCTGTGGGACAGGACCAGACAAGCCCCAATTGAGATTGACATCAAGAAACATAAATGCGGAGGGATCAGCCACATACTCCACAAGCCAGCTTCTAGTGTCACCAATCAGGCCCTTGACTGGAATCCACAAGGGAAGTGAAAAGTGGGTCAACCAAAACAGACAGTGCAGAAGTATTGATGCAAAGATAAAAGCAGCAGGCACAACATGGGCTGAACTGAAGAGGATCGCCCGGAACCACATCCATTGAAGAGGGGTGTTGTTGCAGCCCTATCTTCCCCAAGGAATCAAGAGGCAAAATAAAAAAAAACAGAAGTTAAGGAAAAATATTATTTGGAGATATATGTCATTAAATGTGTAAATGGAGAGAACTTATTGTCTAGACAAATGTCTATCAAAATGAAGTTAGTGAAACATTTAGACAAAATTGAACAGGGAACTTTATTTGATGCTTGAGGGTGTATGAACGAAGACCCAGTGAAAATAATTCTGAAAAAAGAAGCTTCACCCTACTGTATAACAACAGCTAGGAGAGCCCCATTCTCTATTTTACCAAAGGTGAAGGAAGAATTGAATAGACTGGAAAATGAGGAAATTATTGAAAAGGTTACAGAATTAACTTATTGGTGTGTACCTTTAGCACCTGTAATAAAAAGAAATGGAAAGGTTTGAATATGTGTAGATTTGAAGAACCTGAATCTAGCAGTGAAGAAAAGGGAAAAAAACATGTTAGCAAATTTAGATGATATTTCAATTTAACTAAATGGAGCTAATTTTTTTTTTAAAATTAGATGCTTCCAGTGGATTCTACCAAATTCCATTAAGTAAAGAAAGCTATCTACTCACAACTTTCATTACTCCTTTTGGGAGATATTGCTTCAAAAGATTACCTTTTGGTATAACATCATCTCCAGAAATATTTCAAAGAAAGATATCAGAATTATTGAAAAATATTCAAGGAGCTGAAACAATTATCAACGATGTTCTAATCTATGGTAGAATTATGGAAGAACACAACAAAAGACTATAAAACTGTTCTTAAAACATTACAAAAAGCTGGACTCAAGTTTAATGAAGAAGTTTGAATTCAAAAAGACATCATTTCTGGAGAAAAACTAGGAAAGACTAAAAGCTCTTCAGGAGTTGCCTCCAGCTACGAATTTAAGTGAACTATGTCATATAATTGGTATGGTCAGAAATTCTTACCAAACTTGTCTAAAACAAAACAACCAATGATGGAATCATTGAAAACGTACACTGTATTTGTGTGGGATTATCTACAAGAGAATTCTTTTAAAAACAGTAAAGGAATTACTAACTCAAGCATCAATTCTATCATAGTATAATTCAACCAGACCTACTAGCGCTTACACTAACATTTATGGTCTCAGAGCAGCTCTATTTCACGAAATAGATGGCAATTTAAAAATAATAGCATTTGCCTCACGCGCACATAATAACACCAAGAGGAAGTAGACATGAATCAGGGAGAGACAAACTAGCAAAAAACAGAATGGAAAAGAATATTTGATTTCACAAAGACTGTAACCAAACAAACCTTGATTTGTAATTATACATTTTGTATTTTGGAAAAGTTAGAAATAAATTAATAAAGAAAATAAATTACCTTAGGAAGGGAGATGTTTATAACAACATCAATAATGTTAATTATTATGGTGATTGTAAATAGGGAATGCTGGAAGTGAAATGAATCCAGCAGGAGCTTGAATAAATCAGTTGTTAAGTTTACCATATCTCATGTAATCTTTTCAGCAGCCAGTCTAATATAATTTATCTTTCCACCCTTAGCCCAGGGAAACAAAGTTTTGCCATGTAACTTGTCAAAGAAACCTAAGAATTCTGCATATAGGCCAAAACCCAACAGACAACTAAATTTGAAATTGCCTAGGTCAAGATTTAGTTGTGTCTGGTGAATTAGAATTGTTTCTTTAATAAAATTGCCCTAGTTCAGTTGATATAATGATTCTCCTTTACTTTCTGGTGTAACACTTTAATGGATTTCTTTCTGTCATTGTACTCAACTGCTTTTTTACTAATATCTTTATCTTTTCACTTCAAATTAAATTGTGTGAGTTTGGAACAAGACTTGAACTCATATCTTGTATCGCAAGTATTTATTAAGTCATATAACAATGTATATTAATATTCAATATTTAATAATTAAAATAGCAGGCCTGTAAAGAGTTCAGAACTAAACAAAATATATCAACACACACACACATATAACAAAATGGTGCACTTTAATAAGAAATTACCAAAAATAAAATCTAAAATAAGATTTAACATTTGTAGACATAGTAGAAAACATATTACAAAATATAAAAAGTTAATTTTCAACCAATCCCTTTGTTTTGAGAAAATTCAAAGACCCTCTCATTTATATCTGCTGAAAACAGATTAATAATACAAGACTTGGCAAGTTATCAATCAACTTAAAATGCCAACTAGTTTACCAAAAAGAGGAAAGCAAAGCATCTAGAAATCAATATGACTCCCCAACAATGTTTGTATTTCTGTAAACTATTAGTTATGACATTACTAAAATGTAAAAACTTTCTCTATATCCCACATTCATTTCTACAAACAGTTAAAATAAAACTGTTTAATATGAAAACATGCAACGATAAAAAATTAACTTATACTTCTACATACAAAAATGCAAATAAATTAGTTTTAAATTTTACCATAATTATTGGAAGTTATTTACTATTTTAATTATGACTAATTACCAACAGTTATAAATGCATATATTTTTTGACTGCAACAGACTGATGAAAAAACACAAAAACAAATTAGACTTGATCTGTAGCAATTATACCACTTTTTCTGTCAAGACAATAAAAGGAATGAACATAACCTTCTCTTTCTCTTTTGCTCCAGAACATCAGGTGTTGAATTCATTTCTTCTGAAAATGTTGAATTCATTTACTTCCACCTCAGCTATCACAACTAGTAACTTCTCTCACTACAAATTGGTGAGCAACAGTAACCTTGTCCAATACAAATTGTTTTGCTACAGATTCACTGAATCTAAAGTAAACAACATAGAAAATAGATTTTGTAATTTTTGGCATAATAAACTAGTAGTAGTAGTAATGGTGGTCTTATTTGAAAACTTTTGAGTCAGACATTTTTCAAAATTTGGCATATTTTTTTATTCAAAATGATAATACAAGTACATTATATAGAGTAGAAAATTAAGTCAGCTTTTAGCAAAAAGAATGTTGTAGCTCTTTCTAATATTTTTAGTTTCAAAAACTAAAAATCTGATTTATAGAAACGTTGAGACACAACTTCATAGTGGAAGGTTAAGCCAAGACCCTTTATTAAATAATAACTTCTGTTGTTTTAAATAGAAAAGGCAGCAGGAGTAAATTTGAAGACATGGGCCATGTCAGGTCAAGTTTGATGCTAAACATAAGTTTTTGTAGAAAGCTAATATCCAACAGAGAAAAAACTTTGGATTTTAAAGCTTTTTGTTTTTCAAAATTTCAAATACAATATTGTTCATCTCTAATGGTAGTTTTTTGTTTTTTCTTAAATCATTTCACCCCAAGCAAGGTGATAAAACATGCAAGGGGTTACTGAGATTGAAAGGAACATAGAGGACAATAAAAGAACAAGATTCAAGGAGACATTCCATTATAATAAATGTTCAAGCAACTTATCTCTTGACTGACTCCAGAGTTTCATGTAATATTTCTCGTCAGGGTCATATGGTCCAATAAATCTATTGAACCATTGACAGACACCCAACCCACATATTTATATCAGTATTATACCACAATAACAAAAATAAGGACAAAAAGGGCCATAATGATAGAAATAATAATAATAACTTTGATGTAAAAATGGGTAGCTATGATGATAATAAACCTTTAAAACCCTATGATTACAATAGATATAAAATACAACCAAAAATAGTAAATTTCTTAGATCTAACATTCAACCTAAACAATGGAACATACAAATCATACAAAAACCAAACAACCCAATATACATTAACAAAAATTCCAACCATCCCCCACTGACATATTCAACAAATAACCATATCTATAAATAAAAGAATTTCAACAAATTCTAGTAGCCTAAAAATATTCAGTAAATAAAAAACATATGAATTAGCTCTAAGAAACAGCAGATATTCAAACAAACTTGAATACAAATAATAAAAAATCAAACAAAAACAACAGAAAATGAAACATAATTTGGTTCAAATCCTCCACCCCACAATGATACAATAAGAACAAATATAGGGAAAATATTCTTCAAAATAATTGACAAACACTTCCCTAAAAACAGAAAATTATCAAAATTATCAATAAAAATACAATCAAAATCAATTACAGCTGCATGGAGAACATGGAAAAAAAATATCACCAGCATAATTACATGGGAAATTATAAAAAGAGCAGCCTTATACAGTATTAACAGTAAAAATTGTAAATTATGCTTATAGGAAAAATTTAGCAATAACTAGTTTTATAAACCAAAATAAACTCTTAAACAAGAAAACTGGAAGAATGGGTAAATGTAGGCATATAAATAAATATTTACTTTGCTATCTAAGCACTAATTAAAAATAAACAAATGAATAAAATAAATATAACATAAACTTTAAATAAATGAAATAAATATAAATTTAAAAAATAATTATTAATAAATAAACAAATATTAAACAATCACACTTATACACATGTGCATATACATATAAATATATACATATACACGCACAACTACAAACAAACCTAACCCCCATAATTAATACCCCAATATATAACACAAAAGGCAAAAACAAATAAACTACTAACCAGTGAATAAAACTTAAACATTAGCTAAGCAATTACATGTGTGTAACACTGTATCCTCACCCCACTAGACCCACACACTCCACAAGACTGGCCGTTGGCCCGGTATGGTCCAGTATTACAGGTTAGACACAAGTCTCCAGTTCCCAATGTCAATTTGAAGCCACCCTCCAGACACATTGTGATTGTTTTGATCCTGGAGAGTGGTCATCGGATCGTAGAAATCTAGAAGCTCTCCGTTGGTCCACCTGCTAGTTCATTGGGCGAGAATTGGGTTAACAGAAAAATAAATATAACCAAGTCGATTCGATTTTGAAAGGACAAAAGTTGTTTTTTTTATATATAAAAGCAAACACACATAAAAAATAATTCTTGTTGCACAAGGTTGAATGTTTCTTGTATGTGAACAATAACCAAACAAACACAAATACTTCAAATAATTTTCGTAAAGGAGAGATGTGGTCTTCGTTTTAACTCTTTTTGGTCTGTTCTTAGTGCAACTACTACAACCTTCGATGTTCCCGTTCTCAGTAGTAGTAATAGTAGTAGTAGTATTAGTAGTAGCAGGAGTAGTGGTACTTAGATGTTGGTGGCAGTATTTTGCTTCTTCGGCCTCAGCTTCAGCAACACACAGCAGACGCTTCCTTTTCAATCTCTGACGTCTCTCCACTTAGTTCAATTGCATTCGAAGACAGATGAATCCAAAACTCTCTCTCCTCCAGTTGGCTCACTTCTTTATTAAGAGAACTGGCCTCATGTGTCCCAGACTGTTTTTCTAGTGCAAACGTACTGACAAAATACCAAAGTACAACTTCACTCCTCCGAGATTAAACAATTTACTTTTTCATTGATTGGTTTCCAAGTTTCATAACAAGACACTTTTGTTTATCACCTTGCTATTAATTATTCTACCACTCTTTGTAAACTACAGAGATTCTTGTTTTAAAAATAAATTCTAGATCAAAACATCCTCAATTTTAACTTTGATTCATATAGTGTCAAAATCCATTTCTTTGTTTAAAAGTTCCAAATTATTATTGTTCCAGTAATTTTCTATTAGTAATCTGACATCCTTTGTACACTTACAAAAAGATTGTATTTCATGTTCTAAATGAACTTTCTGTAACATTCCCATTTCAAAGTTTTTACAGAATATTAACATTTTGGTTATTCGAAAATGCCTCTCTTTCACTTGGTGTTTTCTGTTTTACAGCATATTCTCCTTTATTATTATTATTATTATTATTATTTCAGGGGTGATATTTCCTCTGCCACATGTTTTTTAACCTAGGGAAGGTTACTGAATAGAATAATCACACGAAAGTTGGTAATGAACGGTAATACTTAGGACAAGAACAACACATATAAGATTCGCCAAGGCAGAATTTAATGTGGGGTATCTGAGCCCATAGGCTTGGCCAAAAATTCCCTGTAGACCCTGTATAAAACAGGGTTAGGTAGCTGTTTCCTGAGACGAGACTGTGCCCATCAACATAATCTCATCTGGGGATCCTCCCTGCCCAGAGGCAGAGAGTTTGACCAGCACAGCTGGAGATGAATCTCCAACTGCAGACTAACATACAATATTTACTACTGTATTTATGTGAATGTGGACATACCCATTATTGTCCATAGGTATGCTACAACAATATAAGTAAATATTTAATTTAATACATACACACTGTTTAATAAATATATATGTGTGTGTGCATGCAGGTGCATGCGTGAATGGTGCAGGAGTATATACTGTATATACTTATTCAAACAACAAAGAAAACTATAGGCCCAACCAACCATAATTAACACCCCAAAAATAGAAAAAATAACTTTAGTTTATTAATAACAAAGTACAGACATAAGTGTACATAAGATACCATCAAACCAAATAAGAAAACAAAACAATAGCCTAGTGAAGATATATGAATATGCGCATGTGTGTCTGTGTGTGATATGTGTGTGTATGATATATATATATATATATATATATATATATATATATATATATATATATATCCTTTAAGCATTTATATCAATTATTTATGCAAGAAATGAAATACAACTTTCTTACCCAAAAGACTAGAATGCTCAAAAATTTAAAATGGTGGCTTAACTAGAAATCAGTATAGTTAAATGGCTTCAACTGAAAGAAAAGAGGAAAAGAAAAAAAAGAGAAAAAACTAAGGAGCAAATGTCAAATGTAAAGTAAAATAATAACTAAGAAAAAAATAAATGAACACGACACCCTACATGTATTCACATCCGTGTAGATGGGTGCATGCACACAAACGTACATCTGCAAAGACAGGCACATGGCTGCACATTTTTTTGCATTGCATGTTGTTTGTTTTTGATTTTGTCGACTACACAGTATAGTAAGGTCAGTTGGGCATTGTCTGTGAGAAAAAGAACACCATGATCCAAATCACTCTGTCAGAAATTTGTAAATGGCATGCTGTACTGCTTGGCATTCAAACCAGAATCTCCAATACGAACATTTCAAAGTGTTTGTGTGTCAATCTGAGGAAAGTGCAGAGAATTCAAAAAGAATTGGAGGAATCTACTGGTGATTATGAAGAACATCTTCAAAGACTGATAAGAAAGGAAATCCCAAATTTGTTGGTGAGGTCTCAAACTCAACATGGAGGCCTACATCAAATGCCTTCAGGAGGTAGTGATGTCCTGAGTCAAAAGGTTGGCTGCTGGATGACTCTATGTCTAGCAACAGGACTCTGCAACCATGCCAGTATTGGTTGTCAGACAATTTCTGTGGACACATCACCCCTTTCATCCGACCACCTAATTTCCCAGGCTGTAACCTCCTTGATTATTATGTGTGAGGTGCAGTTGAGCAAGAAACCAACAAAACTCCTTGTAATACCAAAGATGAACTGAAGGCAAGGATTATGGCAGCATTCACCAACTGTCCAGAAGTGTTGCAGGAGAGTCTGAAGTATTCTGGAGGCTGTGGTCAAAGCCAGTGAAAATTGAATAAATTTACTCTTTGGTATTTCAAGATATTTTTTGCATAATTTCTTTTAATTTTCTATTGGTACATGATTTAGTCTTTACTATACTGTTTATGTACATTTTCTACAACTTCCTCTAATTTTACGTGCCAAGGAATCTATTAACTGAAATTGCTTGAAAATTCTGAGATGTAGTCATGAAATATGATTAGTACAGTTGACATATTAACAATTTTAATAAAATGTAAACAATGCAAAGTGTTTTGCATTTCTTAAGAAGAAAAGTTTTTCTAACATCCACATTTCACAAGCAATGTTTCCCTTGCTAGCTAGACTTTGCCAAGTCAACAGCACATAAAGTATAATTCCAAAGAAATCCACATTTCTATTTTAAAAACTAAAAATTAAAGGCAGAAATAATGCTAAGTAATCCAGTTTTGCATTTAATAAAGAACAAATTTTATTTCAGTTGATGCAAAAGAAACAGAGTTTTGCCAATAAAATGTTTAGATACAGAAGGCTATTATCTCCCTTTAGTGGGGATAAGTCACGTGGGTCATATGATGGCCGCTTAGCGACATCACTCCATACAGTGATGAGAGCAGAAGTCAATTTCAGTCAGTTTACAATAGCTAAGCCAAGTGGTTACTTTTTTAGCTTGGGCCAAAAGGCCCAATCTGAGTCTAAATCTGCCTCTCCCAGCAGCTTACAAGTACACAGTGCCATTTCCCTTTGGGAATATAGCTTTCCCAGATATAGAAACTCCAGCTCACAGTCCTCAATTTGGGAAAACCCAAAACTCACTGTATCCTGTTCATGGAATATGTCCTTGCCTGGAGCATAGTAGATGAAACTGGCCAGTTTGAATTTGGAGTCCTAAACCTGGAATATTATATATAAGACTCTTCCTTTTTGTTTCTCTTTACACTTTACTCACTGTGTAGATATATATACACTTGTATATATGTATATATAGTTTTGTATACGTCTTAGTAGTATAAAATTGACTCTGAGAAGAAATCATGTTTGTCATTCTTTTTCCTTTCAGCCATTCCATTCTGTCTGTGAAATATCAGTGTTATTATATCACGGATATAATAATGCCCATTATGGGGGGTGGATACCGATGGGAGAATAAATCTATCTACTTTAGTACCTTCTTGCTATAAATGTTTTGATAGAAGCTAAAAGATTGATGTATATGCAAAAATTGTAATGGTGGAATATAGGATATTGGTTCAATATTTAATTATGAATTTAATTATGATATTTACTCCCATAAAGTTTACCATATTTTCTAGGCCTAGTTGAGGTAAAAACGTGACTTACAAAAAATCTCTTCAGAAATTTATAAAAAATGTGGTAAATATTATTATTGATCTTTAATGAGTTGAATTTCAATCATATCAGCAAGCAATGACAGTAATACTTTGCTTATATTTTCTGCATTAGTAATCTACTATTTTGTGTTTTGACTCGTGTAAGAAAGAAATCTGCTTTTTAAAACAGTTAAAGTAAAATATCTAAAGAAAGCTGGCACAAAACAAAAGGAAAAAAAAGCAATATAAGTAACCTGATTGCTCTTACTTATCAATGAGATATTCCATTGTTATAATAACAAAAGTTATGTTATTTGTTTATAAGCATAGAGTAATGCACCCTGATAAAAAAAAAGAATATTTCATTACAAAGAAGGGCTGATCAGGTCATATGACTGTGACCCATATATATATATATATATATATATATATATATATATATATATACATATACATATATACACACATATGAAATTTATTTTAGGATATTACACTGAAAACATGTCAAAATCACTACACAATTGCAGTTGTGTTTCAATGCATATCAATGCATCTCATCAGGTGATTGTAAATTACTTGGATATATATATATATATACATAACAATGCATTGTGTTATCACAACACTCTGATAACACAATGATAATCTGATATTTTTCTATTATCAGTTATCAAGCAGTATGGCTTAGAGACAAAAAGGTGATTCCTGGCAAGATTTTAATTCACATCCTGTATCCTTAGAAAACTGGACATGAATGATCCTTATCATTTTGGCCAAAGAAGCAATTAGCAGTCAAAATTCAAATTTAATCACATTCTACCTCATTATTCTGTTTGTAAACATCTGAGAATGTCAAATTCTTTCTTTTATTTACATCTCAGTTAAAGGTTTTTGTCAATAAACATATATAAAAATATTTTTATTGATTTCAAAGCTATATTACCATTGTGGAATTTTGGCATTCAGAAAACCTGACTGAAACCTTCTATTAAAGGAATTTTGTTGATGTTGTGATCTTCTCAGCCTAGCAAACAAAGCAGTCATTTTCACCCTTCAACATTTTTGGTGGCAAACTTACATGACTGAACATGAGGGTTAATTACATCACAACTCTATCTGCCAATCAATATGCAGCCCTTCTTGAAATACCCAGGTTAAAAGTGAAATCACCACCAGCCAATCACTCTCTTTAAATCTGTCTTCATGAAAACCTGAGAAACCAATTTAAGAATTTTAAAAACTCACAAGAGGGAGTTGAATATTACTGCTTTTGCAACATGTTGTTCCTGGCCTAAATTTCTGGCACTGCTGGAAGAATAAATAACTCTGGATTCAAACCCAAATTGTTACCAGTGACAAGAAATTTGCAGCCGCATCTAGTTACTAAATATCAAAGTCCAAGAAACCCTTCATTCAAATACAACAGGAATACAGGAAGGGACCCTTTCAAAGTGAAATATTGTTTCTCTTCTGATCCCATTTTCTATATTTGGAATTTTTCAACTATTTACCCTGTTTATGTAAATTATCATATTGAATACTAATGCATTTATTTACATGTGTTCAAGAACTTGCCCATTTATTTTTACAACTATGTGGTAATATTGTCCTTTGAAAGTGTATTTCTGCCCCTCAAATTGATGTTATTTGTAATGGAAAAGAAAGGTTTTCATTTTTCACAAAGTGCATAAATGTGATCATTTTTCCTTATTTCACCAATCTTGATTTCATCTAAAATTTCATTTTTTTCAACACACACTGCACTAATATTTGTATACTGTAACAATTTTTTTTTTGCAATAAACTTTTTATAATTCTCCATCTGTGTCTTCTGTGTTGTGTGTGCCACTATTGTTGTTACTTCCTTTTTTTCCTATACATAAATTAATTTGAATAATTTATCAGATCCCTGTTTATCACATCATCTTCATTTACTGACTTTGCTAGACATAAAATTTAGATCAAGACAGAGCAAGAATAGTTAAAGACTGCCTTCTCAAAAAGGCATTTCTATAAAACTATTAGCAGATACAAAATGAAGCTCATTATGATTAACTAGTCCAGTAGATCTGATGGTTTCAATATGGCAGTCATTCAGGTTTGAACAAAAAATTTACTTGGGAAATCAACAACTAAAAAATAACCTTGCATAAAAGTTAAATTTTTTGTGAAAAAAGATTCTGGTATAAAATTTGTTTACAAAACCAGAAATTTGCTTATAAAGCCAGAAATATTTTTGAAAAGTGTATAAACAAAAAGAATCACTAAAAGTGTTTATACAATTTTTAAAATTTACCAAAAATTAACTAATTATTGAATTTTAGATATTTATTTAATAAAAGACAAAAATTATCTTAAAGATGATTTCATTTTTATATTGAAAAATTTTTCCATGTAATTAACACATTTTTTGTAAGTGGATTTCAGTAAAAGTGAAAGAAAATAAATGATTTTGGTTCATATTAGTTCAGAACCTGTCGCCTTTATGGTGACAAGATGGCAGTTTACTAAGTGTAGCTTAGATGTGGCACATGGTCTAAAGTGTGGAGCTCTCAGTAAGGATTGAACTCACTACTCAGTCATAATTGAGCTAGCAAATACACTTCATCAAAGTGCTCTCTCAGATAACAGGATGATAAAATTTTAAATCTAAATTGTTCATTTAAAATACTACATTTATTAAAAAATATATTCAATTTAAGTACTGGAGTCATAAAAATGACTTGAAAGGGCCACACTCTTTTCTTGTTACCCAAAAGCTATCAGCCCTCTTGACACAGATGTCCATTTCAATTTTATACATTTTCTGTACATATGTACATTTGCATATGGAGAGCTCGAATGCAAAACGCAATAAATCCAATTTCTTGAAACTGAGAAAAAGACATATGCTTGGATAAGACCAACTTTTATCTTTTTTTAAACATTAATATATCACCATTTGACTATAAAAAAAGGCAAACATTTCAAATCTAGAATTTGACTGTAAAAGAATATTTTAACTGAAATGATGTGGATACCAACCTCCCCCTCCCCCACCATCTAATTTTATATCTCAACTACAACCCCCAAAATTAGGGAAAGTGTCAATTTTTCAAATGATTTTTTTTTATTCTTACTGTTTCTGATCTAGCCTCACCTTATGCATATCACATATCTTTTGGGGAATATAGCTGTCCTGTATGGGAAATTCTGATGATTCCTCTGAGAATATTTTTAAAAGAAAAGAAATAGTATAAAATTAAGTTATTTAAATTTAAAACTTGTTTATTTTATTGAATAATTCAAATTTTCTTCATAAAAAAAAAACCTGTCACTCTTCATCACTGTCAATACTTCAGGTAGCATGTGTGTCAGTTGCAGGGTGTCCAAATTCCAAATTGAATTTATAAGTAAATATTAAATAATGCAAAGAATAGCTGATTCTGCTATTTTCTTTGAAAAGTTGGCGCTCCTCTTCTTTCATAATGGCTTGTGCGATGTGTAACACTTTCAATGTGGTTAATTATAAGTTATCTGATTACCTCTTTCTCTTCAGCATTTCAAACACCACCTCTATGTTCCATCTCTGTTGCAGTAGTCTTTGCATAGTGAAATGCTACATGACTAACACGGTCTTTGCCAACATCTAAAACAATACATTTAATTGATTAGACTGTATTATCCTCTCATCAATTCAGTAATACAATAGTAACAAAAAATGATACAATATATAATAAGCAAAAAGAGCACTCACCTAAAATAGAACAAAAGGTGGGCTTGCAGACCCCAGATTCTTGTTGGATGATCCTTAACTAACAAATTGTAATCATTGGTGACATCTCAATTCTTCTGGGCATCTTTGTTTTTAACTTTAAGGCAGTGGCACTTCACTTGCTTAACTGTTGTTAGCTCCAAAAGGGTTTGTCCAATTCAATTTTAGTTTTTTGAGAATAGAAAGACTCAAAGTTTTTAAGAAGATTGTCAGTAGTCAGTTGATCAATATGGCAAAAGTTGGAAGTATTTTTGGTGTGCAAACAAGAAATTGCCAGCATTTTACCTCCACCCGAATGTTGCATTTTCTTCATTTTTCCTCGTTTGTGATTCTCTTTTGTCATACTCTGTTTCCTCCCCACAAGAGAAACAAGAATTGGTTCCTTGTTACCATCGTAATTATTCATTTTGATTCAAGGAGAAATGTGTGTTGTATACAAGATGATATTAGGAAATAAAGTCCACTGAATTTTTCCCTATGAAACACACATTTAAAAATAAAAAGTCAGTTTAAGGAATGGTGTGTAGAAACCTGCTCTGTGACACAAGGTGGTCCTTCGATGTCTAAGATTACTGGACAAACCAACTGAAATACATTGCGGTCACTTTATATGAACAGTGCACAAATGTAGTATTAAGCAAAATCTCTGTGACTTCAAATGACAAAAATCTAATAAAAATGTGTTTTATTACGTTTTCTCTCGTGTATGATTTGTTTTTAAGCTGACAAGTTAGAGTTTAGACATTTTTTTTTTCAACACAAATTTTAAAACTGTAATTTTGCATTTTTAAACATAATACAAGTTATGGAAAATGCCTATATCAGACCGTTTTTCCTAAAATAAACCATTATTTCTTAAAATTTTTAACTATAACACAATATTTAAATGTATATCCATAATTTTTTATCACTCCCTGCAGTCAAAATAAATTTATTGATAGCAAAAACAAAAGAATAAAGCATTTTACAAATCATTTTTTAACTTTTGAATTCAGTGTAAGCAAAATTGTTGTGATTTTTATAAAGCGTTATTATAATTATTATCTACCATATATTGTTCAAACTGCAATACCATGTCATTAATTATTAAAAATTTTTATCAACTTTAATTCTTTAAACTGTAACTTAGTCTCTTTAATTGAATTTAGTCTATAAAAATGTATTCCCATTTTATGATTGTGAAGCATTATTACTGCATCTGACAGAACATTTTAAAGGTTTATTTTTAGTGTATATAAATTGTTTGTTTATTGAAAAAGTATTAAACATTTAGTTTTGTTTTAAATAGGAGGTTGAAACTTGATATTTCCATTTTCTTTTTCAACTTTAAGGTTGTTTTTTCTTTGTCTTAATCCATCTTGTATATATCAGGTTTTGCAGTAAATCCAGTATGGCACTTATTGCATTTTGCAACAAAGCAGATTTTTGAAGGCAAAAAAAATATCACAATATGTAAAAAATGATTTTTATGTGGGGTAGAGTGATGAAATGCAAAACCCTTGGTAGTGTTAACTCAAAAATTTTGAAAATAGCATTTAACACATTTTGCAATTGAGCTATTCATATACACATATATATTTTAATATTTCTACAAGATTTATAAAACAGATTTACAAAATAATTATATTTATTGCCAAATAATTCCCCAAAAGCTCAATAGAATCTTACAATTTTCTGATTTTTAGTTCTGTATTAAGCTTTTTTGTAAACATCCAACTTTGATTTTATTGCTTATCCTAGGCTAAGGGTTGTCCAGAATGAGTGTAACAGGAATGAATTATTCCAATGTCTTTCACACTCAGTAAAACTGTGTATGTATGGTCATGTGCATGTAAGTTACTTGTTCACACAGACGGTGTATGTCAGAGAAGCAGCTATTCTTTTATAACAATTTAAATATCTGGGAAATGTCTTAACAGAGGATGGAAAAGTGCAACACAGAAATCTGTAGGCACATTGGGATAGTGAAAAATGCCTTTCAAAAGCTAAGCAAAGTATTAAGAAACAGAAAAATTTCAGCAAACGTGGACCTTTGTGCTCGCCAAAAGTCAAAGTGCCTAAAGGACAGTCTTTCCCATGGCACCACATTTATTTTAACTACTTTCACTTTTCAGCAATATTTATTGTTTTAAAAAGTGATAGTTAGAATTGTAATAAAATCTAAACATATGATGAAAGTGAATTTATACATTTGTTTTGTTTTTGAGAATTTGCAACAAAAATATTAAACATTATTAGATTGTTTATTTACAAGAATAATTTTATATTTACAGCATTCTAAAAACTAATGCAATGCAATATTTATCATTTATCACTTTATAAAGAAATAAATATGAAAACAATTTTTTTTTATTCATAAATTTATAAACATTTACTAAAATATTAAAATATGTGAACCAACTTTAAGGAAATCCTTATTATTTACCATTTTATAAAGTTTGAGTTAACTGAATATTAGACAATGTCTTGCCAACCATTCTAATAAATGATCTAATAAATATTGTAAATAAACAATGTAATCAGTAAAAAGTATATGTACTAATTAGAATTAGCAAGAGCAATAGTATATCTATCCTTCATTTCTGGCTCTGATGAATAAGAAAAAACACACAAAAAGAAAATAAAAAAATCTGATTTTATTTTCAATCAAAACTTCATTATAACAATACGTACAGGTTGTCCAGAAAGTAACTATTTTTGAGAAATGTTATATTGATAGAATTAAATGCAAATTTATCATACAATATTCATATATTTGTAACATTTCAACTGATTCACAGATTTCATTTTGTTCATTTTTTCCAAGACCTATATCACTGACAGTAAATGACAAAGAACAGGTATATGTTGGAACATATGACATGATTAAAGAAAAATAGATAGTTACTTTAGACACACTCACACCCTTTTCTTGGCAAAGCTAGATTCTTTCAGATAACCAAATAGCTCCTTTACAGCCAATCTTTATCACTTGGGTCAGGGTACTGTAAAATGGTGCCTGTAATTAAAAAAAAAATGACATATATATAAAGCACAAGTTTCGCATTGCCAAAATTTAGCAAGGCAACTAATCCTTTTTCAAGTTACCTTTCTTTTATAAGCAAAATTAGACAATATTTTTTTAAATATGAAAATGATTAAAATACTTTTGTTTACAACTCTAAATATTTAAGTGAAATGTTTACTTTAAAAATAATCTGACTGCAAGGAATTCCAATCAGAGAGATTAAAAGACAATGAAAAAGATTTTATATTATTTTTTTAATTTATGATTTTATTGAAAAAACTCTACATGAGATACACAGGTAATTATGCAGGCAATAACCCGACTGTTAGCAATACTGCACTTATTTCTTTTATTCTTGATTTTCAATGCATTTTATAGCGAAATCATTAGCAATGTATTTACATTATCTAACTATATTTAAAATTCTGTGACTTCCATTAATCCATCTGTTATACCCTTTAAAATTGTCATATATTGACCAATTGAAGTTAAATTTTGGGGAGAAGTACAAACAGGTAAGGGGTACAAAATACATTTGATTTTACTAGAGTGTGTACAATAGATTTTCATTTTTTTGAAAAAAAAACAAAACATATCAGCTTATTCAAATTTCATCGACTGGTTTTCAAGATTGAACAAAACGTAAAGGTTTTAAATCTCAACAAAAATGTTAGCCATAATTTCAACAATACTAAATACTGAACATGCGTCAACATGTTATAAAAAATTCCAATATTTAAAATGACTCTATTCTATTGTTAATGCTTTTATTAATTTCTGACCACTGACAAACCATTTCTTCCTAATTTGCTATATATTTTATAGTAAAATCAGTTTCAATGCATAATACATATAAAACCTGATTCTGTCAGTAATGTTTGCTTTAACTCCTGACAATCCCTTTCTTGCTGTGTTTTAATGTATAACATATAGGTTGTGTACTGAGACATGTTCAAAGAAACTTTAAATAAAAATAAGTGGTTAAGAAATCATGTTTCTCTCTGAGGCACAAACATTATGTTAATCATCTTTAAAACAATCTTTATTCATAGATTGCTTTGAATGAATAATATAATAAATGTATACTTAAAATGCACTACACCGATATGAGGCACAAAGCAAGACAATGACATTGGGTTTTGGCAGAGCACAGATACTATGATTCATATGTAAATAATCCTCTCATTTTTTTATACCTATGAAACTACTTACAGAATAGTAGCTTTTTTTTTTTATTTCTTTTTTTTTTAATCATTGATGAAAGAAATCTTAGATGCAGATAGAAATTTTATAAGGAGAAGTTAAAATAATATTAAATGAAATTTTAACATTTTAAGAGGTTAGGATTACAAAAAAAATATTTTTTTTAATTATTAATAATTCTTTTATATTCTCGCCTTCATTTGATATCAAGTCATTTCTATTTATGGAATTTATATTATAATTATTGGAAAATGTTAATTATCAGTAAGCTGTATTATATCATCCCTAGAATGCCACTATGGCTAATTAAGTACAGATCAAAGATGTGAAATGACAAGCAGTTAATAAATAAACCTAGTGTTATCTGTTGTAAAATATAGTATAGTTGTGTTGAGGTTGGTGGAAATACCTAACCAATTGCTCTCCCAAGAACTACTGAGTAACAGACAGAGAAGGAAAAGAGATAAACAAAATCACACTGCCTCAGAAAAACCACAGCACGGCAACTTTAGGAACAAAATGCCTAAGAGAACGACTTCACAAGGCACCGAGTCTTGCCTACTGCTGTTTTTCCAGTCACTTTTATTGGCATTGTTTTTAGTATTTACCATGCCATTGTATATGTAATTCTGTGATATCACATGCACATTGCTAATTAATAAGGAAAAGACTTAATTTCAGAATTCCAAAGAAGAGTTTTGACTATTTTTGAATTAGAAAGTTTAAGATGAGATTTCAAATGTTTATAAAAAAAAAATGCAGTTTAAAATGTAACTGATAAAAAATAAAACTGATGGTGTATTAATAGTATGGTTTTATTCTTATTATTTACAGTCTTTTACTCCAAAGCATATTTCATGTCAACATCTAATGACACTATGACTATTATATTATTACTATTATATACCATACCAATTGTAATAGGACACTGTCTCTGTTTAAACATTTAATTGCATGAAATCATAGGAAGGTGATTTGCAGGGATTACTAATTGGATAATTATTATTAAAATTCTCTGGAGAGTAAGTTGAATGGTTGAGAAGAAAATTTTTAAAAAATGCATTGAAATTTATGTTTTAAAATAATAAAATGAAATTAAGAACAATTTCAAGGAGAACTGAATCCAGATTTAACTAGACAATATTCAGTAAAATTGAGCAAAACCAAGATCACAACCTTATCAACTTCCCGCCAAAAAAAAAAAGATGATTAATGTGTTGTCAAAATGCCTAGGGTTCCATAGAGCTTAGAATTCAGATGTTTTGTTTACAATATGCTATCTGTAGAGAATGTGAGTGGTCACAGAAAATAATGATCTAAATTATTTTAAACAAAGAAACAAAAAAAAAACATCTGGTTTATGTTAAACTTGTTTATGTTGAGCATCCTGGAAACAATTATCTTTACAGAATGATATCTAGGAAGACTTTGAATATATAAAGAAAATACCATATGGCCAATTAGCAAGATCACCTTAGATTAAGATGTGCCTTTTTCTGTGATAATCATCTGCAATTTTTATAGTTGTCATTATTTTGGATTTAAGGGACAGGTGAGACAAACCAGCTGGTCAATTTATGGGAATATGGAGATAATGAAATTAGGCATTGTGAATTGTTGTTTTATATCACCTACCTAGGCAAAGGAATTCACTAATCATTTTTATTAAAGAAGATTTCTCACATTTCACTTGGTGGCCATTTACCCCAAGTATAGAACAAACATGAGAGACACACCCTTATTTCGGTGGCATGAATGAACACACAAACACATGCATGACAGAAGAATTGAGGAAGGTTGACAGGCTGTCTATTTAATAGTTATGATTAGAACTCTCCAAATCAGTATAGTACTGATTCACAGTAACTAATAGACATTTTATTCAACCAGTTTTTCTTTATATTCAAAAAACCTGTTGTTAGAGTTATCAATAGTGTTGTGCATGTTATTGGAGGAGTTCTTATTCCAGCCTGAATTTCAATGTGTGCTCAGACAAAAATTACAACATTTTACCATGGCTACAGACAGGAATTATGCAATCTTGTCTAGGGTGCACAATGTATAGAGGGGTTCACACTAAACTTTGTTGTCAATCCCAATATCATAAGTGTTGTGAAGTCCTAAGTCCTTCATGTTACTACTCAGTTTTATGTCATTATAAAGCCCGGGTATTCCAGATATGTTAATTAGTTAATCTCTCATATCAGTAGAATAAGATTTTGGGAAACCTGAATCAATACTATCAAGACAATACACTGGTCCCAACGTAGGAGAGATAGGAAAGCCAGATGACTCATACAAGCAGTATAACTTCACAAAGTTAGCGTCTGAGAGGAAAAAAGGAGAAGAGACAGAGCTCAGAGCATGGGGAAAGGGGTGTGTGAGTTGAAAAGGGATAGCTGTGTTGATAGACATGTCAATACCAGTGGGCTACAACATTACCAATAATATTCAGTTGGAACTTGTTTCAATTGTTTTCAGGACGGATACAAATATTAAGATTCTGGCAATTTTCACACATTATTTTAAAATGGGTTTCAGCCCTGCTGAAAAAATTAAAGAAGTGGAAGGAAATGGGATGATATCTGACTGTACTACCCAAAACTAATGTTTTAAGGGTAGTGACTTGTTCCTTGAAATAAGGAGGATGATTAACAGTTGTTAATTATGATATCTGAAACACAAGGTAAAACAGAACCTGATCACCAACACTTGAAAGTTTTCAGAAGAGTTAGGATCATTGAAAGATAACATATGTAGAACATTCATAAATCAATTATAGTTAATGTTTTTCAAAAGTGGGAAAAAACTGAGTTTAGCATGAATCAATTAAAATATCACTTATATAAATCAATGTTGCTTGTTGTCTGTGAAAGGTTTCATGTATATAATGATTACAACATGGAATAAACAAAATGCAACTAGGTACCTCCAATAATTCGCTAAAAAATCAGTATAGCATAATGATAAAAGGTCCTAAACTTAATAAAAACAACATTTTATTATTAAAATGTTTATGTTATTATCAAAGTATTTTAAAAATATTTTTAAAAATTTTTCCTTCTTTCTAACACGTTCTAAATTTGGGTCAAAATTCTTTTTTTTTTAAATTTTGTACTACTTGTGGTAATGGCCATTTTAGTGTAGCAGTTTCAGGGGGAAAACCCATTAATTTGGAAATTCTTGCAAAAATCAAATAATTGCCCGATTTTAATGAAACTTTCAGGACTTATTCAAAAAGGAATGCGTTCATTTTTTAAATTTTTTATTTTTAGAAAATCTTAGTAAAAATATTTTTTTTTTACATCTGTTACCTCCCCCCAATTAATTTTTTAAATTTTTTTAGAATTTCAAACAGTCCGCAAATTGTTTTATATTACTTATAAGCAGGACTCCTTGGAGAAATTAAGTCATCAATTTTTTTTTTCACAACTACTGCCAACTTTTTAAAAATATGCTCCAAATCATAAAATAAAAACTGCAATATACTATCTAATTATCAAATTAGATAGGCTTTTATTTGCTTTTATAAATAATATGCATTAAGAACATTATTATATGAAGAAAAAAAATTTTCAATGAATAAAGAATTTTTACAAGAATTATTTGCATTTTTCTTTAATTTTAAAAAATGTTTTAAAATTCTTCCAAACAGAGTGTGGGGTAGGTTATTAAGTTTTTAAGTGAAGTCTATATTTACTAAGCGAAAATTAAAAGCTTAATACAAATAATGCTACCAAAACATTTTACCATACTTAAGAATATTTTTTTTGTGTCTCAAAATGTTATATTGTTTTTAGTATGATTTCTCATAAGTGACATTATGGTTAAAAGGTTTCAAGGCTTGTCTCCTCCCTGGGGAAAGCCCCTTGACATATAAAGGCCTTATCTTACTTTCAGTTATTAAGTTAAAAATTAAATTGAGATAATAAAATTATCTCATTTATCAATTTAAACAATAACTGAGTGAGATATTTTAATTATTAATATAATAATAATTTTATTAGTTATTATCTCAATTATTAAATTAAAAATGTAATAACTTAATGTAATATTAATAATTAATAAAATTATTTATCATTATCTTAGCTATTAAATAATGGAAGCAATAGAGGTAACTCAATAATGTAAGAAATTTTTATAGTATTTTAAATTATTAAAGAAACAAAAAAAAAGTTATGTCACTTTTGATGCACCATACTAAACCTGTCAACACCTTCAGCCATCAAATTATCAATGGAGACGTGAAAATAACAAGAACCCGTGGTCAAGAAATGTTTGTCTAGAAAATTTTATGGCATAAGTGATATTTGTTTCAGAACAGATTAATTTAACTTTAAATTTGCTAATTTTACACAAGTAATGTTTCAGAAATGTATATTTTATTTTAGAGGGATTTTCAAATCCAAAAAATAAGTTTGTTTACATTTCTCTAAAAAAAAAGTTAAAAATGGCCGATTAGTTTTTCAGAAGCATCAACTAAAAATCATTCAAATTTCTATTTGAAATACTCCACAGTATTTTTTTTCTGGAATTAGAAAATTTAATCCTTTAGCTTTCAATTGAAGCTGGGGGCAGGGGGGGAAGCGTCGAACAGGATTTTTCCTTTATGAAAAATACATTTATAACTTAGGTATACAAATTTTTCATGGTACCAATGCAAATTCAAATAATCTAAATCAATAAATATAAGTATGCTAGAGTGAGCAGACCTGGTCAAATGCAAAAATAAATAACAGAACGGTCCAACAAACAGAATTAACAAAGTTTGCAATAAGCAACAACAAGAGAAAGAAAAGAAAGGAATAGGGTAAAAAGAATATAAATCAAGCCAACAATTTATGCAAGACAAATAGACAGTAATATGGCAAAAAGTTCACAAACTCAGAATTAGCAGAAATGAACATAGCATTCTGATTTCAAAACAAGACAGATTGGGACTGGGTCATATAAAGCTGTAAACTGGCCGATTTTATTGGCTAGGAAAAAAATCCCAGCATGTATTTGTGTGCTTCTGCTTATAAAAGGGGAGTGTAACAATATTTAACATGGCGTATGGACAAAAAGGGTTAAGAAAATGATTTTATTTTTTTTGTCAGAAAGGGATTCATTTTCCCAGGATATTGAGAACAGGTCAAAAAGTTACACAATGCGATTGTTACTATTCAGCGAAACACAGCTGGCAGGTTTAGGGGCCAAAGGTCGTCTGTTGAAAGGTGTCAATGTCCACGTGCTTGGAAAATTATCAGCCAAAATTTCCCTGAGAAAAAATTATAATTGTGAAAACAGAATGAGCAATTGTAAAGGCAGAAGATGACGTCAGGAAGGCTGACGTCATATAATGGCAAAATTGGAAGTGTGGAACAGAAAACGAAAGAAGGAGACGAGTTAAATTTTAGGAGATTTGCATAAAACCCACCTATTCACCCACACCACACCAGTTGGAAGGGACACCCATAAATATAAGTGTCCATGGGGGTCAAAGATAGTTGCAGTCTGCAGTTGGAGTGAAGTTGCGACTGGGAGTTAAGGGATTTCTGCCATAACGCTGTTTTGCCAACCTAATAATAATAATAATTATCTGCTGAAGAAGAAAGACTCTGATGATAAACCTTGTGCTGTTCTGGAAAGTACAAACAACAGTACTTGAATATTTAAATCCAGTTGTCAAGTCTGGCCACTCTTAAAAAAGTTAGCTGAAATTTTTGTTTCTTTGCCAAATATTAGAACGGGTTGGGAAAAAAAAAAGAAAAAAAAAAAAAGAACTGTAAATATTTTTTTTTATTTTGATATAAACATCATATAGTAACTTATTCAGGCATTGTCCATTTTATTTTTAAATTTTCTGTGTGCGTATTCAACTCCTTGGTTGAGATAGCCCAGTGATAAATTGGCTTGACTCTCTTAAGATCAAAAATCACAACATGGGTAAGAGAGGTCATAGTTGAAGAGGTCAAGGACCAGCTGCTGTGTCAAACGCCATCAACGACTAACAAGTGTGGTCTGACGGCTTGTTTTCCGATAGCAGGATCGATCCTGACCAAAGACAGCAGGCTGTGCCCCGGCTACGCCACCATAGCAGTCATTGCTGTTGATTGAAATCAACAAGTACAGACCTTCTTTTGTGGGGTTACACAGTCATTAGTAAGACACAAATGAGTACAAACTGTGACAATTGCAATCATAACGACAGAACAAATAGACCTTGTGCAGGTTATTTTAAGTGAAACATCATATTACCCAAAGATGTAAGTCTTACATATTTAGCTCTCTGCAACTTCTTATATTTCCCAAAGCTAAAAATTGCCATTGAAATGCCATGGATAAGATTAATGAGAATGTGATGAAGCATGTGATGGTGATAACAAAAAGGGACTTTGTAAACCATTTTGAAAAGTAGGAGAAATGTTCGAGGGCCCAAGGGGTGTACTTTGCAGTGGACCAAGGTGCCATTACCCTAGGTAGTCTTTTTTATATCAAGTGACTGGACAGATAGGTTTTTGTGCATATATTGTCATGAAAAAAAAAAAAGAAAAAAGAAAAAACTATTGAATTCCAGATTTACCTGCTCTGCATTGTGTTCCAGACCAGTTTCATAATGGTGCATTTCATCATCTCTAAATTGTTCAATTATCTATTTAAAAAAAAAAAGAAGCAAAAGCAATAAGAACATTTAATAAAACAGAAATTACCCATTAAACTGCTTACCAAACCAACCTATTTCTCATAATTTATTAACTTCATTTAAAAAAGATCTTTGCCAAAATCTCCAACTTTTCATCATCATTTCCTCCTTCAATGATAAAAAAATGGTGTAGTCGAATGGCGATGTAAATTTAAAATAAAATCTTGATACAAGAGTTATTTAAAATAATGTTTAACAAATATACACCATATTTTCTTGTTCATAATACAAGAAATGTTGAACAAAAATTAAAGACAAAAGGGGCAGTTGTACTCTAAATAAGTACATGTTTTCAGAAATTTTTACTCAGCTTAAAAAAACTTATTTAACACAGCAAGGTTTGAAATACACTCAGACGATAGATAATAAAACACAAAGTAAGCAGGTGTTGGTATTTCATATGTCGGTAACATTTGTTCTTTGGAAATCAGTGTAACTGAACGTCTTTTGTCTCAAAGACAGAAAATTCACTGAAATTGATTAGAATATTTAATAAAAGCAATATACAAGATTTATGTTACAACAAAGGCCTAACTATTGCATAAATCATGTACTTTTTTTGTAGTTTCTTTTGCTTGAACAATGGGGTGATAATTCATGCTGTGAAATTGAAAATATTCCTGTTTGTTGACACAAAGTATCCAGTTTATAACTGGTTTCTATTATCTCTAAACTAGATCCCCACAAACATATGGACTTGTTGGTATCCCTGCAAGTCTTTAAGAAATGTACTCATGAACTGACTCCAGTTCTTTTTAAAATCTACAATAAATCCCTTGCTGCTTTTTTGGAAATCCTCTTCTGTAGATCCAGTCTTTAAGAACACAGGCAATCTGTCTGATCCTTCTATCAGCCTTTTACCTTTTTTTGGAAAAGTAGTAGAGGCTTTAATCATCTCTGAATTGGTTAAACATCTTATTTTGCAGGGTCTGCTTTCAGATAAGCAATATGGCTTTCCCTTATCTAAGACAACTGCTGATGTATCAATGTTTATTGCTGAAAGAGTCTATCAAGCTTTAGATAACAATGGTAAAGCTTAGACAGTTGCTTTGGATATTTCAAAGGCATTTGACAGAGTTTGGCATGTTGATCTTTTTTATAAATTGAAAGATTATTGCATTTCTGAACAAATGTTTGATGTGATTCAATCTTTATGAAATCACAAAATCAAAGTGGTCTTGAATGGCCACTCTTCTAGATTTTTTTGCATCGATGCAGTTGGCTCCCTGGGCTATATTTTTGGTCCTATGTTCCTAATCTTCATCATCAACTTCCCTGATGTCATCTCAACTCGGTATCTATGCAAATGACACAACTATTTACTCTTGTCTTAATGGTAATCAGTCTATAATGTCAAATTGGAAGCTGATCACAAAATTGACCTACAGTCAGTTGTTAATTGGAGCAAGAAATGGCTTGTTAATTGTAACACCTCCAAAACAAAAAATCTTTTAATCATATGAGAAAACCTGTTTTTCCTTCCATCAGCATTGCTGATGCTAACTTCAAGGAGAGTAACTCCTTATGCCTTCTCAGGCTAATATTTTTCACTGACATGAAGTGGAAAGATTATATTGAATCAATTGCTAGAAAGGTTGGTTCACTGCTAGACAATTTTTTTATCACCAGAATCTATCTTACATATTAATAAGTCTACCATTTGTCCATGAATTGAATATTGTTGTCACATCTGGCTTGGTACTTTTATGTCTCTAGAGATTCTTGATAAAATACAAAGAGGAATCTGCAATATTGCCATTATTGTCCTCACTCTTTAATAATGTTTTCTTTTTCTTATTTTCTCTCATGCTCAGTAACCCATTGCATCTTAGTGTCTTTGTCTTGCTTTGTGTAAAATGATTAAAAAAAATAGAAAATTTTAAAGGATTTGGTACTTGTAATTTTAAATCACAAAACATTAAGACAATTTATATGGATATGACATTGTGATTTTAATGGATACAATTTCTAAAAAAATTAAATGGGGATGGCTGTACCTCAGGGTTGTATTATACTCAAGGATAAACACATGTACACATCAAGTGCTCCAGACTAGCTGCAATCTTCATCTGAGCATTGTGCTTCAGCAAAGTTTTGGCCTATTAAGCTAAGTACCTCTCCACACGGTGGGCCCGTAACAGCTCTGATGATGTTACATTGTAACTGGTCTATATTGTTAGTTGGATACAACTTGATACGAATTTCCATGCACTGCCTTCCATTGCTTTTTCACCACAAGTCTTTATCACCTTATTTGGCTTTTGGATACTAGCATACTTGAGGAATCTCTTTAAGGAAGCAGCAGGAAATCCTCAACAGCCAACCTCAGACAGCACCAGGGTACAGTTGAATCCTCTCTCACAGACTTTAGCCACCAGTTCCTCATACCAAAGCAGCTTTCTTTCATGAGCCTTTTCAATCCCTTCTTCCAATGCCACTGACAGCTCGCCAAGCAACAGATGTTGCTTCTTGCTATCAATTAACACTTAAATCTGGCCTCAGTCCAGACACAATAACCTCCTCTGGCAATGTAGTATCAACCAACACTCTCCACTTCTTTGAGTCCTTGAGTCCTCTGACCTGGTCTTCTGCCTTGTGTCAGTCACACCTTGCTTCAGGAAGGCAATCCTTCAGTCCGTCAAGGATATACTAGCACTTCTTGCAGCTGCTGCCACAATCTCCAGAACCAAGTTATGTCTGAAGGTGTACCAGCCATTCTGTAGTGCCTTCGGGCAGAATGACAGGTTTTCATAAGCACCACACAACTGGCAGGAGAGTGACTCCTGCACTCCCCATCTATTCAAATTTGCCGGTGATAATGCCACATCATATGCTGCCTGTACGAAGAACCTCAAATGTCTTGCACCTAGATGCCACCAATCAGACCAACTGCCACCTCATATATAGTTAGTGGCCACATTAGTCTCGGCATCAACCCAAAAATGTATACACCAAACTTTAAATTTTCATGGGAAGCCCAAATTGGTCTATTCTTCGCAGACCTACCTCTGCTTGTCGCTGTATTTCAATCCCACGATGACAATCTGTCACAAGGAAGTTATACCACCTCCCAAGACTCTTCACACCTTTCTCCCAAACTGTTGGTATCTTTTCACCTGCGATGGAAAACACTTCATGAACCTGCCTTCATAAACAGTGACCTGCTCTTCTTTGGTTTGAAGGACATCTGACTCCACCCTACCAACTCTGTAAGTCTATCCAGAACCAACTGTGCTACTTTCCTATCGTCTTGAATTATTTTTAAATCATCCATAAATGCCTGGATTTTGACCTCATTCTGCAGGAAGCGGTACTCTAGCATCAGACCTCTCAGGATCACCTCCATCATCATCACAAACAGTACTGGAGAGATGGCACATCCTATAGCAATCCCCCTCTGCAGCTGTAGTGTACTTCATCGTTGAAAAACGCAGCATGAACTGACTGACACCAGCTGTATCATGTTATGCAGAACTGAACCATACGCATTAGCAAGATCCAGCCAGATGAAGTGAATATTCTTCAAGTGTTACAGAGGAATGTCAGAAAACTGAGGTAACACAATTATGTTCAACTGTGCAGACCTAATCGATACACACTTCGAATACAAATTTTGTTTAAAAGTGCATGTGAAAATTTTGTGAAGGAAGATTGCCTCTTCAAATGGTAAGAAATGAAAATATGAAGATGAAAACAGAAATTTTAAGCCAGTGGGAAGAAGATTTTGGTGTCACTTTAGTGTGTGTCCTGCTGATCCGTGTATCCTACCACCACATTTGTATCCTACATTATCTTACACAAGGTGAAAAGCAAAAACAGAAGGAGGGATGCCATTTATTGTTGTATTATAAAATAAGAAATTTGACTAAAAATCATAAAACAAGATATTTGAATCTTTTAAATAAAAACATTCTGAATGTCTTTTAATATATCAAGAAAAAAATCGGGACAATGCCTTAATAATGTAGGATACAAATGTGGTGGTAGGATACACACTAAAGCAGAAACTTATTAGTAGGACACACGCTAAAGCAGAAACTGATTGGTAGGACACACACTAAAATGGCACCAAGATTTTTCATTCACTATTAAAGGAGGTAAACCTATGTGTTTTTCTGCCATGTGTCCTTCAGTCATTACAAAGCCAGTAACTTGAAATGCTACTATGAAACAAATCACAAAATTTTTTTGTATGTTTATCCACCTAAATAAGAATTAAGGATAACAAGTTAACTGTGTTAAAATCATCACTAAATAGCCAGCAGACACTGTTGACAATGTTCAGTAAGGAAGCCAATACAATGACTGAAGCCAGTTTTGTTAAGTCATAGAATATTGCTTGTGCTAAATGTTCATATTCTGGGGGCAAATTTGTTAAGAACAATATAGCTGAAGTTGTTGCAGTGTTAGATCCATATTACACAAAACTTCAGCGTAAACACAAATTCCACGCCACACTAAAAATAGGTGTATCTCTCAGATCAGTTCTGGTGTTGCAGGCAAAATGCAAAATGATTTTTAAAATTTTCTTGCATTCAGCTTAACTCTTGTCAAATCAACAGACATACAAGTCAACCCACAACTGGCACTATTTGTTTGTTATGTTTCCTCAGATGTGTAACTGTGAAAGAAGAGATGTTGTACTTAGTGGCATTAAAAGAAACAACTTGTGGTGTTGACATTAAAAATGTGCTTGACAGAACCTTAACAAATGCTGATGTGCCACTGAATAAACTCGTCAGTTTTGCAAAAGATGGGGTACCTGTAATGGTGGGGAAAAATGTAGGATGAATTGTACTTATGAAAAATGACCCCAGCTTTCCAGAGTTTCTACCTGTTCATTGCATTATTCACCTGGCAGCCAGATACTTCCAGTATAAAGATGTTATGAAATTTGTCCTTGAAATTGTCAATTTTATACACTTAAATGGGAAAACTCACAGACTGTTCAGAAATTTTATTGAAGAACTGGAGTTTAAAAATAAACCCAGGGATGTTTCAATCTACTGCAGTGAGAGGTGGCTGTAAACCAGCAATATCTTGAGTAAGTTTATGGATATGTTGAAGAATATTATTACTTTTTTTAAAGAAAAGATCCTATCCTAAACTGGAAAATGAATGAATGGATGCATGATCTGATGTTCCATACTGACAAAATAAATCATCTACAAACTCTCAACCTGGACATCAGGGTAAGAATAAAATTGTTTCTGATGTATTCCAGACAATTTTCAGTTAAAAACAGATAAGCAGATAAATGAGCCCTGCAAATTGCCTTTGAACCAGATCCTTTCTTGGCTTACGAGCAGTTCATGGAATGTCAACTGCACCTGGATGGGTCAGTTGACGTGTTTCTAGCCAATCTGAAGAAGCTAGCAGGTTTATTTGGCAGGATATTTGAGCAAGGACTAGCATATACATTCATAGTAGGGTTACCAGCACAAGTTAAGCAACTACTGTGCATGTCTTCCAGGATGGAAGACATGACTACAAACCAACTGTTGGACCGAGCTTGGGTCATAATGAAAGATCAAACTGCAACTGAGGAAATGGTTGCAGCTAGAATTTCACCAGGTGGAACTGATAAACATCCAAATGTTAAACATTGGGAGGGTATGCGATACTATCAATGATGCTCTGGGTGGAATCACATTTCCAGGGACTGCACAGTTCAACAAGAAGATGCCCGTCAGCCATGCAGGTCATGTGCAATGATGTGTTGCTTCCGGTGTCAAGGATTAAGCCACATTGCTTCATTGTGTCCAGGAAAAGAGGAAGGGGACAATGCCAGTCTACCTGTATTAGGTGTTTGAGTGAATGGAATTAAGAGAGTGGCACCGGTGGACACAGGCTGCTCACAGGCACTTGTAAGTCAGCCTATCAATCATGGCAGGAGATGAAGGTGGACATACTCACCATAACTGGAAATACCCTCAAATGTTGTGGAGTTGGAAGTATTAAGCTTGATGTGGACAATGCAAACCCCCTCAACATTGAAGTTTTGGTAGTGGATGGAGAGCTACTGGGTTTTGACCTGTTCAACTCCATTAAAAAGCTGGGCGAACTCCAAATAAGATGTTGTGGCGATGTATGGTTTCTCAAGCGTGGGATGGCTTGTTGCACCACTATTAAAATAGAAGAACTTGATTTCTGTGCCAAATTTGACCCAAACCAGAAGATATGGGTCGCATCATGGAAACAGTCTGACGGTCGATCACTGGAAGGTTTGCGAAATAGGATGCCTGAGTATCCAATACTAACAGGGGTCAAGGAGGAATACGACTGTGAGCTGCAGATCTGGCTTGATAATGGTTGGTTGCAGCCTTATCAAAACAAAAATAAAGTGTGGCCAGTATTAGACTATCAAGAGCTGAATGAGTGTCTAGACACACATGCAGCCAATGCTGATGTGTGCACACAGAAACTGAGGGAATGACATAAAAAATGACCTGATGTCGCTATGCTTGACCTACAGCAGGCCTATCTACAGGGTGCATATCCATAAGTCACTTTGGCCCTTTCAAACTGTATTCTTCAAGGGGTGAAGATATTGCATGACACAAATGGGTTTCAGGTTGAATGTTGCACCAGCCATAATGAAGTCAATTGTGGACACTGTGTTATCAAAAGACAAGTCAGTTCGACGGGCAACCTCATCATATACTCATGATATTTATGATGATGAGAGTTTGATTACAGCAGCTCGCATGAAATAGCACATGGTTACTTTTGGTGTAACCTGCAAGGATCCCGAGCGGTTACAGGATATCATATGTTTGCTGGGTTTGCATGTTGAGCAGGATAACAACACGCTTAAGTAGAAACATGAAAATAACATTCCATCAGTGTCTAAGGTCCTGACACAATGTAACATCTTCTCATGGTATGGAAAACTGGTGGGTCATTTTCCTGTGTGTGGTTGGCTTTGTGTTGTTGTATCATTTGTTAAGCACAGAACAGTATTGATCATGTCTGGCTGGGATGACGAAGTGACAGATGCTCCCCTTAAGAACATGATTGAGGACATAGTGAAAAGAATATGCCAGAATGACCGTGCACATGGTAAGTTGTGCACAAGCAGACACACTTATGAGGTGTGGATCAATGCAAGTTCTCTCGCCACAGGGGTTTCATTGGAGGTCGACAGAAGTGATGTAGAGGATGCATGTTGGCTGCAGCCTGTGAAGGACGCACAACATATCAATTTATCAGAATTGGATGCTATTCTGAAGGGTGTCAATTTAGCACTACAGTGAGGTTCAATGGAGCTGCACCTCTTCACAGACTCCACATGTGTGCACCAGTGGGTATAAAACATGCTCACTGGTAAAGCCAGAATAAGTACTAAGGCAGCAAGTGAGATGTTGATTTAGAGGTGTTTGAGTACTCTTGAAAAGCTGATCCAAGAGTATAACTTACTGATCACAATAAGTTTAGTAACATCAAGTGAGAATCGAACAGATAAGCTCACAAGAGTACCGCAATGATGGTATGATGTGATCAAGAAGGAAGTCAAGCCAGCATGCCCTATATGCGCTTCCATGGAGAGTGATCAGATGAGTGCCATACATTGCCAAAGTGGACATACTAGAGTCAGGCAGATTATGTATTTTGTGAGAGGAGTTTACCGTATGACATCCAAGGTGGCCATCAAAGCAGTGGTCAGAAAATGTAAAGAATGCTAGTCAATTGACCCAGCCTCAAGTCATTGGCCAGGTGGCAACCTAAGTGTGACTGGAATCTGGGCCTGCTTGGGAATGGATATTATGCATTACGGTGGGCAACACTACCTTACGTTGATTGATTGCAGCGCAGTCGACTTGCTATATGGTGACACCTGCTTCAGCAAGACTCAAGAAGTGTCATCCAACAGTTGGAAAGTATTTTTTTTGAACAAGGCCCACCATCAGAAATTCTAACTGACACTGTATTTTGAAATAAGTCCTTTAAAGATTTCTTGGATGACTGGGGAGTCCAACTTCAGGAAACGGTATAGTGGAAAGATCTCATCAGAGCATAAAGAGAATTGTAGCAAGAGGGCAGTGTTCAATAATGGAGGCAGTGTACTGGTATAATATCACGTTGAAGGATGACATATCGTCTGCTAATGCACCTGCCAATATGATTCACCGTTACCAACAAAGTGAAGGGAATTACTACAATGTTACTTACAATCTGATTGTTGTAAGAATCACTGTATATACAAAGTTGGGAACAGAGTGTGGGTGAAAGCTCCTCATGGCCAGTGTACCTCCAGGTATCAAGTGGGTTGTGTAATGGACATTGTAAGTCCACAAGCAATAATAGTTGACAGGATGCCTCAGCATGTAAAAGATCTTCACCTTTTCGTTGACTCTGATACATCAACATGCGAATCTGACGATGATTCATCATCTGAAAGTGATCAGATAATTGAGATTTGTGAATCTAATACTTCCACAGATGTGGAGATTCCATAAACTCAAGATACACCTGATGACTCATCAGAGAACGACTCTCCAACATATGTAAGAGAGATAGTTCCATTACGACAAAGCACCAGGGTAAAGAGAGCCGCTCCAAGCTGTCTGATTTGTGATAATGAGATCGGGGGGAGTATAACAAAGAAAACGGAGAATTACCTTGTCAAACCAAGTGACAGCATGTCATGTGTATCCTACAACGGAAAATGTGGTGAAAAGAATTTTGTAAGGTGGTATCTGATTAAAATACCTCTAATTATATTGGTTTGCTTTTCTTTTTTTTTTTTACATATTTTCCTTCATGTTTTGATCAGATATTTATTAAGACATATAAATATTAAAAATGTAATTTTTTTCCCTTTTAGTGCTATTTTTGGCAGTCTAATTTTATGTTACTGAAATGCAAATTTTCACATTTTTCTTAGAAGTTCCCATAGTTCATTACTGTATTAAATACGCTCAATTAAAACAATCATCAGTCAAGATTTTGAAAACATTTGGTATGTGTGTGTATATGTGTAGGTATATATATATATATATATATATATATATATATATATATATATACTTTGTGATTACTAAAACCAATACAAAGTAACAGTTAAAAAAATTGCATATATGAATATTATTGTATACATGCATTTCTTAATATTTGCATAAAAATTTTGTAACAAAACGTGTATGTAACAAAAACCTACGTGTAAATTTTGTTCATGTTTTGTGGCTTTCAAACACCTGAACTTTATCATATGTCTCGCTCTTACATTAAGCAAGTTTGGCCACCCCCCTGCTCTAGACTTTCAGATTATCACTTGTTTTGTTCCACAAAACACTCATCTGGTCAGCAGTTCCAATAAATTCAGGATATCAAAGAATTCATCAAATCAAAATTGCAATCATTCTTAGCTGAAAGGTAGCACAAGGTCATAGAAATTCAAGGAAGATACTTTGATGAGTGAATCATGATGCCAGGAATTTTTATGCCTGGAAATTTTTACTTCACCTTATTGTTTTATATTGAATGTGTTTTATTTCTGATAACAAATATTGAGTAGCTAGATGGTTGAATGTCCAATTAAGTAGAGACAAAAGAAAAACAAAAAAACATTGTATGGTTACCTTTAGAAGTTCTTCATGCTTTTCTGGGTCATCTTCAAATAGTTCTCGAATTTGTCTTTAGGTAATTTAAAAAAAAAAAAAAATGTTAAATTTAAAAACTAGTCACACATGACAGAATTTGCAAAAATGTTTTTTTGTTTTTATTTTACAGAAGCTTTTTAATATTTAATTTATTTAGTCTTGTACAAAGCCATACTAATAAACACTAAAGTAGTTTTCAGTGGTTTAAAATTAAGGCAGATATTACTGACAAAATAGGGATATTATATGTATTATGAAAACATATTTCCCTTGATTTTACATGAGAAATGCATTTGAAATCAGGAAAAAAGGAATTGTCAAGAGTTAGGAATGAATGCATGTGCAGGATTATTATAGGAGAAAGTTAAAACATTTACCATTGAAAATGTAAATTAATCCTTTAAACAAAGATTAATGTTTTAATTTGTTCACATTTCTTTAGTTAAAATATTTCATTATTAATTTTTGTTTATCATTTCTTTTTATTTTATTTTTGTTGCTTTTATTTAAAGTCATTTTTACATACTACAAAGGAATTAGTGAACATTTAAATAGGAAGTACCAGGTGAAACCATAATCCTTTCCTTGGTTCACACCTGTTTATTCAGTAGCTATAGCCCGCAGGAACCACTTTTTCAGGATACACCAAAGTGATAGTTCTGATCACAACAGGACATCTCTTTATAACCACCTATAATAATTGAAAACAGGTCTTCAATGAGGTGAAATCTTTGTTCACTGATCAGACACTGTATAGCTTCTTACAAGCTTTGGTTCTTGTGACTACATGGTAGCTTTGTAATAGTGTGTTAAATAATGGTAAGTCTTCAATCTTCCTCTCTTCACTCATTTTGAAGTGTTATCATTTTCTGCTGATAAAGTAGGATGCTTTGCTCATAAATTCTCTTCCAATTCTACTCTTGACTCATCTGAAGTATCTTTGCCTGATTTTCCACTTAGAACTGAGAGCCTCTACTGTGTGATATGCATGTAACTCAGTCCATGGTTTTTGCTACCATCTCTAAACTTGATTCCCACTAAGCATGCAACAGGCTCAATGGTATCCATGCAATTGTCCTACAAAATATGCTCCTGTTCTCTCTAAACTCTACAATAAACACCTTGCTGTGTCTTGCTTTGCAACTTTTTGGAAATCCTCTTTTGTAGTTAAGAATTTTGATAAACAATTTGATCCTTCAAACTATCAACCTATTAGCTGTCTATCACTTTTTGGTCACAGCCTAGAAGTTGTAATCAACTCCAAATTGGTTAAGCATTTCACCTCACAAACAATATAGCTTTTACTTCTCTAGGTCAACTGCTGATGTGTTAATAGCTGCTGAAAAAGTCCATCAACCTTTAGCTAAAAATGGTGAAGTTCGGCTGTTGCTTTAAATATGTTAAAGGCATTTGAATGGTTTTCTTCACAAGTTGAAATGTATCTTTTTAATTTAATTTTTCTTACCAAATCACAATATGAAAGTGATCTTGAATGGCAACTCTTCTAGCTCTTTTTAAATTAATGTTGGTGTCCTGTAAGGTTGTATCCTTGAACCTACTTTATTCTTAATTTTTATCAATGTCATCATTTATCATCTTGGTATCTACACTCTTGTCTTAATAGTAAATCTGATAGATTCAATTGATAAGTTCAATTAAAGTCAAATTGGCAGCTGATCTTGAAAATGACCTTCAATCTGTAGTTAACTGGGGCAAGAAATGCCTTATTAATTTTAATACCTCCTAAACTGCTCTCTTTTAACAGTCTTAAAGAACCCTCTTTTCTTTCATCAGAATAGCTGATGTTAACCTGTAGCAGAAAAATAAAATTTACACACAGAGATAACAAATTAAAGCCAAATTTATACAATTATTAGAAAATATAAATCTCTAACTATATACCAAGTTTTGTCTGGCTAAATCACACACCCACCACACTCTACTCAAAAATAAATAAAAAAAAACACAAATATACCAGTGCTTGTTGGCCATTTACTCTTGCTTGCCACAGATGTCTACAACTATGTCTGTGTGTTTCCCTTATATAGGCTATAAGAGAAGCTGCACCACAGAGAAATACCAGAGGGAGAGAGAGACTTCACACACACACACTGTAACCATAGTGACTATTCAAGAGTATGGCTGACTCCCCTTCCAACCATTAGGCTGTGAAAACAACCTCTTGTGAACACAGAAAGAGAACAGACTCTACTATCAACACAACAAGCCCAAACCAATAGCTAACAATCAGCCAGTTTAAGTACACTTCTTTTTCATGCTCTCATTTCACACCTTGTACACCATACATTTGAATGTTATGCTATATAACTTAGCAGTGACATTTTAATATCATGTAAATAAAAATAAATCTTTGGTCATTTCTGCAAACCAGTGTCTAATTTGTTTCTTTATCCCAATCAGCTTCCACCTCAGATCAAACCTCCAAGAAAGTAACCCATTGTGCCTTACCAGCCTAATGTTTTCCACTGACATGAAGTAGAATAATTATATTAAATCAATTACTAAGTCTGCTGCTAGGAAAGTTGGTTCACTGTGATGTGCTGGACACTTTTTCTCACCAGAATCTTGCACATTTATGAGTCTACCATTTGTCTGTGCATTGAGTATTGCCACCATATCTAGTCTGGTACTTCTGTTATGTCTATAAAGGTTCTTGACAAAATCCAAAAGAAGATATGGTTCTGATCTGGCATCTTGGCTTCAGTTACTCCCACCCCACCATAACATTGGCAGCTAAGTCTCATTATTTTACTGTTGAAATTGCTAGATATAACCATATGTTCTATGCTAATAGTTTCTTCTCTTACACGTCTCTTCTAGATTTTGGCTTTTCTATCAACTACAATCTTCAAAAATTTTAAATGCAGCATTGCCATCTTAAGTCTCATTAAATCCTAATCTTTTATTGTTCCCTCTCTCTCCCCAATAAGGTTTTCTCAGTTTCTTTCACTTTAACTGAGAAAACATTGTGTCTTAGTGGCTTTATCACTGAGAATGTGTGGCTCATGCTGCTGGGAATGAGTTACACTGGTTGCCAAAGTAAGCATTATTTCTTTTCTATTTATCTCCAATCCCCAAATATAAAAGATTCACATAACTTTCTTTCAAAATTGCATAAGTGAAGAAGACTGTAGAATGGACTAACAAAAATGTTGTGTTGACAACATAAATAACATCTTAGAATCCTTCTTAGAATGAACTGCATTTTTTTGACACAACTGACAAAAGTGAGTTATTCACTAACAGAAAAAAAAATGAATAGAAAATTTTAACATAGTAAGCTTGACATTTTATAAATTCCATCACCCTGCCTTTAGGGCCAACAATAATGCAGATTATGTTAATTAATTTATAACTTAAATCATTGGCTATTTTTCAAATTATATGATTTTTTCTTTCCCATCCCTTTTGCTTCTATTTATTGATTATATTGAATTCCTCCCTTTTTTTCCTCTTTCAAAAACAAAAAAAAAAAAGTATCATTGATCATATCCTAGAAAAACCAGCCAGTATTGCTACAAGAAAAACACAAAGAAAGAATCTATAAGCTAAAAAAGTTGGCACAGCAACCTTTTAGCTGGTACCAACAAGCTAAACTTAAGCCAGGTCTATATTTCAGGACAGATGGACACCTTCAATACCAATGTTTGTTTCACTAATTTCCCCCTCGGTGTTTAACATTTTTTGACAAATTTTTTAAAAATCTGGAAAAAATCATTTACTTTTTCAATGTGATTTTTGAATTGTAGACCCTGGGTAGCACTATCTGCTGTATCGCCACCCAACCCAACAATATAAGTTCTCTGAACTGCTAAATTAGCTCTATTTTAACCTCTACTCTGCCCTCTACCTCTCTGTGCATTGCTACCACCAAATGGAATAACTAAGATATTTGGTATTCTTATTAATATAACAATCTCCATTTGACCTCTCATTAGTATAAAAATGCAGATCATTACTCTTCTTAGACACCTCCTCTTGTTCTCTCTGGTCAGAAAATAGGTCATAAACATTTACATCAAACTGGGAATCAGAAGCCATAAAAATCTTGGCAGTTATATATTGCTATTGTATAGAAATTAACACAAACATGTGTAGGCTCAGAAAATAACAGAATGCAAATTTCTCAGAGACTAAAATGCATCACTATAAAGCAGGTCATTTAATCACAATGAACAAAATGAAGAGGAGACGGGATTTTGAAAAAAGGAAACATTAATTAATGTCTTTTATTGGTGAACATATTAATCAATAACTTTGTTCCTGTATAAATGAGTTCATTAATTTTAGGTAGATACCGACCAAATATCGTACGGACATAGTAGAAGACATACTACGTGCCCTTTTAGGGCCAATTAGGAATAAATAAATAATTTAATTCTGGAGCCGATTTTGTTATGAAAAAATGTATAAAAACATACGAAATCCATTCCCAAACAGGCATACACATGGCTGTCACCAAACTCCACACAACTCTCGCTTATGATCTTCAAGACCTCATGCTGTCACTTTTAAGTGACAGCGTTGACAAACTTCAGACGACGGCAACACTGCCAACAATAAGAAACAATTCCTATCTCTCGTATCTGCTTATACTATGAATCATGCACACACATGTTGACTTTTTCATATAAACACATATCACAACATTGTATTGTTTCTCACATACGTACACAAAGACAGTTTATATTTTATTTCAGAACTTTATCAACCCAAACGAAAAGACATTACTTTCTAATCTATCATCAACTGCTTATATTCTTGTCGTTATATTAATGTTTATTTGTTGAAACTACGTTGTCTTTTCTACTGAATTTTATTCCTTCAATGAAAATCGTGTGATTATTCTAGACAGTGAAATTACGAGCTACCCTGTAACAATATTTTGTTAATGTATCAAATCCCGACACTCCAAATTTTAACATTCAACGAAAAACTGAGTAGAAGGATTCCTACAAGCTCATGAACTTTTCAGCTGATTCTCATAGAAGACTGAATACTCACGAGTTGTAATGATCTCCAATGACATCTTCAACAGCTACAGTGCATGCCATTGCAGCCTCTTTTCCTATTAACGCAGTACCAGCACCTATGAAAAAAAAAGTCATATGTATGCAGAAGATGCTACACAAAAGTTCAGATAATAAAGTACTTAGTCACACAAGAAGACCTGCTTGCTAACTACTGCTCCTTAGTAGACACACTTTTTCATAAGTTTTACTAACAAAAAATATAATTAAACTTTAAATTATTAACATCAAAAAACATACAAACAAATTATATATACAAAAAAAATAAAAAGAGAAAATGAAGTCCCTTAGCATCTGGGGACATGCAACATCAAGAGGTTGCATTAGATCCTGACATCTGACAATTGCTTTCTTCCTGATTTTCAATGCATTTCTATACTAAAATTATTTCCAGTTCATTTCTACAGTAAAACAGTAACAATGTATTTACATTATGCACATAATAATCCTGTTTTACCACTAATGGTAGGATTATCAATAGGAAAAAAAAAATCACTCATTATATATATATATATATATATATATATATATATATATATATATGTGTGTGTGTGTGTGTGTGTGTGTGTGTGCTGGACTCTCCCATTGTTTTTTTTGACATTATGAGGGTCAAGCAACTCAGTTCCTAGGAACTGACAGCCAGACACCTGCAGTTAAGATTTGATTATAGTGGTAAAGGCTTTGTACAGAACCAACCACACATTTTTTGAAGAGCTGAATACAGAGATCTGGTACACCACGTGCCACAAGGTTCCCAAACATAAATTATAAATCCTGCAGTGACTCTGTTGGTCTCAAATGACAGGCAAAAAAAAAAAAAAAAAAAGTCACATTCCAAGAAATCAGTAATAATTCTGCATACCTAAAATAAAACCAGCAACATTCCAAATTGGAAGAAGTGCAGTTGGACGACTTCTGTATTGAATCATTAATTTCTCAAATGTTTCTCTATGTCGTTTCTCTTCCTCCCACATTTCCTGGAAGAAACAAACAAACAAAAAAATAATTATGAACCCCACATAAATCAACCTCTAAAGTTCAGGCACTTGTGCTTATATTCTTTACATATTATTTATAAATATATTTATCTTCTAATAGTTACATGCATAAAGACACATCTGAAATTTTGGATCTACATTATTTATAATAATATATCTATTTATCTTTTAACACACACACACAAACACACACGCACATGCATGCATGCTAAACTATCTATAAGAATAATTGCAGTTATGAATTCTTCAAAGGCATTTTCACAACTGATTGTTTATTGAAGACTATCTCTTACAGGAAATTGTATAGATGTTTTTGTTCACTTTATAGTAAAACAAAGTTTATATTGTCACTCTCCTTCTTATCTTTTATTCAATAATTATCTTGGGCCTTGTACAGGCTGAACATTATTGTGAAAAAAAAAAAAAAAAAAAAAAAAAAAAGAGAGAGAAAGAATAAACTTTTTTTCAGCCATAAAGACCGGCCTAACAGGACAAGGTTGGTTTTCTTTAATAATAGGTAATTCCAAGTCAGGCTGATCTCTGTGGCAAAGCTGGTAGTAGCACACTTTGGCTCAAAAAGTGGTTTCCCTGATGGAAAAAAATGCAGTTTTGATTCCTGTTGAAGTCATGATTTTCTTTAGTAAGAAAATCTCAATTTAGGCCAGTTGTTATTAATTTCACTGCTTAATAAAAATTTAAAAAAGCAATTCAAACACATATATCTACTAAAAATAATGTTTATGGCAATAGCAAAATTGTACATTTGCTTCTAAAAACCAAAAACATTAGGAAGAAAAAGAAAGCATTTCTCTAAATAATATTTGGAATATGGTTGAATTGTTTTATCTTTGTTTAAAATCAAGGTGTAGGCCAATAAATACATTAATCTAATTAAAATTCCAAGAGACTATTATAGGTAAAAGACTTACCTTTATGAGAGGTCCATCAGTTGTCCTTTTCAGTATTGCATACTGGCCAGCATAGATCCTATCAGCTCCCAGCTCCCCAGCATGGTCAACACGTATAATGCGATCCAACATTGCCTTCTGCTGAGAAGCAACTGCTTTTGTGCTCAAAGCTCTCTGAATGGAACAAGTATTCCTCAACAAAAGACAATGAAAATTTAAATTGCTGCAGAACACAATTTTATGCAAGCAAGCCATGATGAGATCTGTTAACGATAAAAGAAGAGTTATTAAAAAATAAATAAAATGCAACATTCTATAACTAAATAAATCTTTAGAGTTAATAAAACTTATAAGAACAAATTGTACCTTTCTAATTGAGCATTCTACACTTTGGTGGATTTCAAATCTGCTTGTTGATCTGTCATTAGTTCTCAGATTTCATTTCCATCTGCAGTTTGAAGTGGATTTTTGTGATTTATAAACCAACTTATTAAACTAAATTTGTAAAAACTGCAGTTGCAAAAAAATTGAAGAATTTAAAATTTAACTTTCAATATTTTAGCATAAAATGAAAAATATATTCTTTTTCCTGAATGTTTTAATTAATATTTTAATAGAAGTGATTAAAAAAGCATAAACAAAAATAATTTGATGCTCTTTCTCCAACTTTGTCTCTCTTCATTAACACACATGGCCCACAGCAGTAGGCTCAGTTTTTGACAAACCAAATCATTTGTTTGGTCTTTAAAAAAAATAAAAGCTTATAAATAAATAAAAGTTTATAAGTAACCTTCAATCAATTAAAAAGAATTGTTGTCACTTCCCTTTCTTCTAGAACAAAAAAACGTGCTTGCTCCAACCAGGAAACAGTAATGTTAGTGATTACATTGTCATTGATATAACTGAGGACATCAGGGTTGTTATAAAAGCATTTAACTTACTGTTTACCGATTGTTATCCTATAAAGTTTCTTAATGTTATAGAAAGAACTCATTTTTTGTGTAGTTATCAAAACTTGTTTAATCAAATGAAATTTATTTCAAGTAAATTTCTTTTTTGTATAGCACTTAATTGTGAAAAGTTCATTGACAATAACATACAAAGGATGCATGCAGTCAGTGAAAAAATATTTTGTGCAGCAGATAATTGTCCTTATGTGTGAGATATAGTTGCCAATGTTGAACTTGCTACAAATGGTTTGTCAAAACATGTCAGAGCAACCATTCAACAGTAGAAATTGGTTAAAAGCAGACAAAATCAAAAGATATGAAAAGTAAATCATAATTTAGAAATCAAATGCATGCCCAATAACTTTAAAAAAATCTACAAAAAAAAAAACTGATTCATTATGTCAAAATGATTAAGATGAGGAATTATCATTAGATGTCTTCCTATTCACATGGCCTAATAATAGATTAAAATACTGAAACATATCTGTTTTCCTGAGTTCAATCTCTGTATCAGGTAGTGCAGAAAAGTCAGATTCAGTAGAAGAAACTAACAAGTGATACAAAGGCAAATAGATGACAGAGAATTGATACAAGATCTTCCCTAAGCATGGAAATAGGAATGAGAAAAATTGGCTATTTAGAAGTGTAAATGCTACTTTCCTTAAATGTTGGGGTTGCCAATGTAAATGGTGTTTTGTTGAAAAGATTAATGTGGCTGCGTGTTGAAGTGCATTTAACATTTATACATTTTTTTAAATCAAGGAAAAACAATGGAAAAACCGATTTGTGTTTCAACGATAAAATATATTAAAATCAACAAATACAAGGTAATTTTTGTAATGTGTGAATAAGGAGAAAAAAGTAGTTTCCCTTTATCTGTTAGTTGAATTAGGAAATGTAATTAAGCAAGTTTTCTGAATAGAATGTTCAGAGTTCTGTGTTAAAATAGAATGTGTATTCAGAAGATCGTACAGTTGTCTGTTTTGTAACTAACAGAGTTGTTGTAACTTGGCTTGTTCACAAAGAACTGATGGTGAATGATATTCAAGTTCTGTGCGTGCAGAGTGAGTAAAATGAATAATCTGTGTAGACGCGTGTGAGTAGTTGAGTTCTACTGTATTCAACTGTCTTCAATTCTACTGTTTAATTTGGGAATGAATCCGGATTTATATTACTATCGGTAGGATCCCAGCACGAACGTGGGATAAATTTTGAAAGAACACGAAAAATATCTGATTGGATGAAAAATTAACCAATCGGTGATTTTGTAACAAAAGTATGTTTGTGAGTTAACGGTAGGAAAAATTCAGTGTGGTGAATGCGATCAGTAAATTGTCCTGTGATATTTAGTATTTATTATTTGACCAATTACAGTTGAGAAAATGTAGGTGTGGCAAACATAGTAGTAATCACTACAGAAGTATTTGATGAGTCAAACAAAAACAAAATTTTGCTGAATATAATTTTTTTTAATTAGAATTTTAATGAAATATGTTTTGCACATTTTATTGGATAAAATGTTGATGAAAGAACTTTGGTAGAAATGTTAACAAGGTAGATGTGGTGTGATATTTTGGTGGTGAGATTATTAGTAGGCTATCTGATCATGAGATTCAAATAGCAGTTCAGACATTGATGTTTTTTCAATAAGATGAATTTTAACCATGACAATGAAACATGACAATCAGGAAAAAAAAGTTATGAAGATCTGAATAAAATGGGTTTCAAAGACACTGGTTTACAGAAGTGGCTGGCTTATTCATACAACCCAATTGTAAACTTGTGGAACATTCTGAAAAGGAATGTTTAAGTCACAGATAACAATTTCCCAGAAAAGATGAAATCTGAAATGTTATGCCGGGGAGTCTGTTTTATGTACATTTTCGATAATGAAAGTTAAAACAAAAAAAAACCCCACTATTCCCTAGAGATTTTAGAACTTTACTAAAAATCAGGGAATTAATTATTCAATCTAAATTAAATTTACAGTACTTATTCATTATGAATTTTATGTTGAATAGAGCATTATTTTGGAAAACACTGCAGAGTTTTACTGGTGGTTTATTCCGATATATTGTATTTTTAAATTTTGGGAGTGTTTGTATTTTTACAGTTACATTTAGACTCTGATGGCATTATTTCAATAAAAAAAAAATACAGTGTTGTTAACTGTGAACAATCTGAAAATTTGTCCCACAACTTACTAAAGATAATTCAATAAAACACAAAAAATATTTTTTGCTGAGAGTTGCTGCTTGCATAATTTAATAAAAAAAAAAAAACATTATCATTATTTTCTTTCATTTTTTTTTAGTTTCATTACGATAGGAAAAACGGTAAAACCAAATTCAATGTTTATTTTTTTAAATTACTTGTAAGTTGTAATTTTGCACTGTGATTTTAAAATTCATCCAATTGATATGATTTTGTTTTGAAGAATAAAGAAAAATGTAAAGTTTAATAATGCTATTTTTTTCATAAACATTTAAAATATTTTTTTTTCATTTTTACAATTAGGATATGGAAGTTCAAAAAGGAAATAATTAAATAATTCTTAATTGCACTCAATTAACACTAACACTAAAACAGTATCAATTTTTCCCATTTTTTTAGTCCTTCCATGAATTTAGTTTTTATTTAATTTAATTACAATTAATTAATTATTTACTGTACAGTGTACAACAAATAAAATTACTGAAACTAGTTTCAAAAACCCTAAAAATGTTTCTTAAACTATTGGTTATGAGGTTAAAGATAATTTATTTTTTAAATAAACATTAAACAATATCAATTTCTAGAGATTAGCTTTAAAATGCTCTTATTTAAATTATACGCGCGCTTTTTTGGAGGGGACAAAAAAGACTACGTTTGTTTACTCATGACCTTGATGAAAACTTACGGACTACTATTGTAAATAAACGTTATGTACTTCATACTTTAAGCAAAAAGTAAGCATTACTTTTAGAAATTTTATTAATTCCTTTGATTTACTATTTTGTTTTTTAAGATGTCCTGCAGTACTTAAATTCGCGCATAATCCTTGACCCTGAAGATACAAAAAAGGTGTTACTGTTAGTGTTAACTATGGGTATGAAAACATTGAGACTTTTTTAACCTAAAATAAAAATATAAATTTTGTTTGATTTATTTTTTAATTAAAACATGTCTTAATAACTTCTTCACATACTTTCTGTATTTAGAACTTTTATTTACAGTAAACTGAAAATGCTTCTTGAAGTTTCATTTCACTTCTAATCTGACTTGACTTCTATGTTGTTTTCTTACACTTTTTAAACCTAGTTAAAAAGTGAAAGTTGGAAAAACCGATGAAAAAAAAATATCACAAAACTGTTACGAGTCCATGGTCAGGTATGGTAAGAAGAGTGACACGTCGTCTACCCTGATTTATTTATACATATTTTGTTAAATATCCTGTGCATTAATTGTACAGATGTTTCTGTGGAATAGTTTCATTATTTTTTTTTCAATTAGGAAAAATGAAAAAAAGGATATATCCATGCCGATGCGAGACAGTCTTGTTCTTGTAGTTTTAATTTAACTTAAATAATCACAAAAAGGTCTCTTGTTAAAAATTTACACAAAAGAAAGGGTCATCAAAAAAAAGTCATTTTATGAAGGCCTCAAACAAACGGCTGAAGCCCTCGAAATAAAAATAAAATTTGCAATTAACAGTAGTTTTTTACTTTTTTTATTTTTGTAAAACACTCAACACAGTTAAGAACTTCTATTTGTCAATCACAATCATCTGAATACTTGAATTTAATTCTTATTTACCTTTTAGTTTTGATAGTTCATATATCCAAAAGAATTTACCATCAACCCGTCTCCTTCCTTAAATAAATCATATATTTAAAAAAAAAAACAATTGGAACATGCCTTCCTCCAACTTCTTAACTCGCTTTCTGCAAAGCTAGCAGATAAATTATTACAAATTTACGTACAAAAACAAACTCAAATAAACTGTAAAACAATTATCTAATAACAAAATAAAAATGTAAAAATTACAATTTTTCTATCTTTATTTTAAATCTAAAAAAAAACTCTCTTGCTTTCATTTCTCAATCAATACGTTTTACTTTTATTTTTTAAATTTTCTCCAGAAATTTATGTAAATTAAAAAATTGTTTTTCAGGAAAAGTAAAAAAAACTAAAAAGTTTTTTGTCCAAGATGATTGAACGATAATTCTTGTTATCACGTATCATCACTAAAGAAGTAAAGGAAAAAAAAAAAAAAAAAAAGGTCCATAGACTTCGTTGTCATGATTAATAGTTGTTAATCTATTATTAGGCTGGTGCAAAAATAATGTCGTTTTCTCACATGTGAGAAAACGACATTATTTTTGCACCAACCTAATATTTTTGGCAAATTAAGAAGACACTAGCAGACAATATTTTCGGTAGAAAACAGCCGGTCGTTTGTGTCCAGCTGTCTAATGGCAATGTTTCGAGTCTTTTCTTTGCGAATGGAGTAGTAAAATTTAGGTGTACTTAACGACACGAAACAGAACAGAACTTTAAATGTTATCAAGAGAAAAAAGAACAATGAGGAGAGGAATGAGACGATGGCAACAATTAAATCTAGGTACCACCACGGACTTTCTAAAAAAAACAAAAACAAACAATGCATTCTGTGAACTTCTGTTCTGAAAGATAATAGTCGAAAAAGTTAATCTGAATTAAAAATTAAAAATAATTTCTGTATATAAATAAACTCTTGATTTGGGTTATTTCTAAAGAAAGCATTAGTACGCCATCAATTACGAAAAAAATGTAAACAACAAATTTAAAATTCTCTTTAAAATCCAATATTTGTCTAAGAGATGTGTTACGTTTTGAAGTCTGGTAGAATTAAAATTTAAAAAATTAAATTGGATTTTCTAATAATAGTTAACTGTTATGCTTACTTTTTAAAGCCGGCTTAAAATAAGGTCTTATTTTAGGTACACTAGCTTGTAAGGCAAAAGAATAAGGTAGGAAAAGTGCCTTTCTACTCCTGTTCGAAAAAGCGCGTGGAAAAAAAGTTAAAACTAAATAAAGAAGTACGGAAGACCAGCAATGCAATAATCAAGAATGTATTATTTATGTTTAAAGCTAAATTTTCTTTAACCTTAACCAATAGTTTAAGAATATAATTTTATTCTATACACTTTTATTTTATTAAACTTAATGAATAGTTTTATTTTTTATATTTACTGAGCGGAGGATATGAAATTATTAACCAACATGGGATTCTCCAATTTTTCGCCCCCCCCACCCCCAAAACGCATAGCATGAAGAAAAAAGGCCCCAAACTTAATAAAAACAAAGTTTTACCGTGAAAAAGTTTATGTTATTATTAAGAAGAAAAACTAAGGTATTTTTATTTTTTTTTATTCCTTTGCAGCATGTTTAAATTTAAGTTGAAAATCTTGTTTTTTTGTTTGTTTTAGACTAATCAGCGGTCGGGTAATTTAACTTTAACATTAGTTGTTTTTCAGCTGAAAAACATATTGATTTGGAAAATCTTGCAAAAATAAAATAATTGTCGGATTTTAATGAAACCTTCAGAACTTATTCACAAATGAATGAAATTATTTTAGAAATGTTTGTTTTTTTTGAAAGTCATGGTAAAAATATTTTTTTTATATCTGTTACCACACCCCAACTTAATTTTATGAAAACTTGAAAAATTTTATTTGTAACTCTTGATTTTTTTTTTAATTAAATGCACAAGAAGACTCTGAAGAATATAGATCATCGATTTATTTGGTAAAAAATATGCAAGATTGTCCAAACTTTTACCTCAATTGCAAAAATACAAAACCCAATAAAACTAAGACAATATTTAATTAAAAAGCTTTTAATGGCTTTTCTGAATAACATATTCTAAGGTAATTTTTATCTGAAAGAAAAAAATTTTTTTGATGACAAATGAATTTTTATTTTTTACAACAATTTTTTCTTTTCTTCAATTTTAAATACATAATATGATAAAATCTTGTTATATATTTTAAAATTAAGTTTTTTTTTTGTGACTCAATAGAAATGATCTTATTATGTTATCTACTTTTTAAAGATCATAAATTTATTGAAATTTGAAATTGTATTAAAAATCGTCTCTGACAAAAGTATGGATGCACAGCTTTGAAATAATGTCACGTCAGGTAGAGTTGTTTCCCTTGATAGAAGCCAGATGTTTTTTTACTTCAGAAATTGCTTTGCATTCGTACAGTTAACAACACAACACTTGTCAAGTTTTCTGACTGAATATCGTCGCATTTTCAACATTTTTTTTTCTTTCCAATTTTTAAATATAAACAATTTTTCCTTTTTCAGTGTGAGACAAACTGCAAATATTATTTCCGTTTTTTTTATTATTATTTTATGTTCAATTTTAGTCACGGAAACGGCGCAATGTGTTTTTATTCTCAGAAAAATATTTCATAACTGACACAGCTGTTTAAAACGCTTATTTTTGTCATATGAAAGACATACGGCGAAAAAAAAAAAAAAAAAAAAAAAAAACAGGTGTTAAAAAAACAAAACACATCAAGACATTTTTCAAACATAGGTTTGAAAAAAAAAACAACTTACTGTTGACCCGTTTTTTTTTTTTTTGTTTTTTTTTTTTTACTCTTTATTCTTATGTGGGAATGGTGACAAACGTTTATTGCTAGCTCGCTGGCCTTTGACCCAAATATATCAAAGTCAATTTAGCTTAATTTTTCATTATCGCTGCTATTTTTTTGGAGAAAATTAAAAAAAAAAACACACTCCTGGTTTCCGGTGGTTAAGAATTGCAGATAAAAGGTGAAAGATTTATTTGCAATTCCTAACCACCGGAAACCAGGAGTGTGTTTTTTGACTAACGATTTCCGCTGTCAATTTTTTTAACCCCTCACGGCCATTTGAAAATTACCAATGGACTTTGTTGCATTTTGACCCCCTAGGAAAGTTGTTTCCTTCAAATCCAATGTTAATGCCTGATATATAGTTTGATTATGTTGTAGTCTTTCTGATTTTCCAAGAATAAAAATGATTAATTTCCCTCTCCCTCAAACGTAAGGTAAAAAAAAATGAAAGTGTTTATATATATATATATATATATATATATATATATATATATATATATATATATATATACTAACCAAGTTCACTTAAAACTTAATAGAATGAAATATATCACTTCTACCCTACCGTCCGATAAATTCCCCTGACGTAAGTTGTCGATATATTGACGTACATCAGTTAACTCAACAACATCAGTTAACTCTCGAACACGCGCAAAAACAAGCACCATCGTAGGAAATGTCTCTCTTAAAAATTTCTCTGATAAAAAACGTAAGTAATGTTTCTTTCAAATTACATTCAGTATGCTTTAAATTTTCTAATTTTCCTAAGATTGCAAAAGAAAAAGGTGTAACTGAATTTTACATGATTTTTAAACTGCTAACTTTGATTTTGTTTACAAAGTCAGACAAAAAGGGCCGATACAATCGAATTTACGAAATTTTTTTGAATCAAGAAAAACCAGATTTTTAAATAAAATTTTTAACATTATAGGAAGGATTAAAAAATCTGAAAAATATTCAGAAAATACTTTGGTTTTTCATCATCTTAATAGTAACATAAATATTTAGGCGTTAAAAATTGTTTTATCAATTAGGGACTTTTTTCTTCATGCTATTTTTTTTTCTTTTTTCTTTTTTTTTTTTTTTTTGCGAAGTGTTGGACTCCTCCTATATTGAATAATAGTGAGTCAACGCAAGATATCTGAGTTATTTCCTTTTTCTACATCCATGCCCAGAATAATCTAACATTTGCTGAAAAGGAAAAAGTAAAATCCATTAAAAAAGATTCACAGTCGAAAATGACATTAAACTTTGCATTTTTAAATCTTCAAACATATCTTTATTTAATAACTCTTGTGAAGAATACCAACAGTATTAATTTCAAAATTGCACTAAAAAAAATCATTTTTTATTACTCTGAGTAAATTTTCGTTGTCGGTAGTTTTGGTGGAGGGATGAAGCTAATAAAACAATTTACTGAAACCTGAACCTTTCCTGCCTCCGTACAAAGCTCCTTGACCAAGAAGTGTGTGCGTGTATGGGAGAAGTCAATTGAAAATTAAGGAAAGGGAAGGAAAACCAGAAGTGTTTCTACTACAATAAATTCTTTTGATAAACATGATTTTTTTTTTAACCAATGACTACTTAAGCCGATTGAAATCTGAAATTTTTCGGGTAAATCGGAGCCGACCTTTGGCTATAAAAGTTCCTGCAATACGCCCGTCAACAGGAGCAGTAGGAGGCGACGCCGGGGGAGTAGGGAGACGCAACAGCGAGGAGTGGGTGACATGGCGCCTCCCAAAACACCTGAAAGCTTGACCGAGCGTAGACTCAAAAAAAAAAAAAAAAAACTACTCCTCAACGAAGTCTTGGCAAAATGTCGTTTACACGACAGAATTAACTTAACTCTAATTTCACTCGTCTATTGTAACAAAATAGTCGTTTCCACGACAGAACAAGTACTGTTCTCAAAACAATGTTCTACGTTGAAGACACGAATGGATTCTATCACGAACTTCGACAACTTACATCAAATTGCAAGCGATATTAAGAACATTCACATTTTATATCTTCAAAGTAAATAATATCTCCTTTTAACTGGGTTCGACCTCAATGAAACCCCTTTATTGTACCTTCTTTCTTGTAATTTATATTGTTTTATATATGCTGGCATTTTTCTTGTGATATTTAATATTATTTGATTGATTTTGATTGTAAACTTGATCTTTTTTCCACAGCTATCATTGAGCCTTATTTTAGAAAAAAATAAGTTACTTGTCCAGGAATTTATTACTCTTTTCCGGGCATACAAACCAAATTTGTTCATCCCTAATACTTAGTAAAATTTTCTTTTTGTAGCAAAAAGAAGAGAGAGAAACAAATAGGTGACTAGAGGGTTCGAGGGCAAACTAGCTGTTCTTCTTCGCCGTCGGTCGCCTCAAAGAAATGAATTGCGAGACTCCTTTTCTCGGCCGTTCCACCGGGCAGTCGTGAAACGAACACCCAAATCAAACGCGCCTACTTCAACCGCCTCTTGGTCTGCCAGTCTATTCGCACGTCCAACTCTGTTTCACGAAGTCCGCCGAAATGACTCGCCTTCTGCTGTGCCGCTGGCGCCTCGCCTTTTTATACTAGTCCGACACTGCTCAAATTTTCATGTGTGCTGGTACAATCACGTTTTGGACGAGACCGGCGCGCACGAATGGCGTCCCCGACACCAGCCATGTTTCCTTTTGGATTTGTCATGCAAGCAAGACACGTTCGCACACGTTTCGAGCTCCGTGGTAAATCATCACTCTTTTCTTTTGTTTTATTTTAATAACATTTTTTTGGCTTTCTCACTGAGTATCTCTCGTCATTTTTCACGGTGCATCCTGTTGTCGCTTGATCTCCATCCTCCTCAATCTCTTTTAACCAAACCACAAAATATACAATAATAGTTTCTTTTTTTCTCCTAGTTATAAAAATTTTATTCTTACTACTTTTAAAATGTTAGCTTTGAATAAATCAAAAAATATCAAGTTAAACCGCGTTCATCTTGTTTCTTACTTGCATGCTCGATCGTTATAGCTTATAGGAATCGCTTCTGGCTGTATCAGTGACGTCTGATTGCAAAAGACGCCACTTTGTCTCTGCTCGTAACGAGTGCAAGACAGTCCTCAAAGTAGTGAAGTTTGCTGATAGAATGAAACAACGTATAACATCTCGCAAGTTAGATTCTAGAGATTATTGATGGCTCTGCAAGAGTGTGCTAAACAGGTAAATCCTCAATCCTTCCTGTATCCAATCAATTCAAAGTCCTGACATCTACAGCAGATAAGATTGAATACTTTACTCAGAAATTCTATTTCAACTCAACACTCGATTCATTTGGAGTACCCACACCTGATTTCTCCTTAGAACAGAGACTCTACTGAGTAATATGTGCATAACCCCCGTCACCGGTCTCGGACATCATTTCTAAGTTAGACTTCCATAAGGCAAGCAGAGGTGACGAGATTGGCTCTAGTTCTCTCCAAACTCTACAACTATTGTCTCGTTGTTTCCCGCTTTCCAGCTTATTGGAAGTCCTCCTCTGTAGTTCATGTTTTTAAGAACTCTCCGACCCCTCTAATTATCGCCCTATTAGTCTCTTACCGTTTTTCGGCAAAGTATTTAATCAAAGCTTTAATCAATTCTAAAGTGGTCAAATATCTTACCTCTCACGACCTACTCTCTGACAAACAATATGGCTTACGTTTAAAAAAAGGTTTGTAATGAAAAAGAAATGTAAATTATATAAAAAATAATTCAAGGGTAAATAAATAAAAAATAATATAAAATAAGTTTGTTTATTGCATTTTCTTTTGAGCGGGGAGTATAAACATTTGCCTAATATAAAAGAAATGTAAATATATAAAAGACTAGCAGGTTTTCGCTATTGCTTCGCAAAGATATATTCACTTCATGAAATATTTGAAACAAAACATTTCATTCATAAATTGGCTTGTTATAGTTAAGTTTAATTTAGTTTTACAAATAGATGCCAACTTGTTGAAGGCCAAGTCAAATGCAAATTTCAATCACTTTCTGCACTATAAAAGACAATATTCCTAAACAGAAAAATTTTTGATATGAAATTAAAAAAATCCTCGAATAAAAGGACAGTAATGAAGGACAGTTAATTAAGGAAATAAACTTTTTTTAAAATCAATATACAAATTAGTTAAATCTGAAGAGTGATATTGCCTAGCAGTAAATAATATATAATACAGATCTTGAGCTTTTGCGTGCAGATTCCTCCTTGGAGAGGTTTCTAACACGTTTCTTTATCATCTCTCAGTTGCGTCTCTGTCTTCTGGAAGAGTGCGCTCAGGGGCTACTCTGTCTAAGGACAGAGGGGTAACTGAGGAAAATTATACTGAGAGGTGCCCAGCCCTAGGGAACAACTGCCCGAAGCCGCGCATTCCCATTGTACCCGAGAGAAGGATCGGTGCTCGCACCAAGGCCAGCGCAACCGACGGTTTTGGGGGCTGCGGTCAATTTTTGTTCTTGCCCGGGTGTACATGCTCGGGTACCCACCTTAAAAAAGACCTTGTGTCACAACTCGTCTTAGTGGGGAGACAGAGTAAATACCTAGTGTGTAAAGTATTATTAAGGAAAGTTGGGGCTTTTTAATCTCAGAATTCATGGATGACAAATCAGGGGACAATGAATTGTCCCCTGATTTGTCACCCACGAAATAAAAATAATTGCTTGTATGGAAAATAAGGATCTACGTACATCAAATCGTCTTTAAGTGACAGCAGAATAATCATCGTTGAACTTTTAAAAGGTAAGCTTAAACATTAATTCAATACTTAAATGCAGTGATCAATTTTGAGTACTTTTGTAGTTTATTGGTGCCTATCGCATCTACACCTCTCTAGCTATTGTGATGATGGCCAAACCAAGAGTCTTCCACAGGAGCTAGCTTAAATGCTGCCCTATCAGGCGGCTTTTAAGCTAGCTGCAATTTTTGATACAAAAAGAGTTACCCCCTTGAACAATAAAAGTAACGATAATGGCTAGTATAATGTATTAATATATATTTTTAACTTCGCGTAATCTAGAAATCCTGAATCTGAGCTCAACGAAAATCGTTCCCTGCGCCTAACTTTTCTAGGGCTCTTGAATGAGCTATGAATCATTGAAATCGGACTAGTGGGAGCGGAGGAGTTGCTTGGACTCACGCACGCACAAACACACATACACTGTACTTTATATATAAGATTAATAAAAAAATGGATATAAAAAATAACGATAAAATAGATAATAAATTGTATATTGCACTATCTTTTCAGAGGAGTGTTTAAAATATTGTAAAAAAGAATGTCAGAGGACTGTAGTGAAACTAGTCACTTCTCTTGCCTAGGAAAAGGCTCTGGCCCAGAAACTAACTGTCAAATACTGGAGGACCTTCCACCTACCTCAACCCTTAAAAAGTAAGCAATAACTGCAAATTCGACCAGAAGTTGGAACCCTCGTGTTAGGTACATTGTATGGTCAAGGGCCGAAATCAGAGTTTAAAAGGGTTAGGTCTGTCCATGGGTTTCCGTGGCACGATGTGGATATATGTATACAAGAGTGGAGAAACTAATGTGCAAGTGAAAATGTTCCGTTGAAGAGGTTTCACTCTCGCCTCATTTTGATAGCCATCCCAAAGGTTTCTCTTGGCTAATAAACCGCTCTGTAAGATCCGGAAGGCAAACTGTCTTTTCGCTTTGTCATGGTTTATGCGGCTTTATGATAGCGATAAAGCGGGTTGCTTTAGCGGCATTTAGATATGTCATCTCAATTCAGAACGCTGGAACGATAGGAAGAGTATTAACACGCCTCTGGATGTCAAATATTTTGTGAATTTATCGCCAAACACGATAAATTCTAAAATGAAATGTCAAAAGATAGCTAATGGAAATTCGGATTCAAATTGTTCTAATTATACCGGCCAAGTTCTAATTAAGAAAGTCGAATGAGGTCCCTTAGGTTATTAACGCTTCCAGAGTATAGTTTATTCAGACAAAAGGTTAGATAAGATAAGCCTAATGGCTGGTTACTGAAATTCAATTCCTCCTTGTTGGATAGGAAGGATTTCCAGGATCAGTCAATACTAACCGCAAACCGGAAATGGCATGCATGGTGTATGTAGTATCGGGTCTTTTTCTGACGACTACAGTCACTAACTTAGATAAACGGCACAAAAGGCACAAAAGGCACTTGCGAATTTAAAGCAGATGGGGTTTTAAATCAAAAGACGTGGATAGAGTAACTACAGCTAAGAAATATCTGACCTCTATAATAGATAGGTCAGGTAATTAGAACAAGTTTAAAAGAATATTCATCGAAGTAACGAATATAGCCCCAGAATTGTGTGCGAGAAAATTGCAGAATGCCAAAGATCCCCGTATCGCCAGTATTACATCACCGGTAGACGATGTCTGACAAACAAACAAAAGCATCTGCAAAAAATTTCGCGATTACGAACAGTAACATTTTATCAAAGAGTCCGGACTGAGTTCGTCCCATTTCTACGCTTATTTCGCAGGCTGAAACATCTACGTGGGAGTTTCCCATAATAAAGAATGGAATTTGGGAAGAGACATGACTTCTGGAATTAATGGCCTTTCTTACACTAGCGTGTAGTAAAGCTGTTACGAAAAAATCAAATATGTTCGGGATAGAATTAGTAATTTTCGACCCTTACCTATGCTATAAATACAGAATTAAAGATTTTAGCCCAAATCAGTGCAAACCGATTGCAGGCTCTGCCGGATCGTCTCATAGTCGCCAGAAAGCTAGAACAATCCAATAATTATCTCGCATCATCATTCAAGAAAGTCTGATCGATTTAGATAGGCCATCTTTTTTGGAGACTGTCTTGTCCGCAGTAGGATTCAAGCCGCAATCTCGCTCCTGGGATCATTTCTTGCATGGGGCTGAAGTGAACGCGGTAATATCGAAAGCTTTTATGTCCAGATCTATTTGACAAGGTTGATCGCTTCTGATCATACTGCATGTCTTTTCGCGGGAACTTTTCCTGTGTGAAATCACGTTACATGGTGCTATCACGATGTTTTCATACTTGTAACGAGTAATGCTGAAATTGAGGAGGTAGACAAAGAAATTCAGTTGTATGAGGCGGTAGGAGACAAAGGTAACGACCATCTGAGTGGCTTGCGGTTAGGTTTGTGACAAAGCTCTCTACTCCCTGGCTACAGTAGTTAGAAGGAGCGTCGTGTAAGCTACTCGGCTTCTTGTTCAGTCCCATTCTCAAACTGGAGAAATTGCAATAGAATGATGAAATTTCTAACTTTTTAGAAATCATTGAGAATTTTGTGATCTTATTTAAATTTCAGAATTTTTATTTCTGAAAGTCTCGAAATAATTAAGAATTATATGATCGTTTCTAAATTTCGGCATATTTATAATTGAAATTTATCTTTGAAAATTTAGTGATCTTTTCTAAATTTCTGTCATTTTTATTACTCAATTTTTTTACATTTTTCAAATCATTGAGAATTTTATAAACTTTTCTAAATTCAGGTATATTAATTGCTCAGATTTTTTAAATCATTGTGATCGTTTCTAAATTTCGGTATATTTATTGTTGAAATTTCTGCGATATCTTTACCTAATTTTATGCATATCTATTACATACATTTCTCATCTTTTCAGAATTTCATTTTTATTGCAGAAAATTTCTCATTTTCTCAATAACTTTGATCGTTTCTAAATTTCACTTTGATAAATTTGTGATCTTTTCTAAACATCTGGCTTTTTATTCCTGAAATATTGTCATCGTTATTAAGTCATTGAGAATTTTGGGATCAGTTCTAATTTCTGTATTTTCATTGTCTCACTTTCTCAATCTTTGAGAATTTTTTGATATTTTCTAAAATTCTAGCTTTTTATTGCTGAAATCCTACACATTTTAGAAAAATTTAGGAATTTTGTGATCTTTTCTAATTTTGGGTTTTTAATTGCTTTTTTCACTTTTTCAAAATTATTAGGAAATTATTGTGAACTTTGTGATCTTTTTTTTAAATTTCTGGAGTTTTATTTTTGAAATTTTTCAGTTTTTCTAAATGATTGAGAAATTTGTGATCTTTTAAATATCTGGATTTCCTTGCAGAACTATGTCGTTTTTAAATCTTTGTTAATGATCTGATGTTTTCAAAATATCTGAGTTTTTATTACTAAGTTTTGTCACTTTTATAAATCATTGATAATCTTATCATATTTTCAAAATTTCTGGGTTTTTATAGCTGAAATTTTTCACTTTGTCAAAATAATTGAGGATGTGATCTTTTCTAATTATTGCATTTTTATTGCTGAATTCTCTTTACTTTACGAAATCTTTGAGAATTTTATGATCTTTTTATTACTGAAATTTCTCAATTTTTATAAATCCTTTCGAACTGTTCTAAATTTCTGTTTTTATAGCTGAAATGTATCACTTTTCGAAATCTTTGAAAATGTTGTTATTGTTGTGAGACCGTAACATACCTACAACATGGACTCTTCCAGGACTATATAAAGTATGCGATATAACACTCTAGGAGAAGAGGAGGAGGAGGAGGAGGAGGATGAGGAGGAGGAGGAGAGAGAGAGAGAGAGAGAGAGAGAGAGAGAGAGAGAAAAAAAATTCTAATACCGTAGTATCAGCCGCATACGACTACCAATATTGGACACTAGCACAAAGTAAGCTCCGCTTACACTTACACTATCTTTGTAACCTTTTTGTTTAATATATCTTTCTTACCTCTAATCCGTGTTCCGTGTTTTCCTTCCGTGGTCCCGACTTTGGGCACACATCAGTTATCGTTTTTGAATTGATCGCTTAATATTGCTGAAATTTTTAACTTCAGCTGAATGGTCCGTACACTTCTACATTTCTGTGTTTCTATTTTGCTAAAATTTCTCAGATTTTATAAATCTATGAGAATCATATCATCTTTTCAAAATTTCTAGGTTTTTATAGCAGAAATATCTCACATTTTAAAAATCTTTGTAAAATTTTTGATCCTTTATAAATTTTTCAATTTTCCTTTTTGAAAAGTGGGAAAATTTAGAACAAAAAGCCAGAAATTTAGAAATGCAAGATTAGAAAAGATCTGAAATTACCCAAAGATTTAGAAAAATTGAGATATTACTGTAATAAAAATGCAAAAATTAGAAAATGTCCGAAAATATTCAAAGATTTAGAAAAAGTGTGATATATCTGCAACAAAAATGCAAAAATTTGAAAAGATCATAAAATCATCAACATTTTAGAAAAAGTGATATATATTTACAATGATAAAGAAAAAATAAGAAAATTTTACTTAATTCTTATTTATTTTGAAAAAGGTTCCTATTTCTGTAAAAACAATGCAAAAATAAGAAAAGGTCAAACAATTCTCATTGATTTTGAAAAATTCAGTAATTTTGGTAATAACATGACAGAAATGTAAAAAGATAGTAAAATTCTCACAAATTTCGAAAACGTGAGACAATTTTACAAAGACATTGCAGAAATAGGAAAACATCACAAAATTCTCAATGATTTGGAAAAAGTGAAAAATTTCAGGGGAAAAAAACTAGAAATTTAAGAAAGAACGCAAAATTCTCAATCATTTTGAAAAACTGTACCATTCTTAAATAAAAATTGAAATTAGAAAAGATTCTTAAAGACTACACAATTGTAATAAGAGACGAATGTCAGAAATAAAATGCGAGAAAATTAGAAAAGATCCCAAAATTCTCAATAATTTTGAAAATTTATGCATGAAAAATTTCAGGCATTAGCAAAGAGCAACGATTTTAAACTTCTGAGACATATCTGAAATATAAACAGAAATTAGAAAAGATTAATAAAATATCAATGATTTCGAAAAGGTGAAAGATTTCAGGAATAAAAAGCCAGAAATTCAAAAAGATCCTAAAATTCTCAATAATTTTGAAAATTTATGTATAAAAAATTTCAGGCATTAGCAAAGACAAAACGATTTTAAAAATCTGAGACATATCTGAAATATAAACGTAGAAATTAGAAAAGATTACAAAATTATCAATGATTTCGAAAAGGTGAAACATTTCAGGAATAAAAAGCCAGAAATTCAAAAAGATCCTAAAATTCTCAATAATTTTGAAAATTTATGCATGAAAAATTTCAGGCATTAGCAAAGAGCAACGATTTTAGAAATCTGAGACATATCTAAAATATAAACGTAGAAATTAGAAAAGATTACAAAATTATCAATGATTTCGAAAAGGTGAAATATTTCAGGAATAAAAAGTCAGAAATTGAAAAAGATCCTATAATTCTCAATAAATTTGAAAATTTACGCATAAAAAATTTCAGGCATTAGTAAAGAGCAACGATTTTAAAAATCTGAGACATATCTGAAATATAAACGTAGAAATTAGAAAAGATTACAAAATTATCAATGATTTCGAAAAGGTGAAACATTTCAGGAATAAAAAGCCAGAAATTCAAAAAGATCCTAAAATTCTCAATAATTTTGAAAATTCATGCATAAAAAATTTCAGGCATTAGCAACACATTTATAAACGTAAAAGTTAGAAAAGATTACAAAATTATCAATGATTTCGAAAAGGTGAAACATTTCAGAAATAAAAAGGCAGAAATTGAAAAAGATCCTAAAATTCTCAATAATTTTGAAAATTTATGCATGAAAAATTTCAGGCATTAGCAAAGAGCAACGATTTTAGAAATCTGAGACATATCTAAAATATAAACGTAGAAATTAGAAAAGATTACAAAATTATCAATGATTTCGAAAAGGTGAAATATTTCAGGAATAAAAAGCCAGAAATTGAAAAAGATCCTATAATTCTCAATAAATTTGAAAATTTACGCATAAAAAATTTCAGGCATTAGTAAAGAGCAACGATTTTAAAAATCTGAGACATATCTGAAATATAAACGTAGAAATTAGAAAAGATTACAAAATTATCAATGATTTCGAAAAGGTGAAACATTTCAGGAATAAAAAGCCAGAAATTGAAAAAGATCCTAAAATTCTCAATAAATTTGAAAATTTATGCATGAAAAATTTCAGGCATTAGTAAAGAGCAACGATTTTAAAAATCTGAGATATATCTGATATATAAACGTAGAAATTAGAAAAGATTACAAAATTATCAATGATTTCGAAAAGGTGAAACATTTCAGGAATAAAAAGCCAGAAATTGAAAAAGATCCTATAATTCTCAATAATTTTGAAAATTTATGCATGAAAAATTTCAGGCATTAGCAAAGAGCAACGATTTTAGAAATCTGAGACATATCTGAAATATAAACGTAGAAATTAGAATAGATTACAAAATTATCAATAATTTCGAAAAGGTGAAACATTTCAGGAATAATAAGCCAAAAATTGAAAAACATCCTAAAATTCTCAATAATTTTGAAAGTTTATGCATAAAACTTTAAGGCATTACCAAAGAGCAACGATTTTAGAAATCTGAGACATATCTAAAATATAAACGTAGAAATTAGAAAAGTGTTGAAACTTGACTAATGCATGGAATAATAATGCAACACAAAATGTACTTAGAACAAAATGTATTGATACAAGAAAGTGTACACAATATTTACATATAGTCTTTTGTATATTCCTGGAAAGACCGTTCCTGGAGAATGTGTTGACTGAGTCGCAGTCGGGTAGAGTCTCTGGTTGAATCTCTTGATTCCTGTATTTATCAATCCACCCACGAGGATCGAATGTGGCACAAGGCCGTTTTAAAGTGGGTAAAAATATGGCCTTTCTGAACCCGCCTAGACGGGTTCAGGCCCTGTCAACCTCCCCGGACGAAACCTTGCCCTTCGGCAAAGCCTCGTCTTGGTTCCCCTCTGCTAATGCAGAGAGTTCGAGAGTCTATCTCTCGGTCTCTGAATCTCTTGATTCCTTCCCTCTCTTCCCGGTACCAACCATATTTATATGGTCGGTACTCCACTATGCAAATTAGGTGGAACCTACCACAACACCCCGCTCCCAAGCCTTGGAATCCCTTTTGGATTTCAAACTGGCTTCCTATATGGGTTGATAATTATGGCTATTTCTTTGTAGATCCATTTGCATACTTCATATGCATATGTCCATCCGCTTAATTTTAATATTTTTTCCGTTTTGGATTCACGTCCAATGGGTCCGTGAACTTTCGTTTCCTACCGGATCTTCTCGGTTCAGGAGTATTCTGCGGAGGTTCTACTTGAAACATATCATACATTACATCAATGGGATCTTCCTCCTCATCCGGTATACTCTCTTCATGCTCTAGAACGTAACATTTTTTAAGTTGGTTCTGGTTCCTTTTATGAGTATTCTTCGGCCCTTTAATTATGTAAATCAGGTCACCGATTTTCTTGTCCACTATGCCTCGCTCCCAGAACTCAACGTTGTTTTTGTAGCACTTGAAAAACACCTCTCCGGAGGTGTATCTTTTTCTCGCTGTATACATAGTATTCTTTACTCTATTTTTTCCTGGCAAAAGCTTGTCAAACACTGACTTAACTTTCCTAGCGAACATTAGTTCAGCTGGTGCCATGTTTCAGTGTATTCTCTGGCTTGTAGGAATTACTGAAGCGCCTTTTCCGTTGGAACACCTGAGGCTTTCTTCAGCGCGCGCTTTAAAGTATCGACAAAACTTTCTGCGAGTCCATTGGACCTCGGATGATGCGGCGGCATCGTTATGTGGTTAATTTGATATAACTCACAAAATTCCTTAAATTCTTCAGAAGTGAATTGTGTAACATTGTCACTCACAATACACTCTGGCACACCAAACCATGCAAATAGTTCATGCAAGAAAGTTGTTGTGGTATTGGACGTAGGTTTTTTGCAGCGTAGTACTTCCGGCCATTTTGTAAAACTATCTACCACTATTAAGTAGTAATATTCTTCTACTGGACCAGCGAAATAAATGTGTAATCTTGTCCACGGATGATCCGTCTTGGGCCATGGTTTGTATACTATAGGTGGTGCCTTAGCTGCTAACGCACACCCTTTACATCGATGAACCATGTTTGCGATATCCACATCCATTCCTTTCCAATATACAAAGCTTCGCATTAAGCTTTTTGTTCTATTAACCCCCGGGTGACCCATATGAAAGTCCCGTAGTATTCTTTTCTGCAACTTTTTTGGTACTACTACTCTCTCACCATATAATAAAAATCCGTCACAAACTGAATAAATCCCCTGCACTTTTTGGTCATTTGGTACCATTTTGCTTTTTATTTCTAAAATGAAATCATTGCTTTTACCTTCTTTTTTGATTTCCTTTGATGTAACCGGTAGCTCTCTTAAAATGTTGTTTACCATGCTTTTCACCTCATAATCTTCTCTGATATTTGCAATAATTGATTCTTCGAATCTTTCTTCTTGACTCGGTACGAGTTTTGATAAACTATCCGCATGAATTATATTTTTGGATGATAGGTGCTTTATGTGAAAATCATAATTGAGAAGAATGGTTCCCCATCTCAACAGACGATTTGCCGTATAAACGGGTAACCCTTTCTTTGAACCCAAAATAGTGATCAGAGGTTTATAATCCGTTTCAAGCATAAAATGTCTGCCGTGGATGTATCTGTGAAATTTTGTTATGGCAAAAATGATACTCAGCGCCTCTTTTTCGATCTGTGAGTAACTTCTTTCTCCTGGGAGTAAAGTTCTCGAAGCATGTGCAATTGGTTTTCTAGAACCATCTGGCATTATGTGTTGAATACACGCTCCTATCCCGTATGAACTGGCGTCACTTGCCACTACAATATCAAGTTTGAATTGTAATGGATTAAAAAGAGGTCGGATGTAAGCATTTTCTTTATTTCATCAAAGGCTTTCTGACATTCTACCGTCCATTCCCATGCCTTGTCTTTTTTTAGTAGTTCATTCAACGGAGCTCTTAGATTGTACATTCCTTTAATGAACGCTTGATAATAATTTGCGAGCACCAGAAAACTCTGTAGCATCGCCACATTAATGGGCGTCGGCATGTCTCTAATCGCAATGGACCTTTCCGGATCTTGAAATCTGCCATTTTTGTTGATTATGTGACCTAAATACTTAATTTCCTCCAAACCAAATTCGCACTTTGACTCTTTGACTTTAAATCCAAAGTCCTGAATCTTTTTAAATACTTGATTGAGATGCTCTCGATGTTCGTCGACGGTTTCGCTCCTTACTATGATGTCGTCTAAGTAGGCGTACGCAAAGTCTAAATCATTCAACATGACGTCCATAGCTTGTTGAAAAATGGCTGGTGCTACTTTAATACCAAAAGGAAGCCTGTTGTACTTGAATAACCCTCTATGCGTGTTTATCCCTAGTAACTTCGAACATTCTTCTTCGACGGGAATTTGGAGATAGGCATCTGATAAGTCGATTTTTGAAAATATAACTCCACCATTTAGCTTGTTAAAAATCTCCTCCGGACTCGGTAACGGGTAATGGTAGTCCTTGATTACCGAGTTCAACCCTGTCGAAAAATCAACACAGACTCTGATTTGGTTTGATTTCTTTTTTATGCACACAATCGGCGCAGCCCATGAATTAGATTCTACTTTCGAAATAATTCCCATTTTTTCCAACCTATCAAGTACTTCGTTAATTTTCTCTACACTTGCGAAAGGCACGTTACGTTTCTTTTTAAAAATTGGCATAGTATTTTCCTTTAATTCAAATTTAGCTTCAAACTTGTTACATCTTCCAAGACCAGGTGTGAAGGTTTCCGGAAACTTTTTCTTTAATTCATCTTTAATGTCCTGTCTTGTTTGCGTATTACTTCCTACTTTTCTGCAGAATGAGTTTAACGGTTTATCCCACAATTCGAATGTTTCAATAAAATCTGTACCCATCAATTTTTCTCCATTTTTCAGAATGAAAACCTTTATTTTTTTAACGATCCCGTTCAATTTCATGGGAAGTACAACCTCGCCTTCAAAGTTAATTTCCTTTCCAGTTACCGTTCGAGCGCGTTTCGTTGACTTCATTATTGTAGGTCTTTTTAAAATTTTCCATGTTTTATAGTTCATTATTGTTCAATCTGAACCCGAATCGAGTTGAAATTTGATATTCTTTTTAAATATTTCAGTCGTCACATATTTCCTCAAATCTCTATCTGATTTGATATTCGAATTTGTTTGTCTAATTCGGCTATTGAATTTTTTCGTTTTACAACACGATCCTTTGTGTCCATTCTTGTGGCACACGAAACATTTCTTATTTCTATATGGGCAATTTACCTCCCAGTGTCTTTCGTTGCAACGTCTGCAATTATTCGGTGGAACCATTTTTTCCTCCTCGTTCTTCTTATTTAATTTTTCTTGTCTATTTTTAAAATACGCCGAATTTTTACTCCAATTTTTTTCTGATGGGTAATTTGACTGTTTTTTTTATTTTTTTAATATAAGCAATGCCAGCTTCTTCGATTTTTTGAGACTCTTTCTTTAAACTTACGGCCCGCTGACACTCCTCTGCTAACTTTTTCAGCGTAAGGTTTTGTTCAGATTCGAGTTCAGACAAAACTCTACGTCTTATTTCGGCACTCTTACTGGATACCAGTCCTTGAGCAAAAATTAAACACTTAAGTTCTTCAACCGTAATCTCTGCCAATCTGAAGTTGTCACAATGTCTATTCACTATAGATGCATATCTTAAGTAATCCTGATCGTCGGATTTAGCGACATTCATGCATAACCATCGCTTATGCCAAAGCGACATATTTGCTCCAAACAGCTCCTTTAGCAATTTCACTGTTTCCGAGAATTCCAATTCATTCGTTCTTCTCGGTAGAATAAAATCTACAAATTTGCTATGTTCTGCTGTACCTAGCTTTCTTAGTAATTGACTGACTTTTCTTGAATTCGACCAGTTTTCCCAGTCTGTGTAGAAAATATCTTCATATCGTTTAAATTACGCTTCAAACGTTTTTTCTTCGTCTGGCACATAGTTGAAAGTTTCCAGCGAATTAAATATGGTGTTATTAGAATATGAAGAATTTTCCTCATTTGCCTGATTGTTGTTTAATTTCTCCAGTGTTAACTTTTGAATTTCTAAAACCTTGATCTGCATTTCTTCCTGTTTTCCCAGTCTTTCCTCTTGCTTTTCTTGATATTTTTGCTGTCTTTCATCTTGCTTTTCTTGATATTTTTGCTGTGCTATCTGTTGTTACCTTATTAATAAGGCAAACTGTTCATTTTGACGTTGCTGACTCAACTGCTGGGATTTGAATAATTCAGATATGACTTTGGATAATTCATCCATCTTTAGCTGATAGTGTTCATACAACAAAGAATATACCTTTAATTTGTGTATCTATGGATATAATATAAGCTGACCAGAAAAATCGAAACAACTTACGACTTTTTTATTTTATGTCTTGCTTTTACATTCAAGCCCGTGATAATCAACTTTGGTATTTTTTTTTATTTTTATTACTTCTGTTCGCGTATTTCAATGACAAACTTCTGATTTTTATTATCAGAGGTAAATTCGTCACTATAAAATATTGTTGAGCAAAGAAAAAAAATAATAATTTTTTAAAAGTTCGTTACCTTTCAAAATCGACACGGTGTATTTGTGCGCCTTTTAATTCCATGCATGTTTTAGTAGTCGGCCAGTTTTTTTAACGGGTGTCTCGTTGTAGATAACTTTTTCAATTTAAAATCACCGTTATTCGTTTACGACACCTTTCAAATTTTTCTGAGTGAACGTTCCTTATGCTTAGTCGTCCTTTAACGATTTCTAAATATCCAGAAATTCAGAATCCTTCGCCGTTCCGTTAGATGTTAGACTTTTAATTAATAATTTTTTCCTTCAGTCTGGGTTCCTCAATGACTTGTCCCAATTGTTGAAGGCTATCAATTATTAATTCTTTTTTTTTCGTATGGTTCTTTCTACCTCGTCGCCATTGTTGAAACTTGACTAATGCATGGAATAATAATGCAACACAAAATGTACTTAGAACAAAATGTATTGAAACAAGAAAGTGTACACAATATTTACATATAGTCTTTTGTATATTCCTGGAAAAGGGGAAACATTTCAGGAATAAAAAGCCAGAAATTGAAAAAGATCCTAAAATTCTCAATAATTTTGAAAATTTATGCATGAAAAATTTCAGGCATTAGCAAAGAGCAACGATTTTCAAAATCTGAGACATATCTGAGATATAAACGTAGAAATTAGAAAAGGTTACTAAATTATCAATGATTTCGAAAAGGTGAAACATTTCAGGAATAAAAAGACAGAAATTCAAAAAGATCCTATAATTCTCAATAATTTTGAAAATTTATGGATGAAAAAATTCAGGCATTAGTAAAGAGCAACGATTTTAAAAATCTGAGACATATCTGAGATATAAACGTAGAAATTAGAAAAGGTTACTAAATTATCAATGATTTCGAAAAGGTGAAACATTTCAGGAATAAAAAGCCAGAAAGTCAAAAAGATCCTAAAATTCTAAATAATTTTGAAAATATATGCATAAAAAGTTTCAGGCATTAGCAAAGAGCAACGATTTTAAAAATCTTAGACTTATCTGAAATATAAACGTAGAAATTAGAAAAGATTACTAAATTATCAATGATTTCGAAAAGGTGAAACATTTCAGGAATAAAAAGCCAGAAATTGAAAAAGATCAGAAAATTCTAAAAACTTTTTAAAATGTGGACATTATTGAAATAAATGACAGAAATTATCAAACATTAGTGAAAAAGGGCGAAATTTCAGAAATAAAAAGAACGAGATTTAGATAAACAAATTCTCGATGTTTTGAAAAAAACTTTTCTTCATTAGCAAAATTACAGCCTTCTCAAAGATTTCTATAAATTGAGATACTTCTGAAATAAAAAGGCAGAATTTCGAAAAAAATCTCAAACCTTCAATGATTCTTAAATAAAATTTACAATACAGTTCTAGGAATTGAAAAAAATATCCCAACATTCACAAAGATATCTAAAAAAAATCAGTCATTTGTACAATAAATTTGCAGAAACTATAAACATTCAGAAATTTCTCAATGGTTTTCAAAATGAGAGACATTTCTGATATCAAACAGCAGAAATTTCTCAAAGATTTAAATATTCTCAAAGATTTTTAAACATGAGATATTTCTGCTAAAACAATGAAGTAATTAAAAATCACAAAATCCACAATGGTTTTGAAAAAGCGAGACATTTCAGGAATAAAAAGCCAGAAATATTAAAACGATCAAAGAATTCTCCAAGATTAAAAAGAAGTGAGTGTTTCGACAATAAGAAGTCAGTAATATAAAAGGAACACAAAATAATTTCAGAGATAAAAAAGCAAAAATTCATAAAATATCACAAGTTTAGCAAATATTTAAAAAGTGATACATTTCTTCAATAAAAAAGAAATTAGAAAAGATCACAAAATTTTCACTGTTTTTGAAAAAGTGATACATTTCAGATGTAAAAAGCCAGAAATTGGAAGAATTATACAGTGTTCACAAAGGTTTCCATAATTTGAGAAATTTCTGTAATAAAAAGAATGAAATTAGAAAACAGTACAAAATTATCAATGATTTTTTAAAAGGGGCGAAATTTCAGCAATAAAGTGCCAGAAATGTAAAAATATTGCAAAGCGTATAATGATTTAAAAGAAAAGTGACAAATTTTAGCAATAAAAAGCTAAAAATCTTTTCTAATTTTTTGCATTTTCATAGCAAATTAATCTCCCTCCGTCTAAAACCTTGTGTATTTTCTGACCTTTTCTGAGTTTTGCATTTTTATTGCAGAAATATGTTCTTTTTTCTAAATCATTGAGGATTTTGAGATCTTTTCAAATTTTTTGCATTATCTCCCTCATTCTAAAAGTTTATTTTTGTTGGACCTTGTCTAATTTTTGCATCTTTATTGTAGAATTGTCTCACTTTTTCTAAATTGTTGAGTAATTACTGATCGTTTCTGAATTTTGCATTTTTATTGCAGAAACATATCCCTTTTTCTAAATCTTTGAGGATATTTGGACTGTTTGCAATTTTTGCATTTTTATTTCAGAAATATCTGCCTTTTTCCAAATCGTTGAGGATTTTCGGACAAATTCTAATTTTGGCACTTTTATTACAGAAATATTTCCCTTTGTGTAAATCTTGCAAGATATTGCGAACTTTTGAAATTTTTGAATTTTTATTGCAGAAATATCATCCTTTTTCTTAATCTTTGAGGATATTATGAGTTTTTCGAAATTTTGCATTTTTATTGCAAAATATATCACCATTCTGAAATTTTTAATAAATTTCTGATATTTTCTAATTTTTGCATTTTTAACTCAGAAATCTCTCTTTTTTTTTTTTTAAATCCCTTAAAATACTGTGATCCTTTCTAAATTTTTCATTTTCATTGCAAAATTATCTACCTCATGCTAAATATTTGTGTTTTTCGGAGATTTTTCTAATTTTTGCATTTTTATTGTAGAAATGTCACACTTTTTCTAAACTTTTGTATAATTTCTGATCTTTTCTAATTTTTGCGGTTTTTCCATAAATATCTCCTTTTTTCTCAAACTTTGTGGATTCTCAGACATTTTTCAATTTTTGCATTTTTATTGCAGAAATAACTCCCTTTATCTAAATGTTTGTGGCTTATTTGATCTTTTCAAATGTTTGCATTTTTATTGCAGAAATATTATCCTTTTCTATATCTTTGAGGATTTTCGAATATTTTTCAATTTTTGCATTTTTATTGCAGAAATTTCATCCTTTTCTATATCTTTGGGGATTTTCGGATATTTTCCAATTTTTGCATTTTCATTGCAGAAATATCTCCTTTTTCTAAATCTTTGAGTATAGACGGACTTTTCCAATTTTTTGCGTTTTTATTAGTCATAACATCCCTTTTCTAAATCTTCGAGAATTTTATGATCTTTTCTAAGTTTTACATTTTAATTGCAGAGTATATCATTATTCTGAAATTGTTAATAATTTTCTGATCTTTTCTACTTTTAACCTAGAAATATTTCATTTTTTTTAAATCACTTAGAATTTAGTGATCTTTAAATTTTTGCATTTTCCTTGTAAAATTATTTCCTTTATTCAAAATGTTTCTGTTTTTCGGGCCTTTTCTTCATTTTTGCATCTTTATTGTAGAAATTTCACTCTTTTTTCTAAATTGTTGAATAATTTCTGATCGTTTGTAAATTTGCATTTTTGCATAAATATCTCCCTTTGTCTAAATCTTGAGAATTTTGTGATCGTTTCTAATTTTTTTCAGAATATATCACTATTCTGAAATTGTTATTAAATTTCTGATATTTTCTAATTTTTGCAATTTCAATCCAGAATTATCTCATTTATTTTTAAAATCACTTTTTGTGTTCCCCAAGCCTATATCATGGGCTCTATACTGTTCTTGATCTTCATCAATATCCTTCCCGATTTCATCTGTTCCCAAGTAGGCATCTACGCAGACGACACTACTATTTACTTCTGCCTCAATAGTAAATCTGGTATCGTTGATAAAACTAACCTGGCTGCTGATCTCGAAAAGGACCTCCAATCTGTGGTTGACTGGGGCAGGAAATAGCTTGTAAACTTTAAGGCCTCCAAAACGAAACTGCTCTCCTTTACCCACCACAAAGAACCCCCTGTCTCCTATCAGAATGGCTGATTCCCAAATCCTCGAGAGTGCCTCGTTACCCCTGCTTAGTCTCACGCTGTCCGCTGACATGAGGTGGAATATATACATTGAATCTATCGCATAGAAAGTTGGTTCTCTGTATCGTGCCAGAAAGTTTTTTCTCGTCTGAGTACATCCTTCAAATCTATAAATCAACCATCCGTCCTTGTTTGGAATATTGCTGTCATATATGGTCTGGTGCCCCAGACAAAATCCAGAGATGAACATGCAAGATGATAGGTCCTGATCTGGCATCTAGTCTACAATCCCTATCCCACATACGTGCTGTGGCTTCCCTCTATCTATCAGGCAGTCATCTCGGTCTCATCCTTTCACTATCAAAATGGTTAAATGTAACCGTCTCTTCTACTCAAACAGCTTCTTCTCTCGCACTTCCCGTCTGTGGAACTCCCTTTCCTTTGCTTGCTTCCCTGATACCTATAATCTTCAAATATTCAGGTGTAATGTCAATGGACATCTGATACCTTGATCTTGTTCCTTCTTTGTATCCTTTCCTCAATCATGACTCTTTACTCTTGTTCTCAATCCTCTGTAACCCCTTTGCGTGCGAGTGGCACTCCCGCCTTGCTTGGGGGGAATTGCTTAAAAAAAAAAAAACACCTTCGTCGTGGTCAGCCCGGGGTGAATCCTGATTTGATCATTGAAGTGATCTCTTCGATCCTGACCTGCCTTACCCCATGTTGTGATTGATTATAAGGAGGCCAAGATCGATTTGTCGCAGTTATCTTTGTGTTGGGCTGGTCCAAGTCGAGCGAAGCTGTACAGTAAAATTGGAGAAAAAAAGGCACTCAATATATATATATATATATATATATATATATATATATATATATATATATATATATATCGAATGCTGCGTACAATGGTTTGTTAGCATACACATGTTTGTCCATCCAACTCGTTCCTAAATCGGACGCAATACTTGGGGAAACTGGTAAGTTTTGGCTTGCGGAGTTAGCGAAATTTGTTTTACTGGTTTGGTAAGTTTGGCTCAAGGCTGAAGTCGGAGGTTCTCTTGTTCGGCAGGAGTTGTGGAATATTCTTATGACCCCCGACACTTCCCTCCTGTCCCTTCTCATCTCTCAACTGTCCACTGTACACTGTTTGAATTCGCTTTCGCGCATTCGTATGGACTCCAACTAGAAACCGGTGCGGGGCAAGATGTAGGTTGATTTCAGGCGAATTCCCTGATTTGCAACAAGAGTTGTCTGCCCAAAACAAAACTGGTATAGGGGTGAGATGTAGTTTGTGGGGAGGAGGGAGAAATTTGTATTTCATCCACCTGTCATTTCCATTGTTTTGGGCTCCTGAGAAATTAAATTACTTCATAATTTGGGGGAATTCCCCTTCTCTAATGGGAGCTAGTTGCAGGCATCCACCCGCCTGGTTACTTCTACTTTCTCTTATTACCATCTTTCACCGGTACTCTCCAGTGGGCATGGGCAGCTCCTTCAACCTCCTTAATGTCCCGTCTGTGCCTGCTACCCTTCAGTAGGTGCAGGCAGCTCCTCCACCTTCCTTGATTGCTCTTCTGCGCCTGTCACCTCCACCGTTCGGTCAAAGACTAATTAAAAAATTATTGATCCAAACACTATCACCTCATAAGTGAATTGACACAAACAATTAGCTTCCTCACCTTTGACCCAAGTGACACTTTTTCAGGGAGAATTTTGCAATTCGTTCGGCTGAAGGTCAACATATCTGCCTATTGTTTTCAATCCTGACATCTCCGTAAAAAAGATTTTATTTGTAACTGGCATTTAACCCAATTCTTCTCATGTCGATTTCACAGGAGTTGTTTGTTGAATACTATCAACACTTGACCCGGTCGTACAAACGAAGCACTGCTCTCAGCCGGCCACCCGGTTCATTTCATAAACCTCAATTCTTTGGGAATCAACTGCTATCAGTCTATATTCATTTAACCCTTTTTCATGCTGGTCTACTCATCAATATCTAATTTTCGTTGATATTCCAAGTCTTTATTATTAATAATTACCAGCAACCCAAATAATGTTACAGAGTATTTTCTCACCTTTTCTCATTTTTATTGCAGAAACATCTCCCTTTTTCTAAATTTTTGAGTATTTTGAAATCCTTTCCAATCTTTCAATTTTTATTTTTAAAATATCTGCTTTTTTCTAAATCTTTGAGGATTTTGTGATCTTTTCTTATTTTTGCATTTTTATTACAGAATATATCACTATTCTGAAATTGTTATTAAACTTCAGATCTTTTTAAATTTTTAGCATTTTTATTTTGGTAATATCTCCCTTTTTCAAAATCATTGAAAATTTTGTGATCTTTTGGAATATTTTATTACAGAAATATCTTACTATTTTAAAATCATTGAGAATTTTGTTTTTCAAAACTTTTGGCATTGTATTGATGAAATTTCTTTTTCAAAATCATTGATATTGTGCTATGCTTTTTTTTTCATTTCTATTGCAGAAATATCTCATCATTTTTAAATTTCTGAATTTTTATTGTTGAAATTTTTCACTTATGCGAAATCATGATGAATTTTGGTTACTTGTGTATTTTTTGTCTTTTTTCTTCCAGAAATATCACTATTTTACAAATTATTTGAAAATTTTGTGATCTTTTCTATATTTCTGACTTTTTATTGCTAAAATTTCTCAATTTTTCTACATCATTGTGAATTTTGGTTTCTTTAGTTTTTGTATTTTTATTTCAGATATATCTCACTTTTTAAAATTGTCATTTGCGTGGTCCTTTTGGAATCTCTGGCTTTTAAGGCTTAAATTCCTGACTTTTTCAAAATCATTGGGACCTTTGTGATCTTTTCTAATTTCTAGGTTTTTATTGCAGAAATATCTCACTTGTTGAAATATTTGAAAAAATATATATGCCGAAATCTTTCACTTTTTAAAATCATTGAAAATTTTGAGATCATTTCTAAATTTCTGGAATTTTATTGCTGAAATTTGTCACCTTTTGTAAATCATTGAAATCTTTTGTAAATTTTGGCATTTTGATTGATGAAATTTCTCACATTATTCAAATCCAAATTTCTGCATTTTTATTGTAGAAATGTCTCGCTTTTTTAAATCTTATTTTATTAAATTATTAAATATAACAGACAACGAGTGTCTATTATGCTTTATCATGAGTCATTCCAAACGTCTTACAATGGCTTTAGTTACAAGAGAAAATGAAGAAAAAAACTGTCCAACATTTGTACATATCTTTATTATAGTGATCGTTGATCTAAGCTTTTGGCTCACATAAGCCATCATCAAATGTGGTTATATGGGCATTATAACAGATATGTGAACCATCAAAGATAACATCCTGTTAGAAGATTACTATACGATGATAACAGTCGTGGAATAGCAGATGCAGGTTGTAAATTCATAATGCGGTTCTATGTCGTTGTTGGGGACGTGCAGAATTTATTAATTATGCTTGAAACAATCAGAAGGAATTTGTGTAGGTTGCGTGACTTTCTGCATCCACAACAAATAAATAAACGAAATTTAAAATACGATTAAGAACAAGACATATTCAATTAGAAACTAATAAAACATTTATATACAATTCAAAACAATATACAAGCAGGATAATTGGTATATGTTATGTTGGCAAAAATGTGTATGATGTTTTAGGTTTCAGAATGTCTCTCTTTGTAATCGTTCGTTCATTTGCAGTTCGTTTTAGATTTGTGTTGGTATTAGAATTGTCAATATTAAGTGTCTTTTTTAGAAGGAGTTCTTAAGGAGTGATATACCTTTGACTGTAATGTTTTTAAGGTCATTTGCTCATGGATGTTTACTTAATAGGTAGTGAATATAATTCACTTTGGATAAGCAATGTTCGAGAATCGATGTTCGCAGAGTTGGTTGATTTTAAATTGTGAGTGAGTCAGCGTTGATGTAATTTTGCGCGGTAAAAACGTGATTTCGAGTGACGTGGAGTATATTGACAATTTCTCTGTGGGAGTTCGTTACCGACTGCTTGGGTCAGTCGACGTTTTCTTTTATAAGTTCTGAAAGTCCGAAATCGGCTCACGGAGTTTTGGCGCAATTTCGCTTTTGCACGTGAACTTTCAGATTATCGTGTCATTAACCAATGAGATTGGTTGATTCGCCTAGTACGGTTTTTATTGGTTGAAGTTTTCAGTACGTAGGCGTAAGATATAGACTGTTCAGTTGCTAGGGGTGATAGGTAAGAAAAAGACGAGTCTACAACGTCGTACATGATCATGTGAGAGAAAAAAAACGTTATGAACAGAAACATATGTTTAAATGCATTGTAATATGTTGTGACTGTTTGAAATGTAATTTTGTTGAGTATGGGTTGCTTTCTTTTAATGTAGATGGCCTGCAATATCTCAAGGTTCTTTTTACTGTGTGTATGTGTGAGCATTTTTGTGTTATCAACTAATATCTGTCTAATATTATCTACATGACTATGTTTTTCTAAGAAATGTTGTTTAATGGAATAGAAGATCAGAATGGTGACATATATCACAAACTTTATCAGTATGTTTACTCTTCACAAGCACCAAGAAAGTGTAAAAGTAACATAAACAGAAGCCAAAGTTTCTCTCAGTATGGGAGAGAGAACTTCTTTTTTAATAGTATCTCAAAAAATGATATTTGTGGAAAGATTTATAATGGAGTTTGATATTTAAACACCTTTCTGCAATAATCTCCACCTCTTTTCCTTCTCTCTCTCTCTCTCTCTCTCTCTCTCTCTCTTTCTCATGTGTTTATATATATATATATATATATATATATAAATATTTAGGGTGGGTCGATTTTTGATTTTTTTAAAAATATTAAAAAGAATAATATACCGAAAATTGTGTATAGACCAATTAAGTACTAATACAAAAAATTAGATCTGTCACTTCAACGGTTTTTTGAGCATTTGGCATCAAAGATCGTAGACAAAAATGCACTGAAAAATCCACGATTTTGCAAGATTTGGACAAAATATTGATAAAAAACAGACAATTTCACTATTTAAATCAGGGAATGTTGTTATTTTATCAAAATGAAATAAAATGTAGAAATTATAAGTAAACTTCAAATTGAAAATTTGCCCCCCCCTCTCCCACCATTATCACTGATAATTTTGAAATGCTGTTTTTTACCTCATGAATTAAGCAATATTGGTTGAATACATTAAAAAATTGATTTTTCTGTTTTGAATGAAAATACAACAAACAAACAAACAAATATGGAAAAATAAAGAATAGTTTAATAGAGCTTAATATATAGAGTCAAATAGCTCCATTTAAGAACCCTCAAATGAAATTGATGGTCTCAATTTCTGACACAAAGCTTTTGCTATTATGTGCTGGTGCCTTGCTTCAAAGCCATACACAGATTGGGAAGCTTCTGTTGTTAACTTGACTGCCCATTCCACGCCTTGAGAATGTGAGGGCAATCTGGCAAGTTAAGCTTCGTACCATTTAATAATTATTCCCAAAGTTCATTTTCAGAAAATTCTTCTGTGAGTGGTTGTTCACAAACTCCACTTTATGACAGATCTTTTAACTGTGTCCAGTGGATAGCTTTAAAATTGATAGTTGTGATTCTTTTAAATTTTTTCTTGGTTTGCTCCCCACTCTTGAAAGAATATAAAAATTAATTTGATTTATTTTTAAAAAATTGCACTCTGTACTGCTTTAATATTTATGTTGAAATTAAATAAAATCCTTAATGTGATTCCATAAATCGGTATAACTAATTTAGTCAATTTTATATGAATAAATATTTACTAATCTAATGGCCAAAATTCTTTTTATAGTTTCTTTCCTCACTTTCAGTTCATCAGATTTGACCATTGAATATAAGATATTTTCAAGCAGTAAGGCGAAAGCATTGTATTGTATATTTTTCAATGTGATCTGTTGGGTTTCATATGGTTTCTTCCTAATCCTTTGGATCATATTGAAAATATACATTTGCTGATTGTGGAACTTGTTATTTCTTTTATTTTTCGAACCGGCAAATGGCATACACATTCACAATAAAATTTATTAAACTGTGGAGTTTGGTTGAAATATTTCGTGGGTATGTACCATGAGTCCATAAACACATCAGACTGATGCCTAAAGTTAGTTAACCACCTTGCCTGGTTTAATGGACCAATTTTCCATGATGAAAATCTAGAGTCCACCTTACCTCTAGAAATACCCACTGTATATTCATAAAGGAGTCTTTGGTCACAACTAAGGGTAGTATCTGCATTTTCAATTTTAAAAATAGAATCCAGAGGACTGCCAACAGCTGAAAATTTGGGGTAAATTATGGTAATCATTTGCACGTAATGTTCCAAGTGGACCATTGAATGTGGCAGGGCTTTTTTGTGGTACCATCTACATATTTAAAAAGAGCTCTAAACGGAAGTTTATTTTGGTGCAAGGAGTAACCAATAGTAGGAAGATTTCTGTTAAGTTTTCTTTCTAGATTTGCAGCAAATCCACCTTCCCAGCCTGAATTGTCATTAGTGTTCGTCAACAAGGATAGCCTTGATAGTGCTAACACTGTTGAATTCATGGAAAACATCCAGCCACTTGCTCGGCAAGAACCACAACAATTGCACCAATATTAGGAAGAACCTTAGGTGTCAGATATTCACTTTCATATGTCATCTTTGTGACAGTCAAGTGGCGTTCTAGTCTCTTGGTCTTTTTTTCAGTCTTCTCTCTATTTTCTTCCAATATTTCCTTGTATATTATTAGTGTGTCAGTTCTCCCATCAATTCCAGTACAAAAATTTTCCACCTTTTCATCATGCTGTTGATAGGCATTTGTTTTCACTTTAACCTTTGCTCTATCAATTTTACATTTATCTATAAATATCTTTTTTTAATATTGGGGATAAGAAAGCCCATAGCCCTCAAATCCAAGAGCAATGCATTGGCAAGGCTGGCTCCAAGATTCTAAGAAAAATCACCCCTGATCAACTCAAGAGCATACCGTGGAATTTTGATAAGGCTCCGCTAGCCGCGATATAGCCTTATTAAAATTTCACGGTATGCTAGGCCCTTTGGGATGTTTTCCTGCCATTTTTATTAAAATATCTGACAAAGTCTAAAGAAAATATATGTAATGTATATTATCAGAAATTATACAAAATTGGAAAATAAAGTTTGAAATGCATTTAAAAATTAAGTAATGTTTAAGAGTTAATTCCGGGATTTGCTTGTAAACAGGCTTTTTAATAAAACATTAGTTTTCAAATATAAACAAAAATTATAAAAGTTGTATTTTTTTAAATAGTTCAGTATATTTTGATAAAAAATAAAATAGATATTTGCGCTAGTTAAAAGCGTAAACAAAAATAAAACGAACATACAAGAGGAGGTAATTACTACCGGTAAATACCGAAAAAATATCCAGTAAAAACGACGCCGTTCATGAGTAGTTATTTGTATTTTAAACAAAATATTTTAGTGTGTTTTTATTTTTTATTTGTAGTAATTTCATTTAATTTAATAAGAGAATAGATAATAAACTCAAAAATATCCATTATTAAGCGTTATTTTCTTTTTCTTTTCGTTAAGACTCGGTTTTACTTTTAATTTAACATAAACATGTCTCTGGTGACACCGTTATGATGATAAAATTCGCAATTTATTTTGTCTTTAAGTTCGATTGCTCAAATAAATACGAAGTTTTGAAGAAAAATATTTTTTGTGGTAATTTTTGACATTATTTTGCAACTTTCCTCGAGTTATTCTTTTTACAGTTCCAAAATCGACCTACCCTTTAAAAATAAAATAACACATGGAGTACTGGTACTGCTTGATGATAGAGCTATATATATATATATATATATATATACTCTTATCTGATTTTCTTTTTTATCTAGCATTCTTAACTCTTACATTTCCTTATTATTAGGTTGGTGCAAAAATAATGACGTAATAATGTCGTTTTTTGACGTTAAAAAATACGTCAAAAAACGACATTGTTACGTCATTATTTTGCACCAACCTAATAATAAATCTTTTCTTTCTTTACCTTTAAATTTGCCACTTACTTCCTTACTTGATTCTCCACATTTCGTTAGTCAGAAAACCATTAGTCATTCCAGTCGAGAAGGCTTGTGTATCATGCACAGATAAGAAATTCTGAGCCTAGATAAAAAGGTGTAATAATGACCATACATACAAACAAATGTTATAGACAAGCGTATGGTTGCAAGAAAGAAATACGACAACAGCAGAAATAGATTTACGTGGTTTATTTCAACAGGAACGTGAGGGTTTGGGACAGCTACCTTGTGGTATAGTTCATAAGCCGACTTCGGATCTAGGTCGATCTCTCATAGTAGTTCACACATGTTGACGGTGGTTGATGCTCCCCTGCTGACAGCTGCTGACCGCGATAGGTCTGTTCCCTGGCCACCTGTCACTGCCTGTTGAACTTCCGTGTGACCCGTTTTATAGCGTTTTTTTATGGCTTAACAGGCTCAAAAAATGAAGCTAGTATAATTAGGAGGGAAGCATTTTTATTGGACGAAAAATGGAACACTTTAAATATTATTTTATTTTTCGACCGGAACATGTGTGACGGGAACATTTGTAAACGAAGATAATGGTTATTTTGTGACGAGGCTTTGTCCTGTTCACATCCGGCTCTCGCTCTTGAGTATTTGCCTGTAAATCAGCCGAGATATGTCTTATTTTATAACACAAATAATAGTATGGATATTTTGCTTTGAAACATTGGTGGAATAGCTAAATGTATAGATTGGAGAAGCAAAAGGTTCAAAACTACTGCAATGTTCAAAACTATCTTGTTATGCATAAATAGGAATAATAATGCAAAAGGATGTTAATAAAACCTGAAACAAATAATTTATTCCATGTTGTTTCCATTGTTTTAAATTATAGCATAAACATGACAATGAAAAGCTGTGCAACCTTCAACAATGAAGCATTGGAGTATCTATATCTACACCTTAAGGTCATTGATGTTGAGGTGGAAGGTTTTATTAGCGACCTGTTCCCAAAGCCCTATATAGTGTAATCTAGTGGATTCAGGTCTGAGTTGGAGAAGGGCCAGAAGCTCATTGGCCAGAATTCAGCAATGTCTTGCAGAACTTTTGCACTTTCTTGTCTGGGAGCAATTCTGTGTGGGATCCACATGTCATTGTCCACTGGGTTGTTAGCTTTGAGCCGTGGTGAAACATGGTATTTCAGAAAATTGTATGATGCATCAGTACCCACCTTTTCTCATATATTGTAGAAGAATAAGGCATTTTTCTTGTCAGAAATCAAAAGCCTTATCTTAGCTTGGATGGTTGTTCCTGAAGGTGTCCTTGACATCAATGGTCAACTCTGCAAGATCTGTCATTTCAGCTGTTCAAAACAATGTATATACTGAAAGTTTTCTCATCAGAGAATATCGTAGCAGTAGTATATTTTGTGTTCTGCATTTGGTTTTCTCACCAGGTGGTGCAGTAGTTGGTGGGGGGGAGGTTACTTTAACTTTTAACGTAAGTTTTGTTTCTACATCAGAATGTTCATTTATAGGATTTAATTTTGTAGAGGATTCATTGTCATCATTTGTAGTGAAAATAAAGATAATATTGGCCAGCATTTAACAAGAAAAATGTATTTATCTTACTGAATTAAAAATATTTGTTTGGTCAGTCTTAGACAGGTAGTATCTGGTGTGTAGCTTTTGTTATTAACATTTAATAACATTGTATACAATTAAATGTAAGTGAAATTTTAAATATCTAAAAATACAATACTGTGTAAAGAATTATCACTTTCTGGGAAAATTGTGGCTGAAATCAGTGGAGTGCTGAAATCTACAGATGTGCATCTTATACAAGAGAAAGATGAACTCCAACATTAAGTGGCACAAAGAAAGAGAAAGAAAAGATGCTCAAAAATTAAAGAAGGAGTTTGAATGTGAACAAGAAATGAAACATAGATAACGTTATTTTATGCAAGAAGGTAATTTTGACAATCCGTTGATACATACTGATTTTGTTTACATGGAGTTACTAAAGAGAATATAGCAGAGTACATGCAGTATATTCTTCAAATATTAAGGAACATTAAAGAATATAAGAGAATTTTTGGCTAAAAATATTCTTATTTAAAAACAATTGTTTCTCAATTAATTAAACAGTATGATTATTTATGTCCCTGATTATATTTTATGGAAAATTTTAAATGCACTTAAAACAGAGGTAGCAGTTTGATTAAGCCAAATTTCTTTGTTTTCTGATTCACTTAACCAAAATCATTCTCATATATAAGATGCAATACATGTTATAGCTTGGCCTTGTGAACAAAGATTCTAGTCAGGATTTAATGTTTATAGGGGACTATTTTTCCATAGTGGGTGCTGGAGCAAGACTGGTAAATGGAGAAAATGTTGTTTATTGGTGCTGCCTCATCTCCTCTGTTTGAATTCTGCAGTTGAATTCAATAAGTTGGGTTAGCTGGAAAATTTAGTGGCATCAAAAATGCTTGTCAGAAGTAATGTGAATCTTTTAAGGACTTCCTGTATTTCATTGTGTTGGCCAGTGACCAGTTCATCTGACAATAGAGTTTTTAGAAGTCAATGGTGTTCTATCCCCTCTAGGTGGTTTGTTCAGGGTAGATTGTTTTTGCAGCATTGCTTCAATGCTGAAGGCATTAACATTTATAAGTTCTTATAATGAAGTCTCTTCAGTGCATTTTGAGAATTGTGCAGAAGCAGCACCAGTGGAAGTATTCAAGAATGTGATAGATGTGATCTCTTGAGATGAGACAACACAATGGCTTTGGAGACCTTTATTTTAAGATTTTTCCTTAAGATTTTATTCATCCGTGAAAGGTTCCTTTTTCTTTTGCCAATCTGTTAACCACATTACCTACCAGCAATATCCACAGATGCCAAGGTAGACAAAGTACTGAATAGCATTCAGCTTAGTCAAACCAATACAGAAGCAGAGTGTTACACTTGATAAGGTGCAGGTTCTTGGAGAATGACAGTCTGCTTCAGGGTGATTTTCAGACTGGAGAAGTTACGAAGCAAGACATTATTGTATGATACTCTCTTTCACTTACACACAGACACATACATTAGACAACATACAAAGATTAAGAGAAGTAACATATGAGGATGTGCTGAAAAGTTCTCATCCAAACAGAGAAGTCCTTAAATAAAAAAAATGTTTGGCCGGGTTTTGGATAATTATTCAAGCTGAGAACTTTTCAACAGCTACTCATACATCTGAAGACTGTAATCAAAGAATGTACTAAATTTTGAGAAGATAAATAACAGACTTTTTTTTAGAAAAGGAAAATAATGCATTTATTTAATATACTTCACATTGGAATGACCAGAAAAATTTAGAAAAATTCTTATTTATTTACACATAGACCAAACAATATGTATGTTTATAATTTTTTTCCTTCAGTTTTAACTGACTGCTTGAATGATAAAAAAAATATATATTAAGGAACATAGTCAAGCCAGTGACTCGGCTGACCAAAATAGAGCCACTCCTCTGTACAACAGAGGTAAATGGAACAAATAAGGAGCAGGGAGGGGGGAAAAAGTAGAATGATGTGAGAAAAAAAAATCTTTTTTGTTTAAATACAATGGAATCCCACCAGCAGTGATTTTGGAAATATTGCATGGAACATGTTGGGGAAAAAAGAAAGAAAAATATAATGAGAAATTGGTATTTGGAATGAAGAATGGGAAAAAAAAAAGGGGGGGAGGGGAGTTAAAGAAGTGTACCAAAAAAAGGGTGGTTGGGGTAATAATACCCCCACCATTTGCCTGACCTCATATTTTGGACAGTTTAAAGTAACTGCTTCATATTTCTTATATTAGTTGAAAATGGATTTTAAGGCTAGAAAGCCTTAAAATCCATTTTCAACTGTGTATTCACAATCACTAGTTTTGAACAGATGGCAGCAAGAACTTTTACACCCAATTATTAAAATGGAGTTGGGAAACCAAGAAAAATTTAAATTATGAAAGTTTTCAGTTTCAACTGTTTTTTAAATTCAAAACAAAATATATTATAAAATCCTGGCAAATGCCTCAAGAGTGAGAGTAACAGTGAACCTGTCAAGCTCATCATTATGACTACATAAAGATTTTGATCCTCAGCAAGTGATTCATATTAGTGCCTTTGTGCTAAACTAAATTAAGACTAATAAATACTTATAACATCCTGAGAATACACTGACACATCTTTCAGATTGGTTCAAAATTAGTCTTTCTAATATGGTATAATAAGTTCTATATGCATCAAAAGCTTATTTGGCAAAAATACATAGCTTATCTAGATTTTATCATTAACTGAGGACCAAATTTTTCATATATATCTAACTCGACAGGTAATATGTCTTATAAACTTCTTTTCTTATATCAAACATCATTATCAGTCAAGTAGGACTTTATATTTTTTTTTTTTAACTTTTTCTTGCATCATCAAATTTCTATGAAGGCTTTCCATTAACATTTACAGTTGCCATCACTCAACATTAATGATTTCAGTTATAAGAGTGAAATTGCTCCTGAAAGCCCAAATTACAATTTTAAATTAATAAAGAAATCTTAAATAGTTTTTTTTTTTTTTTTTCAACATTGGTAAACAAATATTTGTGTATGCGAACAATTTCTGTTATTCTTTTGGCCCAAGAAAATTACATCAATGTATTGTATAGGGACAAAAATAGGTTTGAGTCACTTACAGGAAAACCTCAATTTCATTTAATGTCTGCAAAAGAGAATCATTTGTTTTTTGGATGCTGTTGGGTATAATGACATAAATCAAAATATGAAAATAATTCATAACAATCACAATCTATTAAATGATAAATAATATCTGATCACTTGACCAGATTATAAATTAAATTGAGAAAAAGAAATTTTTTCTCTTTGAACTTGTTCTGAAATTATATATTTTCTCTAAGTATGTTTAAAAAAAAATTTGCAATCATATAAAATGTAAAAACATTTTAAAAGCTTATATCCAATATATGAGACCAGGTAAAAAAAAAAAAAAATTGGTGGTGAGACAGACACCTACCCCACAATTTTATACTTTTAAATGTGAGAGGCACGGATGGTACCCCACCTCAAATCTGATTATTTTAATAGGTTGTTTTAGTAGCAATTTTTATTTTTTAAAAATATAAAAGGGACATAACTCTTAATAGAGATTTACCTTTCCCCATTACAGGAAACAAACAAGCATTTTTAAAAAAAAAATGATGGGTTTCCTTTTAAAAGAATAATTGCATTTTGGCAACAAACTGTGACAAAAAGTGTCCCAACATATCAGGGCTCAATTTACACACCTGGTAATAATGAATGGTAAAAACCAGGAATAGTGTTGCATAAATTCTGCTGAGAACCAGCACTACCAACATAGTGCATAAGTATGCATATACCAGGGCACAAAGTAACAATTTTGATCTGTTTGATGAGCATATTTTTGACTGCATTATGAAGAGGCAAGTTTTTATGGAGTACAGTGGATCCCAGTTAAATGAAACATCAGTTACAAGGAACAGTCACTTAATAGAACCAATCAGTCCAAGAAAAGAATCAATTTTTATTATTTTTAGTTTTTTTTTTTTTTTATCAGATTGTCCTTTTTATGTAAATCTATTTAACAAAATTATGGTCCTGATATTTTCTGCTTAAATGGAATCAACTGTATTTACAGGGATGAAAACTGTTGGCTTGATGGAGTCATAAAAGAAACAAATCCAAAGATATCCAGAAATAGGAGTTTTCATAATATGAACAAGGGTAAAAATCATAGGTAATTTTATTCAATTTCAATTTGTCTCTCTAACTTGCAGTGTTTAAAATAATGAATATAACAAGTTTTTTTTTTGTCATGTTTTATGTGTATATTTTATCAGAATTTTTGAAGATCTCAGGATATTTTTGAATAACTGTTTCAAGAACATCAACGTATTTCAATTGGCAGCAGTGGTTATGGGAAAAACACAGAGCCCTTGTTAAAATTCCAATCATTTTTTGTTAGGCTTTCACCATGCAAAATACTACATTAATATTGTAATAAAGTTATTAAAATATGTAGGCAAGAAAGAATGGAGGATGTGGGAAAGGGTTGTTTTTAAGGTGACAAAAAGCTAAATAAAAAAAAAAAAAAAAAAAAGAAAATTTATATAACAGTTGTAAATGTATATACAATTCCCATGGAAAAAAAAAAAAAAAAAAAAAAAAAAAAAAAGGATTGGCTCTTTCCAAAAGAAATTACAGAGAAATATTATACCTGGTGTGGACAATACATTAGTTCAGTTTTGTTTTGTGGATATGTTAGCCATTTTGATCATAATAGGATTTAGAAAAGTCCCAAGAAAATATTAGTTATTAATTTCTATAATCCAACTCATTACATAATACTGTTGGGATATTTTATTGCAAAACTTACGTTATTCAAAAATACAAAGTAATGCATATAGAAGATTGCATGAACTCATAAATATATTGTAAAAAGCCAGATGGAAGAGGTCAATTTCATATTCTTTAAAGTGTAGAAAAGACCACAAAAATAATTCTACAAGTCTCTTGGTTTATCCGTTGCATATTTAAATAAATTAACCCTCTGTGATCAAGTCATCTAAACTTTCTAAAATTTAAGTATACAATAATTCCATTTACTATTCATGAAAACCATTTAAGATTACATTCATGATTAAAGCCACAGATATAGTGTCCCCATGGCTTTAGTCCATTTTGGTTTTATCCAAGAAAAAAGATTAATCACAATTTTTCTGTTTTTACAATATCAGCAGACAATATCTGGAAGAAGAAAAACCAACCACCATTATTTTTCCATCAAATTTTTGCAATGAGAGGACACACTTCAAAGTGATTGAATGCAACCTCCAATCAATAGCTACTTTATCAAGCCCCCTTTAGTTATACCATAAATGAGATCATATATATATATATATATATATATATATATATATATATATATATATATATATATATATAATGAAATGGATTAAGTCTGACAATTATTTAATATATTTTCTGTTTACAATTTATTTAAATAAATGGTCTGTTTTTTAAATAAACAGTATTAATTACATTTATTGACCTAAATGTTTGAGAATTCCGTAGAAAATATGCATTCTCCAACAGGAATTTAACTGGTGTCCTATATGGAAACATCAATTTATTTGATATGCTATACCACTCACATTTACTTAAATAAATTTATCTATTAAAAATAATGTATAAACGGAATATATATATATATATATATATATATATATATATATATATATATATATAAAAACACACTGATTGAAAAGTAACTCATTTTATATATGATGGAGTCCCCCATCTAACTATAATTTTTACAAGACAACAGAGTCTCTCATACATAAAATAGGTAGTTACTCTTCAATCACCCTATATGTGTATGTGTGTGTGTGTGTGTATTATAGGCAAGGTACAAGTATTCTACAGTGTACAGGTAAATATATAACCTAGGAGAAAACCTTTTATTAAAAGAAAAAAAATGGCATGTTAGAGGAAGTTTTATAGGCCATAAGATATGGTAACATTATTCTAATCTAATGAACATGTAAAATATTTTTGTTTTAGAACATTGTGAGTACATTTGTCTCAGTTTGAAACTACTTGATATGGTTTACTACTGATTCATACTGCATTTCCACTGCCTTCAGACAGTGAAGAAAAAATTCTTTAAGATTGGTGAATTAACAGAATAAAAAGTGTAAAGTGAGGACTAGATTGTAACATCTGCATAAAAATTAAGGAATATATCATTTTTTTAAAGGAGAGTTACCTTTGTTATATGGAGATAGTTTAAATAAATAAGGGGAGACTTTTTGACTTGTTCTGATCAGTTGCTTCTCTTTCTCTAAACTTCAGTGATAAGCTAATTGCTTGGTCTAAACCTCTATCTTAATTTGACATTTTCCATAAATTATTCTATTATACTATAATGAAAATCTTGCTCCTTTAAACAAAAATAGTAAAACAAATGGTATGAATGAAACATGAGGGCAGATGGATGATTTTCTCTAAAATGAAACAATTTCTTGCCTTGATTTTATCTCCAGTAGAACTAATTATTTCAAATATTGCAATAAATCTACATGCTCCAACTGCAGAAATGTGATAAACAAAAGCAGGTGATTTATATACCAGAGGTAGATACAAATATCTTGTGAGGAAGTGTAGTTTTTTGTGTCTAGACAATGGAGTTTTATTTCACCCTGATTTTCTAGAGTTTGTGAAAAAAGCTTAATTGGCCCAGAAAAGAACACTAGTCATTACTTCCACTAGTACTTGTATTTGGTAATGTTCTGTGAATTTACTTTATTTAATATCTTTGGTTCTTAACTAATGAGATGTGAGTATAAATCAACATTTTTGCCTTCTGTTTAAAGACAAATATTAAAAGATGGCATATTGAATGGACACCTAAATAAGGAAAATGATTTTACAAATTGTTTCAAAAATCAACAAATCACTTAAATATCAGATTTTAAAAGTACACAAATGAACTCTTGATTTGCCACTCTCTAGGTAACCACTTGTACTTCCAGAGGAATTTTTTTTTCCAACTTACATATTTCCAGTCATATTAATATGCAGCATTGGCTGGTGACTTAAGGAAATCGAGTTGGTCATATTTTCTTTTTTAGACCTTTCTTATTTTATATCACATTGAGATTATTGTACAATAAGTTGTGATTTGTAAGAAGGGGCCTTATTCAAAACTTTAATAATCTAAATTAAAACTATGTATAGAACAGTGATTCCCAACCATTTTTTGTCTATACACTCTTTTCACCGTATTTCACACCACCCCTTTCAAGACTCAAAAGATGCCTTGTAGAATTGTTATTTGTAGAAATATCAATATTCCAACACTTTGAATCTCCCAATTATCCACTGAACCTTAAAATATCACCCCAGGTAAGGAATTATTTGGGTGTGAGTAGAATAATACACAAAACATCATAATTCCATTCTGTGCCAATATATTTAAATTGCATGATGTCATAGTGGATAAAACTTTAGTCAATCACAAGGTTGATCTTCACTAGTGGGAGCCTAATGCAAAATATCTATCTTTTACACTGCACTTTTGCATTAGTCTCTTCATAATTCAGAAAAATACCTCTAGCAAAATTTTTGAAATTGAAGAAGAAAAAAAAAGAAATTGTTAAGTTCAATGTCATGGTTGGGGTTAGCTGTATTCTAATAATTTTTTTTTTAAAAGGTTATGCTTCTATTTTCTTTTGTTTTATTCATTCTTTTTTTTTCTGAGAAAGTCAATATATTTGATATCTGATAGCAAAGGAGAAAAAAAAAAGTCATAGAATGTTTGCATATGTAATAACATAATTCTTTTCACTTTGTTTTTTTTAATTTCAAAACCTAAAGTAATCAAGTAGCAGTGAAATTTTTCTCTGAAATTCTAAGATAAATTCTTGTTATTGTTCAATGACTGGAGTACAGATAAGCATAGTCATTTTTGTTGTTTTCATGGAAACATTTTCTGCCAAGTCAATTCTCCAGCCACAGTATGTGACACTTAGAGAATAGTTTTAAATATCTATTAAGCATTTAAGACTATCCACGGGATGCCAGATTTGCACAAAGTTTAATAAAAATAACCAACCAAAATTGGATTCACACAACAAAGGTGAGGATAGAAACCTAAAAAAAAAAAGAAAATAAAAAAAGAGAAGTAATCAGAGAAAGAAAAAAGGAAACCATGCATGGGCAATGGAATAGGGGTGAAGAATGTGTTCATTACAAGTAAAATATTTCTTTTGAAAAGAGCCAAGAATAATTTGGTCACATGAGTTTGTCTTTCTTGTCAGCAGCCTTTGTTGAAGAATAGATATATTAGGGTATTGCAGCTTTTACAAAAGAGAACAGACTGACCACAATGAGCAAAGACTTGTGCAGCAAAGACCCATGCAAAGTCTCAATGTCAACACATAGGCTCAAACTCAAGCTAACCATGTTTTTACTAACATGAGAAATGAAGAACCAAAGTCTTTACCAGATGAGCTGACACTCAACACTGCCTTTGTTGAGGCTTTAAGAAATATAAAAACAAGAACAACAAAAATTTAAAAAAGAAAAAAAAAATTTTTTTTGGTCAGCAAAGATTCATTCTCTGGCTGCAAGCCAGTTATAAAAATTTTAACTTTTTTTTAGTCTTTTGTCAATTCCAAGTAGATATACTTTTAAGACTTTTATAAACACATTTTACAATTTTTTTAAAATGGAAATACAATTAAAAATAAATATTAACAGGAGTCAAAAACAAAGAAAAAATTCTACATAAAATTTATATGATTTAACACCAAAAACTCCAACTTTGGGATGTAACACTTGTTAAATTTCACATGTAAACTTATTAAAACATTCCACTTATTTAAAAAAAAAAAAAAAAAAGAAAAGAAAAAAAAAGCTCACTATCATTTGAGGACAGGAAGGAAAGAGGTGGGAAGCGTTGAAAATTGATATTACACAAAAGTTAGTAAGTCTTACAAATTATTTAACTTGTGCAAATGTTTTGCAATAGAAAAATCCTCCCACCTTTTTTTAACTCCAGTTTTCTTCCCAACCCCTAACAACAAAAAATAAATAAATAAATAAATAAAATAAATAAATAAATAAAAAAAATAAATAAAAAAGTAAAATAAAATAAAAATTTAATAATTCTCAAATAAACATCGAGAAAATCTTAAATATCACTTAATTCTTTTGCTGGCAAGTTGATTTTAAATTGTCTTAGCTGCTTCAGCTACTAACTCAGATCTATATTTTTGGTTTTTGTTAAATATTATCAATTCTTAGTCAAAGTTACACAAAAAAAAGCAACTGCAGCCTGCTACTTAATAAAAGATTAGTAATAATTTTTGTCTATTCTGTCTTTGCTTGTTTGTTGTTGTTTTATTGCAACACACTGGTCATTTTGATATTGCACAATCATGAAGCAGCATGAAAAAAAAAAAAAAGATTTCAGTGAGATTTGAACTTGCATCCCCTGCCATTGGGAGTTTCTCTGAGTAAAAAAAGTGGATAAATGAGTGTAACTATATGAAGTATTTTAGTTTAGCTTTTATAGCATAATCAGTAAGAACTGTCAGAGTTCAATCAGTTCAAATTCAATCAGATTTAATCAATTAGTTTGAATTCCATGAACAGTTTTTTTTTTTTTTTTGAGTCAGGCTGCATCTTTAAAAGTCGAATGCAAAGACGAATAATGTTGCAGTAAAACACAACAAATATAACTAAGAAAGAAAACTAGACAAAAATTAATAATAATGGTGATGTCAGTGTTTTGTCTATGAAGTTTGGAAAAGCAAAAAAATAATATATTTTTATGATGCATCTATTTGATTAATAAGCTGTCAATTTTGTTAGCTGTTACTGAGTGAATTTTTGAGATGAGAAATTATTATGCATGATTTGCTTGGATTACTAGCCTGATCTTGGTTGTTATGGTCACCACACAAATGTGACACTAACAACCAATATCATTAAGGACTTCTACAGGTCCCTTCTCATATTTGGTAAACCTTCCAGGAATTTTTTTAATCCCTTAATACTCAATCCATGGGTGTAGATTGTTCTCATTTTGATGATCATTTGCGAGGATATCTCATATCAATTAAGTCTATTGTTGTTCTTTTCATGCTGCTCTCCTGATAAACAGATTATAGAAGACATTTTTTTTGCATTACCCAATGCAGGAATGTAACCCAGTGCATATATCTCCATTATTTTATATGATTATCAATGGAGAGCATTTTAAATTTTACCCCAATTCATCATATCTATGGTAAAAAAATTATTAAAAGAGGATTTCACTCAAATTCCAAAGCTTAGATTGAATATTTAGAATATGAAGTTAAATAATCTATGAGTGTATGTGTCTCTCATATATATATATATATATATATATATATATATACACACACACACACAAATATTGGCAACTAGGTCCTTTAATGTACAAGAAAATAAAATGGAATAAGGAAGAAGTAATTTCAATTTTTCCATTAAAGTTGTAATTCCTCAATCTAGCAATCTAGAATTAAAATGTTTTATTTTGTTTTACTTAAATTTGTTTCAGCTGGAAACACAAAGGTAAAAATGAATATGACTTCCACATTAATATTTATATAAAGTGGTATAAAAAAAGATATACACTAGCATCTTTATTGTGGTTGTTATAATGTTTCAGCTGTTGTATTTTCCAATGTTCTTCAGGTATCTTTTGTATTTGATAACCTTCTAGAGATTTTGAATCAAACCATTTATTCAATAATTAGGGCAGGTTTAAGATAATAATCCTGTGGATAAAAGGTTTGATTATCTAATTATCTGCTGGTCTGGAGTTTAATCTCTGGTTAAAGCAATGAAAGTTATCCAGTAGAAAAAGCAAAATTTGGAAGAATTAATAGTTATATACCATCCTCCATAGCATAGACAGTAGAATAACAACAATCTGGCCAAGTGGAATGAAGAAAGGTTTTGGTCTCAAAATCCTAGAGACTTGAACAACTGCAGAGAAGTACAATAACAGAAACATTATCATAACAACTAAGATTATTCCACTAACTTGTAATAATAATAAATTCTTCACCTCAGAAATCCAGATGGAAAAGAAAGAAAAAAAAAAAAAAAAAAAAAAAAAAAAATCAAATTTGCCAGTTAAGAAAAGTAATGCAGAAATATTGCCTCTCTTTTCAAATATGGTATGTGTGTATGGGGGTAGGGTCTGACTGAATTGAAAAAAGATTTTATATTTTCACCTGATGCAAGTGATTAGGGATCAGGCTCAGGGAAATCCAGGAATTCTAATGTTGATCATTGAAGATTTTGCAATCCAATCTCCCCATTCCCCAATGTTTTGGCTCTTTACCATACAAAACTAAGTCAATATCTACATATGTTTGTGTTTGATAGTTGGGTGCACAATGTATACTTAATAAATATCTCCCATCTCACATAAAATATTTCAGGAGACAAGCTAAGACATTTTCTTCAGAAAATAAAAATCATTTTGAAGCTATATTTAGCTTCTAGGATGAATGTATAGCTAGTGTGATCATCAATGGGTATTTCACAACTAAAGCCTTGTGTCAGACTAAGCGATGCTTAGTAAATAAAGGTGCCTTGTCAAAGTCACAGTTAGTAAGTTAACTTGTCTTATACAAAAATTAAATAAGCTTATGCTTCATATTTATTAAAAACACTCAAAATGAATGTAATAAAAGAAAATTATCCAGAAGTTGATGATTCCAATGACAACAATTTTCACTAAACTAAGTAATTTTTGTTCATGTATATATAAATCCATATAACTAGTGTGTATGTGTGTCTGACATGGTAATATTTCTCTTCTTAACCTTCTAATGTTATAACAATATAGCAGCACCGGTGGGATGGACTTTCAGAACGAGGGTTACATACTTACTGGTGGATTGTATTGATTTATATTGGGTTGACTATAAAGTTTGTTTGGTTTATTAAGTAAATTTTCTACTTAATAAGTGAACAAAATTTTGGCCAACCCAATATTTTGTTCCTGTCTTTTAAAAATACCCTTAAAAAAATCAGCCAATCAAAATACTGCACACTGGATATTTACAGTAAATTTGTTAGTTTCCTTAAACCAGTGATGGATGGAAGGATGGACTGGAAGTGGACTTGCAGGGGGAAATGTTTTCTCGGCAGGGATGGTAGTTAAATATAAATAAAATGAAAATACACATTGTATTGTAGTTTCAAAGGAGCCAATGACAATATAGAATTTGGCTACTTTAAAACCACTGAATTTTAAAAAATCTTTTAACTACATGCAGTTTTACAGAAGTTAAAGACTCACTAACATTCCAGAAATATTTCCAAAAAACCCAAAAGAATTTTTTAAAACAGTGAAGATTTGTTAAAAAAAAAAAAAAATACAGAGAAAGATCAAAATATAAAATATTTGCTTGCATATAAAACATGGTGTTTTTATCTTAATTTTTAAACTCTGCTTGCATTGAATGCACCCAATGCCAAAACCAATTTTTTCCAATTTTCAGAAATATTGGTAAAATAGACCTATGTTTTATACACTAACAAATACAATATGTTTTTTTTTTTTTCAATATGATTAATATAAATTGTCTTTTAAACAAGAAAATACAAACATTGAAAAAATAATGATAATCATGACAGCACTTGATCAATAGATAAAAAGAAATAATAACCAAAAATGAGGAAGGGAAAGGCCTACTTCATAAAAATAAAATGAAGGAGGCAAATATATATATTATGTTGGTGCAAAAATAATGTCGTTTTTTGATGTATTTTTTAACGTCAAAAACCGATATTATTTTTGCACCAACCTTATATTATATATATATATATATATATATATATTATATATATATATATAGAGGCAGGATATTGAAATGGATGGGAAGAGTAAAAATCTAATTTCAGGAACTTTTTTTTTCTTTTTTTAAATTTTGGCAACTTATTTGCATAATGTGAGAAATACTCAAATTTTAGCCAAGTTTACACTAGCTTGTAATTTTGATCAAAAGGAAAAGTACTGAAATAAAATGTACAATGAAAGTCTAAATAGTGGAAACATTATCTTGCTAATTTTTTTAATAATACATTAAATAAAATAATTTAATGATAAAAAGAAAAGGTGGAATTTTCTAATGCTAAATTTTACAAAATCACACTTTAATAGTGTGGTTGGATGGAGTCATACTTAAAAATTTGGACACAATAAGATAATGACAAAAGAAATAAATGTTTTTGAGGCATGGCTTTTCAAACTTGCAAAAACCCTTAAAATCTTTTTCTTTAAATTAAGACATCAGTGTGAGTGTGTGTTACTTAGTGTGAACTAAAACATACTGTGGGCAAATTTACAGATGTAACAAAAGAAAGAAAGAAAAAAAGAAAGAAAGAAAAAAAATGTATAAAAAACAAAAACATAAATACAAAGAGGAGACAAAAAGAAAAAAAGAAAAATTGTAGGAGCAAAGAATTCTACTCCACATACAAAAAGGGGGCAACATTAGAAAAAAGCAAAAAAAAAAAAAATAAAATGCCTTCACAAGTTTGGCACTATTCATCATAAAAACCTTTGAAGCCATTGACAATATTATGAATTAAATATCGAAAAATGTGATTTTTTTTTTTTTTACAGCTTTCTCAATAAACCTTGCACAGGGCTAATGAGTTTTAGGTGCACCCACTAAGGAACAATCTTATGATTATTAGTTTGTTTGATTGGCACAGAAATTTCAGTGGATATGTTTCTAAGTTGTAAAAAGGAAAAAAACAAAACAAAGAAAAACACGGGTTAAAATCAGTAACTACAAAAACAGCAAAGAAAAAAAAAAAAAAAAGATCATTACATTTTGTAACTAAACTTATTTTGTTACTCACTGTACTCCATCTTAGCATTGTTGCTTTTTATCTCAGTACTCTGGATTGATACACATTATTATTATTATTATTAGTTTTACTTGTTACTTTTTATTCCAATGCTTTGGGTTGATAAACTCTTCATTATTACTATTATAGTACTACTCATTGCTGTTACTTTTCACACTCTCCAACTAACAGAGAAGAAAATTAAAATTAAAAATAAAACAACAAACTCACATCCTACAACTAAAAAGTAGATCTTTCAAAGATGTGATGTTAATGACTTCACTGAAGCTTTGAGATGAAAAACAAATCTAGTCATTCTGCCATACACACACCCTCTATACCATCACACCATTTTACTACCTCAGCATTATTCTATCAGGTAAAATCAAAAAGTAAAGGCAATTTTGAAATTGCATGGTAAGAACATCAGAGAAGTGCTGATGTGTCCATCATAACCACATGGATGGATGGATGCTTAACTGTATGCAGCATTTCATCTTTCATTAGAGTGGTAGGGATCAACAAGGTCAGATGTATGGATGCAGCATCAGCAATTGCACTGTCAAGGAAACATTCCATAATGCACTTTCTGTAGGCAGAGCGAGTCACAGAAATCCATCACAGTCTGAAGCATGCACCATGAATCAACATAAAGCGGGCAGAAAACTTTACAGCAGAAAGAACACGTGTAATGGACAAGAGCCGATCTGGTTGCCCATCAACATCAGGCATGAAACAAAACTTCCAGAGGATGGATGCCTTGATCTTGACTGATGAATCACGTTAGCAATGGTGGTAATTGTGGACATCAGCTATTGATCTGCACAAGCCATAAAACATGATGACTTGGAGTACCATAAAGTTTGTGTGCATTGGGTGTGCATAAGCAACAGTGCGCATAGATGTTGTGACCCAATTCCTCCAATGCTATAAAGAAGATCCCAGTATCTTGGATGAAATCATGACAGGCAATAGACATAGTTCAACCACTAGGAACCAAAGAACAAGAGACAAAGCATGGAATGGAAACAATTGTTGTCTCCTGTTTGCAAGAAATTCAAACAGCACCAGTTCTGCAAGAAAATGATATTAACATTCTTTTAGAGAAAATGAAGGGAACGATTCTGACAGCATTCCAAGCACATGGTGAAACTGAACATTGCAATGTATTGTACTTTTCTCCAATACCAACTGAAACTTCCAATTTGTCACACACAAGGACTGCTGTCCAAAGTGGGTGCTACTTCTCCATTACAATGCATGGCTGCATACAACAACAGTAAATGGTAGAGACCAGTGCAACAATTTGAATCGCTTCTATATAACCCCTTAGAGCCCAGATCTGGCACTGTCTGATTAGCACATTAGATGCTATATGGTTGCAGGATCAGCTCAGATGGTGAGGCTCAGCAAGCAGAGCAGATATAGCTTTAGGAGTAACCAAAAAGCTTCTTGAACAATACCAGAAATGTGTGTCTGCATTGTTCTTCATCAATGTAAATAAAGATGTTGTATAGAAATTACCTTTACTTTTTGGTTTAACTTCATATTTTATTAAAGAAATTTATCCCCTGAAAGACTAATCAAATAGAAACCAATTACTTAGAGTAGGGGGTGGGGAAGAATTAGTGGTTCTTGGATGTGTTGCAATAATATTCTCCATCTTTCTATTACTGTAAAATGAAAAGGAAACCAATAACAAAAAAAAGTATAAAATATAATGATAATAAAACAATATTACACATAAAAATCATTTAATGGATTATCCTGAGTATAGATTGATTGTTTTTTTTTTTAAATATTTTTGGGGGAACATAATGACGTTTAGAAAATAAGTTTTCATTTTGGATTGAACCAAAAATATTTGGACACTGGTTTTGAACAAGTCTGAGTTTAGCCTGAAATTTTTACACCCAGCAGCACCAATTTTATGAGATCTGTGGCAACAAGCAGGGTTACAATTTTAAATATTTCCAACTCGAATGTAGCTGTTATAGAGTGGGGGGTGGGTGTTGAGTTGACAGTAAGGATTTGATCAATGTGTGTGTGTGTGTGTGTGTGTGTGTGTGTGTGTGTGTGTAATACCGAGGCATGTTTTTTACACAACATTTTAGCTTTAGGGATGAAACCTAACAAATTATATGCTTGCTTTGTGTACTTCAAATTTTTTTTATAGACTTAATACAGTAGATATTTTTTATACAAAAGTTAGCCAGATGAATGAGAGCTGCTAAGCAAAAAAAAAAAAAAAAAAAAAAAAAAAAAATGATAGCATACTCTTAATATATAAAATAAAAAAATATACCCAAAAATGTTATGTAGAAAAACTGATGTGGTATGTGCTTTAAAGTCAAGATAGCATCTATCTTAACTTTGGAAAGAGTTATTAATATAATAAGGTAAGATAATTTATTTTTGACAATTTTCACAACAATCCAACTCTTCATAAAGAACAACACATTTGGCTTAATCAAAATATTTTCTTCAATGAAAAATCATTCTTGTTGCCTTAAAATGTTTATGAATTTCTAAAATTAAGTATTATTAATTGCTGACATTTTTTTTCACCCCAATCCAGATTCTGTTACTTTTCATCACAACTCTCAGATCTATGCAAATTAAAAGATGGAGAGCAACAATCTGAACGTGAGTGGGTAGTTCTAAATTGCCAAAAATGAGATCCCTCCCATTGCCCATTTAAAAAAAAAAAAAAAATCCAGCATTGCATATTCTTCAAATTATTTTACTTTAATATTTTTATACAGCAGCAGCCAACTGAAAGAGAGAGAGAGTGAGAGAGAGATGGAGACCAACACTGTACATCATCAGTAATATAAATTTAGTAAAGTAAATAGAAGATATTTAGTATATTGTCAATTCTTCAGCTTGCTGAGGTTTTAATCTATATTTTTTGTTTGTATTTCTTGTCACCTACTAACTGTTGCTATTTCTCCTCAAATGGATGATTTTGGTTCTTACAGCAATTCTCTCTTCATTATTGTCATAAATTTCATTATTTTTGTTCTATTTTATCTTTTTAAGAGTCATTTTCAGTCAAATTCTCAAAGTGATAAGAATAAAGACACTTTTTAGAGTTACACAAATATGATTAACCTCTTTTATTTATATATATATATATATATATATATATATATATATATATATATATATATATAAAGAATTAATAGATTTTATCTTTTAATCCAACATTTTTATTACTTCAAACGTTATTTTTAGTGGATACCCATATTTGAGTAGATGTAGAAAAAAAAAAAAATGTTTATTTCATCTACTGGCCTGTACCCTCAAGAAAACATTCGCAAGTGTGCAGGCCAGTAGATGAAATAAACACGTTAAACAGAACATCTACTCTAATATAGGTATCCACTAAAAATGACATTTGAAGTTATATATATCTATATGTATGTATATATGGATGCATAGATAAGGTTGTGAATCAGAGATTAAAATACTTTGGTTGTGCACTTCAATAATGGTGTTTATAATAATTCTGTTTGCTCAGGTCATTTTTCTTAAAGAAGAATTTTATCAACACTTTATAACAAAAACAATTATTAGCACAAAGTCAAAAACAGATCCTCACTTTGTCACAAAAATATCAACTGCTAAAATCACTTTCTCTGACAGTGTCTTTATCTAGAAGCATATTCTTGACTGTCAAACATCAAAAAAGAAAAGTTTTTGATTTTTCCATTTAGTATTTATGAAGTAAATTTGTCTGATCACTTTGCTGTTACAGTAAGATATGAACATGCTTATTTCAGTAATCTCTGCCTTGCCAATGATACACACAAGTGAGATTTGTATTAAATATGCAGTTAAAAAAATGTGATGTGAGATGTTCAGAGGCCAAAATTGTCATATGTAAGTGATATTGAATAATCTGGATGTAAAGAATATATATATATATATATATATATATATATATATATATGCATAGTTTTTTCATATAGACAAAAACAATTTACTCACTACAAAGATGCAACTTTGTCTCAGTGCATTTAACTGTTCATAATCATTTTGGTTCTCACCAGTCAAAATGCAATTAAATGCACCAAAATGAAGTTGCATCTTTATAGTGAGTAAATTGTTTTTGTCTGGATGAAAAAAATTATAAGTAATTATTGCTCTAATATTGGTATTGAGCCCTCTTTTGAATTAATGTTGTTAATGTTAGAATTTATATATTATTTTCATTCTCATTACATTCAGGTGTGTGTGTGTGTGTGTGTTAGTTTATTGCACTGTTTGGGGGGAGAAACAAAAACATTAAAGTGTACTTATATTTTCTCCACATTTACAACATGCCTGAAAAAATTTTTCTGATTCATTTTGAATATTAAATGAGCTGAAATGATTTAATTTGCATAATTTTATAATAATTTATAAAATGATAAAGTATTAATATTCAGAAAATGTCTTATTTGTTGGGGACTTTTTCTAATCTAATGTTAAGAGCTGAGAAACAAAAAGTAAAAAATTTGGTTTAACAGAAATTTAGTGTCTTGCAGATTATTTCATCATAAACTATACTTTCATCTTTGCCGAGATTAAAATCAAAGACAAATTAACAATAAATCGATGTACTTGAAAACATTGGTTTAAACAAGTCAAATTTCAAGTAAAACTCTCAAGTTTATTGACTGGTTTGACTTAAAAAGGAAGAATTTTTATGGAAATTAATCTTCCAAATGCCCTTGTAAATATGCATCTGATAGGCCAACAAATAAAAGTAAATCTTTATTAAGACTGAACATTTTTTCTATTTCCATAATCATTTCAAAAACAAGTAGTTCAAAAAACTTTTACAACAAATAACTACATTTGCTAGCATATAATACAAAAAAAAAAAAAATACTGTATTGGTATTATGACTAGAGTCCACTTACCAAAATTTATGGACAGCTATATGCTTGGATGATAAATTGCAGTTAGCAATTGTCCCCCATGTTTCTCCCTTGTAAATCATGTATCTAACAAATCAACAAATATGATACATATTTCTCATACATGAAATGCATTAGTAAACAGTTTTCATTTTTAAACAAAAAAAACTGCTACAATCATTATACCAAAGTTACTGAATACTATTAAAAAAATAACAGTCATGTTTCAATAGTTAGAAAACTAGTCCAACAGAGTCAATAATGTAGTTGTGGCTCACTACTGTGGCCTTGTGACAAATTAAGCTATACTTAGTTATTCACTAAGATAATAAGAGTAACCATTAAGGGATTGAATTTAGAAAGAATAAAAACAAATTTGCAGCTCTTAATACAAATGGTCTTGTCAAACAAAAGAAAGATATGTATATATTTTACTTCAGGGCTATGAAATTTCAGCAAATGTCAATTCCTTGAATACTTCAAGCCAAATCTACTTGTCTTTACCTATCTCCTCATGGATGAAGACATGGATAGTTAAACAAATGAATTTCAGCTTGTAAGATTGTTTCTGATACAAATAGTTCTCTCTTAAAATGACATTTCCCTTAAGAATAAAAGCAATTATGGTTCTCCCTATCATCTTTTTCTGTAATATTTGTTAACGGTGCATTGCTATGATTTTTCTTGGGGGAAAAATAGTGAGGATTGCCTTCTCCATATAAATTAACAATGATAAAACCATAATGAAAGTGCAGGTTAGTTTTGTTTTAAAATTAACAATAAAAATATTTATCTTACATGAGAATGAAAGTAAACCCCTTTTTATTTATACAAACGCAATCTTAGTTGTAATATGATTAAATATAGAACAATGTTCCATACTTTATCATTCTGTGAGATCTAATTCATATTTTCAACTCATATATAACCCAGTGTTCTTTGCCTTGTAATACATAAAAAAGTCATTGTTTTTAGCTTTCTTTCCCTATAATCAAGAATGAGAATCTCATAGAACAGCTGAAGCACTGATTACCATAAAATGACAAAAGCATATGGTTCTAATATAGAAACACTGTCACTGGAGATGCAGCATTCTATTAGATTATTTCATTGTGTGACCTCTGAAGTGACTCAGCAATTTAAAATGTTCCCACTCTCAGCAAGTATTCTCTTGTCAGGGTGGACAGATATGCATATGAATATGGATTGGTGATAACAGAAATTCATGAATATTGTTGAATTTACAAGTAATTGAATGGATTTTGAGTATAAGATGTGAGAAACTTGGCTAAGATTCTGATGCTTATTCAAAGGTTCAAAACTAGAACAAACCAAGAGTAAACTTCATTTCTAAGAGCCACAAAAGAATGATCTTTTATTTGCTACAGCACAAATGCAAAAATTAAAAACTTTTGTAATTGTAAGCTAAAAATTAAAAAATATTATATGTCTGACACTGGGATGTACAAATACACTTTTTTTAATGCATTGATCTATGTATGTATCTATATGGACATGTAGATGTGTATTTATATGTGATCAGGTGCATTATTAGAAAAAATTAATCTTATGGCAACATATGTAGTCAATTAGTATTTGCAAAAGAAAGCAATTCATAAAACACTATATATCTTATTAAGCAGATTTAAAAACTTATGCAAAGCTAAAAAAAAAAGTCTTTTTACAACTTGCTGCATTTTTAGAATTAATTTTAAGAATTAATTTCAAGTAGATTTTCATTATAATTCAATAAATTTACAGCCCACTGCTGAAATAGTAAACAGCAGAAACAGATTCTAAATTTGAAATATTGAAATTATGACAACCCCTTAAAAAAAGCTGTAATGAAAAAAAATGTGTGGGAGGAGAAAATGAATTATTCACTTAAATTTACAGCTCTTATACAGTATGTAAACTAAGTAACAATTTTCCAAAAAGTTGCATATGAAAAAATGAAGTATTCAGCTGACATATTTTTCTCAAAATGAGAAGAGGCAAAGAAGCAAGCATTACAAAAAATTCGTCAAATTGGAACATGAAATGTTAACTTTTAACTCTGTACATGTATAGCATTTAAAAAATTCAAAAACAAAAAAATGTGACAATTCAAAAAATTTTATGAATTCAGTCTAATTCTTTTTTGAGACGAGGTTTGATGAAAAAAAGAAAATAAATAAATAAAAAGTTAAGAACCAGCATCAAGAAATTTTTTCATGTGTCAATGTTCAAATAACATCATTTTGATATTCTCTTTAGAAGAAAAAAATCAGCCCAGAAAAAGATATTAGAAGATAAAAAAAATGAAAATAAATTACAATGAACAAAGTGTATACTTTTTCTTGTCCTTTTTCAAACCAATTTCGACATAAATAAGATGTTAAGTGAAATGTAGTCTGTTATATTGACATTTTCTGATGTCATTGAGATTGATGATTATGATGCATTTAAAGATTGAAGAGAGTGAATCAGCAGGTAGGGAAAAGTACCATAACCAAATACTTTTCTTTTTTCATTCTAAAATTAAAAATAAGTTTTCCCTTTGGTCAACAAAACTATTTCTTTTCAAAAAAAAAAAAAAAAAAAAAAAAAAAAAAACATATTTAAATTCTTATTAATTTTTTATAAGGAAGACTGTTGTACTTTACAATAAATCTCAAGCATGTGCATACACTAAATTTACTATTTCAGAAAGTGAAAGTTATAGAGAATAGAGAATAAATATATTATTTATTACTATTTCTTCTGCTGTAAATTTCCTATTTTTCAGCTGCCACAGAAAGAGCTGTATTAGAAGCAATAGGAAAAGCAATTCTGACTTAAAGCTGTTCAAAATTATCTATAAAATTATATTTTGGTGATATATACAAAACAGATTTATTATAACTAAAGCAATTTATAATTTTCACAGCATTAAAAATTCCTTTTGGATTTATTTCAAATGTTTTCTGTAATAAGATTAATACATTTTTTTCTGCTTTTAAATTTATATCTATCTTTAATAAACTCAAAAATTTGTAACTTAATTTTCATTGCTAACTTTATAAGTTATATGCACAAATCATTGAAGTAATTCAAAAATATTTTTCTAATTTTGTTTAGCAGTAAACTTTTATAAATATACTGTATTTTGCAGTGTATAAAATCTGACTCTCAAAATCATCTTGCACTCTAAGTGGAAAATATCAGGCTTGGAGTTTATGAATCTTTTCAAATGGAATTTTGAGCAAGCTTAGGAAACCAATATATTTTATGCCAAACTTAGGATGTCTTTTATATGTCACAAAATATGATAAACTTTGTGTCTAGTAGATGCTGACCAAAAGTTTGAGAAATTTGAACACCAGATATAAGATTAACTTTTGTCACTAGCCTTTGGAAATTAGGCTACAAACAGCCAAGGAAACAACTTTGAGGGAGACCATGAAACAAGTAGCACCTTATAGTGTTTGATTTTCCCCCCAAGTACGAACTTAAATTGAATAGATTTGTCTATTAAAATAATATACAAAATATTTGTCAAATTTAGCTAATCAACAAATGAAGAGAAAATAATTAAAATAGAAAAAGAATTAATGTAAAAGCTAATCTATTTGCACCACGTATTTATTTAACAAAATAACAAAAACCATCATTCTTACTTATATTTCCAAGGCAAGAATATTATAGTGTATCAAAAGTATTTAAATTTTTTTCAGACCTTTATTTCAAAGTTTTTTCATGTAAATATCTATGATTCTGTTATATTATTAATATCATAATTATCAATATTAATGTTTTGTATCTTTTGTTTCAGGTGTTATAAATGTATTGAGATGCTGGCAATTTTTAGACATTATTTTAAATACGGTTTTAAAGCTAGTGAAGCTGTTCGCAAAAAGAAAATGAAACTATCTTACTGCCTAAAAATGGTTTCAGTGTTTTAAAGGAGTTTATCACTTGATATAAAGCTCAGAAATACAAATGATGGTTTGAAATACAAAGTAGAAAAAAAAAAAAAACCTAGTCATCAGCACTTCAAAAATTTCAGAGGAGCTGCGATCATTGAAAGGCATTGAACATTACATGCATTTAAAAAAAAAGAAAGAAAGAAAAGAAAAGAAATAAAAACATACACTTGATTTTAAAAATACTTGATGCATACGAAAATTTAAATAAATATTTAAAAAAAAATAAAAACAAAGGAAGCTTTATTGTAGAATATTTATGCAGTGATAGCAAAATGCTCATGCAATTTTCATGTAGTCTTCCAGTAGATACATGTTCAATTAAACTGCTTTGGTGAAGTCTTTTTTTTTCCATGGTCAAATTCCATGAACTTTTGGATAGCACCTTATATCATTGGGGCTTTTAACAAAACTGTTTAAAAAGAAAATTCTTCAAGGTCATTACTGTGAGAACTGTAATTGGTAAAAAAAAGAATTCTGGTTTGGATTGTGCCTTCAGATTTTCATCCCATATAATATTGCATAGATAAGCTATAAATAGCTGCCTATCTGGTGATGCTGCTTAAAAAATGAGATTGTAACAGGACACTAATTGAAAAGTATAGCCCTTAGTTCAGTGCTTCTCAATCTTTGTTCAATTACTCAAAAACAATCATCAGAAAATCCTTCTTTAGTAAGATAAAAAAAAGCTACACAGGTAGATTTCAATTATACTTATAAACTCTGGCAAATCAGCATTTCTTGTGGTATCAAGCTGAACTTTTGTAACAAAACAGTCCACTGTTTGAAATCCCTTTTTAACCAATAATGGTGGGTAATTTAATAATTTAATATTTGAGAATGCCTTCTATGGGTCTGATATGAACAAATATTTTTACATTAATAAGAGAGAAATAACTTCCCCCAAAATAGTGGTTATGTCACTGATCCTGATTGTGTCCAATTTCTCAGTAGAAATAGAAATCCAGCTTTTGACCAAAATTCTACCACAAAAAAAAAAAAAAAAAAAAAAAATAATTCTGGATAAAACCAATAGTAAAATAATCTCAGGAAAGGAATCTAGTAAGTAAAAAGGATGAATTAAATTATTAAAATAGATAAAAAAAAAAAAAAAAAAAACGAAGATGGGAAGAGGGAATGTTGATATAGGAAAGAGTACTGATTGATTTTAGGAAGAGTAATTGATTGCAAAATTTATTTCTTCTAGAACTTCCAGAAACTAAAAATGAGGCAATGAGATAGGCAGAAAAATTTAAATTGTTACCTTGAGACTTGAATTGAATCTGCTATGGCATGCACATAATTCTCAGTGAAATGACTCAATATCTTTGACCAAATGAAATCACACTTAATAATTTTGACAATCATTAGATTAATTGCTTTGTGGATACTGAAATGGATTCATGAAATTATTTGAAGATAATATAAAAAGGGACAAAAATTGGGAAAATAAGATTATTTTAAAGCCAGTCAAGATATTTCAGATAATCTCATAATCTGATGCTTACTGGTAGATTAAAAAATGTCCTTAATGATAACATTTTCAGAATATGTTAGAAAATTTTTATTATTTTAAATATTTTCTTTGCTTGAAACAGCATAAAAAAAATAATGTCTTTCATTATTATTAATTTTAAAAATAAAATTTAATAAATTTTATCATGATTTTTTAAAAATTCTACTCAAAGAGATTTCCAAGTCAGAGTTGTGACAGTAGGATTATTCCAAAAATATTTTCCTTACATTTGATAGCATTCAACTTTTAGATATTTGTTAGACAACACAAACTTTGGAACAAGGCCATATTTGTAAAGTCTTCAATGAAGAAAAACTATTAACTATTTGTGATATTACAACTCTAAGTACTTATCTTAAACAATGGTATCTAATACTAATTATATTGACCAAAATGCTAATCTAAAATGTAGTCCTTATTTTCAACACTTTATAAATGCTGGAAAGCCGGTAACATGCGAAAATGAAAAAGTGATCTTGTTATATAGATAATGGGGTAAGAAAAAAAGTACCACAATTTACAATTCTGACTTTGCATTAAAATTGTTAATCAATGAGATTGTTTAACCCATTACTGCCTCCTGTAACATGTAACATTAATTGTAAAAATTAAAAAAAAAAGAAAAAAAAAAAGGTATTAATTATAGATTTCTACTTAAAAACCCCCTATTGATCACTCTCTCACAAAGGAAACAATGAACATTAACGGGTTGATATCCAAGTTTCTGCTACATTCAAAAGTCAAGGATTGACAAAAAATTCAGTAATATTTGAAATACAACCATAAAGTATAATACAAAAAGTGTGAAATAAAACAAATTCGGCTGATTTTAATTTGATAGGTTTCTGAATATCCCTGATCCATTCTTGCTTTCTTTATTTGGATAGAGTATATAGTGATGACTAATTTTAATAATCTCCTTTTGTAAATACTGAAAGGACAAGTTTCTAATTTTGAGGAGACAATAGGAATAGATTATTAAATTATTCTCTAATGGTAACTGAATGAAATAGGGGAAAAAAGATCAGAGATTATTTGGTATCTTCAACCAACTTTTAAGTCTACTTTCACAGTAAAAAAAGACTTAAAATAGTAGTGAGGAATATATGTAGATTCCACAGTAATAATTCACATTTCTTTCTATTCAAATAGAAACTGACATCGGAAAGGCCTTTAACTGTTTTTGGTACAAAAGAATTTATTATAGCAATTTTGTGTCTCTTAAAAAAGATTATTAGAGCAAATAGATCAAAATATTGCTTAGAAATAAAAACCAACTTTCCTTATTGATATTAAAAAAAAAAAAAAAAAAAAAGCTGGAATTAGTAAGCACAAACTGGACAAGCAATTAGTTAATCTGAGAGATTAATTCAACTGGATAACATTTCCATTGCAAGATTTAAACTTTGTGAAGCATCATCTCATTTGTAGGTAGACATTTTTTTTTATAAAATCAAGTTCTTGAAACATTAACTATGCAGTCTGAAAAAGAAAAAAATGCTAATATACAACTCTACTTTCAAATAACTTACCCACTCCACCAAATATCCAGTGAATAATCCTAAATTTCAAAATTTGGTGACACAAAGAAACTAATAAAATCAATACATGCAAAAGAATGGTACAATAACGGAAGGAAAAACCCGCCAATTTCTACACAATATAAACAAGAACTTATGTTGAAATATGTTCTGATTAGTCTTATAATATCTAACCTCTGCAGAATCACACACCAAATAAAGGATGCTTGGTCTTGCAAATGAGCATCAATGAATTCTAAAAAAAAAAAAAAAAAAAAAAAATAATAAATAAAAAAAAAAAAAAGAGCTAAAAAACCTATAAGAATAAATGATTTGCCAGCAAATCAAACATCTTTCTGGGAAACAACTCCATTTGTCTTCTTTTTTTTTTTTTGCACTGACCAAAATGTGTTAGAAAGACAAAGTAAGTGTTAAACAAAGATATTTATATTAATTAATCAAAAATGAAACGAAACTGTAGAACCATTGCCTTAGGCAACAAATAAATCAGAAATGTTAATTCTTATAGAAATGGGAATTTTGCATTTCAGATAATGTATTATAAAAGTCTAAGAAGAAGTTATGTTTTATTTTTAAATATGTGACCTGTTTGGTAGAATCAGCTAAAAGATCTTTAGTAAATTCACTTTCAGCACAAAAACTGTCACTAAAAAAATAACAAAACAAAACAAAACAAAAAACAGTAAATGTTCATAAGTACAACTTCACAATGAGGGATAAATAATAAGCAATACGAACAGAAATAAAGAATTCCTAAAGATCAACATCTGAAAGAGTATAACTTGTGATGCTGATGACAGTTTGTACTAAGGAAGAAATCATATGCACATTATAAGAAGCATGCAATAGACCCCCTATCAATGAGTGCATTTATGGTCGAGTAGTTTGATCCAATACTTATTCATCTCAACCACTCAATCGGCATCCCCGGTCCCCACCTTTTTTTCAAAATATTTAATGATGAAGCTAAATGAAGAAAAACAGATTCATGCCTTTCCTAATGGAATCATTTTTAAGTGAACACTCTTGAACCAAAATTCAAACTGTCAATTCCATTTTCTGTGCTGATAACAATTACCTTCTACCTCCATATTTAATTCATGCAGAAATACACTCTTCTTATTGTATGTGCACATCAATACTATTGGCTTTGCCTCCATTTTGTTTCTTAAAGAAAGTTATATTTCTTATTAAGAGAATAAATATTTAATCATTTTTTTTAATTTGTTTTTTTCACACTAGTTAAATTTCCAGACTACAGACTTGTATTATAAAGATGAGAATTCATTTATCAAATGAAACATGTCTATTTTAGATAAGTACAGTTTGACAGTCTGAATTTGTTGCTTATAAAGCAAATCACAGCAGGAGAACTTGGAAATGGCATAGAATTCCTTTGGAATGAATGTAATTTGGTGGTTGTTAAGAATTTAATATTGCTGTTCAAATCTCCAACCCTGCAATGCGCACACACACACACACACTATATAATAAAAATAACTAAAATCAGAAAGAAATAGTAATTTGATCCAAAGAGAACAACATTTTTGAATTACAAGCTATATAAATGAGAAAGTGTAGGGATGTGTGTGTGTGTGTGTGTGTGTACACACACACACACACACACACTATCTCTCTCTCTTTATATATATATATATATATATATATATATATATATGCCACATACTGAGAGAATGATATATTTTTAAATAAGTTAAAAGTTCACAAAATGAAAAATTATCAATCTTTTTGCGAAGTATTTTCTTCTAAAATTGCAGTGGTATTTTTGTATTTTTTGCAAAAAACCCCCAAAAAACAAAAAAAAAAAAAAGATAAATAAAAAAAAATAAAAAAAAAAATAACCTGCTCTCTGCTATAACAATCAATAGTGAAATGCAATGGATTTCATTGAAACACTTAACCAGACTTTTTACTGAAACAAAAATGTTTCCATGACAAAAAAAGAAAAAGAAAAATGAACCATTTCAACAAAGATGAAAAAAAAAATCTGTTCTCTTGTTTCTGGTAGAATTCCATTTGTATTTTTTTTTTTCTGTTGAAACAATTTTGGTGAATTTCAATTTGCAGTTTTTTCTTGCTGGTGTATTCTTATTTTCTCTTATTTTTGTTGAAGAAAAAAAAATTTCTTTCTTTCACTCTCCATCCCCCCCTTAGTCTCTTTCCTCCCTCTCTTTTTCTCTTTCAGGAAAAAAAAAAAAAAAAAAAAAAAAGAAAAGTACCCTTTTATAATGTCTTCCACTGTTGCTTAGCAACATTGAACTGTATGACAGAAACAAACAATTTATTTTTTAATGTTTGTTGTCAAAAAAAAAAAATGAGCAGCAAGACTTTTCTTACTATGGCTAAAAAAAAAAAAAAGGAGAGCGAGAGAGTGGGGGAAAATATATTATCATTCGTGGTGACAGGGGAAAATTAAAAAAGAAAAGGAAAGTGAAAAAAAAAAAAAATTGTTGCTTATCCATTGAATAAAGAAAAGATTAAAAAGGACAATGAGAAATGATTATCTCCCTTGTGTCAATTGTCTGCCACCAGAGTATAGTGGCAGTGTGGAAGGGCTGGAGAGTTTGACATCAATGTTCTTCCTCTTTCTCTGTGCATTTATTTACCACCTCTTGGATCTTCCGCATACAGTTGGAACTGACATTCATTAAGTCAAATTTAAAGAGACCATTCTCTACAAAGCAGTTGGTATCTTCAGATGCCAAGTTTGCCACTTTCTGTACAAGTTCTCTGTTCTGTGAAGCATTAATAATGCTCATTATCTTGCAGAGGATTTTCACTTTATACCCATTTTGTGCAACTTGCTCCAGTTCTTCTGGTGTGAACTCCTCCTCCACCTCCTCTTCCTCAGACATAGGGTCACTGTTACTATCCTTCTGCTCTTTAGAGGAGTTCATCAAGGGTGATGACTCTGGGGTCAACCGTAAGCTGCTACTTTCATTCCGGTCAGAATCATCGCTGTCAAGAAACTTTTTGTCTGAATCCATATCATGCAGGTTACTGTTCTGTCCATCTGTTAAACACAAATCTGAGATGGTATTGCTTTTTGTCTCCTTGCTAGTATTCTGACTTTTCAAAGAATCAGAGTTCTTTGTGTTTTTCCCCTCGTTGCCTGTAGTATCTCGTGCCTTTTCGTGTTTATCTTTCCGAGAATCCTTGCTTGATTTACTGTTCTTTTCTGAAACATCTTTGTTTTTTGTGTCTCGATCTTTGGTGTCCTTTGACCGATTTTCCTTGGCAGATTTTCCTTCTTTTGATGACTTTCCATCTTTTGTTTGCTTTTCATGTTTCCTTTCCTTTGGCGTGAGATTTCCCGATAGGAATGAGCTGTCCTGATTTGCCTCTGGCGACTTCATCTCTTTCTCCTCCTTGACATGTTTGCTTTCTTTTACATCTTTTGTTTCTTTCGGTGACTTTATAGAATCCTTTGGGGACTTGGAGTCTTTGCTGTCCTTTGAAGTTTTAGAGTCTTTAATCTCTTTAGGTGATTTGCTTCTTGGGGACTTAACATCTTTTGCATCTTTCACACTCTTACTATTGTCTTTATTCTCTTTGCTTCCTTTATTGTCTTTGTCTTTAGTAGATTTACTTTCTTTTTCTTTTGGTTTGCTCTCCTTTGAGTCTTTTTGCTTTGAATCTTTTGAGCTTTTATCATCTTTGTCCTTGTGTACCTTGCTTTTATCTTTTAATTCCTTCTTCACTTTATCCTTTGAATCCTGACTTGTCTTGGAATCTTTTACTTTTTGTTCTTTGTTCTCATTTTTTTTTTCATCTCTATCTTTGTGGTCCTTTGTGTCTTTTGATTTCTTAATGTCTCGGGATTCCTTCCCTTCCTTCTTCGCCTTCGCTTCCTTTTTGCTGTCCTTCTCTTTACTCTCCTTCTTTTCCTCCTTCAATGAATCTTTGCTGCTTTCCTTTTTTTCCTCTTTTATGCTCTTTGTCTTCTTATTCTCAGTATCGTTGTTACTGTCATTGCCATTGCCACTTGTTGACAACTTGCGTTTTTCACCAGAGTTTCCCTCACTCTTGCTTTTTGAACTCTGCTTGTGAGATGAAGATGTCTTGCTTGCCGACTTGCTTGAGGACGAGTCCTTGTGGCTGTCTGATGATATGCCAGATATCTGGCTACCACATGAGTTAAAAATATCGTCTTCATCCATGCCGTCATCATCATCATCACTATAAGCCAGAGCTTGTACTTTGTATGGTTTCAAAGTCGTTGATTCAACATTGGAAGGTGAGCTTGTGCTGCTAAAGTCGCTAATGTCGCTAAAGCTATCAGACTTATCCTCTTTCTCTTTAGCTTGATGCATCTTGAAACTGTCATCTTTATTTCCGATAATAGCATGTGGTGCCTTGTCCTTCTTATCGGATTTTCCTTTCTCCTTATCTTTATTAGAATGTGATTTGTTCTTGTGTTTTTTCTCTTTGTCTTTGCTTTTGTGTTTATCTTTGTGTTTATCTTTTGACTTGTCTTTGCTTTCATTTTGCTTGTCGCTTACTTTGCATCCAGACAAATTGATGTTCAATTTAATCTTTTTTCTTTCAACTTCTTCAACTGTTGAGGATTCCAGAGTTCGTTTGGTTGACTCCTTTGGTGACATTTTGTCTTTGCTGCTGGACTTGGGCTCCTTTGATGCAATACTTCCACTTGATGGCAACATTTTCTGTTTCGGTTTGCTCTGAAGGATAAAAATGAGGAGAGCAATTATGTAAAATATTGAGAACAAAACTTGGAGATTAAAAAACAAAACAAAACAATTGACTTTGAATCAGAGAGAAAGAAAAAAATATCTAAAAAAGATGAAGGATATTCTAACATACATAGTGCTACTCAAACATTATGTGCCATTTGAACAGATTCATTAATCTGCTCATCTGTTAAGTCACCCAGTATTTCCCAGGTCTCAAAAATCAATTCATAGTTTCATTTTCTGATAATATTTTTCTTTCTTTGAGGAAGCTGTTTGTCATAGGTTTCCCAAAACTTTTGGATAGTACCTCACATGTAGATCATGTTGCTTCTTATTCTTTTATACAACTAATCATTCATTCTAATACAGAGTTATCAGTGATCAAACAAAACCTCCATGTACAGCCTTGAAAACAAGTTATTAAGAAAAATAAAGAAACCATTAATGACATAAAATTCAAGATGACAAAAAATATACATATAAAAAAAAAATTACAAAAAGTGCTAAAAGGGAAAGGTTAATAAAGATGATTGATTGATTGCATTTTATGTCCCTTCAAACTCTTGTGCGTTATTTAGAGCCAAACTGATTATGTTGTAAACTTATTTTATAGGTGGTCAAGTATGGATGACAGTAAGTTTTAAAGTTCTTCACATATGTTTGAAGGAAAATTTTTCACAAGTATGATATAGAAATTTTATTGTTAATCAGGTATGGTTGAAAAGAAGTTTTATTGTTAATCAGGTATGGTTGAAAAGAAGTTTTATTGTTAATCAGGTATGGTTGAAAAGAAGTTTTATTGTTAATCAGGTATGGTTGAAAAGAAGTTTTATTGTTAATCAGGTATGGTTGAAAAGAAGTTTTATTGTTAATCAGGTATGGTTGAAAAGAAGTTTTATTGTTAATCAGGTATGGTTGAAAAGAAGTTTTATTGTTAATCAGGTATGGTTGAAAAGAAGTTTTGTTAATCAGGTATGGTTGAAAAGAAGTTTTATTGTTAATCAGGTATGGTTGAAAAGAAGTTTTATTGTTAATCAGGTATGGTTGAAAAGAAGTTTTATTGTTAATCAGGTATGGTTGAAAAGAAGTTTTATTGTTAATCAGGTATGGTTGAAAAGAAGTTTTATTGTTAATCAGGTATGGTTGAAAAGAAGTTTTATTGTTAATCAGGTATGGTTGAAAAGAAGTTTTATTGTTAATCAGGTATGGTTGAAAAGAAGTTTTATTGTTAATCAGGTATGGTTGAAAAGAAGTTTTATTGTTAATCAGGTATGGTTGAAAAGAAGTTTTATTGATTAAGAATTTTTTTGTTTGTGTAAACACTTAAACATTTTTCTTTATTATCTTTATTTTTTTAATTTTTAATTTTATGGTAAAGTCCAATCTTTTTGACAAATTGCAGTATGTTATCTGGTTTAATGTTTTCAAAAGTTCTCTAAGATTGTTCATTCTGTAATACTTGTTTCAGATTTGCGAGAAGATGCAACATTTCAACAGTATGTGCTCGACCATATATGACTGCTGATGGGTGGAATTTCATTTCTCAATAAATGTGTGAGTAATATGTGTATTTCCAATACAGAATCTAGAAGAGAACTGCCTCATCTCTTCTTTCAGTAGCCACAGAAACATTCACTGAGATTTTGAGGATGAAATAAATAAGATTCATTTATATTTTAAGGTGTACATGAGTATAGGGAAGATACAGTGAAATAAAAAAAATGTTCCCACATTTTGGGCTTTCTGGAGGCTTTTTTTTTTTTTTTTAAGGAGATTCTTCTTTTTCTTTATCTGATTTTTCAGCGAAATTATAATTTTTTATTTTTTGTTTTCTTGCTGCTATTTTTATTACAATTGTTGTGTAGAAAGATGAATGACATTATCTAGGCTAATGGATGAAGATGTACTCATCCATCCACTATGAGTAAAACTGCTGCTCATAGGAATGATTGTATGCATTGCCACACTGAACTATGGTAATCTCTATTACTGTATTATTAATCCATGCCTCCCATGTTATTAAACCTGTTCTTCACTCAACCTTTTATTCCTACTGTTTCCTTACAGTATTATTAACCAGAACTGCAAGTATTACATAAACTTGATAACAAGGATTCAGAAATGACTTTTAGAAAAATAATAATTGTACCATTGTAAGGAATTTTGAACTCATGTCAACCAAGGATTGGAAATAGGCTTGTAATATGGAGAACTTTGAAAACGTGGTAAAACAGTTGTAGCAGAAGCAACAACAAATACTGGAACACCAGACAAAGATGTTGGAAGCAATGTTACAAAAACCAAATGAAACTAGTACTAGTTTCATTCACTCCTGATGCGATCACAAACTCTATTGGAAAATTTTTATATAACCCTGAAGGAGGTGTTATGTTTTAGTTGGATTATAGTACAAAGAATATTTCATAAAAGATTACCAGATAAAAAAAGAAGAAAGGTATGTTTATATTTAAGGAAATTGTGTCCATTAGAGCACAAAAAATAGTGTAATTACATTTTACCTGAAAAAAAAAAAAAAATAAATAAATAAATAAATAAATAAAAAAACAAATATAAAAAAAGGAAATACTATGTTTGATGAAACTGTTAATTTTGTCTCAAATTTTAAATGAAAGGAGTTCCCTATTTTATACACTCTGGCAATGCCTAAAACTGACAAAAAAAGCTGGTATTGTCAATCACAAATGTGAAAAATTTAAACTGAACAAACTATCCCTAGGTATATTTAAATGTGAAAGTGTTAACTTTGAATAAAGATGCAGAAATTTGTTCTTGCATTTTAACAAAACTTGAGCATGACCCAAAATTAACCTTTGAGACAGTGCAAAGAATTATAAATGATTCTAAATTTAAGACATGATATTGAGAAAATTGTAGGAAGGAATATTGAAAAAATGCAGACAGTGTGACCAAAGGGATAAAAAAAAGAAGAAAAAAAAATAATGACTACACAAAACCTGTGTTACACTGGAGGAGGATTTCATTTTAAGGTGGGTGGCTTGTTAAAAAATAATAAGTGTTTCCAATGTGGGAGACTGGGTCATAGACAAAGTCATTACAAATGAAAGCAAAGGAAAAAACGTAAGACATTTTAATACAGTAAAAGTTATATTGACAACTTAAAATCTGAATTGAGGCCCAGAACAGAAAATTTGTGATGGTTAAAGTGAATAACATTGAAGTAAAAACTTCAATTGGACACAGGCAGCAACATTAATTAATGAAGAAACTTGGAAAAATATTGGTGATCCTACAATAATGCAAACCAAAAAAATTGCATGTGGCATCTCAGGAAAAAAAAAAAATGTTTTCTAGGCTAAATTGCATGTAATGTCACATGTGCTGGTAAAACTTTAAAATTAAAGGACTTGTATTAAAAAATAATACATTGAACTTATTGGACACAGATTAGATGAAACTATTCAATTTGTGGATTTTGCCTGTAAATTTGTTTTGGAAAAAGTGAATTGCTTCTCCTTCAATACAAGTATGATGATTGAAAGTTTTTCTAAAAGAATTAAAAAAGAATTTTTCTACAGAGTTCTCCAAAGGTCTTAGAAAATGTACAAGGGCAAAGACAATTTTTCACTTAAAGGCAAATGTAATTTCTGTAGCTTTAGATGAAATTAAAATACAATTCAAGAATGAGGACTACATTTTTAAAAATGATGAATGACGTAAAAGTGAGAAAGAAAAGAAAAAATAAACCAGGTGTTACTGAAAATAAGTCTTTCATTTGTGATAAAGTACTTATGTATGCTGAAAGAGTAGTAATTCCTGTTTCTTTACAAAAAAGAATTTTAAAGCAGTTTCATGTTGGACCAGAATGTCCAACATGAAACTGCTTTAAAATTCTTTTCTTTCTCACTTTTATGTCATTCATCAATGTCAAGAATGAAATCTGTAACTAGAAGTTACGTATATTGGCCTAAAATGGACTAGGATATTCAAAATTTGGTTAAGTCATGCAGAGTTAATATTCTAGCAGTAAAATTACCACCCGTTATCAACACTTGCTAAATACTGATAAACCTTGTTCTAGGTTGTATGTTGATTACGTGGACCCTTTGATTGGTGCATATTACTTAATTATCATTGAGTTTTTCAAAATGGACTGAAATATTTAAGTGTAAAAGACCTACTTCCACTGTAAGTGTAAATTTTCATAAACTGTTTTACAGATTTGGAGCTCCAGATACTATAGTGTCAGATAATGACATGCAATTTACTGAGTGACTTTCAAAATTTTTGCAAATACCATGCAGTTGAGCGTTAAAAAATCAAATGAAGAGGAGATGGAAAAAGTAATGCTTCAACAGATTTTAAGAGTTTATAAATGGACCCCCTAACCTTACTACTGCAATGAGGATGTTACCAGTGGAACTAATGTTTGTCAGGAAAACTAAATCTGTTTGACAAATTACGACCTGGAAGAAAAATAAAAAGTTAGTGCATTATGTAATCAATTATAAAATATTTCAATGCTTCAGGAGTTACAAGGCAAGAAAGGAAAGTGGAGAAGATAGTAAAATAGTAAATTGCATTGACATGATGATGTATATGGTACAAGATCAAAATTGGTGACTGGGTCATTCCATGTCAATTCACCAGGGCATTACACCCAACGACACCGAATTACTTGAAATTTGGCACAAATGTTCACCTTCATGAGTTAGAAAAGTATGCCAAATTATTTTGTACTAGACTTTACCGTTCCAATTTTAAGGGGGGGGGGTGTATAATTTTCTTATTTTGCCTCTAAATTAAATTAACGTTGCCGAATCTCAGTGTTTTTTAAAAAAATTAAAGAAAAATACTTCAATATTTCTGAAATTTGGTATGTAGGGCAAATAAGAAGTGTAGAATCCAAATATTTTTAACTGTTTTAAGCCTACACTTGATAGAAAATTTTATTTTACTCACCCAAATACATGACCCCAAAATCAACAACTTTTCACCTATATAGCTTACGGTCAGTCTATCGAAAATACGTCCTCTTCAATTTTCATAATATTTTTTGCTAACATCTACAATACCTGCTCAAGTTCACCAAAAAATTTTTTGAGGGTTTTAAGTCTACTTTAGATGATATGACCTTGCCAAGTTTAGAGATTTTTCCTATGTATGTTCAGGATTTCCAAGAAAGATTATAATTAAAGACAATCATCCTAATGCTCCATGACCTCTAAAATGTTGATATTATGCTAAGTAATTTCTTAAACTATTCAATAAGATATATTTTTTTTTAAAATTAAAACAAATTTAAATATATTTTGCAGATAATCTATCAGTACAAAAAGTAATGTCTTTAAAAAGCAGTAAACATTGCCTCATGTATGATAATCAACAGTGCATAGAAAATTTGTAGATGGCACTTAATAAATGAAGTTAAAAGAAATTCTTTCTGTTTGTGTTTCTTTTAATTTTATTTTGGTAAATTATTTTCATGAAACAAAAAAAAACATTTGATTTTTTTCATTCTCAAAAAAGTCATAAGATAAATGTGAATCTTTAAAACACTCTAAATTTAGCAGGGTTATATCTTCTAAAATAGACTTGAAACTCTCACAAAATCTTTTGGTGAACTTGAGCAGGCATTGTAGATGTTAGGCAAAAAATATTATGAAAATTGAAGAGGACATATTTTCGATAGACTGACTGTAAGCTACAGAGGTGAAAAGTTGTTGATTTTGGGGGTCATGTATTTGGGTGAGTAAAATAACATTTTCTACCAAGTGTAGGTTTGAAACAGTTAAATATTTGGATTCTACACTTCATATTTGCCCTACATACCAAATTTCAAAAATATTGAAGGTATGGTATGGAAGGATTTTTCTTTAATTTTTAAAAAACACTGAGATTCAGCAATGTTGTGCGGCCTTAATTTAGAGGCAAAATAGGAAAATTATATACCCCCCGCCCCCCCCCCCCTGTTAAAATTGGAACGGTAAAGTCTAGCACAAAATAATTTGGCACACTTTTCTAAATCATGGAGAGGAACATTTGTGCCAAATTTCAAAGTAATTCAGTATCAGTGGGTGCAGATTTCAACTTTTTGCTGGTGTTTTGACATGGAATGACCGAAAAGAAAAAGCATTTATACCAATTAAATAAAAACTCAGTTTACCTATGAAAGTGCTGTATGATACTTTTGACTTGCCAGCTCCAATTATAAATTACCTCAACACACCATCTTAGTAAAAGAAAAAGAAATCCAAAGAAAGTACTGGAAGTGAAGCCCTAAAGGGAGAAAATATGTATTCAAAAGATAATGTGTATCTTAAAAAGGAGGTGCTGTGTAGAAAGACAGCTAACCTTTTGCACACCAATGGTTGAACATGGACTTGTCATTGGCTACGAGTAGAATGTCTACTCAGAGGAACAGCCATTGCAAGTGGGTCACAAGACATAGTGCTTGAGTCGTACACATTAATGCACTGAACTATGGTATTCTCTATTACTGTATTAATAATCCATGTCTGTCATGTGATTAAACCTGTTCTTCACTCAACCTTTTGATCTAGTATTTCCTTACAGTATTATTAACCAGAACTGTGAATGTTATATGAACTTTATGGCAACAATTTGGAAGAAAATAACTCCAGACAACAATTAAACTTGCATCTCATATCACAAGAGTCTGCTATGTCCTTGAGCAGTAACTATGTCAACTTGGTTACCAAAACAACTGTACCATATCTTTCTTTACCTATTCATGTCACTTTATATTTTTGCTGACTCCCTCAGGATAGTATTTTAAATTATCCGAGGCACTGTAAATAAAGTATTTTCATTATTTAACCCAAGTAGTATTTTTGTCTTGTCTAAAGAAAAAAATCATGAAAATACAAAAATGTTAAATAATAAATCTTACATAACTGTTCTGTAAGGCAGGCTCTCAAAGATCTATGTGTCCTATTTAACAGTCACAGAATAATGACCCAACTGTTATGGCAAAATCAGAAGAAATTTAAAAAAACAAAAGCAAACAGTATTACATCTAATACTACAAGTAAATAAAGAAACAACATGGCAGTATTGGGAAGATTAGTAGAGAAGGAAATATAGTTAGATGGTAAATTTGTATGAATGATGCTGCTGCCTTGGTATAATCAGAAAAGTGCAGTTATGGCAAGACAAACACTCAAGGATAAGGCAGTTCAAGTTCAAATCTTGATAAGTTTATTTGTTTTATTTTCAATCTTCCTTGACAGAACAATTAGAATGATAAATCAACTACTTTTGCAAGCTACAATTTGAAAGACATTTCACAGACATTTAAAATACATTCAATTTGTGCAGCAAGAAAAATGTTTCAAAATTACCTTGATTGTTCCATTAGATTTATTTTTCTTTGCATCTCCTCGTGCAGGTGTTAATGCAAAATAATCAGGGCCAGGCAAAGGTTGTACAGAAGGCACCTAGTAAAATATAAGAATTACACATTCAAACCGTATGTGTGTGTGTGTGTGTGTGTGTATGTATATATATATATGTATATATGTATATATATATACATACAAAGAGAGAAAACAAATAAAATGTAGATATATGTCAATAGAGAGGCATTAAAAAAATACTTACAGCACCAGCCTTCAATAATTTTTCCTTAAATTCTTCAGTTGGATTTTGAAATGTCAATTTCTCACATCTAGAATTATAAACAGGTGGTGCTCCAAATCCTTGAAGGAAGAGGTCATAATCGAAACGAATTTTTTTTGGCTCTTCTTTATTCTTAAAATAAAGTTCTACTGGCAAGACAAATCCAGCATAGCCAGATTCACAAACTTGATAAGGAGCATCTTTAACAACTGAAAAAGAAAAGAAAATATACTTAAATCAAAATTAGATGCTACATATACAGAGTACCTGTTTCTTTTTTTAACATTTTAAGTATTTCAAATCAGAAATTCAATCTGTTCAGTTTTGTTGTTTTTAACTGACAATATAATTTAACTTCACATACTATCCAGTAAAAAGTAACAGGTCACAAATTCTCTAAGTTTGTTTAAAAGTTTTAGTAACCTCTAAAAGGGAGTGCAGAAAAGGTCATAACTTGGCCAAGAAGAGAATGATTTAGAATCAAATGTACATGCTATTCTACACATTCATTCCAAAGTTATAAGACATCTGGCACATTATTTGTCAAGTTTCATTAACCCTTTCAAAAGGATTCTGATCTTTCATCATTGAAATATTAACCAGCTGATGCTATTAAGTTCAATCCTTTGAAATTTCTTTGCTTGCAAATTACATTCAAAGCTTGAAAACAGAAAATAGTCTAATTGAGCAGGGTCTGATGTGCAAAGTGTATGATCTATGCATTAAAGCTCCAAATTTTTCCAAAAATGAATCTTTTTACCAACTCTGTAAGCAAATGTAGTTTTGCAATAAAAGAGAACACCTTTTGCCCAACACCGCAAATTGCTACGTAACCAAAACATCAACCTGAAAACTTTAGTCATGTTCTTAAATAGCCTTGTCAGGTTGACTTTCATATGGTTGCAATGCATGGCACCAAACTCATTCAGAAATATCTAAACTGTCAGCTGTATACAATTGCTTCCTGAGATTAATGGTGAAAAAAAAGGCTTTGAGTGACTGAAGCTTGGTAAAAATCATACTTCTTAAAACATTCCGAACTAGCAATACAGAATCACAAAGAACAGAAATCATATCAATGGAGGACTATCAATGGCAGCCAGTTATGTGCCATGCGTGATACACACTTAAGCGATCATGTAACTTTCAATACATGATTGACAAGGCAGATTTTTTCCTGCAGTAGGTTGCCATTTCTTTCTGCAGTAGACCAGTTGCCAGCCAAGGCTACAGAACCTGGTCTGTCCTGCTATTTACCCATAGCTGGGGGAAAGAAGGGGATTCATACCTTTCACAAGGGTATTAGCACGTAAGTGAATGTAATGGATTTGGCTGGAATTTGAACTCGGCTCTCCGATTCCTCAATCCAAGCCGTTATCCATTACTCCACCATAGCAAAACCTAAAATGGAGAGCACATGTAACTTGCAGAGAGAATAATGATATAATCAAGATGTTAACATTTCACACTATTTCAAATACTGGAAAGAGTGATAAAAGTTAATGGACTTGAGAAGCCTGATTTCCTAAAAATGTGTTTTAAGAGAAAGATTTTATAAATTTCAATTGAAAGTGGTACTAGTTGCTCGGTTAATGAATGCCAAATGTTTCCTTATAGGGAAAAGGCTAATATTATCATTATTATAGTTTCCCTTATTTATTTATTTTTCAATCCATCCTTTAATTGGCATAACAAGTTATAGTAATTTATATTAACTGTTTGGCCTTTCAGAAGCAAAGTTATCAAACATATTCTATTCTCAGCAATTTTATAATTTTAAACTTAATAGTGATTAAATTTGGATTTTAAAATTGGTAATTTTTACTTTTAATATCAAATTTTATCATATAATTTAATAATTATTGGTTAGAATAAATTCTTTTTTAATATTACCCTTATTTTAAAGATCTGAATAGCTATTATAACATGACTTTGTTATCAAGCTTTTTGAATTCTCCTATACTTGTATTTTGATCGATCATTCTAGCTTTTGTAACAATGTTTTACCCGTGCAAATGATCGTTAATTAATTTGAAACTTTTAAAACCATTTATTTTACATTCAACATCATCACTTGATAAGAGACCGGAGGTGTTGAAACAAGATGGCTATTTTTGTAGTGATTTTATAACTTTTATGTTATAATTTTTTAAATAAATAATATATATATATATATATATATATATATATATATATATATATATATATATATACACACACACATATATATTGTGGCCATGATCCAAGGTTTTCCTGCTGACTTTTGAGTTTTGAATTTCTTTGACCATGGAGAACCATAGTGCCACGACTACTGTAGGGCCTGCTGTTTAGTTTCCAGGTTTTAGTGGCATAACCATATTTTATCAGCAATGACAAGTTGTTTCAAAAACATTATTACTAGATTGCTGAAGATGAAGCAAAATCAATCTGGAGATATTGTTTTTAGTTAGCATTTGAACATTTTGGCACTCACTTGTCCAGCAGCTCCTGCATACCTAATTGTTCATGAATTATAAACCTAAAATAATCCCTGGATATCTCTAGTTTCTCAGCAATTCTTTTAGCAAAGATTTGTCTATCAGCTCAAATTTGGTTATGAACATAATCAGCAATTTCAGTAGTTGATACTATGTTAGCACACACCACTTCACAGTTAAGTATGATGGGCACTTTTCACCCAATGTTTGCATGAAGTACTTATGGATTTCCTTCTAAAGGAAGAACAACTTCATGATAACTTAAATTTCAAACTTTCTATTGATATGGTTCAGTCAGTGATCAGAAACAAGGAACCCATAAATTAGCACTTTACAATATAAAAGAACACTCTTTCCAGCTACAGTAACAAAATAATGTTCAGACTTGAGGAAATGGGTCAGGATGAGAACATTTTAGCACACTCTTTTACTTCATCTTGATACAACTGTTTTTTTTTGGGTTTTTTTTTTTTTTAAGTATGAGATAATTGTTTTTGGCCATAACCCATCACAATTTTGTCTACATGTCAAATTTTACAAAGAAATTACTGCTAGGGGCTGATAATAACTTATAATAGATTACAATATCACTGACAGAATATTTTTATATATAAACACAATTTTAAATTGCACATAATTTACAAAAACAAAAAAAAATTATTGTTTATACTACAGCTTAGTCTTTTTTTCTTCTTCTAAGAATTGATCAAATAGAAAGTAGAAAAAGGATTGTCAGATTGTCAGGAAGAAACTCAAAAGGAAGGCTTATTTTAGTTTATCTTAACAATGCAGTGCACAATCCTATCTCCAGTAGGAAAATGCACAGTCTGTATTTGTCTCCCCTCCTTCAATTTCTATTGATTTATACCTTGATTTAAGACTTCAAAACATTTTTTCAATATATATATACATAAAAAATGTCATTAAGATTGGTGGAGGGGAGGTTAACCAGCTTATTTGAGAGTTATTTTGCATTACAGACCAAGAAAGAGTGGCAAAGTTTAACCTTTCTGCCAGAAGGAAAAAAATGTTGTGTCAAAAGGATGATATTTTTCCCTTGACACCACTATAATTTTATACTCCCTTCACTCTCTTGGCAATGTTTATTATTTTAAAAATATGATTAGAATTTTAATAATAAATTTAAAACACTGATTGATCGTTTATTGATTCACTAAAAAATGAGCATAAATGAAAGAATGCTCGAAACTTAATAAAAACAAAGTTTAATTGTCAAAATTGTTATGTCATTATCAAGAGGAAAGACCAAAGGACATTTTGATTATTAAATTATATTTTTTTTCTTTTTAGAACATAAAATTTTTTTAAATGAAAAATTAATTTTTCTTACATCAGTCAGGGGCCAAAGATTAGTAAAGGAAATGTTAGCATCTTTTTTTGCAGTGAAAACACATTGATTTGGAAATTCTTGCAAAAATCAAATAATTGCTGGATTTTAATGAAAAGTTCAAGACTTATTCACAAATGAATCATTTTTTCTTTTCTTTTCTTTTTTTGTAAAACAGAACCCCCAATTACTGAAAATCTGCTTGGAATCATAAAATAAAAAATACAATAAAACTCAGACATTATTTAATTAGAAAAGCTATTAATTGCTTTTATGAATAAAACATATCATGGGCAGTATTTGTCTTAAGAAAAAAAATATTTTTGATGAATGATAAATTTTTACAAAAATTTTTTTCATTTTTTTTTTTTAAATTTTAATTAGAATAATTTATAAAGTTTTAAATCTTTTAAATTTCTGTACTAATTTGTAGCAGTTAGCTGATATTGTTATTAAATAAAAACTATGTTTATTAATTATAAATAGAAAAGCTTAAAGTTCAGTGAGCCCCAATATTTAAAACTTTTTGTTTTATGTAGAAACAAGGCTGAGTTCTGTAAATATGGATGTCCATACAAGACATTATCAGAAATTAAGAGCAATAACCATAGTAAATTTAAAACCAAAGTATCTAAAATTCAAAACATTATATTGAGTATATTTCCCTAAACTTAACTGGGTAGTTAAAAATTATATCAAAAAAGATGCACACATTTTATTCCTCAAGTAATTTTAGATATGTCCACTGTAGAGTAAAATTAGATAAACTTTTGGCTATCTGTCAAGTTGTCAACACCTTAAATAAAAACCTACTTCTGTGTAAAAAAAAATATGCTTTTCTGCAATATTTTAAACTTGAAATAAATATTTGTTTCAAATCACATTAATTAAATTTTAAGTCAGCTAATATTCCTCTAAGTTTCAGTAAAGTATATTTTATTTTTGAAAGATTTTTAATAAAGAGAATTACATTGTGATGACAGATGGCAAAAAATGGCATTAAAATCTGAGATTTTAACAATCTCCAAACAAAAACTCCTTCCAGTTAATTTAAAAATTAGTCTTGAAATACAGAAAAAGTATTTTGTTTACTGCAAATATTAAATTTAATGTATTAGCTTGAAATTAAAACTAAAATAAAAGTACCACCACTAAAATGTGATAACTGAGGTTTAAAATTAATTTTAAAAATGAAAAATCTTCCTTGAAACTTATTGTCAGCACTTGGCTGACAATAAATAATCTATTGGCAGATTTTCTAAGTATTTTTAGAATAATTAGCAATGTTTTAAACCAATTTTTCAAAATTATATTGAAAAAAAAAAAAAAAGGAATAATTGCTGGAGTTTCAAGCCTTGAATGTATTGATTAGGCATTCTTAATCTTAGATCAAAAAGTAATCTGAGATAATTTGAGAAGAAAATTTATGATGTCCGGAAAAATTATTTATTTAAATTTTCTTGTTCTATAGTTCATAGACATTTTTATAAAGTTATGAATAAAAAAAAAAAAAACTTGTTTTCATAGTTATTTATAAAATTGTAAATAATAAATAGTGCATTGTAATTAATTCACATATTTTTATAATCTTCTAAATAAACATTGCTAAGGGAGTCACAGTGGTATATCTATTACTATCTGTGTAAACAGAAAATTTGTCCTTTTGCAGGTACAAGGTTAAACTTTGCTGAAAGTGCTATTTAGATGTCATAATCCTCTAAACACAGAAGATTAAATCCATAATCATTGATCATTTGGATATTCTTACAGGATAATTATGAATTTGAAAAATCACATTTTTTTCTGTATTAGTCAAAGTTAACTACTATATCATTTTAAAAAGATCATTTTTCCCAAATGTTAATTGATATTATAAACAATCCTCCTCATAGAAACATCCAATTATAATCTCACCCTCAATTTAGTAGATAAACACTTTCTATTAAAAGAAAAACATGTTGCCTTTTTACTACTTATTGTTACTAATCTTGTAATTTCTGCAATCATACTGGGTAGCTTAAAACTTTTTAGTTATGGTATTCCATAGAAAGAAAGAAAAGTGAATACTACATCTGGATCAAATATGTCAATTGTAAAAAGTGATCTCAAGACTACCAAAAGATGAAATAGAGGGTGAGATGAATTTTGGAAAATGTTACTGCCCCAAACAAATTCAACAGTGAAGAAAGAGCAGCATTTAGTTATCTACAAAGAGATTGGAAAAAAAATAATCATATTGTCAGCAGATAAAAGAAACATTATTGTGATGAGGGAAAACCTATTTATAAAGAAAAACTTGAATCAATTACAGAGTCTGCTGGGTACAAGAGACAACATTCTATCTTAACCATGAAGAGAAAACTGTCTTCTAGTCTCAAAAACAAAAAGACTATCTTACTTTTAAATACTATAGATAGTTAATACAGCACCATAGTACATTTCTATTTTTGGTCTTCCAAAAGTACATAAACATAAACTGCTGTCACATACTAAATTGCTATGGTCATTGTATGTCATCCTTTGAATTGCTTTTTTGCTGACATTTTAAAACCACTTTCAGGTAAGGCAACATCCCACATCAAGAATTTGGTCCACTTTGTGGAACTAATTGAAGGAGGTACTTATCATTAATGATAGTTAATTTTGTTGTGGTTAGACAAGTTACCTACAGAGGAAGCCTTACATGTCTTAAGTGAGAAGCTGGAAAATGATACAACTCATATTGGCATTATCACATTTTACATTAGAATAATATAGTTGTAGTTTGGATTGAACACCTATCATCAAGAAGCAAGCTTAGTTATGAGATCTCCATTGTCCAAAGTGCTCACCAGTATTTACATGGAAGTTTTTGAAGATCTAGCTGCCTTCCTGTTGAAGCAATCTGTCTTAGATACAGGGGTTGGACAAAATAATTGGAACACTTGTTAAATTCAAAGAAAAATTAATATGGAGTTGGTCCTCTTTTAGCCTCACAGACAGATTTAATACATCTAGGAATGGAATAATACAGCTTCCTGACTTCATCCAGAGAAATTTTCAGTCATTCTTCCATTAAAACCTTCTCCAGCCATGACATGATGGTGGAGGATAGCGGCTCCTAACTTGTCGCTCCAAAATGCATCACAAATGTTCAATAATATTGATATCTTGAGATTGGGGAGGCCACTCCATGTGTTCTAGCTCACTTTCATACTCTTCATACCAATTCTTAACCACTCAAGAGCAGTATGTATTGGAGCATTATCGTCTTGGAAGATGCAGTCACTGTCAGGGAATAAAGTCTTGGCCATTGGATGAACATGATCTCCCAAAATGTTCAGGTAATCTTTGCTGTTGATTCTACCATGCAGGGCAACTATTGGACTGCGACATTTCCATATGGCGGCCCAAACTATCATTGATCCATCTTCATGCTTCACCGTTGGAAGAAGGCAGTCAGGGTTTTAAGATTCTTTGAGCCGCCTCCATACAAACTCGCCCTGAATTTGGGAAAAGTGAAAAACTGGACTTGTTTGAGAATATGACTTGCTTCCATTGGTCTGCAGACCAGGCATTGTGATCTCTGCACCATTTCAACTTCTTTTGAATGTTGCGAGTGGAGAGAAGAGGTTTCCTCACAGCAGCTCTTCCATGACATGCAGCCTTATGGAGCTCACAGTGAACAGTTTTAGTAGAAACTGAACTATTCAGATGGTTTGAATAACCATCTGAATAGTTCAGTCACTTTGGCTGCATTTGTCTGATGATTTTTTGCCACATTGCATTTCAATGCACGTCAGTCCCTGTCAGTAAGTTTGCAAGTCCGGCCCGAATTGCTACGGTTGCTAGAGGTCTTGCCTTGTTTCTCGAATTGCATCAGTGTTCTTGATATGGTAGCTCTTGAAAAACCAAACAGTTCAGCAACCTTAGTGATCAAGGCTCCTGCCATGTGAGCTCCAACAATTTGCTCTTTTTAGAACTCGGAAAGGTCATGCATTTAGCTTAAATTTTACTAAATTCTAAAAATAAGTAAGACAAAGACAGTAAATTAGATAGATAAATGTACTTACAATAGATATAACCTGTAATTACGAAGTTATAGTTAAAGTTCTTAATATAATAGGTTTTTGAAATATAGGAGTGGGTTTTGCAACTGTTCCAATTATTTTGTCCAATCCCTGTATGTGGATGATACTTTCATTTCACGGATATCCAAGCTTATTATTTGACTAGATGAACTCTATTTGATCTATACTATTCACAATGAAGACTCAATACCAAACTACTAATTTTTTTGAAATCCTAGTTAGTTACACGGGAGAGTAATTCATTAGTGTGTACACAAGGAAAAAAACTATATAGTCTAACTTCTTTCTGTTTGAAGAAATAGGTGGTTTGTTGCCTTCAATGTAAGTTATTGATGATCCAGCAGAACTGGAAGACAAAGCAAGAGATATTATGTGCACCCTCCAGCCTAATATGTATCCATCCTGGGTTGTTTTTAGAAGTAGGAGGAAAAAGCCCAGTACAACTAATTATATGGCCATAGCAAACATTATGTCTCTAAAGAATTTGTAAATGCTACAAGATCAGAGTGGCATTTAATAGTGTACTTTTTGAACCCTTAACAGAGCAGGTCCCTTACAACAGAATAGTCTAACTAAAAAATACTTTTATATACTTTGCTAAATAAGCAAAAAATATATTATAAGAGAGGAAACTAGCCATTGTCTTATAGTCAGACTTGAGGAACAGATGAAAGCCATAAGATGAAGTAAAAAAGATTTGGTATAGCCAACATCTAGGGGAAGAAAGTTACAAATTCCTCATCTGTCTGGGATAAGAGAGCAGAAAACCGAATGAAACAGCCACTTGAGTGATTGTTGGTCTAGTACAGAATACAAGGTGGTTTTCTTTGATTAGCAAAGTGTGTGTTGGGAAGCTAAATACAAAGAGATTTAAGTGTCTAATAATGTCAATAACATTGGATGTGTTGATGACTTCTTAAAGTTACAGATAAAGTATTAAGAGTATTTATTTTAAAAAGATCACTTTCAATTGTAGGTGACAGCTGTTATAGCAGCATGTTATTTTTGAAATTATCAAAATTAGTTTATTTTTGTTGATTGATTAGAATCAGTCAACTACTTTTGATTAAATTTTCATTAAAGACATAGAAAATAAGCAACATTTTCAGCATATTATGTTTTGTTTTATTTTCACCAAGTTTTACATGCAACTCCAAATGCTCAAATATGTCAACAGTTGTTTGTTAAGTTTTGTGCTGAAAAATAACAATGAAATCAAAAGATTATTTGAAAATAATCAATATTATACAATTCAGAAGATAGTCTAAATATCTAATGTTAGTCATTTTGATGTGTGACTTCTACACCAGAGAAAAAATAAAAATCTATTGGGCTGTATTTTTATGGGCAAATCTAATAAAAATATCATTATGGAAATGAAATGTGATAAAGAGTGAACAGTTTACAATAACAAACGAAAATATGAACAAATAAAAGATACATTTATTCTAACTAGGTATTTTCATAAACTTTTGACAGAATGACACCTGGGACCTAATATCAATTTAAATTGAATTTAAATTGAATATGTAAGTGAATTTAAATTGAATATGTAAGTGAATTCAAGTTTCATAAATTTCTGTCATTAGAAAGAACTGTACAATAATTCAATATAAAAACATTTTTTTCATTCAATTGTAATATTTTTTCATTTAATTTTTCTTTGTGGGGGACAAAAGAAAGAAATCAGTTGAAAAAATTTGTATACCTGATACATCAGCATTTGAAAATTCCACAAAGATTCAATTAGTAATGAAATTTAATAAAACTTTTTGTACCTATTTCATTGATCACTGTATTTATTTATGAAAATTTTTCCTTATAAAAAAAAAAAAAAAAAAAAAAAAATTATGAAGAACTTAAAAATCTAATTGAAGTAAAAAACAATGTTTCAAAATTGTCTTTGTTTTATTCATGACTAAACCCGAGATGTTATTAAATAGTATTAAGTGATTTGTCAACAATCATTATCCACTGTCACTTTAATAGAATTTGGAGGAGAGGCATAGTAGGGGTAATGAATAAGTATGAAATTTGCATATGTGGAGGTCTCGTTTATGCAATAACCAGATTATGTATTTTTGAACATTTCTAAATATTTCTTGACTGATTCAACCCATTTTAAACATTTTATGAGAATACCTAGTATATATCAATCAGTTATGTGCGCGTCCTGGGTATGACGTTAAACTGCATCGAACAGCAAGGCCTCTGATCAGGAGGTTTTGAGGAGCGTGGAACCACCTCTTAATTGCTGGTGTTCCCAGGTCCACCTTGACCCGGGGTGGTAGCACCTGTTAGGGTCCCAGCTATGGGCAAATAGTGAACTCCAAGTTTTTCCAAGTCTTACACACGTCCTGGGTATGACGGTAAACTACATCCGCGTCCTGGGTATGGCGATATACTGCATCCAACAGCAAGGTCTCAGATAATGTTTTCAGAAAAATAATGTTGCCAGATCTAAGTTTTTGAAACAATAATGTTGCCAGCTATACGTTTTTTTTTTTGTAAAGAAGTAACGTTGCCAGCTATACGTTTTTTTTGAAACAATAATGTTGCCAGCTATACGTTTTTTTGAAACAATAATGTTGCCAGCTATACATTTTTTATTCCATACAAAATAGGCATTTAAAATTCATATAAACTGGATTTGGCATTAAATAACCCATAAAACTCAAACAAACAAACAAATCAGTTATGTGCCATGCATGATACACACTTAGGCGATCATGTATCTTTCGATACATGACTGACAAGGCAGATTTTTTTCCCTGCAGTAGGTTGTTGTTTTTTTCTGCAGTAGACCAGTTGCCATCCAAGGCTACAGAACTCAGTGTGTCCTGCTATTTACCTATAGCCCAGGGTTTTTTTTTGGTGGGGGCAGAGAAGAGGAGGATTCATCACAAGGATATTAGCACGTAAGGGATTGTAATGGATTCGACTGAAATTCGAACTTCGCTCTCCAATTCCTCAATCCAAGCTGCTATCCATTACTCCGCCATGATAAACAATATAAACAAAATTTGTATACATACTTCAAGGCAAAATACTACCGTGATCCATAAAACTATATCACGTTCATGGGCTTAAAAGAAAAGCTAAATATTTATCAACTGAAATAAAAGAGCCACAGCAAGAGAGAAATATATGGAAACAATCATACAATTTGGGATTGGTTAATTATAAAAAAAGACACAAATTCTATTAAGTATTAAAAATAATTTCTCTGACCTTTGGTCATGTAACATAAAACTAAAGTCAAAATGTTTACAAAACTCCAGTTGTGTTAATGATAATTCTTAAAGAATTTTTAAAAACACCCCCCCCCCCTTAAAAAAAAGAAAGAATGAAGTAAATAAAAATTTATGTATCAACTTTGAAAAAAATTGAATGACAAACAAACAAAGTTTAGTCTCATTCCTTTATTATTGAAACATGCCTTTTTGGCCTTATGTCAAACACGGTATTGTCTTTGCTAATACCTGTTTTTAATGAGAGAGCAAGAATTGTTAAATGATTGATGTTTTTTGTTTTTCTACTTTAGAAAAAAAAAATTAATACAAATGTTAACATCAGATGATAAGTAGCAAACATTTGTCAAAACACAAATAAAAAATATTGATCAGTGAACAGAATAAACAGATTTTAAAAATGACTCCAGCTTTATTTGATAAACTAAATAGTTTGTCAATTCAATGTGTTTCTTGTGGGCAAAAGTTAGTCACTTAGGAGTAGCTGAGAAGATATTTCATGAGAAATTTCTTTGCATGGAATTTCACAATAACCTCTAGATACAAGATAATAAGTAAAAGTAATAATAGTTGCAGAACATCTGATGGAATATTTCACCAATGTTTCACAAAAATATCCTGATACCAAATATTGTAAGAATCTATACTTAATCTATAAAAATTAGTGTATATTTACAAACATGATAACTTCTCAGCCAACAAATTTGACTTAATGTAACTGAGGCCCAGTAGTTATATATATATATATATATATATATATATATATATATATATATATATATATATATATTAAATAAAAATAGACCACTTTAAGGTTCCATGTAATAAATTATTTCACCACAGCCCTTTTAAAAGGACTGCGGATCATCAGACTTTACTTCCAAACAAAAAATGAAAAGACCTTTTCATTTTTTGTTTGGAAGTAAAGTCTGATGATCCGCAGTCCTTTTAAAAGGGCTGTGGTGAAATAATTTATTACATGGAATCTTAAAGTGGTCTGTTTTTATTTAAATTATTTGCTCTGGATTTACATTGAGCTCTCTGGATTTTATCCTCCTTAAGTTTACCCATACAGATTACCTAGTTTTTCATAAACTATATATATATATATATATATATATATATATAATGCATTATTTTTCTACAACTGGAATCAAAATTCAAAATACCTGTTATAACATCTACACACACATTAAAATCTCCAATAAAGAAAGTCATATATAATAATTTTCTGGCATAAATTCATTTTTTTTCTTGGAATTTTTGAGATGAGGAATTATTATTATCATTATATACACTAATATTCCGACAAGCAGCTCATTACTGTCATATTTTAGTCATTGTCTCTCCAGCCCTTTTGAAATGTCTGTATGTCTTCATATTTGGAATTTCAAACCAAATCCTTTATTCAATCAAAGGGGATTAGATGTTTAAGGAATATTTTAAATCAGTTAATACTCATTTATTCTTGTTTGTTCCCAATCTGGGGATTACACTCACACCTGCTAGGGAAAACAAATATGCTTGAACCAATGCTTTAATCAACTCTTGGTGACTCTCATAGTGACTAAAATAAACCTAATGCCTGTTTTCAGGGGATGGAGTTGTATCTTCATTCCACCAAGGTTGATAACTAATTGTTTCCCTCCATCAGTCATGCTTGATTTCAATGTTTTTCCATGGACAGCAGCTTTTTGATCTTTCTCTAGTTTTACTTTTAAGGAGCTGATTAGTCTTCATAGAGCATAATTTTTAAATTAATTTATTCTGAGCATGAAAATGAATTAAGAACAATTCCATGTAAAATTATTCAAGGAGATATAAACAAAATGTTAAAATAAAAATATAGTTGTGATTTACAGTGAAACTTAACTAATTTGTTATGCTATTCACTTTTTAAAAAAATTAATATTTTAAATTAAAAAAAAATTCCTAAATATCTTAATGCTGTTTTTATTATGCTAATAACTATAAAAGATGAAGTAAAAAAAAGAAAAGAAAAAGAAAGTTGATTTTGTCAGAGTTTAAAGAATTTTCAGGATGATTCTGGGACTTTGATGTTGAAAAAAGTTAGTCTTCTGTCCTATGTAAATTACATTAAAATTCAACCAATAATGGTTTAATTTTTTTATTGTATTCTCAAGTCAGTCATTGTACATTGTGTGCAATGCCATTATTGACATATGCACAAATTGCACTAAGTTTGGATAAGTGACAAGTTAAGCTATAAAAAATGTGATGTTTAAATGACCAATGTAAGAATGTAATGTTTTGTGATTATTAGAACTGAAGATGCAATATCACAAAAGACACAGGAATTCATTAATAACTGAGGAGTGATTGTTGACATTTCAAATTATTGGTAATAATGAGGTTAGATGTTTTTAACTGTTTATAATGAATGATAAATCTAATATGTTTTGTTTATTGCAATTAATGTACCAATGAATTATATTTAAATTGCTTTTTGACCGTATGCATACTTAGAGTGCATCTGGCTACCTTAAAATATGCTAATGCTGTTTTTATTTGTTTATATCAGGATTTGTATCAGATAATTTTGTTTGTTTGCCAATGACATAACTTGAAAAACTATTGTTAATAAGTGTTTGTTTAATGTTGCTAAACTTTTCATAAAATAACATTATCATAATGAGTAGAAAATATGAACCTACTGGGAGACTAACTCAATGAGGATTGTATTTCCATTGAATGGTACAATCACAACATTTAGTGTGGAAACTTTCCACTATCATCTTGCCTGTATGCACATCCTCTCACTCACACACATAAAAAAGAGAGAAGAAAAAAAAAAAAAAAAAAGAGACAAACAAAAACAACAAAAATCTGATCCTGAAACCCATCCTGTCCCCTAAACAGTGATGGGGGTCAAGTTTTGAAAATTTTTTCAACTTTTCTATTTCATGCTAGATTTTATGTCACCTTTGTTGCCAAATATAGAGCATATGCAGATATATTTATTATAGAGACATGACCCCACACTAAACTAGTTTAGTATAATTTCCACATCATTTAATACCAAAAACTTGCACTACTATAGGTAGTGGCTACACTCTGGATTTTGAAGAATTGCCTAAAAATTGAAGGTCACATTCCTTTTTTGAAACTAGTTTCCTCGCTCACTGAAGGGATTTTCAATAATACTAATGAAATTAACCCATTACTACATAAAGTTTCCTTAAAATTTTAGCTCATTTTACTTACCTGGAAAATGGTAAGCTTAGGGTTTATGGATTTAAAATTTTAACATTATTATTATTATTATTATTGGAGTAATGACAAAATCACAACCTCTCTATAGCAAGATAAGGCTGAAATCTGTTAAGTGTTTGGAATGTTAACAGATTTAATAAGACAGCAGCATTAATCACAAACACATAACAAATTGTACATCAAGCCTTAATCCAAGTGTTCATATAATCTTCCTAAATCCATTTTTATAAAAAAGAAGTAGAAGGTTGCACTGATTTATCTATTATTATTATTATTATTTTCTACCAATGCCTGTGAATGACATTTATGAAATCAGTTGAATCTGTTACCTTAGTTTCAATCATAAGGAAATGACAAGGCTCAATATCTCTCTAGAAATCTCCAACTAGCATTTTTGGCACATCCTTGGTGTTATCAAAACTTCCTCCTCTTCAATTTTTTTAAACCCTGGAGTGTCTCATGTTTTCTGTTGTAAACCACAGTCTTAATATGGCTTCAAATAAAAAGAAACTTACATGTGATGACAGGAGACCTATACAAATTAGTAGACCCATTCTCCCTAACCATCAATTAGGTAATTTTCTATCCCAAATCTGAGTAATTTGGAAGTTTACCACCACTACTACTACAATTTAATAAAGAATTTTTAAAAGATTTAAAACTCTATAAATTGTTAAAATTAAAAAAAAAAAATGAAAACAATTCTTGTAAAAATTCATTATTCATCATAAAAAACTTTAAGACAATAGTGTCCATAATAAATCTTATTCATAAAAGCAATTAATAGCTTTTCTAATTAAATGTTTTAATTTTATTGCATTTTTTATTTTATGATTCAGAGCAGATTTTCTGTAACTAGATATACTGTTATACAAAAAAAAATTGATGATTTAAATTTCCAAGGTACTTGTGCTTATAATATAAACATTAAATCTTACGAAAATGAATTTCTTGAAATTTCATAAGTGAGTAACAGATGTAAAAAATATTTTTTTACTAAGATTTTCTGAAAAAGAAATGTTTCTAAATTACTTGTATTCATTTATGAATAAATCCTGAAAATTTCATTAAAATCTGACAACTATTTGATTTTTATAAGTATTTCCAAACCAATATGCTTTTCATTGCAAAAAGACACTAAAATTTCATGTACTAATTTATTGTCACTCATTTATGAAAAAAAAAAAAATAAATAAAATAAAATTTTTTAACCAAAATTTTGAAGGTTCTAAAAAGGATTAAAAAATAATAAAAAATTCTTTGGTCTTTACTCTTAATAGCATAAAGATTTTGATAATAAAAGTTACCTTTTATTAAGTTTGGGGCATTTATTTTTATCATGTATTTATCATTATTTAGCAAATTTTTGGAGGTACCAACTTATAATCCTGTAAATAAACATTGCTGAAGGAATAATTAGCTTAGACACCCAGAATCTGTTTATCGGAAAGTACCTCTGTTTTGCATTTAACCCAAATGTACCTGAAGTTGGATAAAACTACAGGCCAATACCCATCACAGAGGTGCCAGAAATCTACAACATTGTAAAACTTGTAGATTTTCAAAACTATGCTTCATAACTAGAGGGTTAAGGAGGTCAAATACATTCTCTTCCACATTGCAAAGGATAAAGATCTCTCCTGAAATGTTTGAACTAATTTCAAATAAAATTTATAATGTATCTAATCATTAAAGTGTTGTCTATCATATGATGCAGTTTTAATGTTAGGAATATACTTTCACCATTGTGGTTAATAAATTTTGTCATTTTTGGTCATCCATACTTCATGAAATACTAGCAAATTTAAGGAGTACCACCATGAAAAAAAAAAAAAAAAACCCCCAGAAAAATGCATTTTAAATAATTTAAATGTCTTCTTTGAAGTTAAATTTTTGTTTTATTTGAAAGATAATGGCCTAAAACTAATCCATATTAAAAGAAAAATAAATTTTGGGGCATTATAATGACACACCTGATTTAAAAAGAGCACAAAAAATTAAAATGAAATAGTGCAATAACCAAGAAATCTGCATTTTTGTTTAAAACCAAAGTTTTTTTTTTAACCTTATATAACCAATCATTTAAGAATATAATTTTTTTAATTCTATACACTTTTATTAAACCTAGTAGAATGAATAATTTTATTTTTTATACATTATAAGTATTATTTTTTAGTTTAATTATTTTCTGATTATTTTCTTACATATTTCATGCTATATATATATATATATATATATATATAACTGCACCCAATGTGATATTTCAAAAATTAATTTCGAATTTAAGAAATTGTATTAAAATAAAGTTGGTACTAAAAGCACAAAACAAAAAACAAGCGCATTAATTGATTGCATTCACTTTCTTTCTTCATTATTCATTGGTATCCAAATGATGCCTTTATTTTTATTTTATCCATAAAATTATTATAATCCTATATAACTAATAATTAAAAGAATACATTTTTTTATTCTATGCTTTCATGAAACTTAGCAGAATGGTCAAAGGTGTGAAATCAGAATTATTTCCCTTCCGTACATCCATACAAATATAATTTAACAGTTGCTAAAAGGAATAAAATAAGATTCTTTTAAAAAAGGTTTGCACTTGAAAATGGCATTAAACTTTACATTTTTCAATTCTTCAAATAGGGTCTTTATTTAATAAAAGAAACTTGTAACGAGTAATGAATTTCAAAATTGCACCGAGAGTTAAAAGTAATTTTTTTATAAAATAAATAAGTGTAGATTGTTTTCTGTACATTCTGAAAGAAGAAAAATGTATTTTATTAAATTATGCAAGCACTAATTCTCAAAAAATAAATATTTTTTGAGTTTTATTGAATTATCTTTGGTAAGATTTGGGACAATCCCACTTAATACTGCATAAATGTTTTACTAAAAAAACCCAAAAAAAAAAACCCCCAAAAAAAAACAAAAAAAAAACAGGTTTTTCTTTATATAACTGTAAAAAGATGAGAAACTAAAAAGTACACAAGATATTGGGGATGGTCACAGACCAAAATCACAATTACTTCCACAAAGTTTTTTAATAAAATAACCTATTCAGTATGCAATTCATTTATCAATGAATAAATACTAAAATTTCATTTGATTCTGATAATTCACTGATTTTTGGCAAATAATAATAATAAAAAAAACACAGGAGGTGGTAATTTTTTGCTTTCATTTCAGAAAAAAAAAAAAAAAAAAAAAACGCATCTATTTTGATGATACAACATATCTACTGTAAACAAATGTAGTTTTTTCACTATATTTTATGTAAAAAGTAACTAATATTTTTTAAGAAATCATTAAAATGAACTATTTTTCACTGAATCTATAATGGATAGTACAAGGAGATTGTCATTTGGATAAATCAATATTAGTTTAAACAGGCCTGCTTTAAATACAAAACAAAACTATTCTTGGCAACAAAAAAACGTTTAAGAAACTAAATGAAATCTTTAACATACAGATAAATAAGATTATTACAGCCAATAATGACAAAATTATTCAGGTTATCTAAAAACATGTCTAGTTCACCTCTCACAAATTCCTATTCTTTTATATCACTTCCTAAAACTGATCTTACTACATCTACTAAATAAATTTAGCATTAATTTCATTAATGATTTTCTTCAAATAGTTCACTCACATAAACATAATAATGGCAACTGTGCCTAATGAGGCCAAAAGTCTCATTAATCATGTACTTGTCAAAGAACTTACAACAGTAGATAATATATATAAACATTCTTCTCTCCCACTCCCTAATATTAAACCAAGAATTCTATATAAACTTCTATCCTGCTGGATGCATTATCATTTTGCTAGCATTTACACCCAGGCTGAGAGGTATAGCTATGAGATTACCTCTTGGCCCTATTTTATCTTATTTCTACACAATAAATTTACAAAATAAAATCTTTAGTAATTTTGTCAAACTATGATATATGTTTGATATATTGATAGCATATTCATATTAACAAAAAACTAGATGAAATAATAATAATAATAAAAAAATAATGTGGAGGAAAACTGTGCTACACTTATGAACTCAACATTCATAATGGAATACCTTTTTGCAATGTTTTAATAAACTCTAAATGATCAAAATTTCCCTATTTCAATATATATAAAATACACAAGCAAAAATCCTTGTCTACTTAATTACCAAAGCAAATATCCCAAAACATATGAAATGGTTGTTATCTTATAAAGAACTGAGCAACATAAAATAAACACTTATTTTCTCAAACCATAATGAATTTTAGAAAAATACAAGCAACTATCCAGATATAAACAAAAATAAAAACATCATTAATTTATCCTATTTGCACCCTAACTATAAACTAAATGAAAAAGCCATTAAAACTTTGCAGATATATATTAATGTCATAAATATATAAGTTTTATTACAAAAAGTTTAAAACTACTAACCAAACCATTACCGACAATATTAGACCATAAAAATTCTTAATTAAAAACTATGTTTGAAATTCTTGCATCTCCAACACCAATAATCAACAAACAATATTAAATTCTTACATTGATGTAAAACATTGTCTGAGTTTGATTTGCCAATTATCAAGAGTGCAATTAATACACACATCAATTATCACATCAAAACCAAAATAGGACAAAAGTTCATTTTTGCCTTTGCTAAACTGAACAAATAGTTTTACATAAAGTCAAAAGGAAATAAATGATTTGCTAGACAATATGTTAAACAATTTTAATAAATACAAGAGAATTAAAATCACAAAATAAAAACAGCAGTTTAACAATGAATGCACATTTCAGATACATGTGCTTACAGAACAAGCAATTAGCTTAATTTTCATTTTTAGACTAATTATTTTTCATAAATCCTATACTGCTTAGAATGAATGAAAATGCTATTTACTCTTTTCTGTAATTTTTAGGGAATGTTATATCACTATTTACATTATTTGGACTATTGTCCTCATCTTTGTTGCCATATTTATTACAACGTTTCGGCCGTTGTACACTCTGGAGTATACAAGAGCCAAAACGTTGTAATAAATATGGCAACAAAGATGAGGACAATAGTCCAAATAATGTAAATAGTGTACATAATACCTCATCTAAGAAATATAGACAAATGTTACATAATTTTAATAAAAAACTTACCAATATTATATTTATATTTAAACATTTATGAAAACATACCCTTGCAATAGTAAAATATTTAATGAGCAAAATATAAAATGCAATTTTACATAAGTAATATCAGTATAACATAATTCAAGTTTTATTATATGCTTTGCTCTTCATAGCAGCAGCAGCAGCATATGCTTATCTTGGTCGTTACACTCACAATATTTCAGCCATTATATTTCTGATATTTCTTAGGCGTCTGTTGTACTTGGTAACAATTTTCAAATTTCAATCCATGTAGTTTGAGTGTTCTCAATCCACTTTCCAATGCTTATCAGTCTTATTCACCTTTGTGTTGCTTGTCTGTTTCTTCTACTGAACCAAAATATTAACTTTTGAGCACTACCAGACAGTTGTAGACTTTGGGATCTGTAAACCTAATGTTTGGACACAAGGTACTGAAATTTTTTGAATGCCCATCTTAATCAGAGACTCCCAGATGGTATTCATTGATATATGAGATTTACTGTTAACCTTGTCAGTTACTCTTTCAGTCTTCCTCCAATGTTGTCCTCTATCTTCATTCTACAGAGGTTCATGACTACTCTTTTCCTTTCATATATGATCAGCCACGCCTGATTTCAATGTCACTTTCCTGATATCAGCTTTTTCCTCTACCCTTATTTTAGTGGGGGGACTGGACTCTGCTTTGTCTTCATCGTCACTACTGCATAGGACAAAATAAATAAGTTCTTGTTCATGCTTTCTTCCAAAGGAAATCTATCCAAAAAGTCAAATTTTAAATACCATTCTGATCCTGTATGGATCAAAGATCTTTTGAATCTTTTCAGTATGTTGGACAGACCATGGCAGATTTTTTATTGTTGTCTTCTACTCTTCTTACAGACATTATGTCATATTTGCAGGGTGGTTGGTGTTACCCTCATAATTATTTCTAATACTGAACATCTGTTGGTATGTGTTGGGGTTACTACTTGTGAGTTTGGCCTGATGTTGCAGGCAAGTGGATATTACCTTCCTTGATACTGTATGGCTGCTAAGAACTGAAGTGATATGGGGGTCTTGAACCCATACTCCACATGAAGGAGTATCTAGGAAGGCTTGTTGATCATCAGCTTTTTCCACTGTGAACTGTATGTAAAGTTTTAGTTAATACACATGGTCCAGCAGTATTTACACATCTTAATGATGGGACCAGAATATGAAGGTGTCATCTACATATCTAATCAAACATTATTGACTTTACTGGTGATGCTTCTATAGCTATTTTCTTGAAGTATTCAATATTTAATTCTATAGTTAAACCATCTTCCAGTCAGTACATATGAGAAACTAATTGGATGTTGCTTGCACACACAATGTCAACATCTCCATCAGGTGCTCTCCTGTGTGCTCTTCTAATATGTAAATACAATTCTAACTTATCTCATACTACTGATACAGCCTCAACTTTGGGAACTTCAACAAATAAACTCCATGTTCATGCTCACCACTCAGTTGATATGAATGGAAGTATCTCTGATAGTGTCCACAAAATGAGCAGAGATCTTTACATAGGATGGGGGACTAACTTGTTACCAAGATAAATATACTTGTTAGGAATTTGTTCAGTGAGTGACAGCTGAGCTCCAACAATTGTCTATGGGCCTCAATTGAACATCTTTATAAATTTTGAAAATTCCATACATGTGTGGTAGCATATTGTAACAATGTGTTGGTTTCAATATTCATTATGACATAATCCTTATTTATTCTTAGAATCTGTAACAGCTTTCTCTCTTTTTTTTTTTAGTGTGGGACCCTTTTATATCTTGCTGCCACAACCATCTAGATTAGCAAATTTTTCTAAGTTGTGCTGTTCTTGTCTGCTAGCAGATTTTGGTATCACTGCAGAATTTTGATATCTATTCTTCCTCTCAATTTGGGAGACCAAGCACTCTAGTACCTATCTGACTTTCCATCTCAACAGTTTTAGGAACTTCAAAGGAGTCTCATCAACTGTAGTGGGAAGTACAAAGGCCAAAACATGAAGATAATTGTACAAATAGCATTGATAATTCCTCATCTAAATAATTCTGACAGGTTATGTTTTTTGTTAATTTTAAGAAACTGGAAAAATATATCTAAACAGAGCTTAGCTTTAAGCTACTGGTGAATGGTAATTAGATTGTTTATAAACTTCTTTTTCAAATCCATATGAATATATTAGGTTGGTGCAAAAATAATGACGTAATAATGTCGTTTTTTGACGTTAAAAAATACGTCAAAAAACGACATTATTACGTCATTATTTTTGCACCAACCTAATATATAAATATGAAATGTAAAAAAAAAAAAAAAAAAAAACTTTCTCTAGATAAAAATCAAAATTAATGAAAGCTATGATTTTTTTTTATATGATAAAATTCTTAAGTCAATGATATGAAGAAAATTTTGTATTATTTCAAAGATTACTGCACCACATGTTCTCTTAATTAAAGTTCTGTATCTGTTAGCACAAAATTACTTGTATTTTCTGCAAATTTAAAAACAAATCAATTTAAAGAAATTCACAGAAAATATAAGTAATTGGAGAGCAGTGATTAAATAAATTTAATCACTGCACTCCAAAGAAATGCAAAAGAAAAGCAATAAGTCTGCATTCTAATGATGGAACAAAAGAGCAACAAAAAAAAAAAAAAAAACAAACAAACAAAAAAGCATTTAATACAAATATTTATTTTCTAACATTAACCTCTTTGTCAATGTATGTAAGCAACTCAATCTAATAAAGATTGAATATCATGAAGCCCTTAATTGACTGCATTTACATGAAACTCTCAGCTGACTGTGACTATTATAAGATTATTTGAATAGTATTTAGGTTCATGAGCAACAACAAATAAGCAGCTAGTATATATACTCTTCTGTCTCAGTTGTTTTTGTTTATCGTGCAAATATGGGAACATCATCCACATCAGTGGACTCCTCCGTCGTCAAGTAACTGGCTAGCTATATGCATGGCATTTCACACTCCAGATCTCCAAAATGCATCTGTCATGAGGGTCGACTGCAGAGAGTTTTCACTCTCTGTGATCACATTCTGTCAGCTCCCTCCATGACATACTGGGCCTCTCAGGCACTCACTTTCCTTTAACCTAAAAGTCACAGCGCGCACTTGATAGCACCTGCTGAAACACACTCCACATGTCCATACCATATATTTATGGCAACTGGTGGTCAGGAACTGCTTAATCCAGACAAAATTACAAGAGAATACATGAATTTCTCACTGCTCTTGCCATTTAATTGTTATGGAAGTTTCTAAGTCCTCATGCTTTAAAGGGATCAAAAGTTTATTATCATCAGCATCATTATGTGACCTCTGTTGGTTTAGTAAAGTAGATATATCAGTATTTTAGAAACAAGTATGATAGAAAATCAGTGGTGCTGTTACAAGAAACAAATAGCATAATCATTAATAAATAAAAAAAAAAAAAAAAGGTATTTTACACAAATATTATTATACATGATTAATCAAATAGATTGAACCTTATACAGTGAAAACATCAGATCAAATTTCAGCTCCTAATTTATTTGACCATCTTCTCTGTTGATATTGCTACATTTTGTCTGGTCCATTCTGCAAAGTTTTTAAGTGCATAATCTGGAAGGGAAGAGGAAGTTCCACTCCCCACTACTCGGGAACAAAACATGATGGTGAATAGCATCATCAGTGTATCTCATGTTGCTGGATGTATAAGTATGATATAGTATTAGGAAATAGGGTGTGAGAGAGAGGAGGGGGAAGTATTTCTCTTTCTTTACAGATTATACACCTGAAAAATGCCATAAAATAGATGCCTTCTCCCATAAACAAAAAGCCATGAAGAATGAGTTCTCTGAATAAAGCTTGGAATTTAGAAATTGAATACTTAAAAATAAATTAATTTAAAGAAAAATCTGCATTAAACTTTGGTGTTAGTTTTTGTGTTAAATAATTGTTACAATCAATCGCTTTTTCAAATTGTGCCCCAAAACACATTTTTGATTTTGATTCAATAATTACAGAATTTATGACACATATACTTCCTTGGTCTCATTTCATAAGAATAAATGTTGAATTTTTCAAAGACTGATGACAGGTTACACTAATTTTGTATATATCTTGGTTAGAGCCCATTTGGATTTTACAAATATATAGTCAATATGAATTGCATTCACTTCAGATGGTTTTTCACAACCCACTGTTTAAATAATGTGTGTGTGTGTGTGTGTTTTTCACCTGGAAGCAAACACAGGCTACTATGGCCAAGATATTTTGTCAATTTGATATTGTAATAGAATGCTGGAGTTTAAATAGGTACCACACACACTATATATATATATATATATATATATATATATATATATATATATATATATATGTATGTATGCAAGTCAAAAGAAAAAAGAAAAACACTTTCTAAAAAGAAAAAACAAAAAGATGCTTCCTCAAGATGATGCTGATTCATATATTTGTTTTATGGGCCTAACTCTTACATTTTTTTTTTTAAAGATGATAACATATATACAGATAACTGAACTAATTTTAAGTGAAAATTTTAATTGAATATATTGTGTTGTTGTTATGTCATGTTAGCCGATATCTAGCTTGAATAACCCTTAGAAGCATAATGACTTCTCAAAATTATATATGGCATGAATTATACATTTGAAGATGACTGCAAAATAGATTGCCCCAAAAAATGTTTATGAAAAATAAATAAAAACAGGTCAATAGTCTGAATGATAATGACTCCAAAAAAATCATATTTTCTACATTGTTCTGTCAATTCAGATTCATAAATAAATATAAACAGCATTTATATTAAATAAAAGAAAATTTTATCACACACACAATTATAATATATTCAAAATTGTACTTTGCAGCATATAAGACACCTCTCCAGAGTGGCCATTTTAATAATTTTGGAAAGGAAAGATGTAAGAATAAGTATAAGAATTATTCATGACTAAAATTAAAGATATTCTTCACTCTCTCTCTCTCTCTATATATATATATATATATCTATTATTGCTATATAAATGTTACTCTAATGACAAATACTAGTGCCATTTGAAATAGTCATACTGGTGGGAATTTTTCAATTTATAAAAAAAAGTACATGACAGTCTATGTTTTCTGGTGTGACATGATTCCTGAAATAAAATAATCATGCCACAAAGAAGAATAATAAGAGTGCCATACTAAGTAAACACTGTGTCAGGGTGGGGAAAGTTGAAGGAAATAATTTGTGCTGTCATTTGTATTTGATATAGAAGTGTATTTCTTTAAAACATTATGCTTATAGTCATGCATTTTCTTAATTCTAAATTTTGCTTGCTCCAATGTCTAATACATTCCCAAGATGTAAAATAATAAACAGTTTAGTCTTAATGTCTCTTGCCTTAAATGTTTTTTTTTGTGGTGGTGGGTCACTTGAATATCCTCCCCACTAAACCAATTTAAAGAGGAGAGGAGGATGTTCATATCATCCCTTCAATCTATATTAAGAACCTTATATCTCCACTTTACAAATTATTTAAAAAAAAAAAAAAAAAAAAAAAAAAAAGGACATAATTAAAAAAATTCATCAGTTCTATTGTTCAAAATTATGCAATCATGCTGCATTATTTGTGAGTGAAATTATGTCTTTTTCTTTAACAAAATGTTAAATTGTTCAGAACCCTCACTGTTTACATACACTTTTGTTTATTAGACATTAAATTATATCACTTAGTGTCCTCCATAAATTACCTAGATTTTTCAGCTAATTTGATGAATATTTATGAGCTTTTCTTAAATTTAAAAATCTTGAAAAATATTTTTGCTTTTGTCCATAAATATTTGTTACAAAATAAAATCCTAGCATTTGCTTTGGTAAAGTCCCTCAGATGACAAAACACATCAGCTAAGACAAGTTTTGCTTTTGTCTTTATTCATATACAAAATATTTTCTGAAAGAAATATATAATTATTAATTTTTTAATAGTTTTTCTTTCAGTTTAATTTTTTATTATAATTCTCAGTGTCTTTTTTTTGCATTTTACAACTGTTAAGCAAGCAGCACACATCAGAGAAACAAAGACACTTCCATCAAGATTTGAAATTGTATCCCTCATGCTAGGTAGCCAATTGATTGGAAAGTTAACCCACAGATGTCATTCAAATTTTGCCCTATAACTACATTCTTTATTATCTGATTTTTAACTCAGATAACTTTTCAAAGATAGGGATGCAGATTCAAATCTCATTGGAAGCTTGTACCATTATTTCCAAATCCATGCCACTTGCTTAATGGTAAGAGAATGTAAAATACCAAAACTAACATGCAAGAGAAATATGTTATACATACCAGAAAATTTAACAACTTGAATTAGCAATAGTTTTTTTTTTAATTTTTATTATTTAGTTTGTTTTACTGTCAATTTTCAGAATGAATTAAAGATAGACTTGATTGTCTAATAATGGGGTTATGACTGCAGGATTTGGCTAATTCATGCAGATAGAAAAATAAAATGTCTAATAAATGTTACAATATAAAGATTTATGTAAGATATAATCACTATGATTTACTTTTGTTTTATATGTTCAATACAAATCATTTTTAATGTCTTAACAATAAAAACAAGGATTTCATGTAATATATATTTATAAACTGATATTTGTGCTTAACATTTTTTTATTATCTCTATTTGAAGTTGAAGCTTAAAATCAATGGTTAAAATGTAAAGAATTTAAAATTTGCATAATTTTAAGACTAATTAAAATAATTTATTTAAAAAAAAAAATGGTTCCTCATTATCTCTAACAAAAACTGAAATTTATTTGTAAATTTTCAAGGGAAATTCATTTGATGTTCACACATGAGTACATCAATAAGTTTGCAATCTATTGTTGAAAATGCTATTTTACGAAACATTTTTCAACAATCTCTTTCCTTGTCAATTAATGCATTTTTCAGAAAAGGAAAAGATTATTCAGCAAATTAAAGACTGTGAGTAGGAAAACAGTTATGGATAGAATACTTAAGTTGGAAAGAATACAGCTGAAGACTTGCCAAAAGATTTTGTCTTCATGTAATTTTTTTTCTATTTGTGCTGATGAAAGTATGAACACTACATCATCAGCTAGGCTAGCCATATTTTCTTGATTTTGTAGGGGTGATAAAGTATGTGAAGAGATGATTACACTTGTAACGCTACCTGAGCATACTACTGGGGCCTGAAATATGTAAAGCAGTTGTGCTATGAATTATCTACTTGACAAATTCACATTTCAAAAATATCTGGCACAACAGATCATGCCCCCCAGCCTGACTGGTGAGAAGGCAGGATTTGTAAATCTGTTTGTAAAAGATGTCGATCATTCATAGATAAGTTTTCAATGGATCATGCATGAAGAGGCTTTGTGTGTAAAAGTTAGCCTAAAGGAACTTTAGGAAGTGATGCAAACAGTTACCAAGCTTGTTAATTACATTTCTGTTCAGGTAAAGCCTGAACAGAAAAGACAATTTCAAATTTTACTGAATGAGGTAGAATCTGTATATAAAGGATTGAAAATGTACAACAATGTTCATTGGCTTAGCTGAAGTTGGATTCTGAAATGATTTGTTGAATGAAAGTTATTTTTGAATGACCAACTAGTGTTTTATCAAGATTTGTCTGACATTATGTGGGTTTGTAAACTGATGTTTTTTGCAGATTTCTGCAAATATTTAAATAACTTTAATATTAAATTACAGGGCTCTGGTAAGACACTTGACATTATGTTTTCTTACAAAACTAGAAGTTTTTAAAAAGGATGAAAGACTTAGATACTTCTCATACCTAAAGAGGTACATCAATGATATCCCAAAAGATGCCAATGTCTTCAAAAGCTGTTTGTAAACATCATTGAATCAACTGTAGAGCAGTTCTTTACAAGATTTGATAAATTCAGAAAACTGTAAGTGACAGCAAAATTCATTAAGTTTCCAGATAGTAGTCTTTATCTACATATGCTTGTAAATCTTTGTTCCCAGTGATGAACTTTGTTAGTTAAATTCTTGTAACAGAAGTAGCCTGATGAAACTAGAAGTGCATGCATATTTCGCAAGGTTACTATATATATATATATATATATATATATATATATATATATATATATATAAAATCTGTCATCAGTGATGCAGCAGCAGAAATCCCACTGATAATATATAAAAAGAGTCAACAAGTTTTCAGTCTCTAGTTTTATCTGATATTTTCTTTTGAAAGTGGCAAAGGTTCAGAGTTTTTTTAAATGTACTTGTGAAGGTAAATATATCTATTTTTTATACATCATTTATAAGGGATTTAAAATCAGCAAAAGATAAGATTTAATAACCTTTTACTGTGTTTTAGTCATAAAAATGTATAACTGGGGAAAAATGATGATTGATTAATCAAAAAATAAATAAATAAATAAAAGTCAACTTTTTGTGTTGATGTAAATAATAGTTAATAGTGCCTTTAAATTGCATGAGTGTGTATGGCTAACAGGCTAATAAAAAATATCACAAAAAAAAAAAATTGTCAAATCTGTCAATTTTTTTTAATTCAGTCAATTTTACATGGTTTATAATACTGTGTCTTTAATGCTCTGGGGTGAATTTTTATCATTTAAAAAAGTTCTTCACATACTTAAGAGGTCTCAAATAATATGCTCTGAAAAATGTTTTTTTTGGACATGGAAAAATTGTGGCAGAGATTTGGCCGGTTTTGACTTTTGACATTCACTCTCAAAAAGGTTGCCCACGACCCCTTGTCTAGGTGCCTCCAAAGAAATGCAACACCTAAAGTTTAAAATTAACTTTTAAAAATGAAAATTCTTGTAGCTTTTATTTTAGTTTTAATTTCAAGCTCATAAATTAAATTTAATATTTCCAATAAGCAAAAGTTTTTGCTGTATTTCAAAACGAATTTAAATTGATTGGAATGAGTTTTTTTTAAAGTAGGAAAAATTGATAATTTTAGCAATGTTTAAATCTCCCAGCAGAACATAGCTGATTTAATGTTTAATTAATGTGATTTGAAACACAACTTTTAGTTTAAAATATCACAGAAATTATTTTTTTTAATATGGAGGTAGGTGATTATTATTTAAGGTGTTGACAGGCAGAAGCTTATCTAAAATTACTTGAGGAATATAATGTAAGTGCTTTTTTATATTATTTTTTTTTTTTTTTAACTACCCTTAAAAATTTAGGAAACATTCTCCATAATTTAATGTTTTATTGAATTTTAAGTACTTTACCATTGCTTTTTTTTTATTTTTTGTTAATGTCTTGTATAGAAGTCCATATTTACAAAAATTAGCACACACAAAAAAAATTCTAAATTCTTTTTAAAATATTGGGGTGGGAGAAGAGAATCGATGAATTGTAGTAAGCTTTTCCATTTATAATTAGTAAATATAGTTTTTAACAATATCACCTAACCGGTACAAATTAAATGCAAAGATTTAAATTAAAAGTGTATAAATTATTCTAATTAAAATTTTTGTAAAAGAAAACAATTCTTGTAGAAATTCATTGCTCATCAAAAAAAAAAAAAAAATGTTTGTTCTTAAGATAATAATAGTGTCCGTACTTATTCATAAAAGCAATTACAAGCTTTTCTAACTTATTAAATAATGTCTGTTTTCTTTTATTGCATTTTATTTTTTATTTTAATTTTACGATTTACTTTTACTTAAGAAGATTAAGAATAAAGAAAAAAAACATAAAAAAAAGAAACATATAATTGTATTCATTTGTGAATAAATCTTAGAAGTTTCATTAAAATCCGACTATTATTTGATTTTTGCAAGAATTTCCAAATCAATGTTTTTCATCGAAAAAAAAAAAAACAAAAACAAAAAAAAAAAAAACGCTAAAATTTCCTATACTGTTCTTTGACCCGCCGCTGACGCAAGAAAAATTAAATTTTTAACCAAAATTTCAAACGTTCTAAAAAGGATAAAAAAAAAAAAAATATTTTTAATAATTAAAAAAATCCTTTGGTCTTTTCTCTCATAGATTTTGTTTGAAAACCTTTTTTATCAAGTTTGGGGCATTTTTTCATTATGCTCATTTTTTAGCGAATATGTAGAGGTACCACCTAAGTCTATTGAGAAATAAATGTGTCAACTCAGCACCACATAAAACACACACCTCTGTGCTAAAAGATGCTTGTGAAAGATTTTTTTATAAAGAGAAATGTTGTGCTGAGAGATTTCTAAATAAAATAAATACGGATTAAAGAAAAAAGTCAGTTCAATCAATTAAAATTCGTTTTGAAAGACAGCGATTGGAAATATTAGATTTTTAATTTTAATCTAGCTTGAAATTAAAAATAAAATAAAGGTATCAAGAAAGATTTTTCATCTTTAAAAATTCATTTTTAACCTTTAGGTATCGCTTTTTTTTTATAGAACCTAGTTTTTTTTTTTTTTTTTTTTTTTTTTTTTAATTAAAAAAATCAATGAACGAACAACTTTCTTTATCAGATGAGTCATGACACCAATCGTAAATATACACAATTGTAGATAAATGGTACATGGGCATATTTTAAAAGATTTACCTCTTTTGGGCTTTGGGAAACTTTCATGTAGGTAAAAAATAACTTTTTCAACAAAATGGTAAATGGGACATCCTTCTTGTCCTCGGACAAAAATTGTCCAGTCGTGAGTAAATCCTTCTGAGGTAGTTTTGCTTCGCAGGGTGGCCTTGTGGCCAATCTCAACCTTCACTTGAACAAGATGGGGCTGGAAAAATTAGAAATGAAAAGATAAAAATCAGAGAGGAAAAAAATAAAGTGCAAAGCTTCAAATAAAAGTAACCAACTACAAAGGATGAGATCAAAAATATGTAAACTGGGGTAGAGAATTGTTAGTTGAAAAACGTTTTAAGCAAGAAAGAAAAAATCTGAGTGAAATCAAAACCTATTTTTATAAAAAATTAAGAAACTTTTTTTATTTTAATGATTAATCTTACTTGGCACATTTGATTAAAAAAGGAAACAAAGAAAAAAAAAAAACGGCACTTGACGATACAATTATGCCTTCCCTACGATCAGCCTCAGACAGTGCTTTCCTTTTTAACAAATTGTATTCTTGAACAGAACACTGAAAAAAAATTAGTAGTCCCAAACAAAATTAAAATACTTTGTTTTATAAAGAATAAAATTATTATTTTTGGACGTAAAATTAATGTTATTGCTCCCAGCACTAAGTTATAAAATTGCTTAGTATTTAAAAAAAAAAAAAAAAGTAACTCAAATGAATTAAAAAATAAAAACATCCTCTATTCCTCTACTCTTTCTTTTCAAGAGCTGTACACAAAAATTCGGGTAATTTTAAGTTTTTAACAATGCATTGAACACGGTCAAATTTCCTAAACCAAGATACAAAAATTAGTTAATAATAATAAGTAAAAATAGTATAGAAACACCATCTTGGTTTTAAGTTCGATTAAAAGAGGAAAAAAACGTACATCTTTTTCAAGATTCGTTCATATATGTTCTCTAAATTATTTTAGAATTCTTTGCATGAAGAAAATAAAAAGCAAGTCTTAGTGAGAAAAATGACAAAGTAATTATTGGAAAAAAAAAATTTATATCAATTATTACAGTACACTTACCACCATTACTGAAACCATTTTATTTTGAGTTGTATAAAAAAGATGCAAGATTTTAAACTGATATATTGAAAGAAAGTTAATAAAAAAAAAAAAAAAAAAACGTGACTTAAAAAGTACACCCCTTCCAACAACCTGTTAACAACAAGTCAATCATGTAATTAAGACTTTCTTGAATGCTGATTGGATACTGTGCACAGCTGCGTTGAAATGAAAAATCACAAACACCGATATGTCAAGTTAATCAAAATTCAAAAAGTTGTATTTTATTAAAAATCGAAACAATTTTACTTTTTAATTGTATTGTAAATTTAAACGATCTGTTAGTATTCTGAACAAAAAAAAAGTAATAAAAAATATTTATTTGAAATAATTAATTTAATCTTTATCACTCAAACCGACGTGAACTGAAATACAGTGGGTAGTGAAATTCTTATTTCTTTCGGTTTGTTTATAAAATTCAAGCGATCTTTGTTATTATTACCAAACTTTTAAACAGAGATACAGACAAAACAAATCAAAATATATCCTGTCCACAAGGCCGAGCTAAAAACATGTAAGATTATGTATGATTACATCGAGAGAAACACAAAAATTATCCAGTCCCCACAGCCGTTGCATGTAAAGGCGAAAAAGCGACCCATGAACCACCCCTTTTCGTGCAATGGGATAGTTAGCACTAGCTCGGATATGAAAAAAATCTTCACCAGACAATGTATTTTTATTTTTTATTTCATTATTTCAGTGTTAGTTCGAAGTTTTGAATTTTAGCTCTCTGGATTTTAGGTGGCAAAAGTTAAAACTTTAAAAAAAAAAAATATTATTTTAATTACGACCATAGCCAATTTTAAAACAAACATTGTCACATTAAAAATATACATTTTTTTCAAGTTTCATTACTGTTCAACAAATTATAAGATTAACAAAGTTACACTATTTTTTTTTCCTGAAATAATGAAAGATTTGTCAGCAACCCTATCATAAAAAAAGTATACAAATGGTTAGAAAAAAAAAGTCTCTTTTGTTCCACATACAAAAAAAAAAAATAAAATGATTATTATCAGGCTGCACCTTAAAAGTAAACATAACCAGAAGTAACGCACTCACTTGAAAAAAATCAAAACGTTTATATTTAATTAAAAAACAAAAAAAGATGATAGTCTTTCTCCAAAGACTAAAAAAATAATTAGCAACTTATTTATTTTAAATAATGAATCTATTTTTAACTTAAACGAAATAATTTACTACTGATTTTCATAGTTTTAGTTTTACTTTAAAAAGAACACAATTTTTATTTTATTTTTTTACTTGAAAGTGCAGTCATAACCATTTTAAAAAATTTTCAGTAAAAAATCTTTTAAACGGGGCCGTTGAATTTCAACTTTAACAACTACATAAATGTGTTTCTGACAAACTTCAGCCCCCCCCCCCCGCCCCAATACTGTTTATTTACAAGTCAGGTACGTTGTGGAGTCCATGTGCAGTTTACTTTCTTGGCTTAGCTTTGGTCCTCTCTAGCCCAATGGAAAATGCTCTGTAATTTGTGTTTGATCTAAAAACACTCTAAAATAAATAAAATCAGATCGTTCCACTGTCAACAACAAATATTATCCTTGAAATCTCTCATCATGCTAAAATAAATGAAATCGATACACGCAGATTATGGGCCTTAACCGTTTAGAGCGTAAGCCAAAGTGTGATTTTTGTTAACGGGAAAATATCAAATAAAAAAAAATGGAATGATAAATAATTTAAGTAAAAAAAATTACTTTGCTGCACGTAATGTACACTATACACTTCTTCTTGTCTAACGTGTTATACTTTGTTAATCATCATTGTTTTTCTGAGAAGGATGATGATAGTTTCTCGTATCACAATGTTCAGGCTGTTGTTATTCTACGACCAGCACAGTTGGAATCGAAATACAGGTAGATTAAAGCATTAAACAGACTTGAACTAATGAAGAAGGGTATTAGAAAGTAAAAAAACTAAAACAAATCATGAAGAAAAACAAACGAGTAAAAAATAAATAAAAAATATTTTTGTAGCTGATTAAGAAAATATCTTCGTTTAAATTTTAATAACATTTTTTTCAGTTTGAACACTTTTACAAGCATTTGTGACAATAACCAATTTTAGATCCCATGAAGAATAGAAATAAAGTTTGAAACATTTGTAAGGAAAATGATAACTCTTAAAATTAGTTTTTAATTTATAAAAACAAGTTCCCCAAAAAAGTGAATAGACGAGCTTCACAATAAAAAGCATCCAAGACAAAATAGGAGGAGTAATTATTTAAAAGATTTTCACCCAGTATTTATTTTAATTTCACAGAACTAGAACAGGTACACTTTGAATTTGATTTTCTTGCTGAGAAAGTTATTAGTGGACTTTTTCCATGGAAAAAAAAAAGGAATCTTTTTTTTACTCTTCTGGAGCAAGCAAATATCAATGATAAACAATGTAAAAAAAAAAATTCCCCACGTTTGAAACACTTCTGCTAATCCATTGGTAAAATAATAATAATATCGAATTACTTTTGCTACTTACAACACATTTATTTAATAGCTTTTAATAAAATAAAATAAACTGGTGTTAACTGTTAAGTTTAGCGCTTCAAATGATCTCTGTATTCCAAACATTGATTTGTTTCCCTTACATTGCCCTTAATTTTTTTTTAACCTCGTGCATATTGATCCCTTGTGTTTATATAGAAACCATTTGGAGCACTAATACGAAATAAAACGAAAAATAACATGAAACTACGAAAGCGAATTAGCACTAATGAAGAATTATTCCCATTGTATACGAAAGAAATGCCTGTAGAGGGGAAAATGCTTCTAAAAGTCAAAACAAGGACATCTCCCTTTTCTCATTTTTTTTTGTTTAGAGACCGACAATACCATTCCATTCATTAATAAAAGTTAAATCCATTTTTTACGGAAATTAAATTTCAGTTTTTGCTGTAAAAGGTGAAATAGATAATCATATTGTATTTCGATCGCTATATTTTTTAAATTATTTTTCGGATAAATATTTTTTAAGTCCAAGAACAGCTCAGAATATGAGGAGAGTTCAAAAAGTTTAGTGAGATGTAAGGGAGGTAAATAAGTGTTTGGAATGCAGAAATCGTTTGAAACGTTAAAGTTAACAATATACCCTTCTAAAAATCGTAAGTGTGATAGAATGCACGCACACACGGTCTAAATCTAAAATCAGTTAAAAAAGCACCAACAAAAAAAAAAAAAAAAAAAAAGGAAAAATTTCTAAAAAAAAAAGATGTTTCCACTTTTGTTTAGCAATTTCCTAAACTATGATCAGATTTTTTCATTTATTTTTTCAGGTAGGTAATATTTTTCAGCTTAAGCCTTAATATAATCAAAATGAAAACTAAGCACAGTACATTTTATTATTGTTTTATCATTATTATTATTATTAT
>OZ010608.1:59673571-59676071 GCA_963932145.1 Acanthosepion lycidas
TCGTAGCTGTCGGGTATCTCATTCATAGAGAATATGCCTTGTGGTGTGGCTTGGCATCTCTCTTCGTTACTTGGTCGACTTTTACAATTTCTGGCAATGTGTGCCCTTGCCGCACTGATAACAACTAAATGTTCGGCTTTCTTCTTTTGTTTGAAGCTTATTTTCAATGTGTACGCTCTCGCCTGTCGTACTGTTATTGTTACTTCTGACGCCATTATGTCTACTGGGTATCCCCACACAGGTTGTTTTTCTTGCTCGGTGTGTCACAACATATTCATCTGCCAACGAAGCTAACTTTTGAGCGGCCTTCAACTTTTTTTCATTCACATAAAGTTTCAAATGGTCACTCAGGCAACTCCTAAATTCCTCCATGAGAATTCATTGTTTCAGTTTTTCATATCTATTCTCCACTTCTTCTGCCGAACTCCATCTATCAAAGTAAGTCTCTTTCTGCCTAAGGAACTCTGAATATGTTTCGTTTTCGCGTTTTCGATAGTTGCGAAACTTTTCTCTATAAGCTTCCGGTACTAATTCATATGCTTTCAGTATTGCCCCCTTCACCTTTTCGTAGTCCCCACATTTGTCGACTGGTGTGGTAATACGACGTACGTTTTCTGTGCCTTCCCGCTTAACACAGCCTGCAAAAGCATCGTCCACACATGTTTTGGTCACTCCGGATTTATAGCCGTTTTTTCAAAATGCTGGAAGTATTCATCTACCTCTTCTCTAAATCGAGGCATTAATCTCACTTGTTTTGCGATGTCGAACTCCTTCGTTCGAGTTTCATGAATTCTCCCCTGGGATTCAAGTTCTAGCCTTCTTATATCCTGATCAATACGAGTCTTTTCAATTTCTGCTCTTGCTAGGATTCTCGCCTTTTCCAACTCTATTTGAGTCGCCGTTAGTTCTTGATTTTCCACTTGTATCTGGTCCAATATATTTTCATGAAATACCTCATTATCCACCATATGCTCTGCTATTATTTTAATAATGTTAGCCTTTCTCATGGCTCTTCTGACGTCTAGTTGGAAATCCTGCCCCACCACGAATGCATCGTCCATTTTCAGCTTCAACAATTTTTTCTGTAGTTGGTTCTCTCAGAAATTCGTTAGCCATTATTACTTCCTTGCTCCCCCTTTACTCATTTATTTCTTTATTTATTCTCTTCCTTCCACCAAACTGTCTGAAATCGCGGACGATAGCCCCCAATTATGTCACGAGCGGGGCGAAGCTTCGAAGTATAATCGAATTTTCTCTGATGACCCCGGTTGCTGTGTCATAAAAAAATTTATATTTACGTCGGATATTTTATACCCAGGTTGTCCCAGGGATGTGATTCGGGTATAAACAAAGGAGAAAGCAGACGATCGTAATAATAACAAAACAATTTAATTTATAACTTGAGGGAAATGGATTTAAGAGTGGGGATAGTTTTGAGGTGTGATGGAATAAAATAAAATGTTTTTAAATTCAATGTTCTTGTGAATTAATGTCCACATAAAGAAGAAAGTTATAGAGAGCGATATCTCAGACAGTTATTTCAATGTCCAAATGAATTAATGTTTACATAAGGAAGAAAGCTATAGAGAACGATATCTCAGACATTTCAATGTAGAAGGCAATATTCTACAAAAATTAATATTTATTTTTTTTACTTAGCTTTCTGTCCGTTAGTTGTAATCCATCTTCGTTTTTCCCGAGCGTCTTCTTTTAACCGTTTTTTTTTTTTCGCAGAGCGTTTTTAAGACTCTTTTTCTTGGTTGCCATGGATATTCACATCACAATACACACACACACACACACACACACACACACACACACACACACACACACACACGAATATATATATATATATATATATATATATGTGTATATACATATGTATATATATACATATATATGTATGTATATATATATACGTATATATATGTATATATATATGTATATATGGGTACATATATCTATGTATATATGTGTATATACATATATGTATATATATATCTATATATATGTATGTATATATCTATATATATGTATGAATGTATATATATGTATGTATATATCTATATATATGTATGAATGTATATATATGTATGTATATACATGTATATATATATATATATATATATATATATATATATATATATAGATAGATACATATATGTATATATATATATACATATATATATATATATATGTATGTATGTATAAACATAAAAATGTCTTAAAAATAATTGTCGGACTTTGTCCATTTAATAAGGAGTATATATGCATGTATATATATATATATATATATATTAGGTTGGTGCAAAAATAATGTCGTTTTCTCACATATGTTACTATGTGAGAAAACGATATTATTTTTGCACCAACGTAATATGTATATAAGTATGTATATATATGTATATATGTATGTATATATATGTATGTGTATATATATATATATATATATATATATATATATATATATATATATATATATATATATATTGTTACGCCC
>OZ010608.1:59681071-59713571 GCA_963932145.1 Acanthosepion lycidas
ATTATTTGTATTTTAAGTTTAATTTGTATGATTGAATTTAAATTGAAGTTTCAGTTTTGAAACATGGGAATTTCGGTGTTGCGATGATTATATATTTAAAAAAAATTAATTATTATATATATATATATATATATATATATATATATATATATATAGGAATTTTCGCTTGAGGATGAAACAGGGCTTAATACTTTAATTCAATTTAATTTTAATAATTATATTGAGGTTTTTGGCTCTCGTTTTTGAAACACGAGAACTCTTATGTAGTGAAGTAATCATATTTTTTACAAAATAATTATAATTTAAGCTCTACTTCTATATGGAGCACTGTTTTTTTAAAATAAAAACAAAAATACTAAAGAATTCCGGATTATTTACCTAATGTGTTCTTTCCTATTTTTCTACATATCTGCGTGCACACACACACACACACACATATATATATATATACAATGGATAGCAAAAGTATTTAATGCATCATTTTTATAAATTTCACAATAAAAAAATTGTTCAATTTGAATGATACTTACTTCAAATATTTTATGAACATTGTCTAACTAAACATAAAGGAAAATTGAGAAACATTGTTTTTATGTACTTTAATTGCCAATTTTCGAATTTGACTTTGTGCAAAAGTATTTAACACAATTTGTTAATATTTGAGTGGGCAAAATTTTCAGTGCAAGGGCCACACTCAAAAATTCATAATTTTATCATGCCACATTATCCTTATTAACCCCAAATAATTAATATTTAAAACAGACAAAAAAGGCTTTTAAAGAAAAGCAAATGTAATATTTTAAAGTACTGTAGTAGATTCACTGAAACGCATTTATTTGAAGGTAAAGTAACTCAGTTTAAAGTACTTTAAAGAAAAAATATTAATGAGTATTTTTAAAGTGAAGTTTTACATGAAACACAAGATGAAATAACCTTGTTTTGAGAAAAATATTTTTATTAATTAATATTAATAAGGTACAAAACATTTATTTGTAAAACAAAGTAACTCTGCATAAAAATAAAAAAAAAACAATTCTTACTAATTAATATTTTAAAGTGGAAACCTCAAATAAAACACATATAAGGCAACTTAATTTAAAGAAAGAAATTAATTTAGATTTTAAAGTAGAAACTTCACATGAAACACATTTGTTTGAAAACAAAGTAATGGGGTGGGGGTGACAGGTTATTCCATTACATCAGATCTGTTCTTTGACTTTCTATATGGATAAAGTCTGTTCACAAATGTAAGTTGATGCAAACAACACAAACATCTTTCTTGCAAAAATTTTCAGATTTTTAAACTTTTCTGAGTGCAGAGATGCATAAAACTCAACCAGTGGTTTATTTTCAAACAGTCTCTTTAAAAAGTTGTTGGTTTTTAAATCAATCAGTTCCACCTGCAATTCTTCAGTAGCTGATTCAATGTCACAGGCAAAAGGTGAACTGAGCAAATTGAACTGGATTCAATTGCTTTGAAATCAGCAAAGCTTCTGATAAATTCCTCTTTTAAAGCTATCAGCTGGGAACTGTACAGCTCATGTTTTCAACAGAGGAAAATGAACAAAGTTTTGCTCTTTAAGTTGCTTTGCAAAATGTTTAAGTTTTGTTTGAAAAGCTTTCACTTCCACGTACAATTCATGAGCAAATACACCTTTGCCTTGTAGTTTTGTGTTTAACTTACTCAGCTTTTGCATAATGTCTACAGTAAATTCAAAATCATAAACCCATTCATCACTCTCCATTTCCTTTGAAAAGTCACAATAGATTTTTCTTTCATATTAAAAACATAACAATCTCTTCTCTAATATCCCACACCCTCTTTTTTCCTATGCTTAACCAGCAGACATTTCTGGTACAACACATCAGTAAAATCTGCCTCAATGTCATCCAAGAAACTTCAGAATTGCCTGTATTTCAGTCCTCGTGTTTTATTGAATTTACTGCATGCACCACTGAATCCATAACATGTTTGAGTTTTAAAGAAGATTTAGAGAGGATTTCTTGATGCATGATGCAGTGAAAAGACAATGCATTGTGTGATGGAAATTCTTTTTTCATTTTATCATTCATGAAGGTCACAAGACCACAATATTTGCCTATGAGTGAAGAAGCACCATCAGTTGTAATACTTGCCTGCTTATCCAGGTTTAATCTAGACCTGATCAGACTGTTAATGACACTGTTGTACAAATCTTTTGCAGTAACAATGTCTTTGAGAGACTCCATAGATAAAAATTCCTCTGTAATTTCAAAGTTTTTGTCAATTCCTGTTGTAAATAAGTACCTGAGCAGTATCCTGAATGTTAATACTCTCATCTGAAGAAATAGAAAACCAGTGAAAACTTCCACTGGCTGTTAACAGCTGTTCTTGAATATTCATTGTAATTACATCTAGGCAGCAAACAATAGCTTCTACATTTGATTTAACTTCTGGACAGCATCAACCATGCAATCTTTAATAAATTGTGTTTCTGAAAATGACTTGTTTTGCTTTGCAATTTTATTTGTCAATACAAAACTTGCCTTTGTTGCACTCCTTTATAAAGATGAAGTTTTATCAAACACAGTTTGCTGTTGCTTCAAACTTTTTACCAGATCAGTTGCCTTCTTTTGCAGTTATTGCTTTGATAAACTGTGTCCAAAGTTGGTGTGCTTGGTTTGAAAGTGCTGTTTCAAATTGTATTCCTTGAACACAGCAACTGTTTCATGAAAAATAAAAAAGACAGCTTTAACTCCAATGTTAGTAAAGAATTACCTTTCAATCCACTCTTTGTTAAACACTTGATATTTGTCTTCAATTTTTCACTTTTTAGATGGCTTTGAATAACTCATTTTGGGTAAAGTTTGTAAGACAATAAAAGCTAGGCAGAAAAAAACGCCCCATGTCTTAACTCTTTGGCATCTGCCAGAAAACTGAAATGATTCAAATAAAAAGCAATAAAATCATTTGCACAGTAACAAAGTTACCAGATTAGCCATTGTTACAAACTTGAGCTTGAGTTGGGAGTCACTCGGTCCTATTGAAGACCTTCAGTGTCTGTAGCCTTTTGATCAGCACTCTCCCACATATACGCACACCTGTGGGAAGAAAACAACATACTCACAATATTATTTGACATTGCTTGGTAACTTTCTCTTTCAAACTTACTACCATTTGGTGGGCCGCATGAATTCTTTTGGCAGGTTGCATGCAAGATTTGCTTGTATTTTGCTGCATTCATTGTTCCTTTGATGACTTTCAGTTCTCCTACTTCATTATATGAAAAACAACCCCAAATCATTACACTTCTACCCTCATATTTGACTGTTGGGATGGTATTTACCAAATTTCCTGGTCTTTTTTTTTTTGTGGAGCAACCTGAATTATGGCCTGAAAAAATAAATGGAGTTGAAATTTTCATTGATGCACATGTTAACAACCTGTCTGTGTGAATTGCCTGTCTGACAGTGAGAATGTCACATATTTGTGTGTATAAAGGAAGGTGGGTTTGATTCTCACTGGTTTAGAATGAATGAATTAATGATAATTATAATTGTTGTAATTATTTTATTATAATTATTTTTGACACTATAATTAATTTTTATTTATTTTTTTTAAGGATATTACACTGTGACAATATAATTCATTTCTTATTTATGTATTTCCTTATGGACACAACAGGAGTAATCGTAATTTAGAAAAAAATGTTATACTCTGTTTTCTTGCGTTTATTATCTGAAAGATAATAGCAGCATGGGAATGTCAGATTTTTTTCTGATACAAATTATTTTCCAAAAAGAAATATGAAACATGTCAGTACTGATTATGATATTAATATATTTTATCTTTGTTGAATTAAGTGTCTCCATTAAATTGTGAAATCCTTTGCTCTCCTTCAGACCAATTCTTGGTAGAAATGGAAAAGCATATCTAAAGAAAGAAAACAATCACATTAGGAACTAGTTTGTAGTGTTGCTATGTATAATTGAGTTTGACTGCTTGTGCTTCATGTTTATAGATGCATCTGTCCGAATAGGTTGGATTTCATTCTTGAAATGGAGAAAGTTAAGTATGAATTCACAAAACATATACAATATTGTAATTTGTGAAAAAAAAAAAAGAGGAAATAAAACAATGAAAGTTTTAGGCTCAACAATAGCAAATATTTATGGTGCTTTGTTTCTGATGTAATAGTTGACAAGAGTGTCTAGTAGGTCATTACTACTAGTGAGTTTGAGCCTCAAAGAGTGACCCTTGTGGTTTTGTGCCAAAACTAAGCTAAATTTAGTGAAAAAAAAAGAAAAGACAAAAGGGCTCTTCATTATCATGAAAAAATAGGAAAAAAAGAAAATCTATTAATGTATATTTTTTGTGGGTTTGTTTAAAAGAGATTGGGGACAATGGAGATCAAGTGACAACAAGTCACACCATAAAAAAAATGACAAGAGATACTCTGTGAGATATAAAAACCGAAAACAATTTTATTAAAATAAAATTTTAGTAAATATTAGGGATGCACAAATTTGGTGGTTTGTGAGTTCAGGAAAAGGGTGGGGGGTAATAAATTTCTGGGCAAGTAACTTATTTTTTCTAAAATAAGGTTCAATGGTGGTCATGGGAAAAGGGCCAAGTTTATAATAAATATCAATCAAATAACATAAAATATCCCAAGAAAAATGCCAGCATATACAAAACAATGCAAATTACAAGAAAGAAGGTACAATAAAAGGGTTTCAGTGAGGTTGAACCAAGTTAAAAGGGTAGATTTACCTTGGAGATATAAAATGTGAATATTTTAATAGTTCTTTTGATTGGATATTTGTCAAAGTTTGTGAAAGAATCCATTCATGCCTTCAGTGTTTTCAAAGTAGAGTGTTGTTTTGAGAAAAATACATGTTCTCTGTCGTGGAAATGACTATTTTGTTATAATAGTTGGGGTGAAAATAAAACTTAATTCTGTCAGGAAAACGACAATTTGGGTGTCAAGACTTTGTTGAGGAGTGGGTTTTTTGAGTCTATAAAGATTTTCAGATGTTTTGGTAGGCATCATGTCACCCATTTCTTGTCATCACATTTCCCTACTCCTCAGTGTTGCGTCTCCCTAGTACCTCAGAGTCGTATCTACTACTGTTCCAATTGATGGTCCTATAGCAGGGATTTTTATGGTGAAAGGTCAAATCTGATTTACCAGAAAAATTTTGGTGGTCAACACAAGAATTTCAGAATTCAACTGGCTTGTGTAGCAATTTGTTAAAAAAAACATTTTTACCAAAACAATTTATTGTAGTAGTTTTTCTTTTCCTTTCCTTCACCTTCAATTGACCTCCACTCCACTCTTTGGTCAAGAAGCTTTGCAAGCAGACTGGCAAGGTTCTGGTTTCAGTAAATTATTTTTTTACCTTCATCTTCCCCAAACTACCGAGAGCCAAAATTTACTCAAAGTGAAAAAAAAAATTTTTTTACATTATAGTGTAATTGTGAGTAATTTAGTCTCACATAAAAATGACCACTGATTAATGAGTTCTGTCCTCACAAGGTGCTCCATACTTAATTGTGATCTTTATGCTAAATGAACCTACATGCAAGCCACTGGGTGGCATGCCATTAGTGTTTACTGCTGGTGTCCCACTGTTGGGCTGCTGGTGTTACCACTGGCAGACCACTAGAAGCCTACCAGTGGTCTGCTGATGGCTGCCACCAGAGGACTGATGACATTGCTATCAACAGACTGCCAGTGGGCCACTAGTTGTTTGCGTGTAGGGAAGATACACTTAGCAAATAACAATAAAAACAAGTATTTAGTTTAGCATGGGGTACACTGGCTAAGTGACTATCTGCTTGATGCCAAAGTTAATATTAATGTGTCAGAAAATTTGTTGTGAAGTGGAACATGTAATATGATGTGGTAGTAGTATGCTATGTAGTTGTTGGTAAAAGGAAATCAGTTGCTGCAAAGAATAAATAAAGGCACTGTTTCTGCCTGTGTCAGATTATACAATTCACATGACTTAAGAATTTTCAGGCTGACACATCCCCATGAGTGTTCAGGCTGCTGAGATATTGTTTTTTTTTTAATTGAATCACCATTAGATAGATTGCCAACCAAGGTTGAAGAGTTTCTATCTTTCCATTAGCATAACTATCAATGATCTTCAAACAGTTTTGTTCACCCAGTTTCATTCAAAAGGTTTAGTTTTCAGGTATGTCCCAATTGTGTTGTATACTAAAAACATCTCAGGATCATATTATCAAGAAGTCAGCTTCATGATTAATCAACCTGTGTGAGATTTGAATCCTGGATCTCATAGTCAGAATGCTAACATTCTAATCATTTGGTAGTGTGTTCACTCTGTTTCTGTACATCATGATGAGTAAATGAAAGTGATCTCTGTTTGCTACTTCAGGTAAGTATTTGACTTTACACTGATATATGTATACATTTAAGGGTATAAGTCTTGCTCCTGTAAAGAGCATTTAGCGTGTTGTTTTATAAAATATCCCTTTTGTGTTTATGTAATCTTTTATTTAAACTCATAGAGGTTTCTCCTTGTGACAGTTATTATGGGTGATGAGTAAATTCCTCCTTTAAGTTTTAGCTTTTTGTTTTGTTTTGTATCAATTAAGTCTTTTATTGTTTTAGAAGTAGTTGTAACAAAAATGCAGCAGATTTTTTTATAAAGATTTATGTTTATCTTACCATTTTGACTAAGTTATTACTTCAAGGAAAATCATTAGTAGTAATGAGCTACTAGACAATCTTGTTAACCATTACATCACATCAAGGCATCATAAATATTTGTTAATATTGATCCTAAAACTTTGGTTGTTTTATTTCCTATTTTTTCACAAATTACAATATTGTACACTAGTTTAAAAGCTGCCCTATAAGGTGGCATTTAAGCAAGCTCCTGCAGAGGGCTCTTGATAGAAACAATATTTTCAAACAACAGTTTTCATCAAAACAATTATATAATTTGTCTATTTGGAACTTATTGCAAAGCTGCATGATAAATGACATTTTTGGTTTTCCCATTTGAGGTCAGCACAAATAGATTGTTCCCATTCCCAACCCTTGAACAACTAACATACATCTGGCCATGAGAAAAGCAGGGTTCCATCAGGTGAAGTACAGTTACTTTCAATGAAAGAGTTTTAATTTCCTTAATTCCTCCAGATCTTCCTTTTGAGTTCAAAAGACTCCAGTTTCCAGTGATTGACATTGCATCGCTTACTCTCACTGGTAACTGAAGTCAAGTCTTTTGAACTCAAAAGGAAGATCTGGAAGAATTAAGAGGATTCTTGGAATTGAAACTCTTTACTCCTTTCTTTGACCAGTAAGGATCTCTGCTCCCAAGAGATGAGGAAGCATTTTCTTGACAATTAACTTTGTTCATTTACAAAGCTTTGGAAGATCCAGATTTCTCAATAGCATAACTGGCACATTTTCTTTTAGTTCCAGCATGTGTGATGGCATTCCAGGAGGATTCAATGAGTACAGGAATTCTATTGGATAATTCAGTGCCTGCTCTTGTTCAACCACAGTGTCAATAGAAAAGTACTTCATTCTTTCTTTTGGAATTTCTTGGAAAAATTTCCAGTTGATGCGATCCACAGTTTGATTCTTGGGAGCTGATATAATGATCTCACAAAGCCAGTTTGAATCCATGAAATGGTGTTTAATGTTTGGATAAACATGGTTAATTAAGTCTTGGATACTTAAGACTGAAACTCCATGACCATTTGGAAGTGAAATATCTCCATTTTGGTCCATTTTTATGGTTCCATTGCCAAGCTGCAACAGCAAAGCAGCAAATCTTCCTGCTTCAAGGTCACCAGTGATTCTAACTCTCATGTTTATTTTCAAGCTGAGTCTTTGAACATGGCTCCAAATGTAAGAATTTTTCAAGCAAGCATTGATTTCATCAACTGGAGTTCCTCTTGCAATGATTGGTAATATTTGTCTAAAATCACCAGAGAGTAGCACTGTGATACCTTCCATGATTTGTGAATTCTGTCTTTGAGTGTTTTGTTCAGGGCCTCAAATGTTCACTTGTGTGCCATGGCACAGTCATCCCAGACAATGAAGCTTGTCTCTTCCAGTAGCTTAGCCAAGTTGGTTCCTCTTTTGATGTTGCAAATAGGGGTTTCATTTTAGCTCAAATTCAATGGAAGTTTGTAGGTGCTATGTGCTTTATGTCCTACATGAAAGAGGATAGCAGCAATTCCAGATGCTGCTGCTGCTAGAGATAATTTTGTTTGGAGTTTCACTGCAGATAAAAAAAGGTTAGTTACAAAAGTTTTACCAGTACCTCCAGGTACAGCCATTGTCATTTCTGATGTCATGTAGGACCTTCTGGTACACTTGTTGTTAGTCTTGGTTCAACATTTCTCTCAAAATTTCTCTATTGATTTGTCCAGTTTATCTGTTTGGATTTGGTAGACCAAAATTGCTGAGATCTTTTTGAGCCAAGTTAATCACTTTGTCTTCAATTTTGCACAGAGCTAAATATGAAATTCAAGGATTCAATTGCAATCCTGAATGAGCAAATCTCATTTGAAGAAAATGAGATATTTAAAATTAGAGAGTTGTGTGCCTTTAATTGAAAAAGTGTGGCACACAGACATTTTCGCATTTATTATAGTGATGTTTTGTGAGTGTGTTCAATTTTTAAATTTAATTGGGAATCAAAAATTTATACAAGCTATTCACTTAAATATAAAATATGTAAAATCCAATTTTTATATATTAGTATATGTGATATTGGTATATAGGCTACACATTAAATTTTACAGAGATATTTATGCATATTTTTGTACTACCTAACCCAAGGATTGAACTCATGATTTCCAGGGAAATACATGACCTTCACCATCAATGTTATCTCCTAAGTTGTTCTTTCCTAATTAGTGGCTCTCATAACATGTACACTGTTTCTTTCAGGAACCTTATTTACCAATATTTTCTCTATTTACTGTTTTCATTTCAAAGGCAACTAGTTGACATGAATCAATGTATAACAGCAATAATATTTTGTTTCAGAAATCCAATCACGGTATATGTTTGTAAAATAAAGTTTCTAAACAACTATCATTTAAGAATAAACTCCACATTGTTTGACACATTCAATCACTTAGCAGTGTAGAAGGGAGTTGCTTCAGTTTTTATCTTGTACTTGTTTGCTCTATATAGGTCTATCCAGAAAACATTGAGTCATTTAATATTAGTGAAAGCATAACCTACCTAGGGCAGTGGCACCTTAGTTCACTTGCAACATCACACACTTATTCTACTATTACTTATACTTTTCAAATCAGTTTGCCATGTCCACATAAAAGCTGCTACACTAGGTTCCCTTTAATCATATATCATTTCAGCAGTAATTTTAGCTTTGAAAAAAGATGTGATGTTTTGCTAAAAACCTTGCACAAAGAATGAAAAACATACAGATGAAAGAAAGGTCCTGATGAATGCAATAGTCACATAGTACAACAAGTTTGCTCATTGATGTTTCACTGCTGACTGAATAATCCTATGAATGTGCACTAAGGTCCCCTTTGATTGGTTGTCAAGTTACATCAAGGAAGCAAACCAGTTCTTAATATATTCAAAATGACTGGACAGACCTTGAACCTAATGAACTTCTCTTATCTATCCTCCTGTTCACAGCCACCTAAGCTTAAATTACAATAAGCTGTTTAAAATAAGGAACTTTTTAAAATCATTTCAATCCAAGCAAGGTCATAATGCCACTAAGACACAAGGGGTTCCTGGGAGTGAAAGAGAATAAGAAGACTGTAGTGAGGAGAAAAGGCAATAAAAGAACAGGATTGAGGAAAACAGGATAGTGATTGGTACTGCATTTAAAATTATGAGGATTGTGGATGTCAGGGAAGCAAGAAACTGGAAGAGAGTTCCACAGGTGAAAAGTGTGAGGAAAGAAACTATTAGAATAGAACTTATGGTTACAGCAAACCTAGTTCAGCAGTAAAATAGTGACATCCAGTTGTCAATCTAGTTGTACACTTATATTCATGCAGTCAAGGTTCCAAGGAAAGAACTGCTAATCAGAATAATTGTTATGAAAATATTTATAGAGAAGACAGAGGGAAGCCATGTCATGGCAGTTGGAAAGGGAATAAAGCAGAGATGCCAGGTCAGGATGGATTACATTATAATTCCTTCTTTGGATTTTTTCAAGAATCTTGAGATATATAGCAGGATCACCAAACCAGATATGGTAGCAATATTTAATACATAGATGAATGGTAGATTTTTAATTGTGCAAGATACATTCTGACAAGAAAAATTGTCTGGCACGACATAATGAACCAGCTTATATAGCAGTAGACCTAGAAATTAATTCAATATAATTGCTTCACATCATGTCTGGAAAATGTGAGCCCAAGATGGTGCAAATATTTACTTTCTTGAGGGGTTAGCATCAACCATGCTGATAGCAGACAGAAAAGGTTCTCTGTTGTGATTAAATGATAGCAGTTTTGTTTGGAGGCATTCAAATTTATAAGCTATTTCTTGCCCCAGTTAATCACTAGAAGCCTTTTTGGAAGTCTTTTTCAAGAGCATCTGACAGTTTTGCTTTGTTGAACCTACTGGACTTACTACTAAAACAAAAGTAATATTTTTATCATTAGCATAAATCCTATGAATGTGCACTAAGGTCCCCTTTGATTGGTTTTCAAGTTACATCAAGGAAGCAAACCAGTTCTTAATATATTCAAAATGACTGGACAGACCTTGAACCTAATGAACTTCTCTTATCTATCCTCCTGTTCACAGCCACCTAAGCTTAAAGTTGAGAACTGATAATATCATGAAGGTCATTTATAAAGATAAGAAGCAACATAGGTTCAAGGATGATAGAGTGCTGGGGGACTACTACATTAGCGTGAAATGATCTAGAAGCATGTTTATTCAACATAACCTTCATTACATGATTTGTTAAGAACAATGGGATTAAAACAAATATTTGTCCAGAGGCACCATTGCCCTTGAGCTTGTGAAGACAGCCATCATGCCAGGCCCTATTGAATGCCTTTGAGATATCTAAAGCCACAACCTGAGCTTTAACATTCTTATCTAAAGCCTGATAGACAACTTCAGTAATAACCATTAACACATAGGCGGTAGATGTGGAGAAACGAAAGCCATACTGTTTATCCAATTCAGCATTAATTAGAGCCTCTAGTACTTTGCCAAATGAGGTAAGAGACTGATAAATCTAAGGATCAGAAGGTTCATTATTTTTAAAGACAGGAACTACAGAGGTGAATTTCCATCAGAGGAAGATTTGTAGAGTTTGGAAAGAACAGGGCAATTGCAGGGATGCAGTCAAATCTGCAAGCTTTTACATGTTTGGAGATGATAGCAGAAACCATGGATGGAGTTATGTGCATTATCATTCAGTAGAGATTCCGTTCTAGGGTAAAAAACAGGTGTAGAGACACCCAAGCAGTCAAAAGTGAAGTTGGAAGAGAATTTCTGAGCAATGCATTCTGCTTTATCAGCAGTAAGTGACAAAACTTTAAACAAATTGAAGATTTACTCTTGTACAGCACACTCTTGCAGAACTGCCAATAATCTCTAGAACCAAACTTGTAACAGGCTATATGGAGTCTCATCCTATCAGCAAATCACAACTTTGACTTGTTGAGGATACACTTACACTCATTACAAAGAGGCATATATTATGATTGGAAATGTCACATTGGTATAGTTGGTTGAGGTGATTTCTGTGGGCTGTAGTGGCTGAACAGGCCAGAGTGAACCTACTTTTCACTTGGTATTTCTGTGCTGGCACGAAAGCTATGATGCCAGCTTTCATCCAGGAGGAGATCTCATTGCCACTGACTTTATGTGTGTTCAAAGGTAGGTACACTATTCTGTAGCCAGCCAACACATCCGGGTTATTCCACCAACCCTGTAAGTAGCAAATGTGGTCTTTCTCATCAACCATTTTCTGTTATAAATGATGGAATGAGTCTGCCCCAATGGCATCAGCAGGCATCTGCCCTCTGTCTTTTTGAAGATAAGTGGATTTCTTCTGCACAATGAGGAAATAAGGAACAGATCAAGTAAAAAAAGTTTGTCAATCAGAATTACTAGCAAAACCAGTAGTGAAAACTACAATTTGAGTGAAATATTGATAAACTGATGTGTTCAGAATTTGGATGCCAGTGAGATAAGTTGAATTTGTTTTAATTGTTTAAAGGTTTTTCAAAGGTGATGGTTATAATTAATGTTAAATCACTTACTATTTGTAAAATACAGATTATAAGTATTTGTAAATAAATAAATAATTGGAGCTACTCTGTAATTAGCCAAACTCCAACTATATGTGAAATTTAGTTAATTCTATAGGTGTGTATGCATATGTCAGTGTTTAACATAAGAAAGAACAAATTAACTTTTAACTACAGACTATATTTTCACTGTAGTATTTGAATTCACATATACTCTTTACATGTGTACTGACTTTTTGTTTCTTACTATAATTGTGAGTCAAACATATTTAAAATTTAACATAAATCTTTGCTGTTTTTATTACACTTTTAACAGTGAAGATGATATTTACTAATTTAATATAGCATGAGGCCACAAATATGGGGCACCTAGTAATGATCTGCAAATGTAGCTTATAAATCATTGTTTCATGGTAAGGTGGCCCTAGACATTTATGAAATGTAATTTAGTTTAGCAGAAGACTACAAAGTCATGTATTACTGCTCACTATAAGAGTCAACTAACTCTGCTTGGTATTATTAACAGAAAAAAGAAAAAACAAACACAGTTGTGAGTTCTTTTAATTTTTAATGATTTGTATAATCTTTTTAATTGATTTACATGTTTAAGATAAAGTGTGTAAGTTTTTATATTGAACACAAATCTTTGACAATTTCATTGTGGCTAATTAAGAGAATGCATATACTGAAGCAAAAAAAAGAAAAACCAATAAAAAAAACTCATACAGATACCATGCAAAATTAAAAAAATACTTTTAAAAAAATATAAACTCACTAAAATATAAACATTTTGGCATTCACTGACTGGACAGTTAGTATTATTGTCAGTTAAAATTTATAAAATCTTTTTGATTAAAACAGTTTTTCAGGAAATTAGAATTCTTGAGTCCACTGTTATTGCTCTTTTTATTACTGATTGGAGTTTCCTTCCGAAACCTTTAAGGTAATGTGGAAAGTAAATATCTTGATCATTTCATTATTTACCCTTCTAGTTACATGTGCTACCCATTTTTGTTGTTGTTGTTGTTGCAGGTCTTCAAATGACAAGGAGAACACCAGTGTAATCAGCCAAATTCTGGAAAATATTTAAAATTTAAAGTTAACATTACTTGCACTTCTAATAATGCTTAATCAGCAGGAGTGTAGCGTTAAATGATTTTTGGGCTTTTTAAGTGTGGAAATATTCATGATGGAAGAGGAAAAATAATTTTTGCACAAATTAATGATACTCATGATACAGTATTTCTATTTAAAATATAATTAAATTATTTTTTAACAAAATAACATTATCACTATTTCCTAGGAATCATTATTTTATCCAGAAATTTGTAACTTTTTCATGTTTTTTCCTCTTTTATATAAAAATTTTATTCCCTACCAAATCCAAGTGCTTGTGCCAGAGATAAAAACTTAGTTTAGTAGGAATAGTAAAACATAATAGGTGCAAAATTACAAAACAAGTTAGCCACTGTAAAATTATAAAAGGAAAAATACATTTATTTACAATTACAAAAAAAGGTAACAGTTTGCACAAAAAATTCCCCTTGTGTTCCTATTAAGACAAGATAGCAATATTTTGATAAAAGGGTTACCAGTGAAATATGGAAAAAAATTACACCTTGGAAAAAGACAAGTGTTTTGAAAATGACAAAAAGAGAAAACAATACAAGAAGGCAGTAAAAAATAAAGGTGTAACAACCTTTAAGAAAACAATGAAAATTCTTACTTTCACTTGTCCCACAAGTGTCTCTGGAACATAATAATATTAAAAGTATTCCTTTTAAATTTACACAGTTTGTGCTTGGGAAAATTTCTTAGAAATCTTTTCATTCTTGGCTGTCCAACTACAGGAGAATTTTCACTTGAACTTTTGATCTCTCCATAGCTGGCTGGTAACTGGTCCCTTCTTTAATGTTGATGAACTGCCTTCTCCCCTTGTGGTCAAAACTCCTCTTATATCTATTGACCTGAGCTTTATTAATTTTACAAATTAGGCTCACACCTGCACCAATATTTAGAATGTTACTAGAGCTGGAGACCAAGCCTCTCATTGATCAATATATATGAAAAAATAATTTTCCATAAACTGGAAATGGATCCATCACACATTTTGGTGGGTTTCAACTTCTTAGGCAAAAAGACTTAAAAATGTAACAATTTTTACACAAACTGTTTGGCCTTCATAAAAATAAACTTCTCTCAAAAAACATGTATTAAAAAAAACAATGATTAAACATTTGTACAAAGCTAACATTTTTAAAATAATAAAAATAAAATTTTTATACTCTCTCCTCAAGAGAATGTGCAATAAACAAATTTAGTTTATTGCAAGATTTTTTTGTTTTTTTTATAATAGGAATTATTATTTTTATTATAGAAAATTTTATATATAAAAGAGGTATATTCATTTATTGGAAGGTTTATTTTTTATAGGAACATAATTATTGGGTTAATTTTTTTATACATCTGTTTCATCGTTAGCTGATGAATCAATTTAAGAAATGTGTTATTTAACCATTGATTCTTTCATTATTTTGTCAATTTATCTTACTCAGTAACCTAAAACCTTCTCTAACTCACAACCATATTCAACAAATCTTTCATCATTTGAGTTTTCAACTCTTCACATTACTATTGCAAGATCTCAAATCAAAGTTCCCCTCACTTGATTCTACACTGAACATTTTCTCCATATTGTGTTCCACAAAACTCTCATAAAAATTATCTGCAAAAGGATCTGCATGTCCCCACTTTGGTTCTAATATGAAATTCACAGGTGTAATGAGACAAGAAGAATATTGAGAAATTAGAGTACAGAAATTATCTTCAGTGGATTTTTCATGAGTTTTATTACAAACAACCATTTGATTAGGAGTCAAAAATTTTGTTATACTGCCAAATGGAATTATCCCATTAGGAATCTTCCAAGCAGGTCTATTCGTGCATTTAATTGTTTGTTTGGGTCCCATATACTGAATAAATGCACACCCAGAAGACTATGAATGGGAATAGAATTTTTACCTCCCTCAAAATTGGCTGCCAGTTTATAATTTAACTTGTTTAGATTTTCTACAATATTATGAAACCCATCAAGATTAAATTCAACATCAAAATTATCATCAACCAGAATAGGTAAGAAACAATGAAAATCATTAAATCCAATATCAAACATTACTACTCTCATTTTTATTTTGAAAAATATATATCCATTCCGGAAGCAAGGCATTATCCCATTTTATACTGATGGTAAATTTGACAAAAATGGTGCCCTTTTCATAGCACATTGAGCTCCAATTTATTAAAGCTCATTTGAAATAATTTGTTCAAACAGGTGTTGGCTACCTGATATGAATTCTGTTGGACGTGTTAAAGTCATTTTCTGTTGTGAAATAAGGAAAATGCTCAGATAGTTTTGCTTTATGTTTTCATCACATATACTGTGATAAAGAGAGAAGATCTGATAAATCAAATGTTTAAAAATATGAAAACTTGAAACTCTAATGGCAACTGCTAATGGCAAAATTCCCCTAATTTTACATAATGAAATATTTTTCATTGTCTATTATGATAATGTTAAAAAGAATTGTTATAAACACATGTATGGTAGCATGGAAGAACAAATGAAACATCAGGTACCACAGGTAAGACAAAAGGAATGAAAGCAAGAATTGTGAATATAAAATTATTTGTATGAGTGGAAGCAATGTTTGTGATTTATTTTATATTTTTTGAGGGTATTTATATTGTTGGCTGGATGTAATGCTTGATGCCCTTGTGCAGAGAATGACATTTTTATTTTGGGTTTTACTTTCTTAGCATTCATATGTGACCAATATGTAGAGAGTGAATCAGAAAGAGATCTAATTTGAAGTGGAGTATAACAGCTTACCCAGATCTCAATCAGATTCATAGGTAGTGAGTGGATATGAGCACAAAGGGTGCATTTATTTATTTGTGGTGTCAGTATGTTTGCTCTGTTGATATTAGTGCATGATGAAATTTTTGAAGTATGTTGGGAGTTATCCTCATATTTGTCTTTTTGGAATTAGTTTTGCTGTAGTTGTGGGTAGTGCTTGAGTGGTTTCACTGGATCTGGACTCTTGTGCTCTCCAGTGGAGATGGTGACTGCAATGCTGGCTAAGAACTCTGCAAACATGTGGGGAGGGATGGAGAAATTTTGTGTATTGCAGATAATTTGGCTAGAGTATGAGGTGACAGGGAAATGAGTGCACATGTCCAACTCATTTGAAAATGACCAGTCAGTTTTAGCATTTTTGTTTCTCTTGAGTTTTGCACAGGTGGGGTGCATAAATCAAAATAAAACTTTATGTTGCACTTCTTGAATGCCAAGATGTTCACACATATGGGTGACACCAGAGTGGTTCATGCAGCCATGATGATTTTTGATAGCATCTCGATGGATGTCTGTTCAGCAGTGATATTGAGATGATCGATAATTATATCAGTGGACAACTTTGGGATCTCTTGGATGGTCTCCTTGCTTAAGTTGGTGAATGCTGCCATAATTCTTGCCTTCAGTTCATCTTTGGTGTTACAAGGAATTTTGTTGGTCAACGTGTGCCCCACATGTAATAATCAAGGGGATTGTAGTCTGGGGAGTTAGGTGGCCAGATGTAAGGAGTGATATAATCATAGAAATTGTCTGACAGCCATGTCTGGGTTCTTATGCTTGCATGGCATGGTGCAGAGTCCTGTTGCCAGACATAGGGTCTTCCAGCAGCCACCCACTTGGCCCAGGGCAGCACTACCTTCTCAAAGCACTTGATATAAGTTGGGTCTAAGGCCCTCACCAACAGATTTGGGAGTTCTTTTCTTATCAGAACACTCAGAGTGAGTTTTCTGAGTTGCCTTATCTGCATAATGATCATTAGACTCATTCAACTCTTTCCAAATCCTCTGTACTGTCCTCAGCTTGACACCCAAACACTCTGAAATGTTTGTATTGAAGCTTCTGGTGCAAATTTCAAGCAGTACAGTATGCCATTTCCAAATTTCTGGCAGAATGAATTGCATCATGGTGCTCTTTTTCTCACAGATGGTGCCCAGCTGACCCTACTATACTGTGAAGTCAACAAAATCAAAAGAAAACAATGGGCATGCACAAAATTAAAATATAAAATAGTGACAATTTACTCATCACATATAATGAAAACTCTGCCTTTAAAAAGGTGCCGAAAATGCTTAATTGAAAGGTAGATTATAACAAATCCCTTGAGAAGGTGCTGCACATGGTTTATGCCTTGCTTAGTTCATCAGAAAAGAAAGATATAGGTGTGACTTGTCCTTCTGATATTTGGTATATAACTGTACCTACTGTAGTTAAGGAAGCATTTGTTGTAATGGCAAGTTTTTTTTATCATCATCCTTGATGTAATTAAGCTTAGTGAAGTTGGCTAATGATGTCTTAGCATTGTTGAATGCTTTGAGTGTTTCACCTTGCAATGTAATATTTTTGTTCTTGCTTGCAAGTAAATTTATTAAGGCTGAAAGTATAGTAGAGCAGTTTAGTGCAAATTGCCTGTAATAATTCCTATATAGGCCAATAAATCTTCTCAACTGTCGTAGTGAAATTGGTTGTGGGAAATCTTGGATTGCCTCTATTTTATCTGGCAAAATTGAAATACGTTGATTTTATGGCCAAGGAAATTCAGTTTGGGTTCTACAAAAGTACATCTGTGTGCATTATTTTTTAATCTAAAGTTTGAAGGGTCTCTGAAATGTTTATTCTAAATGTATTTGTGATCTTCCATATCTCTCTTCTGATGATTCAAGTATCATCAATGTAGGTGGAAACAAAAGGTAAACCTGTGAATACTTTATATTATCAGCTATTGAAATGGTTGAGTCACATTTTGTAATCCAAAAGACATCCATACAAACTCATGTAACACAAATGGTGCAGTAATAGTGATTTCTTGACTTCTGTTGTTGATAAAACATTAACTTATAGAATTAAGTATGGTAAGATGACAATATTTAATAGTTTGAAGCACTTTCACTCCCAGTAACCCCTTGCATCCTAGTGGCATTATCGTTTTGCATGGGGTGGAATGGTGAGAAAAACATTTTGATTAAACTTTTATTATTGGAGGTTGGAAATGTTATACTCTGTTTCAAATTAAACCTCTTTCTGATTCGCTTTAATTCTTTCTAATCCTTCTGATTCAGTCTACACCAAAACCTGTTGGCTGGATGAAAACATGATGAAAGCAAAATAAAATATAAAAATATTACTCTCTTGGCACAGGTGTGCCAAGCATTACATCCGGCTCACAAGACAAATCCTCTAAAATATAGAATAAAATTTAAATGTCAGAGCCAATCACAAATGTCCCTGCTAAAACACAAGCATGACAACAAATGCTGAGTCATGTATCCACCCTGACTGCTTAAAAGAACCTGCTCGTTGATAATATTAGGTTGGTGCAAAAATAATGACGTAATAATGTCGTTTTTTGACGTTAAAAAATACGTAAAAAAACGACATTATTATGTCATTATTTTTGCACCAACCTAATAAAAGCAATTCATGGAGTTCACCAGTGGCCTCTCGGCAAGTCAGCCTGACATAAGTTTTTAGGCCACCTCCTTCACCCACAAAAGAGACATTCCACCTTAAACCATTATACTGGCAATACAGATAATTTTATTTTAACAAATCTTGTCTTTTCTTTCTCCCTTACCATCAATACTTTGTTGGGTTTTTTTTGTTACTTTTGTAACCATACACACAGTATACACACATAGTAAAGGGCATGTAGTGGATTGAGAGAAAATATAAAAATAGTTATTGGGAATAAAACATTTTCAATCAAATTTTGTTGGGATGGAAAGAAAGTAATTGTATATCTCTAGACTGGATTGGAAGAAAAGCAAACAATGAGTATATGGGAATAAAAGCTCTTACTTAAAATTTTGGAGGGATTGAAAAAAGGCCAAACTCTAGGAATTGTAATAATGGTGAATGATAAATATGATAAATAATAATGTTAATAATATTTTTTAAAAAAGGAAATAATTTTTTTTCTCCAAGGTCTCAACAAATTTCCACATTGGATGATTGTCATGTGAGTTTAAAATATCTATCAAAATATTTAAAATCACATGGCTTTGTATAGCTGCTCCACTGTTTCTAATCATATAGTCTCACAATTCTTAAATTGGGCATATCACTTCTGCTTTCTTTTTTCCAGTCTAAACCAAGGTGGTAGGAATTTTCTTTCTTTTTATGGTTACCCTTAGATATCTGGGGCTGCTTGTATGTTATCCTAGATGTATAAGTGGTAGCCATTGTTTAAAGTAAAATCAGAGCTCTCTATCCATCAATTTCTAGCCATTTAGAATCTTTCTTTCCCTGAATATAATTGAATGAACTCTAATAAAACATGTCTAAAAGAAAAAGCTCTTGAACCTCTCCTATTGTTATTACTAGATAAATGAACTGGACACTATTTTCATTTCCTCGTTGCTTTATCTTTTCCCTATAAAACAGTTTTTAACTTGAAATGCTTCTTACCACAAACTTTTGAACTATCTTTCATTGTTCACTATTCATGAATAAAATCCACAATACTGAGTTGACAACATTTTGGCAAAGTTCAGACCCACAAAAAATCAGTGTGTCAAAAAAACCTCAGTATAACTGTGTACTCCCTTGACTACCCCAGCAATGTTTATTGTTTTAAAAAAACGTGTTTAGGATTTTAATAACAATAAAAATGTTACACATTCATTGGGCACACAAGGTTTTCCTTGTGTATAATTAGAAAATATCTGTAATATATTATACAGAGTATTCATATCGATTAAGCATCCTTGATCTGAGATCACAATTACAAAAAAAATTAAAACAAACAATAATTTGAGATACAAAAAAATTTGAGAATAAAATGTGTAATAACACAAAAAATCAGGTTTATTTAAATTTTCTTGTTCACAGACAATTTTTAATAAAAAGATTTGTTTTCATCTTTCTTTATAAAATGGTAAAAAATAAATATTTCATTATAGTTGGTTCACATATTTTTATAATCTTGTAAATTAACAATCTAACAACTAAATAGTATGCAACAATAAACATTGCTGAAGGTATTGGGAGAATATATTGTAATAGCATCATTAAGAGAAAAACTCCTTTCAACACACCATTTTTTTTGCAGGTTCAGATTTTTTGTATTTCATACAATTTATAATCCAAACAACCAGACATGAACATGGCTGGTATCAACCACCTGAAATCAGTAATCCCTGATTGCAAAATAATTATATTTCCTCTCATTCCTTTTTCACTGAATGGTGAACTGTGATCATTAAAAAAAAAAAGATGAATTAAATTTTGGTGGGGTTGAACAAATGTCAAACTGCAAAAACTGAACCAACTTAATTGGGAGAAAAGCAAAAAAAAAAAAAAAAAAAAAAATTAATAATCAATGCAAATGAAGCATTTTGAAAAATTTCGGTGGGATTCAAAGAATATGAAATTCTAGGAATTGTACCTCCATCCCAAATTGCGAGATAAGCTAATTTTGGTGAGATTGTTTATTCTTCTTCAAGACATATGCATCATTTCTAGAAAATTTCCAGCCATTTAATATTAAAAGAAATATCCCTCTTACGAACTCAAACACATATCCTTATGCATTTAACATTTTTTAAAATCACTCTGTAAATCCACTTAAGGAGTTGTTCATTTCATTCTCTTTAACATCATTCAGTTTCATCAATTACTTCAAAAATATATAATTGGCCATCTTCAATGTGCTGACAATTGCTAGAACAACCTATACTGATATTGTTGTTTTGTCGGTTAATCGATTTTACCCATCCATAACAGAGTGTATGCTAGATAAGGCCATCAACTTAGCTCAGGAACAAGTAATAATACAACCAAGCGAAATCAACATCATTAAGCACTCCCGTAAATCACTATTATTCCACAATGAAGAAGCATGGATAAAGAGAGATGGGATATTTGACACTACAATGGGAAGCTTTGACAGTGCAGAAGCATGCGAAATCATAGGCATTTACTTACTAAACGAACTGAGCAAAATAATAGATAGAAATGACACAGGACTCTACAGGGACGATGGTCTCATAATCTTAAGAAACTGTAACAAACAAAACACAGACAAAACTAGAAAAGCAATAATAAAGATTTTTAAAAATAACGGATTCGACATAGATATAAAAACTAACCTAAACGAAGTAGATTTTCTAGATGTTACCTTCAACCTAAGAGAAGGCACATATAAACCATATAGAAAACCTAATGACAAACCACTCTACATACACACATCTTCCAACCATCCACCTTCTATAATCAAACAGATACCAAAATCGATTAACCGCAGGCTCTCTGACAATTCCTCCAATGAATCCCTATTTAACAAAGCTAAGAAAGACTATGAAACAGCCCTAAAAGATAGCGGATTCCCAGAAACACTCACATACTCACCACAGAATACAAAAAAGGCCAACAGAAGAAGAAATATCATATGGTTCAACCCACCGTACAGCAAGAACGTAAAAACAAACGTAGGGAAAATATTCTTCAAACTCTTACACAAACACTTCCCAGAATCAAGCAACTTACACAAGATATTCAACAAAAACACTGTAAAAATCAGCTACAGCTGCACCGAGAGCATGGCACAAATAATAAAAAAGCACAATAGGAAAATTATCAACAAACCACACGAACAAATTAAACCCACGTGCAACTGCAGAATAAAGAACGAATGTCCCTTAAACGGAAATTGTTTACAAAACAACGTAATATACCAAGCCACAATAAAATCACCAGATAATGAAGAAAAAGTATACATAGGAGTAACTGAAGGACCCTGGAAACAAAGAAATTATACACACAAAACATCTTTCACAAATAGTAAATATGCAAACAGTACAATGCTTTCTAAGTATATCTGGGAAATTAAAAACAAAACGAACATCACACCAAAAATATCTTGGAAGATAAGGAAAAAATCATCAGCCTACAATAACCAATCAAAAACTTGCAAACTTTGCTCGGAGGAAAAAATAGCTATCATTACTTTTCCCGACCAAAATAAATTATTAAACAAAAGATCCGAACTCATCTCAAAATGCAGACATGAAAATAAATTTTTACTACGTAACCTAAAAAATTAAAAACGGAAAAAATAAAATAAAAACAAATAAATATACTAATAAGCAAAAATAACAAAAAAAAAAAAAAATAGAAATAAAACATAAAAAAAATACTATGTTACTTAAAAATCGAAAACCAAAAAGAGAAAATATACAAGTAAAATAAATTAACCTAAATTCATCCAAGTAAATAAATAAACAAACCAACCCCAAATAAAGATAATCAATTAAAAACTGTTCCCACCAAAATAATACTTAGAATGAACTACAACAATCAATCCCAAAACTGAACAAATAGCTTTAATTAAATTCCCAAACCAAAACAAAACTGTTAAATAAGTGATATAAACAAATTTTTACTACGTTAATAAATAAATAAATAAATAAAATAAGAAACAAAAATAAAAACAAGCAATATAATTTGACCTAAATAGATAAACAAACGACTTCCGGTGAAATAACCGCCATAATAGAATACCCACAATGCACCACTAACCCGTATATATATAAATAGCCGAGAAAAATAACAGCACACATGGCCTGACGATTGCATATAGCATGAAACAGACTGTCGCCTCTAAGTGTTGACTTCTATGTTCACTTTTATATTTACACACGCTCTATCTCTGATATTGAGCACTTTATTCCATAAATATAGCACACCTTAAGACTATATTTCTTTATATATATATATATATATATATATATATATATGAAAAAGAGCTAGAGAGGGAGGAAGAGAGAGAAAGAGAAAGTAATAACAGATCACAAAAGCATACATGCACATTCATAGACCAAGTGAACAAATGCTCTTTTATTTAAATTTCTAATCAGCCAATGATATGGCAGCAATTTCATGGATATTGTATAAAAGAAGCATTTGCCAACAGGCACACTTAAATTCATATAAATGGGGTACCAGGGAAAAAAGTTGTCAGAGCGGTTGCCATGAAAATAATTGTAGAAAGGACACCACATCACATCAGTGAGAAAGTGGCTGAAATTGAGATACCTGGTTAGGATTGATTATATTAAACAGCAAAAGCTTCTTTGAAACTGACTAGTGTTAGCTGAAAGTGCTTACACATGGGAAAATATGCTTACAAATACAATCCAGCAATCAGAAAAATGATTAGAAATATCAGAAAATAATCAACAAGGAACTTCTGTTGTTTTTTAATCAAATGTTCATATATATATATATATATATATATATATATATATATATATATATATGATAAAATATAGTTATACTATATTTATGGATAAGTGCTCAATATCCAGAACAGAGTGTGTGTAAATGTAAATGTGGATACTGAGAACAAAAACCAAGTGGCAGTCTATTTCAAACATGAAATAGACTGTCAACATTTGGTGTTGACCTTAGTGTCCACTCATATATACACACACACACACATATATATATATATATGAGTGTGCTGAAAATTTTTCAGTTCAACTAAGAATCCCTATCAAAACAAAACTGTTTGCTCATTTTGTTATAATTTAGGATTTTCAGTCAATTTCTGTGTGAATGTATATACAAGGCATTCTTCCAAATTAGGGAGACTTTGAGCAGCATGTATAACACAAATGTATATTGTTTGCCAAAAAGTTCATTCTTTTTTGTCATTAGAAAACATAAGGAATATTAAGCTCTAGCTGGGTTTATTCTGAAAATTGATATTATTGAGATTTTATTGTGACATCTGTCACATCAGCATACATCTTTAAAAAACATTGTGTATTTTTACTGACTGATTGAAGAAGAAATATAATGAGCAACACTTTTGATATATTATATAGTTTTAATTTTATAGATTTTTATAGTTTTAATGTTAAAATTTGACTGAAACACAAAAAGACTTCTACAATTTATGGGCAAGGCACAGTGAAGGACTGAATGTCTCAAATGTGAAATTTTGGGCTGGAGATATATTGCTGGATAATGCTCTATCGACGGGGAAAACAATTATGGTTGATAGTGATCAAATCAAGACAATAGTTTGAATAATTCATGTTATATGATGCAAGAGATAGCCAATATATTCAAAATTAACTTTTGAAAATTATTTGCATCAGCATGGCTATGTTGATCACTTTGATGTGGGATTTCTGCTGCTGCTGCTGATGTGTAAATTTAGAAGAGAATCCTTTACATTGAGCTATTTGAAAAAAAGAAGGAAACTGTTGATCTGAAAATGTACTGTTTGGATCAGTTAATAAAAAGCATTCAAATTTGGTTAAGAGAATGTGTGAAATATCCCATCAAGATAATTGTATGTTTCTTTGGTGAAATTGTTGCAGTTTGGCTGAGAAATTTTTGTTTATTAATTTGCTCTTTACAGAATTCTTTGAATGGAAATGGTAAATTAAATAAAGTTAATGTAAAAAGAAAATACTTTTATTTCTGTAGAATAGATTAGAAGGTCTCATAAAAATAGGGCACCTCGGATATTACTGTATCCAACTGGAAGCACCATTTACAACATGAATATTATACAGGAGAACCATCAAATCACTGAGTGAGTGGTACATTTTCTTTCTTCAGTTTAACTGTACCGAATAAAATATATCTGGAACCAGATCGAGTTTCATTGTTTATATTTTACATAGTTCTGTGAAAAGGATCAACTAGGAGGACATAGTTACTATGAAGAACAAATCCTACAATGAGAAAAGCTACCTGAAAAAGAATTATTTACAAAATGGTGACTGAACCAATTGGGAATCACAATTACCTCCAGTTAATGCAGCAAGTAGTAGAGTTGCAAAGAGAAAATAATGAGAGAGATTCAACACATCACACATGAAGAAACCAGAATGACCTGTGAGGAGAGAATCAAATGAAACAGATGGTGACTGGGCAATATTTTGGATGCATGGTCACAATACAAAGAAATATACGGTCTTACTGGCTTGTCATAAATCTGGAATGAGCTGAGAATGACTTATTCTCCTGGTAGGAACAGGTTATTTGACTTGGCAGGAGCTAAAGCTCTTAACACAGACACAGAAGAACAACTGTACCATATACAGTCCATTGAGGGATACAGACAAAACTTCCATGCCATGAAGCAGAAAGAGGGTGAGCCTGTCATACATTTTTTAGCTCATTTACAATCCCAGGCCAGGTTTTGTGAATTTGTGGTTAATTGCCCTAATGATAGTTGTGGCAGGCAAGTGAATTATTTAGGAGATATAGTTGCTGGACAGATGCTGGCAGAGCTTGCTAATGTGGAATATCAAAGCAAGATATTAGTTGAAGCTGGCACTCTCACCCCTCTAAAACAAACATTCAGCAGGTTGGTTGGCCTAGAGACCATGAACAAGTCAAGATATTGCCTCCATAGTGAATACTCAATTTACAGAGACTGGAGCAGAAGCAACAGTCTCATATAGTAAAGGACAACACAGTTCCACTATACACCAAACCATTTAAAGTATGAGGAATAATTACACACCTGAGTGGATTAATGGGCTAGAAGAATTGTCTGGTGGTTAAGCTTTGATGTTTTGAATGTTGATTATTAGGCCACATTGAAAAGGTGGGCCAAAAATCAAAATGGGGATATACTAATAGGTTGACGAAAAGCCTGATGAAAAATGAGTTGGTCATATTAGTCAATATCAGATATAATGACAATCCCAGTAAGATAACCCGCCAACTTAACTGGCCAAGTTAAAGGTAGAAGTCAGACTGAGTATACCCGAGGGCCATACCCCACCACATTTGGGATGAATGCAGATTTTGAAGGGGCTCCCCAGAATCACCATCTTCTTACTCTGATACTGAAATCTCAGTCCAAACTAGTACATACCCTGGCGAGCCACAAGAGAACCTATTGAATCCTCACCATAGCAGACACTGGTGCATGAACATGCTCAAGTGAACTTGAGATACTGAAAATTCTAGAATATTCAATCCAAGATCTTATATCAACAAATCATAAAACATATGGTATCACAGAAGACCAATTAAACATCAAGTGTATATTATATATTCCATGTTTGGGTTGGCTTGAAAGAAACAAAGCAAGTCATGTATCAGATAACATACATGGGGTGCAGCTATCTGAGTTCACTCTAAAGGACTTAAATCTAATACCTCCAAATTTCAGTGTCATGGCATAACCAGAGTCAGTAAAAAAGCCGCATGCAGGTGCCTGCAAAGAACAGCTATTCTGAATAAACCAGACACTATCCCATTTCCACCTACTGAAGATAATATGCACTGACTGGAACAATGGCTACTTGATCAGTTTAGATCTAATGCATTCAACACATGCCTGCACCAACCTCTGCAGGCCATGAGAGGTAAGCACTTGAACATTACATTTATCCCAGGGAAAACACTAATTCTGGTTCACACACCAATTCTGGTTCTCCATCATTATATGAAGAAGGTCAAACAAAACCTTGTTTGGGACATTTCATTGGGCATAATTGAACCAGTACCTGTAGGTACACCTGCAACCAGGTGCTCAAGGATTATGGTTGCACCTAAAAATGATGGTACAACTTAATGCTGCCATTATGAGATAAATGCATCATATGCCATCACCATTTAACCAAGCCTTGATTGTACCAGCCCATATGAAAAAGATCGTCCTAGATGCATGTGTTGACTTCTCCTAAACAAAACAAATAGGATGACCTTGACCCTCAAAACCCTTCTACTCCTGGAATCAGCAGTTAACTAGAAATTAAACAACTATCCTGATATATTTTGAGTTAGAAACATAACGTTAAGCGTATTGGATATGAGAGTGTTAATCAGCAGTTGAACAGCATCAGGGAGTAGATGAACAAATGTTATAACATAAATCTAGCCCCTTTTTCAATGAAAAAACAATTTCTTAGCCTGGGGCCTAGATACACAGTGTAGCATCTGTGTTCTGCTTTTTGATCTCCTTAGTGTCCCGCTGAGAGATTACTCTTCAGCGTGATCCTGCTTTCTGCGGTTGATCCACCCTGGAAGTTGTATCATCTCAATGACTTGGCCCTGGTTAGAGAGATTTCCATCTGTGGGTTGGAATGTCTCTGATGATTCACCTGAATTGTTGAAGCAGACAGCCAGGAGGCAGAAGGTTTTCAACCTTTGCATTGGAATATCTCTGATGATTCATCTGAATCATTGAAGTAGACAGCAAGGAGGTAGGAGTTTTCCAACCTTGAGTTGGAACATCTTCAATGATTCACCCGAAATAGACAACTATTTCAGCTCCTGCTTCACCATTATGTTCCTGTAGAGCCACTGACTAGCTTCTCATCACCAATACATTCCTGCCCGGCCTATTGACTAACTTTCTGTCATTGACATATCCAGTCCAATTGTCAACACGACCAGACCAACCATACCGTAACTTCTTGTCGCTGACACGTCCAGTCCAATCATTGACACGACCAGACCAACCACACCTCAACTTCCCATCATTGACACATCCAGTCCAACCATACTTCAATTACCTGACCTTGAAGCCTGACCAACCAACCAACTGATAATCAACTTACCTACCAACAGCTTCACTAAAAATTACCAGATTAGTCTACCTGAACCTGACATTTCATCCAGCAAATCTTTTTTCTGTTTTTGTTGTAAAAAAAACAAAAAAAACACACATAGTTTTAATGAAATAAAACTAATGTTTGGTTAAAACCCTTGCCTTTGTTTCCTCATTGTCTTGGCTGTTCACACCTTTCTTTGACCACAAATCAGCTTGTGGGGTCAACATCCTTATTGGCCCTGCAAAACATGGAATGGATACCACAGCCTACCCTTTGCTCCTGCCATGTGAGATGCTACTACGTTCATAACAGAATGGGGATAATATCGATATCTCTGTGCCCCACAATGTTTTCATGTGTCAGGTGATGAATATACTTATTGATTCAATGATAGCTCTGTTGACATGGTTTGGCAAAACCTGCTGCATTCATGATGGCCTACTCTGGAATGAGTAGGCTATCATTTTGGCACACAGTGGATTACATCACCCATTGTGGCAACAATGGTATCATCTTCAATCCCCATAAGTTCCATTTTGCAGAAAATGAAGTAGAGTCCGTGGGATTCAGGATAACAATGGATGGCATAAGCGATCTTACAGTTTGCAACACCTACAAACATCACCAGTATCAGATAGTGGCTTGGGCTGGTAAACCAGGTATCATATGTGTTCTCACAAGCTGAGATAATGGTTCCATTCCTGGAATTACTATAAACAAAACTGGAAGATTTACTGGGATCACATGCTTGTCCATTTGTTTGAGAAGTCTAAATAAGTGATTGTGTGAGAGATTGAAGAATGGGTGTGTAATCATTTGAGGTTAACAGACCAACATGCCTGTCTACAGAATTCAGTAGAATAGGTGTTGGTTACTTCCTGTTCCAGAAATACAGCAGTTGCCCAACTGGAATAGGCCCTAATTGTGCTAAGAGACACTGGGAGCTTGTCTTAGCAAGATCCTGCTTTACCAATTAGGTGGAGTTATGATACACACCAGTGGAAGGGCACAGGAAAGAAGTGAATAGTCCTGGAATGATGGACTCAATCTATATAATAAATGCAAATGTCAGTGTGTGACACTTTTTCAACTTCACTCCTAGAGGCCGTAGCCCAACATATACCATTTTGGAATCAGGCTGACTCCATGAGCAAATTAAAAACATACCGGTCCAGATCTGGACCTGCAATCCTGAAATTTTCAATACTGCAGATGTTTTTGTATTTTGCCATCTTGGCTTCTACTGATAAAAACTATTAAAGGGACACAACTTCAATAGCTTATGTTCAAATCAAAAATTACTGTTCTCAAATTACAGTGATTCAAAATAAAATTTTCCGTTTTTTTCTACTTTACTCCTCGAGGGTCAACATATACCATTTTGGAATCAGACTGACTGTGAGCAAATTAAAAACATTCTGGATCAGGTCTAGACCTGCAATCCTGAAATTTTAAATTCCCAAATTTTCATTATTGCAATTGTTTTTGGCAATTTTTTATGTAATTTTTTGCAACAAATCTTTGTGTACAATAACAATCTTTATAATTTGTTCCCAAATAAATTTGGGAACAATTGAAAATCATTGTGGAATCCAGCAAAAGTAATGAAATAAAAATAATTGTTTGTACAGAAAGTAAGGACCTTTAATTGTCATTAAATTAAGTGGTGGCAGAAGAATTATCATTGAAATTTTAAAAGGTAAGCTTAAATATTAATGCATTACTTAAATACAGTGATCTATTTTGAGTTCTTCTGTAGATAGTTATCTAAAAGAAATTTTTCCATTATATAATTTTTTATTATTTTATGTTGACTTGGCTTTTTTTTTTACAATAATGATTTCTTTTCAACAACATTTTCCTACTTTAAAAATGATATACTTTTCATTTGTACTTGTATAGTTATCATGGTTGTTATATTCAGTGTTTCAGCCGGTCTCTGGACTTCTTCAGGTGTCTGTAATATAATAATGAAAATTACCTATTTAAAAAATTCTGACTTCAATTATCAAATTCTTTAAAAATGTTTTGACTAACTTGACAGACAATTTTCTGTTATTTTCAGAGAATTTAATCAAAACAGTGTTTTAGATAATATATTGACTGAATTCATTTCTCCTCTTTCCTAAGTGCCATGTTAGATCAAATGTGATTATGAATCACATTACTATAATTCTCCTTGAGAAGTGGAGTAGGTGTTGCCTTCTCCACAGTTCTGAATTCAGAGTTTTCATTCTCCTAAACTGGCTACAGCCAAACCTAGAGAGTGCTCTCTGCCTACAGCTAGTAGTGGCGATTTCTGCTTTTCCCAAGGGCATTAGTATCAAGTAAACAGAAATTTGAACTGGACTCACTGATTCCCTGTTCTACATTGTTAACTGTAGTTCATCTGAACCACCATTGCATTTATAAAAGTAACACATTGACAAGAATGCAAATCCTGAGATTTCAAACATTTTAAGCTGTCAATCAAAAATTTAAAACATGTTTTTAGAATGCAATTTATGAATTAAAAAAAACAAAAAAAAAACAGAATTACTTTCATATGTTTAAAAAATTGCATGTAAATTGAAACCAAAGCATTAGATTACACAAATTGCTGTTTATTTATTTATTTTTTTTTGCTAGACTTACTTTCAGTTGATATTTAATGTAACTTTCAGATTGACATTCTAGTCATTAGTAAGTAGTGAGAATCAAAATCACATCCCATATTCTCTGGAACCTGACTTGTTACAACTGCCTTACTGATTAGGCTACAGAGATCACCAGCTACAGTTATTGAAATCTAACTGTATAATTAGTATTTTCTTTGGCTACTTTTAATACATTGTTAAAAGCAGACATATTAAAAACCAATTCACAACTAAAAAAGAAGGGATAACAAAAAATATATATCACTGAAATATAACAATGATTTAAAAACAACTGAACCAGTTTAGGGAGGACCGATAAATAAGTTTATCTGTTCTTAATTATTGTTATTGCTTTTTAATTTGAATGCTGTTTTTATTTAAATGTACTATTGTATTAGAAGTAATATTTTTTTTCAATGTACATTGTTTCTTACTTAAAAAATTAAATACAGCATAAAAGAATCTATATTAAAATTTAACTCCAAATGTAAGTTTGTAATTATTATTTGAAAAGTGATTTTTTATTACCCACCCCCTACTTTCCAGAGTACAGAATAAATGTGGGAGATAGTTTTTAAAGTTCATACTCCATTTTTTTAAGGATACTTCCTGTACCTGTGTTAAGTATAGGTATTATTTGTTGGTCATCTGTTAAATTTGAATTAACCAAGTTTTTGTTTCTTTACATGATAATTTTGTTTGATATTTTGGACTTGTTTTAGGTTACGGGGTTTATATATGGAATTGTTAGCAAATTCTTCAAGATATATTTTTTTACAATTTTCATGTTTTACTTTTTCTCGCATTTGATCAATTAATTTCGGATCTGTTCTTGTATATTTGGAATCAGATTTCAAACTGTTCCCATGTGGTGTAACATGAGATGGAAAAGTTCCTATATATTCAGTCACCATAATAGCTTCATTGGCCTGAAGTAAATTACTCCCAAGTTTTTCAACTCTTATTATCTTCTTTTTGAAAGTTTCTTCTCTTTTCAGAGTTGCATAATAGCAATTTAATGTAATAATATTTTCTGGTTGTGGGTTTAAGAATTCTTTGCATCTTAAGAAATATTTTCCATCTTTTTTCTCAACACTCTTAAAAATGGAATCAATTTCAGCATAGATATATTTTTTGTTGCTACCATTAGACCATTGTCCGCAATCATCAAAAAATCTACACTTTTCACCCCTTTTAATTCTAGCTATGTTTTCAGGGCTTTCAATAATGAATGATAAGTTATTTTTTGGTCCAGATGGAATGGCTTCTAAACCATGTTTAGAGTGTAGAAGAAAAGGTAAAATATATGACAATTCAGAAAAGTGCCCATTGTTATAAAATGAAAAGTAGTTTGCAATTTTAATTTCTCCAAAGTTTGAATTTTTCATTTGAAATTCATAATTCTTTAACTCAGAAACATTTCTTTGCAGCATTTGTTGATTATTTATTGAATTTTGATGATCATTTATTGAATTTTGATGATCATCTTTTGAATGAAGTTTATTTTCAGTTGTATCAATATTATTTTCTATATGTGAAATTGGAAACTGTTCTCTTCTTGAATATTCTGAATCAAATTTCAAATTGTTTTCATGAGATGTGACATAACATGGGAATATTCCTATATATTCAATCACCATAATAGCTTCATTGGCCTGAATTAAATTACCCTGAAGATTTTCAACTCTTATTATTTTCCTTTTGAAAGTTTCATCTCTTTTCAGAGTTGCATAATAGCAATTTAATGTGATGATGTTTACTGGTTGTGGGTTCAAGATTTCATTGCATTTTAAGATATATTTTCCATCCTTTTTTCAACAATCTTAAAAATGGAATCAATTTCAGCATAGATATATTTTTTGTTGCTACCATTAGACCATTGTCCGCAATTATCAAAATATCTACATTTTTCACCCCTTTTGATTCTAGCTGTTTTCAGGGCTTTCAATAATGAATGATG
>OZ010608.1:59736599-60014099 GCA_963932145.1 Acanthosepion lycidas
GTAAAAATTTTATTCACGTTTTTAAAATCTTCATTGAGGAAAACATTAAGTTTGCTTATTTTGCTTATTCTCTTCTATTGTGCAAAATTGTACATACATTTAATAAGACTGGTTTTACATTTAGAGTGAAAATTACAATTTTGAGAATTCATTGTTGGTGTGCATGCAAGATATTTGGCATTTAATATACTTGGGTTAGTCAATACTATAATCTTTTCTCTTTTGCAAGTGCTCACTGTATTTGCATCTGTGGTTAGCTTGCTTAGAAATTAAACTTCAAAGAAAAAGAAAAATTGAGTTTCATCAATTGGAAATAATAAAAGCAAAAGATTGCCTTTTAGCTTAACTTGTTCACTTGTATTATTTAATCACAAAAGATCTGACATAACAAATTTGGGGAGTTATAAAGTTTACTATTATTACCGTTGTTAAGATAAAAGCTAGGCTTTTGAATAGTGATTTTCAAAGCAGGCATTTGATAGATTGGCACTACATAATTTTGCTGTTTCAGTCCTGCTTCTAATTTAGTTTCCTATTGAATGAAGTCAAGCTTTGCAACTACAAAAGTTCTATAAAAGAATATCTGTTAGGTTAGCTTGAAAGGAGTTTGAAGTTAGTTAAATGTTTACCTACATAGAATCTTAACTCTGTACTCTCTCTCCACTTTATAGCCTTTTAATGAATTATGGTTCACAAATATCACAAAGTAGAAAGAGCTTCGTGGATTAGATAATTGCATATTTTCTAGAAAAAGTCATACTTAGTGTTCAAAGTCATGTAAAGAGGTTAAATTCTGATTTTTCAAACCAGTCTTTGGGGGATTGGTGAAGTATAATCCTTCTGTCTCTTTACACCTCCCCCAACACATTTGCTTTTACTTTATAAAAAATAAAAGGTAATTCTGGTTGTCAGTTATTTGGATGATACCAGTGTATATTATTTGTTTTTGGAAAATTAAATTTTTAGTATTGGCCAGGTTTTGCAACTGTTACCTGTTGAATTGTTATCAATCACTTTGATGCAAAGAGACATCATTCTCGTTGTTAATGATATTTACAAACTTATGATTTTGAAAAACTAGCTAAAAACCTGCAAGAGATCATGAATTTGAGTTCGATGTATTTAGTAAATCATATCTTATTTGAAAATCATCACCTTCACAGTTAATTCAAATATTTTAAGAATTCTCAAGATTCGGTTTAGTTAACCTAATTGTGACAAAGTATGAATGCAGCTTAACATTCTACTTATATTGTAAATAAAACTCCTCACTCTTAAATGTTTTGGTATTTTCAAAAATCTATATGCTAAAAAACATACTATGGTATATCATTAGTACTTAAAAAATTTAAAAATTTAGTAGCTGTAGCCATGTTTGCATTATGTAGTGATAAACACAGACAAAAAAGACATCTGGCAATGACGATCATGGCTCCTGATTAATATTTTTAATTATTTTAAAACAAGAACTTTTCCATGAAGTACTTTTTAAATTTGATTATAAATCTAAAAATTGTTTTTTATCAGGCAGAGAAAAAAATAATTTTAAATTGTTGTTTATTCATTTACAACTTTATATTTTTGATAAATGATATATTATTATTAGTTTTTTTCAGGAACTAGAGTACATAGTCCATATGGAAATGAAACAGCTGTTTAATATTAATAAGTAGCTTACATAAGACACTGTTGCCTTATTTACCTTTTAAAGTTCTGACTTCACTCACTCATTTTCACTTTAGAGCTTACCATCAGATACTTCACATCATATTCTCTTTTTCGTCCACAGTCTGAAACATAAATCTCCTGCCTTCTATTGTTTTAATTTTTTTTATTCATTTGTTTTTTTTTGTTTTTTTTAAAGTTTTGGGAAAAGCTAGAACTCACAGCAAGCCAAATCTGAAGTGTAATGAAGGTTAACAGACTTTGTACCTCCAAACCCTGCATGAGGGGTGAAGAATTTTTGGATACTTTCCAGACAGTCTTTCTAGAATCTCCAGATATTATAATTCTTGACCCGTCAATTGTCAACATTCCTTTGATTGCAACCTGTACACAGTCAATATTTTGAGGACTTCTACTTGTTTTTGATCTCAACAGAATATTAGTGGTGAAATTGTATCTAGGTTTAATTCATTAATTCATTCTTTAACGCCTTCTGAAACATTTCTATAGCTTCTATGATAGAATGTTCCAAGTTTCAATCAAAACTTGATCTCTTATTCACTGAATATAATGGTCACACAATACACAATCTCAATTTGTTGTTTCACTGCTGGTTCAGTAAAAGCCCACAGAACTGTCTCTTAATGCCTATGCAGTATTGTCCTTTCTGATCATTTGTCCAGTTTTATGCACAATTGGTTCTGTTCCAAATGGCTATATACTTTCCAGACAGACAAAAAGTTAAGAAATCAAAGCAAAATGTATGCCAGTGGATTTGAATATCAAGATAGGCAGATGTTTCTCACTTTCATTAAGTATTCTTGGTAAAAAAAATTCTTACTTTGACATACTTCTAATCTTTAGCTCTAACTCAAAAGATAATGAAAAACTTTCCATAGTTAAGTAGCTGTTATGGTAAATATATTCTAACACTTTCTTTTTCTTTCTCCTTTGAAAGTTTATCATTGGGCTTTATTATTATAGAATAATTTTTCTCAAATCATTGCTGGGTCTAAAATATGCAAAGTAAATTATGATGTATTTATGAAATTTGAATGTTCTAAACAAATATTAATAAACAGTTCTTTTAGGTTGGTGCAAAAATGTCGTTTTCTCACATAGTAACATATGTGAGAAAACGACATTATTTTTGCACCAACCTAATATAAAATATTTTTGTTTCCACAAATTACTTTTTGTAAAATCTTTACAAGTAGATATTTCATTCTAGAGGAGAGAGAATATGCTTTATCTTTGTAAAGGACCAATGGTAAACTTAGAATGTCTGTCACTAGAAAAATAATTTATTTCTTATATATTGTTGTTAGTTTTAAAGCTGTATAAGTGATGTGTTATTGATAAAAATATGAACCAACAATTTTTTTAAATTTATCACATGTTGCTTTAGTAAAGTCAGCTGTGGTTTAATGTATGTGTCATGATCGACGGCCTTGAAAATAAACACAGATGTATACATCTGTGTTGATGAAGTTAGCATGCGATGGAGCATACGATTTTTGATGATGCCTGAAATGCAGTTGTACCAATTTTTCAAAGGTTTTGTCTTCCATGATTGATTATTTTTGTAATAATAGGCTTGTCTATGCCTAGCATTTTAATTGACATGTGGGTAATGCTTTCAGTTGCTTAACACTGCTTAAAAAACATTGATTTTTACTGTCAGAAATTGCTGAACCTATGAACTGGTTAATGAGTTTTTCTTTGAAAGCCATTGGGTGTGGAAAAAACAATTTATATCATTTAAAAAGGTTAATGTTGCTCTCACTATTTGGAACAGACTAGCTTTAGCCCATATTTAGCCACTGGCAATTTCATGTTACTTTTTAATTTAAAAAAAATATTTTATTTATTTGCAAGATATTAGACCCCAAGAGAAATATTTTTCACTTGAAATATCATTGCATTTTTATTATATGCAAAAAGTGAATAAATATAAATAATAATTGTATTTTTTTTATATGCACATAGTTTTTCTCTTTCTGATAATAAAATAGCTGTGTATATGTATCTGCAAAATATAACATATGGTGAGAAGTTTACTTATTGTGGAAACTGAAAAAATGAACAAATTAATTTTTGACCAGCATTTTTGCCTTAATCATCCTTGCTTTTCCTAAAGACTACTTATACAAGGTGTGGCAGAAATACCTCTTACTGTCTTATACTGTTATATGGGAGGTATTTCTACTGCACCCTGTACAATCAGTCTATAGCCAGGATTAGAAAGAAAGAATTAATTCCTGGCAAGATAAAGTCTTGGGAATCCTGGCTAACTGTAGCAATTGATCTGTCAACTAAACCATAAGAACTTTTATGACTGACAGGAGATTAAATCTGGCCAGTAAAAATGACTATATATCTTTTTAGGCACATCATCATTTCTAATAGTAGTAGAATTTTTATTTTGTACTTGTTTATTATCTGGAGCATTATTAATTTTTTCCTTTATCTAAATCTTAGTTGCTTTTCATCATAACTATTAATGGCAATGTAAATAGTTGTGATGAAAAACATTTTTAAATTTTATATTTTTTTAAATAAAATTGTGTATTGTATTACTTTATGACAGAATTTCAGATACTCTTCAAAGATGCATTAATAATGACATAAAGGAATAGTACCAAATTTCACTTACTTACTAAGCTAGCATTAGCTTAGCACAAGGTCAAATTTAAGGAGCATCTAATGGGGGATCAAACTCATTGTGGACATGTTTATAGAAATGCATTAAAGTTATTCATACCCTTTCAACAAAATACTTGTAGTTAGCCTTGGATTAGCTTACAGAATAGATTAATCCTTATTTGCTTATTTGATGAAATTAGCAGCTTGATTTACATATATATATATATATATATATCAACAGAGTAAATTGATATTAATCCTTGTAATTGATAAAAATTGCTAGAAAATGGAAAGATTTCTTGTTTTTTGTTTAAATTAAGATATATACATAGCATCTAAATTCTTTGATTATTCAGTAATTTTTCTTAATAAAAGAATTTACATTTTTATTCTTCTTGTGAGATGTGTTTTGTAAACATGCAGAAGAAGGATAAGACCACAATATAGAATTGATAACATAGGCTAAAATTTTTCCAGGCCAAATACCCATACATACACCTATCAACAATTACAAAGTAGACTCCTGTGTATTTGACTTTAGTGTATGTATGTATATACACACACACACACACACACACACACACACACCTGTCAGAGGCCATGTTTTCTCTATTAAGTCTCTTGAATGTGTATACAAGTAGACTGAATTCACACTATATAAAAAAATGGACCATCTACTCAAACATAGGTATCTACAATATAATGTTTTGCAATAGTAGAATATGAAATGCTACCCAAAACTTCAAGGAAATCATTCTAAAATGGCTTCCTCAGAGAAAGGAAATAAATATTATATTGACAGAAAATGAGTTTCTTCATGTTGTAATGATTTAAAGAGATGCATTTAATATCTGAGACAAGGGGTCTCTCTTTGTTATTTAATAAATGACAAATGAACAGATTGATAAATCTGTTCAAATTCTCAGAACTTTTGTATAGAATGTTATCTCAGCATGTCCATCATTGTGCTATTCTCTACTATGTCTTCTCAACAAACACTCCCATTCCTCTATCTAGTCTTTTCCTACTGAATTTGCAATATCTCTTATTTTGCTCTGTTCTCTGATCCATACTGATCATTATCTAACTCTTGTAGTTAGCTCCTGTTATTAGTGATTAATTTAATAAATAAACAAACTTTCCATTTTACTGTGGGTGTTTTTATTTGTTTCTTTTAAATGCCAAAAATATTTGGATACGGATATTTTTTTTTTTTTTTTTTTTTGAAGGAAGACAGATGTTGGTTTCACCTTAAATTAAAATTATTTTTAGTGCTACCAATATAAATTTTTTTAATATTAGGATTCTCAATAGATGAGATAGTACATTGGTAAACTATAGATTCTGTGAGACATTTATTATTCAATGGATAATTTATAGGATTCCTACAGTTACATAATTTTTCTTTACTATTATTTATTTTTATTTCTAGATCACTATTTTTTTGATTCTGGTTTAAGTATTTATTTAAAATTTTATTATTGTGTTTTTTATGTAACTGTAGGAATCTTATAAATCAATTACGTCAAACTCAGGACATCTGGAGGGCCACATCAGCCATATCTGCAACCTGAAGGGCCACAACTGCTTACAGTCTTACATTAATCACAACTAGTGGTAACTAAACTTTAATTACAAAATACTTACAATACAAGGTAGTACAATTTAATCATTTTTATGTTGTCCTGATTGACATTGCTTTAGATAAACTATTCTTGATATATCAGGTTGGAATGTCTGTGTAGATTTCACTTTGATCGAAGATGACAAATGTTCATCAGTTAATCTGGTTCTGTGAGACATTTTTGTGGTCTTCATAAACGAAAATAAATGCTCACAGACATATGTGGAACCAAACATCGCCATAATCTTTGTGACAAACTTTCTGAAGTTCTTAAATGTCTGAGGAAGGTATGAAAAAAATCCGGGTACCCCTACTTCTAGGTACATTCCCTTGAGTGTTGAGTTAGTCTGCATTTCCAGTAGTTCCATCTGTAGACTTTCCTCTGCCTGGGCAACATCAAAAGTTAATGGTGCTGAGAATAATGCAAACTGATCTTCACAAGATAAATCTTTGCTGAAATTCCTTTGACAGCAATTCCAGGTAATTGTCATACTTAGCAAAGATAAATACAGACTTGGTATTGGCAGTTTTTTCAACTCCTTGCACATAGGAAAATGAATCAAGTTTTCATGTGACAACTGGGACTTTAATAAAGCTAATTTTGCAATGAAACACTTGATATCATCATATAACTAAGTGATGAGCTTATTTTTACCTTGTAATTTCAAATTAAGGTCACGTAATTGGGCAGTAATATCTATTGACAAAGCTAGATGTTAGAGCCAGCTTTCATTTTTTAATTCATCTGTGCTTTGACCCTTCATCTCCAAAAACATAACAATTTTGTTACAATAAAAAAAAATCTTTATGACATGAAAGCCACAGAGCTTCTATGTAGAATAAGACATTTGTGAACTGATTATTCATGTCTTCCAATAACTGGCTAAACTGACAGTGATGCAGAGCATGAACTCAGATATAGTTCACTGTTTTGTGACAAAACTCAACACCTTATCTAATTTTAAAATCTTAGAACATAAGTTCTATTGATGAATTGAAAAATGCTTGAATGTTGAATCTGGATATATATTTTCTATTTTTGTACCTAACTTGGCAGCAACACCATTATGTCCCTCAACCATATTGGCAGCACCATAGTAGATAAACACACAAATTTACTCAAATCAAGGCCATTCTCATGGAGAAGCTGTTCAACTTTCTCAAAAATATTGTGGTTTGTTGTATCATGCATAGGGACCAGTTCAGTTAGTTCTTCATAAATTTGAAATTCATTGTCACAAGCCCTGAGGAAAACGGTGAGCAGTGCTATTCCAGCTATGTTGAGAGTCTCATCCAGAGCAATAGAAAAATGTTCAAAACTTGATGATAAAGTCTTCAATTGTTGACTCAAATCACCTGCCATTTCATCAATCCATTCAGCACAGCAACAGTGATGCTTAATGAAATGTCTTGAAATAAGTATGACTTCTCAGGACATACAATTTCAGCTGTTTTTACAAAACATTGCTTTTTTAAATTCTCCTTCACTGTAAGATTTTCCACTGATGGTGATCATTTTGCAGAGTTCAAAGCTTGCAGTAACAGAACTAACATTGCCTTTCTGAATTTTTGTAAAGCAACTCTTTTGTTATGTTAACTTTGAATTCCTTCACTTTTGAAGCACACAAAAGTTATATATTATTTAAGTTTCTAAAAAATAAAGATTTATTAAATCAAAGAAATAACTGTTTGTGTAGACACTGCATTATGTTTACTTTAAAACATTTAATTATGTTTTTTTTTTAAAAAAATTTCACAATTATATATCTATTATTTGATCACAAGTAAGAAAGTAAAAAAAATGTGTAATTAAATTCCTAAATTTTAAAATCTTAATTTTAATGATACCATATCTAGTATACTAATAAATATAATTAATATAGTATTTTAGATCTTTTATAAATAAAAATATAAATATGTAAAATATGTCTTAATCATATTGGAAGCTCCTTTAAGACAATCTCAATATATTTTATAAAAAATAAAAAAATAAAAAAAATAAATATAAAAATGCCAATGTTTGGAGTGTATATTACGTATGCCCTTAAAAAAAAAACAGACAAGATGACACGTCCTCATATCAGGGAGCCAGAATTGACAGGCAGAAATTACAAACCCACATCTAACCCTTAACCTATATTTACACTTTGCCATCTTAAATTAGACTTATATCCTATTTTGTCAAAAAAGGCCATACCCTTTTAAAATTTTGTAATCCCTTTTCCCCTCCAACTTAAACTATATGATATTATTTAGCTTAGAAAAAGTAAATCACTTCTCGAAAGTTATTCAACGTTGCTTGAGAATGGAACAAAAACATTAATTTTAAGTTTAATTTAAAATTTAATTTTTATTTCTGAAACATGGTAATTTCTGTGTCCCAATAAATACATATTTTTAAATAATAATTATTGTAACCTAGGGAACGTTACTGAATAGAATAATCATACAAAGGTTGGTAATGAATGATAATACTGAGGACAAGAACAATACATATAAGATTCACCAGTGGCATGTAGAAGAAATAGTCAACTGCTAGAAGTGAGTCAAGTGCATTCCACAATGAATCACCAACTGCAGGATATCTACCAACCACCCCACACGGTCAGATGTGGCACAAGGACAAATTTAATGTGGGGTGTCTGAGCCCATAGGCTCAGCCAAAAATTTCCCATAGACCCTGTATAAAATGGGGTCAGGTTTCCTGAGATGAGGCTCTGCCCTTCGTCAGTCTCATCTGGGGATCCCCTCTGCCCGGAGGCTTAGAGTTTGACTAGCACAGCTGGAGATGAATCTCCAATTGTAGACCAACATACGGTATTTACTACTGTATATATGTGAATGGGAACATACCATTATCATCCATAGGCATGCTACAACAATAATATTTTAATATTATGCTCTACTCTGTATTGCACACTGATTTTTAAAATAAATGGTAAAGAACTGTGGATTATAAATCTGACCTTTCTTTCTTTTTATTTTGATATATAGTGTGTGTGTGTGTGTGGGTATGTAGAAAAATAGGAAAGAACACGTTAGGTAAATAATCCAGAGTCCTTTTAGTGTTTTTGTTTTTATTTTTAAAAAACAGTGCTCCATACAGAAGTAGAGCTTAAATTATAATTATTTTAAAAAAAATGATTCCTTTGCTACATAAGAGTTCTCATGTTTCAAAAATGAGAGCCGAAACCCTCAATATAATTATTAAAATTAAATTGAATTAAGGTATCAAGCCCTGTTTCATCCTCAAGTGAAAATTTAGAAATAACCAATCTTGAAATTTACGCATCTTTATAAGCATGTTTGCTCGCAAAATTAATTACTATAGAAACGGCTGGGGCGACCATTTTGATAAGGGGCCTGACAGTTAATTTTTATCCACGTATCAGTCACCTTCGGAAAGAGGTCAAGCCGAGGTAGGGTGGGGTATTCATTTCAAAGAGGATGATGGCATTCATATATGCACATCTTCTGGTCAGTTACAGCGAAAGATAGCTTTTGGCACCATGATATGTCATGTGTCTTGAGAATTTTGTTTATTTTATCTATTTATTTATTTATTATCCAAATGGCTGTTTCATATATAAACGCATCATACTGAACTACTATTTGTTTTTTTGACGACTTCATAAAAGATTTTTCTATTTAACGATTGGGTTAAGCTTTTAAGCCTTTTATTAAACTATGAAATTTAATTTTTTTTATGCTAATTATTTAATGCGAAAATTTGATGTTGGCAAAAAAACGTTAACTCATGTCTATGGTTTAATAAATTTTTGTTACTTAGAAATTTAATAATATGTAGTTTTTCATGTAGGCATAAAGGTCATGGGTCATCCCAAGTTCTTGTTCTATTTATTATTTTCCATTTTACTTTTGGTGTTTTATTTATTTCTTTTATATGCCAAAAATATTTGGATAGAGATGTCTGATTTCTATTTCTAATATTATTGAAGGAGCTTTTGTGTTGTCTCCATCTAATTTTAAATTCATTCTTTGTTGACCCAATGTATATCTTATCAGTGTTAGGACTCTCAATGGATGAGATAGTGCATTGGTATACCACAGATTTTAGGAGGCATTTATTTTCCAACGGGCAAGTCTTCAGAGTTTCTACAATCACATAATTTTTCATTATTTTTGCTTAATTTTAGTTTAGGATTTTTATTAATACTGTTTTGGCATGCATGTTGCTACAGGATTTTATTATGTTTTTTTATGATTCTTTCTAGATTTTCAGTGCAACTGTAACTTAATTTTAAGGTGTTTTTATTAAAGATCTTGCTAAGTCTGCTGTTAGTAGGAAAGTGTTTTTCAATTAAAGCTAGGAACTTATGTCCTAGCTTAGTACTAACCATTTGGTTGAATGGAGGGCTATACCAGATGATTTTTCTTTTCCTGTTTTTTCTTCCTGTAAGTACTATTTTTTCTATAATTTATGTTAGCGTTTTTGTATCTGCTATTTTTTAGGGCTGTGTTATAAAAATTACTGTGTTGTTGGAATATTTCCTTATTAGCGGAGTTCATGCTGATTCTTTTCTCTATTGATGTGGGCATATGCTTAATTATAGATGGAGGGTGGTTTGACTTAGGGTGTAAATACAAGGGATTAGTGTTAGGTTTCTTGTATATGTTGTTCATTAAGTTTAGAGTTATGTTGAAGAAGTTTACCCTTTTTAATTTAGTGTTGACTATAGTTTTTAAATTTAGTTTTCTGAATTCACTATATATTATCTTTCTAATTTTATCTATTTTAAAATTTGTGGAGCTCCTCACTACCATGAGCCCATCATCCTTGTTTAGCCCAATGTTGTTAATGTGTAATTCATGGTGCGCGGTTAGATTGTATAGTATAAATAGACCGACAAGGTCAGAAGACTGCAGAGTCTAAAGATCCCATGGTGATGTCAAAATTGTCATTAGTGTTTTTAATCTGTTGGTCCCCATTATGGATGAGGACAGATTTTTTTGCACTAAGAATTATCTTCATTTCTTTCTTAGTTAAGTCAGAATATAATATAGCAAACTCCAGGGCAGTCATGAATAGATATTGACTGGTAATAATCCACAATATTGAACTGTATTAGGGTGCAATCAGGCTTATTGTCGATGTTGGTAAACTAATTGATGATTTCTTTGGTATTAATCCAGAGTGTTAATCGAAGGCATTTTTTGATTTGCCTAGTGATCCTTTGCTTATCTTTCCTATGTTGGGTCTGGTTGGGTTTATCATTCTGGTAGTGGGGTCTTCATCAAAATCTTGTTTGTGGTCCTTAGGAGTCACATTCCTTTTCAGCCAGTTTGCCTACCCTATCACTTTTTTAAATTTTTCAGTAATAATTTTACTAGTTGTGTTGATATTACCATATTCATAATGTTATTATGAGCTTTTTTATAAGTCTTAGTTAAATGTTTTTTAATTAATTTGTTGTAGTTGTCTGCCATCAATTTGTAGAAGTTTCCCGTTTTGTCGGACTTAACTAGTATTTTATTGCTGTCGGTGATGCTTTTCACTATTTGGTCTAGACCATAAATAGATAAAATAAAATAAAGCAAAATTCTCTAGACACTTCATGACATATCATGGTGCCAAAAGCTATCTTTCGCTGTAACAGGCCAGACAATGTATGCACATGAATGCCATCATCCTCTTTGAAATGGATACCCCACCCTACCTTGGTTTGACCTCTTTCTGAAGGTGACTGATATGTGGATAAAAATTAACTGACAGACCCCTTATCAAAATGGTCGCCTCAGCCGTTTCCATAGTAATTAATTTTGCGAGCAAACATGCTTATAAAGATGCGTAAATTTCAAGATTGGTTATTTCTAAATTTTCACTTGAGGATGAAAAGACACTTCACGACATATCATGGTGTCAAAAGCTATTTTTCGTTATAACTGACCAGAAGATGTGCGTACATGAATGCCATCATCCCCTTTGAAATGGATACCCCACCTTACCTCAGCTTGACCTCTTTCTGAAAAAAAATTATAACAAAGTGGAAAAAGTTTCATCTGATGAAGTCCTAAAGGATGAAATGTTTTACAAAAACTTTTTCTAATTTGCCATAGTTTTTTTTTCCTTATATCTATAATGTGTAGATAAAAATTTCAGATAGAATAAAAGGACAATATGAATAAAAACAAAAGGAAAACTTAGCTGATGTCTTTTGTTCTCTGTGTGACTTTATCAAGGCAAATGCAAGGATTTTATTTTTTATTTAGCAAAAATGTTGGTTTTTCAAAATTTTTGAGTTTAGGAATGCTTATAATGTTCAGAACATGAGGTCATGGGTTTAACAGTTTTGTTTTAATTTTTTAGGATTTTTGTAATCCTGTAGATTGACTTGGGAAAGTAGCAGTTCTTTCAGGAATAAACATTTCAGCTAACCTGATGAATATTTATGAGCGTTCTTAAACTCAAAAATTTTGAAAAACCAGTAACATTTTTCCTCTTGTATATAAATACTTGCTACAAAATAAAATCCTTGCATTTGCTTTGATAATATCCCACAGAGGACCAAATGTGTCAGCTAAGATAAGTTTTCCTTCTGTTTTTATTTTTACACACACACACACACACACACATATATATATATATATATATATATATATATATATATATATATATAAGGGTAGGTTGATTTTTCACTTTTTTTAAAATATCAAAAAGAATAATATACCAAAAAGTTGTGTATAGACCTATTAAGTACTGATACAAAAAATTAGATCTGACACTTCGACATTTTTTTGAGCATTTGGCATCAAAGGTCGTAGACAAAAATGCACTGAAAAATCCTTGATTTTGCAAGACTTGACCTAAATATTGATGAGAAAACCAAACAATTTCAGTATTTAAATCAGGGAATGTTTTTTTTTTTTTTTTTATCAAAATGAAATAAAATGAAGAAATTATAACTAAACTTCAAATTGAAAATCTGCCCCACCTCCATTATCAGTGACGACTTCAAAATGCTGTTTTTTCACCTCATGAATTAAGCAGTAATAGTTAAATACATTAAAAAATTTATCATGAAAGTACAACAAACAAATATGGAAAAACAAATAATAGTTTAATAGGGCTTAATATATAGGACCAAATAGATCTATATAAGAGCCCTTAGATGAAAATGATGCTCTCAATTTCTGACACAAAACTTTTGCTATTATGTGCTGGTGACTTGCTTCAAAGCCATACACAGATCTGGAAGCTTCTGTCGTTGACTGCCCATTCCACTGCTTGAGAATGTGAAGGCAAATCTGGCAAGTCAAGTTTTGTACCATTTAATAATGATTCCCGAAGTTCATTTTCAGAAAATTCTTCTGTGAGTGGTGGTTCACAAACTTCACTTAATGACAGATCTTTTAACTGTGTCCAGTGCATAGCTTTAAAATTGATAGTTGTCATTCTTTTTAATCTTGGCTGGCTCCCCACTCCTGAATTTTAAAAAAATGGACTCTGTACTGCTTTAATATTTATGGTGAAATTAGATAACATCCTTAAAATGAATTTATAAATCAGCATAACTAATTTAGTCAGTTTTATATGAATAAATATTTACTTACCTAATGGCCAAAATACTTGTTATAGTTTCTTCCCTCACATATAAGATATTTTCAGGCAGTAAGGCGAAAGCATTGTATTGTATATTTTTCAATGTGATATGTTGGATTTCATATGGTTGCTTCCTAATTCTTTGCTGATTGTGGAACTTCTTAATTCTTTTTATTTTGAACCAGCAAATGGTATACACATTCACAATAAAATTTATTAAACTTTGGAGTTTGGTTGAAAGATTTTGTAAGTATGCACCACGAGTCCATAAACGCATCAGCCTGATGGCTAAAGTTAACCACCTTGCCTGGTTTAATGGACCAATTTTCCATTATGCAAATCTAGAGTCCACCTTACTTCTAGAACTACCCACTGTATATTCATAAAGGAGTCTTTGGTCACAACTAAGGGTATCTGTATTTTCAATTTTAAAAATAGAATCCAGAGGACTGCCAACAGCTGAAAATAATATTTGGAGTAAATTATGGTAATCATTTGCACATAATTTACCCAGTGGACCATTGAATGTGGTAGGGCTTTTTGTGGTACCATTTACATGTTTAAAAAGAGCTCTAAACGGAAGTTTATTTTAAAGCAAGGAGCAACCTATAGTGTGAAGATTTCTGCTAAGTTTTCTTTCTAGAAATACACCTTCACAGCATGTATTGGCATTAGTCTTATCAACAAGGTTAGCCATGATAGTGCTGACACTGTTGAATTTATGTAAAACATCAGCCACTTGTTTGGCAAGAACAGCACCAGTTGCACCAATATTAGCAAAAACCCTAAGGAGATGACATATGGAAATAAATGTATCAGATATTCACTTTCATATGTCATCTCCTTTGTGACAGTCAAGTGGAGTTCTGGTCCCTTGTTTTTTTTTTGTTTTTTTTTCTAAGATTTCTCTCATTTTCCTTCACTATTTCCTTGTACATTAGTGTGTCTTTGTCATCAACTCCAATACAAAGAAGATATTCCACCTTTTCATCAGCATTTGTTTTCACTTTAGCCTTTGCTTTATCAATTTTACATTTATCTATATAGATATTTTTTATATTAATATTGGAAATAAGAAGGCCCATAGCCCTCAAATCCTAGAGCAAGGCATTGGCAAAGCTGACCCAAGATTGGAAAATACATTACCCTTGATCAACTCAATAGCATACCGTGGAATTTTGATAAGGCTATAAGGCCCTTTGGGATGCTTTTTTCTGCCATATTTATTAAAATATCTAAAAAAGAAAATATATGTATTATCAGAAATTACACAAAAATATTTTTCAAAATAAATTTGAAAATAAAGTTCAAAATACATTATTAAATTAAAAGTAATGTTTACTTACCTAAAAGTAGAGTTAGTTCTGAGATTAGCTCATAAACAGGCTTTTTAATAAAAGACACTAACTTTGAAAATATAAACAAATTACAATAATTATAAAAGTTATATTTTTTAAATAGTTAAGTATATTTTTGTGTTGAAATGTGTCACAAAAGAAAAAAAAAATTTTGTCTCTCTCCTATTGTTGTAGCGACTGGCACAGTCTCCACTTCTGAGACAAACTGATGCAAAGTGATCCATCCTTTGGCATCTGAAGCACCGTAACCTTCAGCGCAATCGTTGTACCTGATTGTCCGTCCTCGTTGCACGTCCCTGGGTGCAGCCATTATTCAGGTTGTTGGGGTTGGTGTACGGACAACACACTGAGTTTCTCCCGTTCTGGTCAGCAATTACTTCCACGGCATCTGCACGTGGCCGCTGGGCCACTGCAATAATTTGGTTTACAGGTCTATGTTCCACAACCAGGATGGCTCGAGCTCTTGCACAGAGCTGGTCTAATGTCAGTGTCCATTCGTGCTGATGCCCAAAGCTGCTGCCTGACATGCTGTGGCAACCCTGCAACAAATGTGCAGGCTATCCATCTTTTGGGTGGTCTTTCTCCAATCTGGCGAGCCAGTCCTTCAAGTACCGCCAGGAATTCATCGACTGTCTCTCCATGAAGTTGCCACGTCGCAAACTGTTCAAATGCTATGAATGCATCTACGGCAAATGCAGTGGTGGGTGCGCGCTTGATTTCCTCGATATCAGCTCTCTGCTCTTTGCTGAGTTGCCGATACACAGTGAGAGCCCCATCAGTTGGCCACAATGTGAGAATGCGCTCAACCCTTTCTTCATCTGCCAGCTCACAGATCATCTTTACTCGCTCAAGCCATTCTATAATTGGTTCATCCGATGTGGCCCCTCCAGATTCAGGAATCAACCGCAGATCAAAAGGCCTCCTTGCCATTGCTGCTGGATTCAGATAAAGTGTATCAATGTCTGAGGTTTGCTGAAATAGCTTTTGTTGAAATGTGTCAAAAGAAAAAAAAAAGAAAAAAAAAATTTTGTCTGTCTCCTATTGTTGTAGTGACAGGCACAGTCTCCACTTCTGAGACGAACTGACCTCCTTCTCATTCCAGACCTTTACATAGAGCTTGGTAACTCGCCCATGCAAAACACCAACAAGCCAGCTACCAATCACAGTTTCTGCGCTTGCCGACCTCCACTCACTTTGGGGGTGTCAAGTTGACCAACCAACTCATTGCAATTTTGATGAAAAATACAATATATATTTGTGCTAGTTAAAAGCGTAAACAAAAATAAAACAAACTTACAAGAGGAGGTAATTACTACCGGTAAATACCAAAGAAATATCCAGTAAATAAAATAGCATTCGTAAGTAGTTATTTGTATTTTAAACTAAATATTTTATTGTGTGTTTTATTTTTGATAATTTCATTTAATTTATTAAGAGAATAGATACTAAACTTAAAAATATCGATTATTAAGCGTATTTTCTTCTTTTCTTTTCATTAAGACTTGGTCTTAATTTAACCTACACATGTTTCTGATGACACCGATAATGATAAATATCGCAATTTATTTTGTCTTTGTTCAATTCCTCAAATAAATACAAAGTTTTGAACAAAAATATTTTTTGTGGTAATTTTTGATGTTATTTTGCAACTTTCCTCGTTATTTTTTTTACAGTTCCAAAATTGACCTACCCTAATATATATATATATATATATATATATATATATAGTCATCCACAGATCGACTGTTTCACAGTTCATCAGTGTGGCTAGACATTTGATTGCTTCAAGCTGGGATTGAAACCCACCCGATTTGCCATTAGTCAGAGATTCTACCCCCAAACTATCATTGTATGGCAGAGATTAAGGGAAATTTTAATGTCTTTACTATATGAAAGACATTAGTTGCTAGTCAACTTTGACTCTTTGCATTCTTATTCAGCATGTAAACTGGAAGTTGAACTTGTAACAATAAACTGAATACCAAACTCAAAGTCAGTATAAATACTGAATTTAAATTCCAAACCTCTATATTCATGTGTGTTGCTCTTTGGGATAGAAAATATGCTTACAACAATGTGAGTGTTAATGTTTCCACTCAACCAGATGGTGACATTTAGAATAGATTATAATTGGCAATATGTACCTATCATTGGAATTCTACTGCTTTAGTAACCATAGCTTTGTTGCTTAATAATGAGTGAAATAGTCTAACTTTGAGCTACAAATTAACACTCAAAGCTTTGAGACAAAGCAGGGAAAATAAAAAGGGAGACAATATATTTCAAGACAAGCAAAATGAAAACAAATTTTAAAATCATTAATTTATCCAAGTAAAAATATAGGAACAAATAAAATGAAAGTGTGTGAACTTGCTTGGTGCATAAGGGAATAAGGCACCACTTCTGCATGTGAAATTAAGATTTCACATGCAGAAGTGGTGCAACTTCTCTTGATGCCCTAGACAAACTTTGCTCAAGGCAGTAAATATCTATAATACTAGTATTAATTTTGACTTGTATTTCTAGTTATCTATTAGTTATTTTCTATTGTAATTTTAAAAAATGTCATTATACAAATGTTAGTAAATGTCTTTGTATATAAATTATTGTCTTAGCTAATCAACATTTGCAAATGGTTGTAGCTATTAACTCTTTGTATGATTGTGACATCTAGCTTCTATATAAATAAATGTGAATGTCAGTGTGTCACACTTTTTAGATTTTACTGCTAGAGGCCCAAAATATCATACTATTTTGGAATCAGGCCAACTCTATGAGCAAATAAAAAACATTCCAGGCCGGATTTGGACCCACAATCCTGAAATTATGGATTCTCAAGTTTTCATTACTGTGATTGTTTTTGGCGATTTTTTTTTTTTTTTTTTTTTTTTTTTTCTTCTTCATGTGACAATTTTTTTGTACAATAACAATTTTTATAACTTGGAAATAAATTTGGGAATAATCAAAATTAATTGCAAAATCCAGCGAAGTCACCCATAAAATAAAAGTAATTTTTTGTACGGAAAGTAAGGACCTACATATATCAAATTGTCTTTAAGTGGCAGCAAAAGAATTAACATTCAACTTTTAAAAAGTAAGCTTAAATATTAATGGAATACTTAAATGCAGTAAGCAATTTTGAGTTCTTCCATAGTTTATTGTTGCCTATTGCATACAGCAGCAGTATCTGATCAAATTTTATTTTTGGAAAGACTTTTTGATTTGGCCTAGAACTTTCTTATTTCTGCTCTTTACCCTCTCCTGTTTTTTGTTTTGCTCACATTTTAAAAACTGTAATTCTGTCTAAAAAGATTTACTGAATGGTTTCTTTAGATTTCTAAAAGATTATCTTTTTAAGGAAAACATTGTGCAGATATTACTAATCTTAGGTTATCTGGAACAAAAAAAAAAGTGAGGCACATGTTAAGAATTAAACTGAGACTTTATCTTTCCAATGTGTAAAGTGGTTAAATTTTTTTTTAACCTGTATGGTAATTTGATAGCTAGTAGTGTCAACTAGAAGTACCTTATTCCTCTGATATGAGTGAGGATTAGACCATGTCAAAGTTGATTATAGATGTAATAGGTTTTCAATTGCTACTACTTGGTCAGAAAAGATAATTCTAGGAGAGTGGTTTGTTTTGGCCAAATGTTCACTTACTGAGGAGTGTTTAATAGTATAAGTGTATTTGTAATAGCACCAAGTAATTCATCTATTTTATTAAATTTCGATAACACTTATTGGCATGTCGATATTCTCATAAGCTTGACTCAATTTCATTGTAAAGTAGTGGAGAACCACTTGAAGTTGTATTTTTATTGCCTGCATGCAACTGATGCTATAACGTCTTCAGTCAGTGGTTAGTTTATTTATTTATTCTTTATTTTTTTTTGCTGGAATAATAGGTTAATAGAATTTTTTTTGTCTTCTTTTGGTTGGGATATCTGCTAAATCTTCATGGAAAGAATTAGTGCATTACTGTATCTGGTATTTTTGTATTTCAAGAAATATTCTATTTTTTTAAAATTTGCAAACCTATCTTGGTAATTCGGATTTAAGCTGAGAGGCTCAAAACTCTACTATGAATAAATTATCTGAGATTTATTTTAAATTTTGAGACCAAAATCTGCATAATGAGCTCTTTGTTGTCGTGGTTAGTTCAGGTTATAGAAAAATTGGAATACTGTTCTAATACAAATAATTTTTATCTTTTGCTCTTGGGTAGTGGAAATATAACCTTTTGAATGAATATTAGCCATTTGAAACTGACTGATGATATTGTATAAGAAAATTCTTTTTTCTGGAGCAGCTAACAAGATCTATTGCTGATATATCAGGCTTGTTGCCAGTGTGTTTTGTGTCGGGAAGGGGTTCAGCTTTTAAGTTGGGTGGGGGGTTGCAAGTAAGAATTTGCACACTAAAATTAGTTCACATCATTTTTGTGTGTGTATTAGCATTGTGATGATATGATGGTGGAGCTGTGGACAGACCTGTATGCTAAGCATTAACAAGTACTGTAACTACTTATACCGTGAAAATAGTGCAATTTAATGTCTTGTTTTAGTAATGATCTCTAGTTAAACATATTTTTATAGGATGGCAATATTTATAACTACCACTAGTAAATGGGATTTAGACAGCATCTTGTAAACAAAATCCTAACATTGAAAAAAATGCTAGCACTTATAAAGAAATGTCATGCATGTACTTCTAAGGAATGTCATATTTTTTTCAAGTTTTTTTTGTTTTGTTTTTTTACTATGTAGTGAAATCGGTGATTCAAATCAGTTTATAGATGGTGACAAATCAATGCTAGTTTGAAATCTGGCCAGAAACTATCATTCCATTATGTTCATTTGTGCTTCCCATTCTTCACATTTTGTGGAGTTTTTTGCAAGTTATCATATTGCTTAGGTCTGTTAGCCCTACTCCATTTCACACCTTGTGACTTGTGACCTTTCTCAAATTTAAAAATGGTTATTAAAAAGAAGTAAATTTCAGTTTGTGAATGAGATTTGCAGTGGGGCAGCTCAGGACAATCCAAATATTTTACAGTTTTGAAAAGTGGAAGGGGATGTTGAGATATGTATGTGAGATTCTGAAGGGAGTACTTTGAAGAGAACTAAGGTGCCATTTCCCAAATTAGGGTTTATTTTTCTTTTTGCTAATAGTTGGATAATAACTGGAAACATTCTAATCAGGAGGCTTGCATATGAACTCAGATTGGAGCTATGAAAATCTCTTGGATGAGAAATTGATGTTTTATCTACTGAGATGTAATAGCTTTCACTTTGTCCTGTGTTGTACTTTAATTGCGATATTTAGATATATCTAAGTTGTTGAAGATTTAACACTTCAGAAATGCTGTTTAATACATGACTAGTGGTGGCAAGATTTCAGAATGATACCGTTGTTTTCTTGCCACTCTAAATATGAACATGTGCATAATGAGGATTAGCTTTAATCAGTCTTGTTTCTATTGCAATAGGTTTGTATTTCATTTGTCTTACAGGGTGTTTCAGAAGAACTGTTCTGGGCAAAGGCAGCCATGTTGGAAAAGAGCATCTACTTACAGTTTGACATGAATAATTGAATTGAATTGAATGACTTCTTATGAGTGGTAGCATTAGTTATTATTGAAGGTAAAGTGCAAAGCTCCTATTGAGTTATAGTAGGTACCGCCATGAGATCACTAAAAAAGAGCATAGCATGATGAAAAAGTTGCCAAAATTGACAAAACAAAATTTTAGCATCTAAATGTTTGTTATTATTAAGAGGAAAGATCAAAGTATTTTGGGGGTATTTTTTTTATTTTTTAATCGTTCCTAGCACATTCAAAATTTTTGTAAAAAATCTTGTTATTTTTGAGTCAGCAAAATTGACAGATAATCAATCATGTCAACCATTTTTTTCCATTTTATAAAAAAAAAATGAAAATCTCAGTTTCAAATTCTTCTAAAAGTCAATTATAATTTTTTCAAAACTTATTTTAAGAATATTAGAAATTATAATGTTTATTTAAAATATTTTGAAACAAGCATTACTTAGTTTCTGTGCCAAAAAGATGTAGTTTAAAAATATGACAAAGCAGGTCATAACATTTGGTGTCACTTTGACAAGTGATGAGTGATGATTTCATCATGTATTGACAGCTTATGTGAGAAAAAGTTATCATACGGAAGGACAGAAGTAACATAATTATTTACATTTAAGTGAACCAACTTATTTACCTCGTTATTTTTAAGGAAAACTTTCAGCGCTCTATTTTTTTCTTTTGTGCTTAGCTTTCACCTTTACTTTTAAAATGCTTTATGGAAAATATGTCATAAAAAAATTAAAATAAGTCTGTTGAGAGTGAGATTAAATTTCATAAAAATGGTATCTAATTTTATAGATACCTTTCTTATGAATTTTTATCAGAAGTGTATATAAAATACTATAATTTTATGTACATTTTACTGTGTTATTTGTATTTCCATTCATTTTATTATTAATTTTGATATTTATGGAAAAATGTCATAACTGAGATAATATAAAAATAAGATCATATAAATTTCATAAAATAGGTACCTAATACTTGTAGGTACCCTTCTCAGTTGAAATTGAATAATCAAATTAACTTCTCCACATGTTTTTCGCAAAAATAAAGACTCTAACAACGGAAAGCAACGCTTCATGTGACTTTTTATTGTATTCTTGCTGGTCTTCCGTACATTTGAATTACAGCCATTTTATGGACACAAAAGCCATCTGGAATTAGTTTTTTTAGACCGTTTGTATCTTCTGATTGTTATAAGCTATACAACTTATAATACTAAAAGATAGATCTATTTAATAACACCATTGCCTAAACTGAATGCCGTCTTCACTAATTTTAGAATATTTAACAACTTAAAAAAAAAAATAAAATAATTTAAGAAATAACAAATAATTGTTTTAAAAATTCATTTTTCCTCGAAAAAGTTTTTTGCTTTCAGACAATATTATCCATATTCATAAAAGCAACTAAAAGCATTTGAAATAAAATAATATCTTTGTTTTATTGAGTTTTGTATGTTACAATTCAGAGCTGATTTTCAGGTGTGTGTGGGGGGGTCCAATTAAAAAAAAACAAAATACATGATTTGCTTTCCTCAAAACCTTGTGCTTTTAATTAATATAATCACAAAACTGAATGGTATTGAATTTCTAGAGTTTTTCATAAAATTAATTATGGGGTAGGGTAATAAATATAAAAAAAATATTTTTGCCATGAAAAAAAACGAAAACATTTATATTAATTTCCATCATTTGTGAATAGTTTCTGAAAGTTTCATAAACATCTGACAATTATTTTTATTTTTGCAAAATTTTCCAAATTAATGTCTGTCATACAAAAAAAAAAAAAAATGTGCTAAAATTTTTGTTCCAGTGATACAAAGAGAAACAAGGTTTTTTAATCAAAAGTTAGAATGTTCTAAAAAAAAGGAAAAATTTAAAAATAAATTTTAAAATAATTAAAAGTACTTTGTTCTTTTCTCTTAATAATAACATAAACATTTAGATGATAAAATTTTGTTTTCATCAAGTTTGGTGTCTTTTTCATCATGCTATGCTTTTTTTTTTTAGCGATCTCATGGAGGTACCTAAGTTTTAGGTAGGTGTTCTGTTACGAGGGTTAGCATTACTACTTTCTACATTATACGATTACAACTTTCAACCTCTCCATTACCTTGATTATATGAAAATCTTGTATAGGAATTTTTAACTTTGGATGAGAGGAAGCAGGTGCTTCTGTCCAAATATATTTTTGTGAAGATAAATGGTTGTCTAACTAATGCAAAAATGAAAATAACATCTTATTTTAACAGATATATTTATTGAAATTACACAAAAATATTTTGAAATACTAAACAGTGAATTTATTTGATGAAATCACCTTTTGCTTCAACGACAGCCTCCAGACAACTTCGGAATCTTCTGCAACTCTTCTGGATGGTCTTCATGCTGTCATAATCCTTGCCTTCAGTTCATCTTTGTTGGTCTCTCTGTCAACAGTGCCCGACACATAATAATCAATGAGGTTGCAATCTGGGGAGTTAGGTGGGAAGATGTAAGAGGTGATCTGGTTGCAGAAATTGTTTGATAGTCATGACAGAGTTCTCCTGCTTCTGTGTCATGATACAGAGTCCTGTTGCTAGACATAGGGTCTTCCAGCAGCCACCTTTAGCCTAGGGCAGCACTACCTACTCAAGGTACTTGATGTAGGCTTCTGTGTTAAGTCTTACCTTAAAATATAGTTTAATGTTTAAAAATTATGTATTACCAATATTTTATAGCCATAATTAATTAGTAAATAATGATCTACCTTTTACAAGTAATTATCTTATTTTGTTTATTCAGCTTTAATATTGCTATGTATTGCTGTCCAGTTAGTATTATTAATATCTTATATAGATGTTCTACATTTTTAATTTTATCTACAGGTCCCTTTAAAAAGCTTCCTCTAAAATTTCAAAAAAAGATTTTCTGTTGAAATTAACTTTACGTCTGATTATCCTCCTCAACGTCCTTTCAAAAATTGAACATGTCATCATATTTGTCTATAATCAAGATACATTTGTTGCTTACATATTTTCCACATGTTACGTTAACCCCATATTTGTACCCTCACTTCAGATTTTATAAGTATATTTTCAGTACCTTGTGTATTTGCGACGAAACATATGAATCTTGATAACTTCTTTATTTTTTGAATATGCAGATTGTGGGATATATATTGTTTTTATACCCAGATGAGTCAGGGCCAGTTCTCGGAAAAGAGCCTTCCCTTCTCCCCCATTTCCTACCTGGTCTCTGAGGCGTAGGCCCAAAAAATGCTGTTTGACAGATAGGTGTGAATGATATTAACCAGGTCCATAGTTGTAAGCCAAACGAACGCTGTTTGACAGATAAGTGCAAATGACATTAACAGGATCTGTGAATGACGCATACCTTTTTGGGGGCCAACACGTGACTCAACATAAAGCAGTTTTTGTTTCGCATGTGTTGAGGTAACAACGATCTCACATAGTTGCTGGCTATCGGAGGAATCGGATGTCACCAAAACCAGTCTTAGCTGTTTGCCATTAGAAGAAGCAGTTGTCACCAAAACCAGACTTTGTTGTTTGATGCCACAAGAATTAGATGCCACCAAAAACCAAAGGACTGATGTGAAAATCTAGAACAACATCCTCAACCAAAGTTGGCTACACTCCCGTGATTTTTCTGTGTGTTCTCCTCGCCATCAACACGGATTGGACGTCGCCAGTCAAAAATTCATTTTAGAACATTGTCAATCCCATCCATTACTTTCAGAGAAGTGTATGAATATCCTTTTGAACAAACTGTACCCCGATAGTAGTCAATCGACATCGATTCCAACCTTATGTAAGTTTCTGCATGTTTTTCCATATCTTATAATCTGCTATCTCCGTATTCATATGTATTTTGCCGCATTAGTATCTGTTTAATTGGTAACTTATCTCCCCATCCCTTGTATTATTTAGTTTTCTTTTTCTTTTTCTTACATTCACACTTTGTGTATTCTGTAAATAAAATCTTTGTATTATATATTCTTGTGTTGTCTTCTGTTGTTCTGTGTCTGCGTATTGTTCATTTTCTTTCTGCGTTTACCGATGTCCGGAATTGGAGAATTCCCCTCCCAATGTTCTTTTCTTTATTTTTATATCGAACATTGGGTTCTCTTACTTATTTTTTTTTTTATTTTCTCGTTGCGTCTCGGCTACTGTAGTCCCAACGAAACCCTGGGCATAACACACAACACAATGGCCTGTCTATCAGTTTATAATGGCATTAAAAAATAACTCCCCCCCACCTTCACCGTCTGAGCTTACTTTTCTATTTAGCACAGATCTGACATTTAATTGGTTAATCAAGACATACTCACAAGTCTATATTTAATTCTGACCTTATGTTTTCCCATCCCTACCTTTATCTTTTGGAAAAGAGGTAATACTTTGCTTTTGAAATTATCTTAAAAATCATTTAATCACCAGTTAATTTGGAGATTATATATATATATATATATATATATATATATATATATATATATCACTTTAAATTTAAACATTTCCTTCTACCAGGGGAACAGGTTCAAATCTTGCTGGAGAGTGTATGCTGTTCTTTAATAAGATTTCTTGAATATTCAGGCCAGTAGATGAAAATAATTATACTGTTTAATAAATAAACTGAGCATCCATTCAAATATGTGTATCCACTAAAAAAAATTTATTAAAGTGATCAAAATCTGTCAGATTAATAAATGAAAATCCATTCCTTCTTTAGAAAATTTCTGTTATTTACATTATTTGGACTATTGTCCTCATCTTTGCTGCCATATTTATCACAACGTTCTGGCCATTGTGGTTGGAATATCGAACTGAACTATTTATTTCGCTCAGTTCTAGTTCCATGTGCCATGTCTAATGGATGCCAGTTATCTCCTGTTAATTCCCTTCTCCACTGCTTTAACCGCCTTAACACTGTGTCATGTGTCCTTGAGGACACATGGCATAGTGGATAAAGGCATTAGTTAGCTGCAGTGGCAGGACCCAAAGAGTGTGAGTTCAATACCTGGTTAAGGTGGTGGAGAACTTGGAGAGGGGAATTAACACGAGATAACTGATAATTGACATCCATTAAACATGGCACGTGGAACTAGAACAGTCTACCCCAGTGAGCGAAATAAAGGGTTCAGTTCGATATTCCAACCACCTGAATAAGGCCGGAGTATACAACGGCCGAAACACTGTAATAAATATGGCGACAAAGATGAGGACAATAGCCTGAATAATGTAAATAGTGTACATAATACCCCATCTCAGAAATATAGACAGATTCTTTGTTTATGTTTGGATATGAAACTGAGCAAATGTGAAAATTTTGTGGAATCTAGAACAAGAATGATTTCACTTAAAAGCACTGTTTGGACCCTGCTTGATTGGTTAAAGGTTCTTTGTGGTTGATTTGCTTAAGTCACATCGGATTTAATGACGATCTCCCTCTGTCCAGGAGTATGCAGGTTTGAATCCTGGCAGAATGCAGATCTTTTTTTTTTTTTAAGATTTCTTGAATATTCATGCTGGCAGATAAAAATAAATTTGCTGTTTAATAAATAAATGGAGTGCCTACTCAAATATGAGTATCCAATGATTTCTTCCTACAGCAAATAATTCATGCTAAAACTTAAAATGCAAGTATTTAAATGTATTCCCAGTTTTGAATAAGAGAGAGAGACACACACACACACACACACACACACACACAAAGCCTCTCTCTCATATATAAAATAAAATAAAAAGAAGTATACTCTGCTTCTAAGACAAAAGATAAATCTTCTAGAATTATTTAATGCTAAACTATCATCTTTGACACTAAAAAAGATACTATTTATACATTGCTTTGCATAATTGTGAAATTGTTCTATTTCTATTGTGTCCCAGTTAAACAGAATTTACAGAAAATACATAGATATGCATGTGTACACTCATACACTTGCACACATGCTTTTTGTTTTCATATACAATATTTTTTGTTTTATTTATTCTACATCTTTCTGTTTACTTTTACTATCGTCTTACAGTGTTTTGATATTTTAGTATTGATTCTTTGTTAGGTGCTTATTTCTTATTTTGCATATTACAGACATTGTAACATCTGTCTGGTTCTCTTATTATATTCACTTCAGCTTGCCCCTTTTAAACTGAGTGTTTATATTGTTATTCTTTGCTTCATGCCAGCTCCAGATTGTTTATTTCCCATTGTAATGAGAATAACATTATGAACAGAACTAATTTGTAAAAAAAAAATTGTAGTACTCTTCATGTTTTTAATTGAGTCTGAAAGGTACCAAAAATGAAATTATGAAAAAAAAAAAATTACCTAATTTGTCCAAATGAAGTGAATAATTTTGCTGTTTCCTGGTCTACATTAAATAATTTCAGTAGGAGTTAGTGTATTTTTAATTTATAAGAAGTGCGCGCACACACACACACACACACACACACACACACACACACATATATATTTTATAATAAAAGAAAGAACAGTAAGATATATAATCCAATGTTCTCCTTAATATTTTTATTTTTAAAAACCAGTGCTCAATGCAAATTTACAGAGCATAAATATTATAAGTTAACTGATTTAAAAATAAAATTTAAAAGTTTGTAAAAAATAAAAATTTACTGAATCAAAGAAATGAAATAGCTATTCTTTGCCGACATTGTCAAAAATTTTCCTTAAATAATGTTTAAAAAAAAAGTTGATAAAAGAAATATACATACTTATATTTGATATTTAATAATAATTTTTAAATAATCCTATTACATTTATTTGTTTTAAAAAGAAGTATAGTTTATTAGTAATTAAAATTAAAAATAATATTTTAAGATTGTAGTTCAATACAATGTATTCTAATCCAAACACCCCTTTTAGAAAGAATCTTTATGTATACAAATACAAATTTAACAGAAAAAAATGCCAAAAAACTTTTTGTTGTTGATAAAAACCAGACGACATGCGTTGAACTGATGTCATGATTTGTTGAAAAAGGCACTCCTACCCTACCTAGACTTAATCTCTTTTTGAAAGTAACTCCTATTTGATACAATAGCCATCAGTATAAATGAACACACTATCACCCCTTGTCAAAATGATTGGATTTCTCCATATCCTTGGAAACAAATATTATGAATGTATGTGCCTATAAAACACAGTAAGTTTCAAAATAAGTTATTCCAAAATTTGCTTGAAGATGAAACAGAACTGGGGCCTTTAATTTAATCATTTAATTGAATTTGAAGTTTTTAGTTTCTGTTTTTGAAACATGGTAATTCCTGTGTAGCAATGAAACCATATTTTTAAATCAGTTAATTTATAATATATAATCTCTAAACAAGTTATTTTTCTTCTTAAAATTCTCCAATGAATTTTTTGGTGATTTCCCTAATTCATCCTTAATTTTCCTGTAATAAATTGTTGAGGCTGTTACATTTTTGTATCTCTTATTACCTAAACTTAATTTGTGATTGTAATATCTCTTCCCTAACCCCCCACTAAATTTCTGTTATACTTATATAGAATCTTTTTTCTGTTTTATTTTTCTGTGAGTGTAGTTTAATATTCCTACTTCTATGTTGTTTGGTTTTCTTACCTTACTTATCATAAATTTAACATTATGGCCACTATTTTTTAAAACCTTATTTTTCTAGCCTGATTAAATATTTTAATGCTATTGGAATTGGTAGATAGTCATTTAGCTCTAGTATCACTGAAGAACAAAGTGCTCAACATCTAAACATTACAACCTGTTATAATGTTGGTTCTGTGATCAAGGATTGGAAGTTTTCTAACTACACACCAAGTAAAAACGTTATCCCAAAGCTATTTGGAGGACTGCCACTTACTGCAATTCATTGAAGCTTATAGCCGTTCATTTTGACCTTTGTTAGATAGTCTTCACATATTAGTGTAGGTGATGCAGTCAAATATTTTTTTAGATTTTTTTAAATTCTGCAATCTGATTCATATAATCATATAATTTTTTAAAATTCTCTTTGCTATAAATATGCTTCAAAAGAACTAACATTTGTTCACATATTTACAGACTCTAGACGAATTTTTTTATGAGGGTATTTGTGTATGGAGTGGAGACACTCACTGTTCCTTACACCTCCAAACCCCATTCAGAGTACTAGTACATTTTTAAAAATTAAAATCTCTTATATGCCAGAAAAATATAGTATATAAACACATGTGCAGAAATCATACTAAAAGCAAAAGTACAAGAAAGGTCCTATTGCTATTTCCATTATTATAGATTTTAATAACCAGTAAAATGTTTTTTGACATTTTGATTTAACTTTTGAAGTGGAAATTATTTTGTTTGTTTGTTTTTTTTTTCATTATGTATAGACTAATAAACAGTACATTTTGCTTTCATGATTATTTGTCTTGTGAACACTATTGCGTAATATGAAGTTTCTGTCAATATATTTTTTTTTTTTTTTTTTTTGTTTTTACAGAATTGAGATCTTCTTTGAAAGAAAATGAAGTGTCAACTTTTGTGTTTGTTGTTTGTGGCTTTTGTTGCCACATGTTCTGGAATGGTTTTTGATTGTGTTAATTCAAACAACTGTGACAAATGTCCTCCTCTTCCAGAGAATTGTCAGAATACTACCAAATGTGGATGCTGTTACATTTGTAAAGATACCCTGAGTAAGTTGGTTTGGTACACATTATTTAAATTTTTATCATGTATAATTTAATATGATTTCTATGTGTCTAAGGCTATTGTACAGCAAAAACCGCATATTGTGGTACAATCTTTGTTAGCCCAATACGGTTAAAATTCCCTAAATGAGAAATTAAAGCAATTTTCAGTTCAGTTAGGTTACCAGTCTGGGTAAACTTTAATCAAGTATAAACAAAAATTATTACAGGGAGGTAACTCCAGGTCTATTATCTGCTAATTAGTTGCTACACTTAAAGTTAGGCAAATAATCAAGGAAGAGGCTTTGACTTCTCAGCACGCTATTCTATCATCCATAGTGGCATACCATTCACTACTTTAATAATAATAAAGTCTAGTGATAATTAGAATTTGAAAATAATTATAATATAAATTCAATAGTGACTTGACATTGAGTAGTGTACCAGAAGATTAAGTATCTTGAGTGACAATAGATGTGTGAGTATAAGCACAACTGGCTGAAAGCAAAGTTGACAAGCCAAAATTGTACTGGCTGTGTAATGATAAGTTCAGTATCTCAAGTATGGGGGAGTGTTGAAAGTCCTTGGTCATGCAAAAGTTTAAAAAAAAATTCTACTGTTTGCTAAATTGGGTAAAAACACTTTAAAGTTTATTAAAAAAAATTTAATATTCTCTGTGAAAAATTTATTTTAAAGCTGCATTACACGAAATTTTACAAAAATTGTTGAATTTTAAAGAAATTTTACCTTGACTCATTAAAACTAATATATTCTGTTCAATATGTTTACATTATTTTTTTAAATTTGAATATTACTTTCTATGTTCATTTTTCAAAAATAGTTTATGTGGGCTGAAGTAATATTTTAATTTATAGTTAATGACCACATCTGCAAGAATTATTTTTGTTTTCTGGTTTTACTTATTGGAAGATTAAAATTATGTTTATTAAAATGAATGGCTATAAATGAGGATTTGTGATCAGTTACAAAGTACAAGATAGGGACAAGGTTTTTCATATCTGAATTTTTAAACAAATTTGATACTTTTCAAGTTACAGAAACAGTGGATGGTTTTTTATATTTTACTAGTATCTCTTCTATCTTAATTTCAGTTGCTTTTTATTGCAACCTTCAGTTATTTCCAATGCATAACAGGTAAAGCAGCTGTCACAGGAATATGGACGTCTGAAGATTTATTTTTTACTAGCAGTAGATCTAGGTATTGCCTGGGGATGTAACAGTAAGAGATAGATCAAGTATCGACCATCATAAAGACTGAAAAATAAAATTGACAAAGATTATTGTTTAAGGTTGATGGACACGCATGTCTTAATTAGTTTTTTTTTTTGTTTTTTTTTTTTTTTTACGAATTGGTCAAACCCAAACTCAAACAAAAACATTGTTTTCAATCCTTATGAGTCGACCGATTGAATAGAATTTTATTATAAACAATTGCCTTGTAAATGGAATTTTTAAAGCATTCTGAATGTAAAAATAAAGAAAAAAGTGTGCAAGACAATAGGAAACACTACCTGCCAAAAAAAAAAGTGAAGTTTTGTTGAAATCAGTTGAAAAATGTAGGAAATCCGATCCCATATATAAATGAACACACACACAATCTGGGTTTTATAAGTATAACTCAATATGAGTTGTCCCTCTTTCATTCTCACGACAGCAATGCATCTTAATCATGTTTTCAAATTGATTTCATGCAAAAACGATTGTGTTTCACACACACACACAACCTGGGTTTTATAATAAGTATGATTTTCAATCTCTATTGCTTACTAACAGCTGTAGAAAGATTCTATAAAAATTGTAATAAAAGTAACTGAAAGAAATACTAGAAAAAATGAATAATTGATAATCTTTCATTTATGAAAATAAAAAGAAGAAAAATGGAAACAAAAAAAGGAGTATTTACATGTCAAATGAATTTGACATATTCTGTGAGTGTACAAATAATATTTGCTGCAAATTAACTAAATTTCCAAAGATTTTTATTTTATTTTTTACAGTTAGATTGCACTTACAAATGCACTTTATTTTATTTCTCCTTATGATAGATTAAAAAGACCTACGGCTATAAAAATGCACCTGTTGTTTTTTGCTTTACTGTGTAACCATTAACTTATCATATTTTAGCATGATTTGCAGGTGTGCATCATATAAAAGTTGGGTGTTGAAATTGCCACATGTTTTCAACAACTATCAGGGGACATGTACAGGAAAATACTCTTGAAGATTTTGATAGAAAATTTGATATAAATGTTTAAGAAAATACTTAAATTGTTTTGAGAAAATGAAATGGTATTTAAAAGACAAATCAAATTTCAAATACAAATCATTTTGAATAAGATAACTTTTATTATAATTAACTGGTTACCATAACCTTTTTAAACGGTTATCTCCCCTAATTCCATACCAATTTCTTTTTTACATCCAGATTTTCATTTTTGAGCATTTCTTTTTTGATAAATATGTATTGCTTATGAAAAGAAATTTCTAAATACATAAACTTAGAATCTATAATTTTGCCAGTTTTCATTCTTAAAGATAGATTGTAGATACATAAAGGCGCACACACACACACATCTATATATATATATATATATATATATATATATATATATATATATATATATATATATATATATATATATATATAAGGAAATTTTTCAAGGTCATTCTATTTATTTTTGCTATTGGCTCATCTTTTATTTCTTCCTTCTTTCCTTTCTTTTTCTTTCTTTTTTTCTTCTCTTAATGTGTAAATTTTTCCTATTGTTTCTTATATATTATTTTTTTCTATTTTTCTTCTATTTTTATATATATTCTTTTTTTTCTTTTTCTTTCTCCTTTTTATCCCTATATATATCTATCTGCCTGGATGCATTGATCTCATTTCTTAAAAATATTTGGTCGGAAGAGATGAATATAACAATATTCATGAAATAAATTATAACCAATATGGATTTTTAAGTTGTTTTCTTAATTTATCATTATAAATTGCTCTGTAACTTACATTGAACTCTCATTGGATTAAAGTCCTCTTTGGAATAATCCCTACCAATTACTAATTGGTATTATATAGATATACACACACCACTATTTGATCCAGTGTGTTTCAGACCACTTGGCATGATGCTTACTTCTACAGAGAGTGCTGCTACAGGTTTGAACCATGCTGGAAAGCACATTTTCTTTATTAAGTTTTCTTGAGTGTTTGGACTGATAGACATAGACAATGTTTTAAAAAAAAAAATGGGATGCTTATTTTAAACACGGTTATCTATTAAAAATAATGTTTGAAGTCAAAAAAGAATGTAGGATTAAAAATAAATTACATTAATTCTTTTTAAATTAATTGCTTCATTTATGTTTTGGTTGCAAAACTGAGCAGTATGGTTTTTCAAGAATAACTGAATGAGGAAGTGTGGATTCTATTGAAATCAACATGTGGAAGTGACAGACTATTTCATGCTGATGATTGTGTTTAGCTTGAAACTGTCTGTTGCCTCTTAGTGTTGATGTCAATGTTCACTTTTTTACACTCTATCTGATATTGAGCATTTTATCAAAAAATATAGCACACCTTAAAACTATATTTCTTCATTCATATATATACATATATATATATATATTATAATAATAATAATAATAATAATGGACTCTCCCGTCAGTTTTGACATATGAGTTATGAAAGTTTGTGCGATATATATATATATATATATATATATATATATATATATATATATATATATATATATATATGGAATTTTCTGAACTTATTGTTCTGTACATATTGAAATTTATTGTTAATTGTAGTCAATGGAAACTTTTCTGTTTAATTAAAACAAATATCTTTGTAGAGCAAGGTGAGAGTTGTGTGATGACCATTGTAATGACAACTCTTTCGCAGAAGCAGTGTGGACCAGATTTGATGTGTGATCAAGATACCATGAAATGTGAACCAAGTAAGTGTAAATTATTTTTTTTATTTTTTTTTTTTGATATTGTGTCTTTTGGTTTTCTATTTAGTTATATGTACAGGTTTTATTTCTGACCCGTTATTTGTTTAACTTGTTCCTTCTTTCAAGTTTCAACTTGGTCCTCCCTCTTTCTATTTTTTAATTTTTTTTTTTTTAAATATTTCTTTTGCAAAACCAAAGGTTGTATAATAAATTTGAAATTAGGTTTCTTCATTTTAGTTTATTTTCTGAATCTTAGCATTGAGCAATAATAGTGACTTATATTGGAATTGAAAACCTCTTTAATTTTTTGTTTTTAACAGCAACCATTTTTTATTAATCTTTCAGTGATTTTATTTTAATCTTATTTTCGATTGGTTATAGGCATAATAGTTTTAAGATATTTGAATTTCTTAGATGAAATATTGTCATTATTTTTGACTAGTAATTATCAAATTTATTTTTTTTAATTTATTTTTTTTTTGTTGCAATTCTATTATCATGAATGAAAAATTTCCAGATTCTCATTCTGTGCAGTTTTACTGTTTCTTTCCAATGATTTTTTTTTTTTTGTTGTAATAAAAAGCAACAAAAATAAAAATGAAAGAAATTCTATTAAAAAAAATAATTGATATGACTTCATCATAAAATAACTAACCTATTTTAAATTATACCATTTCAACCTTACTCCTAGAGGCAGTAGCCTAATATATACCATTTTGGGATGGTACAGACCCTGTGAGCAAATTAAAAACATTTTGGATTGGATCTGGACCTCCAAGTTTTCATTACTGCGATTGATTTTTGCTTTTTTTTTTTTTTTTTTTTTTTTTTTTGTGTGTGCAATAGCAATTGTTATAACTTGGAAATGAAAGTCACCCATGAAATAAAAATAATTGTCTGAAGGGAAAGTTAGGACCTATGTACAAAAGGTAAGCTTAAATGCAACAATGAATTTTCGAGTTCTTCCGATAGAGCAGCTTTTAAGCTAGTTAGGTAATAAAGATGATTGAATGTGTTTATTTTATATGTGAATGTTAAATGAGAATGTGAACAAATTTCCTCTAGATATTTGCTAATATTTTTATTAATATTTCTTTCTTAATTCTTTTCAGAGTCAATTGTAATGTCCAAATTGTTTCCTGAAGATGGAAATAAATTAATTTCTCAGCATCATTATATTCCTGACACTGTTCGTTGCAATGGTTCTGTGTAAGTAATTGATGCTTATGATTCAGATATTGCTCAAGGTTACATTTTTTTAAAAAACTTTCTACTATTTTGTATTCTCCATTGCTTTCTTAAGGAATGATCTTTGTTACGAAGCCCTTTGAAATAGGTTAGTTCCTCTGAGAGTGTTAATGAAATTGGCCATGTTATCTTTGGTGTTTGTTTGTGACATTTAATGTGTAGCATGCCAGAATCATCCATTTTCTCTCAGTAAAACTTGCATTCATTCCAGGCATTGAAAATTCTTTTCCTTATTTTCACTCTGTTTAGCAATGTATTCTGTCTAATTGAAAACTATTTTTGTTTTTTATTTCAAAATATTTTACAATTGGAAATAAAAATCAAACTGATATGGATGATCTAACATTTTCAATGTATTTCAGTATTGATATATATATATATATATATATATATATATATATATGAAGTTATGATTGGGAAGTGCTGAGTCCTGTGCATTGACAAAAAAAAAATGAAAAAAATTTGTTTTTTTACTTCCTAAAAATCAGCAGCTTTCAAATTATTTGATCCAGCTCCAAAAATAGGTAAAAGAGATCATAATTTACAACACATATTTTTTTAATTTTTTTTTTAGTTAGAATAATGATTTACTATGTAACAATCTGTTTATATACGTTGTAAGTGTGGGGTTTATTAAGAAAATATATATATATATATATAACGTAAATGGAATTTGTAGTGGACACTTATTTGTATTTGAGTAGACATTCCTTTTATTTATTAAATTAAACACTATGCTTTTTTCTTTTTGTCTACCAAGCTGAATATTCAAGAAATATGCACTCTCTGTCAGGATTTCCCCTATTGGAAGCCAGTTATCAACACACTATATAAATAATATATTCAGATGAAAATAAATAAATATTCTGTTAAATAAATAAACAGAGCATCTACTCAAATACTCTGTAGTTCCTAATTCATGCTTGAAGAAGACAAATACTTCTTCAATACAGTGTAACCCGGATAGAAGAGATTTTCTCTGGTCCCAAATTAGAGCCATACTTACCTAAACAAAATAGACCAAACCCGGATATAAGAGAAACCCGCATATAAGAGACTTCTTCTCTGGTCCCGACAACTCTCTTATATCTGGGTTACACTGTACTTGAATTATTTCCTGTACAATGCCAAATGTAAATACAACAAAATCCACAGAAAAAAAAAACCCTCCAAAATCCACAAATAATAATAATAATAATCCCAACGACCATAATTAAATTAAACACATAATGCTACATACCAACTCCTTAACAGACACAAATGAAAAAAAATTTGTCCAAAGTTGACATGAAATTCATTAAGACCACCTCTAAAACAATGATATATATTAAGTTGGTGCAAAAATAATGACGTAATAATGTCGTTTTTTGACGTTAAAAATACGTCAAAAAATGACATTATTACGTCATTATTTTTGCATTAACCTAATAGTTAACATCAAACCAGTAAGCAGCAGCAACAGAACAGAGGCAGGAATATACAAAATAGATTGCATTTGCATCCTGTCTATATATATATATATATATATATATATATATATATATATATATATATACATACATTAAGAAATGGACAAAGTCCGACAATTTATTTATTAAAGACATTTTTTTTGTTTAACGTTCTTATTATAGATACAAGTATTTAAGTAAATGCTCTGTTTATAATAAAACAGTATTAAATAACATTTACCGGCCTGAATGTCCGAGAAATTTTCATATAAAATATTCATCCTTTGACAGGATTCGAACCTGTATCCTTTACGGAACCGCCATTTTGCCGGGCGTACCTAACCAATTCGGCCACAAAGGAGCGTTCGGTTGGCAAGGTCGAATTTACTGCTTATAAATAAACTTCAATCTTCCATGAATCTCGTACATTAAATACTTGTATCTATAAAAAGAACGTTAAACATAAAAAAATGTCTTTAATAAATAAATTGTCGGACTTTGTCCATTTCTTAATGTATGACGTCATTTGTTTACATTTGATACGCCATGAGCAGTTATGAATGTACGAGATTTTGTTGACTGTACAATATAGTAGGATCAGTTGTCTTTGAAAAAAAGAGCACCATGACACAATTCACTCCACCAGAAATTTGGAAATGGCATGCTGTACTACTTGGCATTCATGCCCCAAACTCCAATATGAACATTTCAGAGTGTTTGGGTGTCAATCTGAGGATAGTGCAGAATATTTGGAAAGAGTTGGATGAGTCTAATGGTGATTATGAAGGTGTTTGGAGTGATCACTAGTGGTGATGGCAATGTTATGCCTCCATTTATCTTCCCACATGACCTTAGAATCATCATGGCGGCCTACATCAAGTGACTTGAGAAAATAGTGCTGCCCTGGGTCAAGAAGGTGGCTGCTGTAAGACCCTCTATCTGGCAACAGGACTCTGCACCATGCCACACAAACAGGAGTACCCAGTCTTGGATGTCAGACAATTTCTGTGACCACATCACCCCTTATATCTGGCTACATAACTACCCAGATTTCAACCCTTTTTATTATTATGTGTGGGGTGCAGTTGAATGAGAGACCAACAAACTCCTTGTAACACCAAAGATGAACTGAAGGCAAGGATTATGACCAACTTAAACAAGAGACCGTCCAGAAGAGTTGCAAGAGATTCTGAAGTTGTCTGGAGGCCATGGTTGAAGCCAATGGCAATTTTATGGAATAAATTTACTCTTTAGTATTCCAAGATATTTTAGTGTAATTTCGGTAAAAAAAAATCTGTTAAAATGAAATGTGAGTGTTATTTTCATTTTTTGTAAATTTAGACAACAATTTATCCATTGCACCCTGTATATTTGGACATAACCACCAGTTTTCTCTCATCCAATGTATGTTCGTATGCATAATTTAGTACTTTTAATTTAAAACCTGCTTCATAACTCTTTCTCTTACTCATGATTAGGGTTAGCAATTAAACTTATAAACTATAAATTTGGCTACCAACTATATCGCTGCACAATGCAAAATAGTGTAAATGTTTTGGGTACTAGATTCATGCGCTTTGTTATTTGTAAATAACACTTAAGAATGCCTTTTAATATTATATGAAACAACCATTAAAGAAAATTATCTTATAAAGAATATTTTTCATTTCTTTAAGTCATATTTTCCAATGTATTTTTTACAAAATATATATATTTTATAGAATGAATTGTGGGACTATTTTTTCTTTGTCAATAAACATCTACACGTATTTTCTTAACTTATGTATGCATGTTCAGGGTTTCTATATCAGCCTAGTGCAAGGGCCCTGACCGAACAGTGACTCATGGATCAATGAATATTTTATAATTTTATTTAATTATTGTGATGGATATGTGAATCTAGCAGCATGAGGTAAGTTTAAAGCAGTGAGTCAGTATATGTGATAGATAAATGGTTTCTATATGGAGAAAAAAATCACAGCTTTAGTGTTTATGGGTATCATTTCCAATTTCTCAGAAATCATGATGACAAGGTAGTGTTGTTTTACATTTATGTCGGCACCCCTAACATTACATTTATGTCACACCCCTAATATTTTGTAAAATTTTTGGTAAAACAAGTGCAACCTATCTGCAAGTATATATGGTACTTGCATTTGACTTTTGGTTTTAATAACCAAAAAAGGCAATAAAAAGAAAGCTCACACCACAAAGGTTTAGAAAATCTGCTCAAATCTTGACCGTTTAATACTCTATTAGGTAGACTTGTTTTTGCCTTGAAAATAAGGAAAAATATCAATTGTCAGGAATGAAAGCAAATGTTACCACTAGAAAAGGTCTATTTTGTCTAATTATCATCTTAACCTGACATACACATTAATGTTTTATCTCAGATGTTTTTAGCTTCAAATGGGCTTTGTTGTTGCTAACAAGTGGCCTATTTACAAACAGTGATTGGGTCTGTGAAAATTTGGTATTTTTTATATTTTATTTTACAGATGTTTCTGTGTTTATGGAAGAGAACAACTTCACAGATATGAACTTTTAAAGCAAGAACACATTGCTCCATACTCTTGCAGTAAGTTAATTTATCAGTCTTTTAATACTGGACACTGTTTTAGCCTTTTTAATTTAAGAGTATTTAATCAGTTCCCCATAAATCTGTCATATTTGCTAACCCAAGACACATATACATATCTACAACACATCCTCTGTTTTATGGGAAGTCTCAAAATAACTTACCTAGGACATGTCATTCAGTTTTTATTGCACAACTCTAGACTTTGGCTATTTTCATTGATTTACTAGTATCCTCATTTTGCTTGTTTTGGTTACTTTTTACCTGTATTACTTTCCAACCTTTTTAGGTTGTCTGTTAGAGTGAGATTTTCTGAAAATTTAAATTGAACATTTTATTCAGTCCCTGTGGGTAAATTCTCTTTCTGCTCTTCATACCAGAGGATATTTCATTTCATTTGTTTCAAATAAGTTTGGTTTTGTAATGTCACTAGTCACCAGAGTATCAGACCTTTGTTTTTGCAATGCTTGACACAACTTGAACTCCTGACCACCAGATAACTACATATGCTTAACTAATGGTGCTAGATGTTGGAAAAATGGTTGGTTCATTGTATTGCTCCAGTAAGTTTACAAGACTCCCTTTACTTTACAAGAAGAGCCAGATCAGATTAAAAATAGAGTATTGCTACCATATCTGGGCTGGAGCTACCCAGTTCTAACTTACGTGTCTTCAAAAACGTCTATGCAGACTTGTGGGTGACAAATTATTTTCTGCCTTACAACCCCTTTCCCACAGATGAAACATTGCAAGCCCCTCACTCCTTTATTGCTATTTCCATGGCATATGTTCATACATTCCTTAGTTTCATCACCTTCTGACCTTTAGAACTGGAACCTGCCATGCAATGTACCCAACTGTGAATCATCCCCATTCTCTTCATATTCATTAAGAAGTAAGTTCCATTCAGACAGCTTCTTTCCAAGAACTGCTGTTTTGTGAAACAGACTCCTGGCAGGATGTTTTCCCAATCATTACGATCTTAACTTCTTCAAGTTTAGGGTTAATCATTATCTTTCCTGTATCACATAATAAACTTCTCTTGATTTTTCTTACAGCACCACACTCTAATCTTTTACCTTGAGTGGCCCTTAGGCCTTGTATTAGGTATTAAAAAAAATGTATCCAATCAGGCAATGTCTTTGGATTGAATAAAGATTTTGGATCAAAATTTCCAGAAGATCAGAGATGGTTGAAATGTTGGGATTGTAACACAAAAAAGAGGACCCTGTTCAAGGTAGATAATAAATCAAAGATTCAGACCAAAATTATCTTGATGTTGTTTTTTTTTTTTTTTTTTTCAACCTGTACATTGAACAGTGTGTCATATTTGAAATCTTATAGGCTAGTAAATAAGTCTGTATCAAGGTTGAACATAGAAGTAACAGATTTTTGTTACTTCTGCTTGGGCAGGTAAGATAGTTATGGAAGAGTTGTTTGAGTGTACACTCACTCAGTCTCTTCTGAATTGACCATTACAGCATGTCAGTGCTGACTTTATGCTTTTCCCAAGGGTATTAGTGAGAAATGCATATAAGTAATCTTAACTAAAATTTGAATTTGGTTTGTTTATTCTATTTTTGATACTCTGCATTTTCTTATGGTTAGTGAATACAGTAAATAATAAAATTAGTGTTAATTCTACTGATAAAACAATTTATACATATCTACTTACAATCATGAATGTAAACAGACTGCTTGTTTGATTAACTAAAGAATATTGAGCTTCAACCTATTCATAGGAACTCATGGAATGTCTATGCAACTTGGAAGATATTATGATCCCTAAAATATATATTACATTATCTTACAATTGGAGTAACCCAGGGTTTTTTTATTTTTTATTTTTTTATTATACTTGGATTTTGAATACCTAAAATGGATTATTTTTCACTGAAAAATTTTCATAAATAAGATTATATTTTCTGATCTACATAGATTACTCACTGCTTTAAACCAACAGTCTGGATAAGTTGCAATAAAAATCAGCTAAAAATTAAAATGAAATAAATACTCACCAAAAATTAATAATAATTCTCTTAAATTTGTTTTGAAATTCATTTCAAAATTGTTCATCCATGAATTCATTTGGTTATATAGGTTTTATTCAGCCTGGATCTACCTACAGTCAAATGGTTTTTCTTCAATCACTGAAGTTAAGCAGCATCAATCTCTGTCAGTACTTAGATGGAATACTGCTACAATCTGAAATATATTTTGGCTTTAAATAGCCAACAAAGGGTTGATGAACTGTAAAAAATCAAATCAGTCAGTTGCCTGGATTTAATTTGGATAAATTTAATTTTCTTAAAACACTTTTTTCTGTAATTCTTGCATTTAAAGAAAATAATTTTTGTTTTTCCAGTCCATTTGATATTATCTAATATTTTATCTAATATTTTTTCTTTTGAACTTTAAAAATTTTTTTTTTAACAAATTAAAAAAATGGCTGGAGGCTTAATCAAAAATTCAGCCCAAATGAGGACTTTCTTAAGCATGCATCTTTCAACTTTCAGTTTCCTGTAAATTGACTTTCTTCTTTAATTTCATTTCTGAAAGGAGAAGCTGTGAACATTATACATTGATGTATTCATTCCATTGTTCTCTTCTTGAGTAATATATTTTATTCAAATTTTCCTTGATTCCGTTTCCACTTTTGGTAAATTCCGTTTTTTTTCTTTTTTTACTTTTGGGAAATTTCATTTTTCCCATTTTTATAGTATTTTATGAGAAATTTGCAATTCATTATGCTATAATTATTATTAAAACTGAAAACAATTCAAATTTTTATTGCATATAAAGAAATAGCAAATATCTACAAATCTTTTTTTAAATGTTAAAATCCAAGTTCAAAAATATATAAAAAATAAAAAAAAAATATAAAATGGCCAGACAATGAAACAATGTAATGTTACAGTGCATAATTATCTTTGAGGAGGAAGAACTTTTAATCAGAGCTTCCTTCTTTAAGAACACATTCAAATTGTTTTTGTTTTTTTAAGTAAAAGTATTTAGATTGATTTATAATTATTGATTCATAATATAAAAATCGCATTTAAAGTATCAACTGCAAATAACTTGAATCTCAATAATAAATATCTGAATAAAGTCAAACATTTTGACTAAACTTTTACAAAACAATAATTAAACCATAATAACTGAATCTTTGTAACAAAATATCAAAAAACAAATTAGATATATTAATTCAAAATTTAAATAAAACAACTAATCCCAAGTTGAAATACTGCTCAAATTTAAAATTGCCAATTTCTTAATTTGGTAAATATCTAATCTTCTAATCTCTTCTCTAAATCTCCATTGTAATGCAACCTTGTGAATTGCTTGATGTTCTTAGGTGTAAAACTTTCACATGGTTTATTGAGTAAATGTTTATACTGAGAAAATGAACGTTCTGTATCTACACTGGTTCATATGATTTTATTAGCAATCTGTTCCAGAAGAGGACATTTGCTCTTATTTGTATTCCAAAATATAAATCTCTTTTACAATCATGAAGTACTGGGAGAATCACTGTGGTGGTAAGCTTTTGAGTAGACAAACCAGTCTCTCATAGAATGGTGTTTTTGGAAAAATTTTTTCTTTATTTCTAAATTGTATGGTAGGCATGTGATAGTATTTACTTTTCTTTCATATTCATAACACAAGGTTACAAGTTGCAAATTGTGTGAGGTTTTTAAAGGAAATGAATTTGTTAAAATTATTGGTTTGATCTTCGTCTCTGTGTACTTCCAATTTTCCCTATTTTCACTTCAGCAATGGATCCTGGTGGCCACGACCAAGCTTACATTCTGACTTTCTTCTTGTTTGCTATATAGAATTTCTTAGAAAAATTTTAAAATATTTAAAAATAGACTCGTCAATATATTCTCAGAAAATCGAAGAACCAGTTTTCTTTTTTATATTTAAACATTTTTGTTAATTCTTTTTCAGGTTTTAAAAGGAAAAATAACTACAAATATTTGTAAAGACAAATTTTAAGGAAATAACTACATTATGTTATTTTTATATTTAATAAATTGTTTAAAAAAATTGGTAAGACAGTTATTAAGTTTTGAAAGAATTTAAAAAAAATTTTTAAATCAAATAATTAATTTGTTATTTATTATTGAAAATTACATTAAAAACCCAGATTCTGTTTAAGATTAACAATTTCTTGATTCTGTCCACAATTCCATGATTGCAGAAAATTTGTTCCCTTATACATTTGTCATCATCAGGTCTATAATAATATCTATAATAAGCAAAAAATACACAATAGTTTTATTCAATATACAATAATGTTGTTTTTTTTTTTTCAGTTCTATTTTAACAATGATTTTTTTATTTGACTTTTCTAAAAAGTTTCTAACACTTTTTTTTTTTTTTCATCTTTTTCTAAATTTAGTTACTCTGCTTAAGCTATATAGAAAATTTCTTTGACATTTACTTGACTTGACCTCTGAAATGTTTGCTAAATTTAAAAGAAAATTGTATCATTTTTATACTACTAATTCTTTTGTCCACATTGTTTCAATTGACATCTTCCACTAGTATTAGTTAATTTGGAAGTTCTTCGCATTCCGTGTTTGTATTGGAATCTTCATGAGTAATATTCTGAATACAAATCCACAATCAAAGACTAGCACTTGTGAATTGTCAAGTTCTTGTTACAAAACAGTAGTCATACGTAATTAAAACTTTTCTTTTTTATATATGCATAATTTGGCCTCCTATAAACAGTAATTCATTTTTAAATATTTGTTTTCTATATTTAAACTTGAACATATTTGAAAATGTCTGTTTTAAGAAGTAATAAGATTTCATAAAAAGGGTAAGTACTAAGTATATTTAGAATTCTATATGAGTTCCTCAATAAATTAGCTTGTCTCTGTTGTCTGCACTGTAATAGAAATTAGTTTAGAGGGTTATATGAATTTAATTAGCACAACAATGTATTTGGTTGCATATAAGTTTCTTCAATTTTTTTAACTACTTCTGGGGGAAAAATTGTTGAGATATCTGGTAGGCTGATGTTTAACTATATGCTGTAAACACCCAGAACTTGATGTGACTTCATAATACTGGAATATTAGATGTAAATGGGTGGGGGATGTCTTATATGCTAACAAATGTAGTAAATTTCAAAGATAGTCTTCAGATGTTTTGAGCGTAAAAGAAAACAAAAGACTTTAAAATGATAAAAAAAGAATATTTCATAGCCTTATTTTGTCAGTAGCACTTGTATTAATTTCTGACTACTAACAATTTTTTCTTTTCTGCTTTTCCATGTATTTTTCTAGAGAAAAGACTTATGTAATTACTCTATTTTCTTAGGAAAGTCTGCATTAATTTCTAACCACTGACAGATTTTCTTCCAGATTTTTCAATACATGACATAAAGATTGTAACTCAAAATATGGAATTGGTCAGTCAAATTCAAATTCAGGCCAATTTCATTCATTTTTGCACATTAATTTCTCTTCTTCTGCTAAAATAGTAGGGTAGACTGGATTTGTTAGTCTTGGTGGTAACCAATACAGGAGAAAGAAAACTGAATTCAAAACTCTGGATAAGACAATGGGAAACTACTCCACTATCTTTGGCTTACAGCCACATGATGTTGAAACACTATTTCCCATATGATCACCAAATTTGAGTGTGGTCAGTACCTAGATGGGTGACTGCTTGGGAATACCAAGTGCTTTAAGCTTGGATGTGCAGGTGGTGTAATGGATAATGTCCTGGAATTATCAACTGGAGAGCTTAGTTCCAATTCCAGTTGGGTTCATTATATTCACTTGTTCACAAATACTGTTGGGGAAAAAAGGTATGAATCAACCTCTTTCTTCCCCCAGCTATGGGTTAGTTAGACTTGTGTCACTAAAACCATTATTATCTAAAAAAAAAAAAAATTGCATACAAAATATCTAGATTTTGGCATTAAATAACCCATAGAAGTTGATATGCCACCAATCAAAACCAACCCAAAATGAACTCTTTCCCAAGTAAATGTAGCAGTTCACATATAAAGAAATGAACATATGCGGCCCAATGATCACCTCCATCCTGAAGGGACATGGCATTTAAAAGGAAAAAGAAAAAGTACAAGTTAAGTACTGAATATTGCCAAATGTTGATGCTTAACATCACATTTTTTTTCTTATCATTAGAAATATTTAGTGTGTTTAGAAAATAATCTAAGTGAGGAAATGATGGTGTCGTAACAAAGTAAGTAGGCATTGATAGGAAAAGCCAAAACTTGCCTATGGTTACTATGCTCAAATCCAGTCGGTTACTATGCTCAAATCCAGTCAGTGATAAAATAGAACTGGGATTAATGTTTAATTAAAAAAAAATGTTTTCCCTACCTACCATCAGAGTAAACAATGTTATTATAAATGTAATTGTGAGAGTAAATGAAATTTTTGATGTATTTATTAAAGTTATCTGTAAAAATTTTACTTTGAAACTTTTTAACACTTTTTCAGAATGTGCTGCTCTCAAGGAAAAATACCAAAGAATGAAGCTTATCGGCCCACTGATTGCTTGTGACAAACAAGGCTACTATGAAAAGAAGCAATGCATAGGTTCTGTTTGTCATTGTGTCAATAAAGCTGGGGAGAAAATTCAGACTGAAACTTTCCCAGTCTCTGATTTTAAAAACTACAATTGCTAGGTAAATATAAGATAATATTTCACTCACTCTTAAATCCTTCTCATTCTCAATTTTCTGACCAAACATTATTTTATCCTTGTACTTATTTAATCAGTTGGTACTTTTCAGGCCTTTTAGTATTTTGGACAAAGGGAGACAAATAAAAATTCTGTTATCAGTATTATAAACCAGCTGAAAATAAAATAAAACCAAAATATCACAATGTTTCAGTCAGTGTGTGCTCGAGCCTTCATCAGGTGTATATTGTTATGGACAATTACCACAGCATAAAATTTAAAAAGAAAAGAAAAAAAAATGTCGCCAAAAGTATATACCCAGGTTGACCATTCCATAGTGGAAAGGATTCTCTACAGAAATGAGGAGAAACAACCAACAGTAATCCCAATATACAAATTAACGAGATTTAATTATAAAGAGATGATACTGTGACACTATTTAGGGTTGCGTGAAAAAAAAAAGGGGCGAGAATTAATTAAGATGATAAGAAGCTATCATGAAAAGACACTGAGCGACGTTATTTTTTCTATTAGCGAAGAAAGTAAGGTCTCAGATCTGTCAGATTTGATTTGATTTATGTTACAACGGAGCGAATAAAAGATAGCCGTCTGCCCATGGCAATAATGAAAATTTCAAATTGGTCAAGTGGCCTACAAAACAGAATGCTAAGAAATATTAATCAGGTCGCGCACTGACCGAGAAAAATGTCAGCTGGACCACCCACAAGTTAAAAATAAGGAAAGATTAAACCATTAACTATCTTCGGAGATATCATTTGGGAAAAACACCTGTTTTATGTCAGAGCTGGCCATAAGTGTTTGTTGCCTGGACAGATTTTGGCGACAGAAACACGTAGGCCTTGAAGAGACAGAGAGATTCACTTGACCAACCTCAATGATTATTTGACGAAAATCTCGTTGATGAACTCCAGATGAAATTCGGTTAAGATAGAGATTAGGTCGTGGGAGGTCTGCTTGTGGAAGAGAAAGAAAAGAAAAAGAAAGAAGATAATTTTTTTTTTCCTTTGAGCGATAATTGCAAACACCCACGCTCCTGAGTGTTCATTGGCTGAAGGGTGGCGTGAGCGGTAGGCGAAGGTAAACTATGAAGAAGGAGAGGAGGCCTGTTGATGCCCCCAGAAGGGATTGGTATGAGATGCCACTGTGAGAGAGAGGGGAAACCTGTTGACGCCCTCTGAGGGGATTGGGTGAGATAACAATATGAGAAAGAAGAATTTGGGAGGACGATTCCCTTTAAGTAGAAAGTAAGGACTTCCAAAAATGGAAAGTAATAAATTTTCCTGTTCGAGAACAAAGAAAATACTTATTGTGGATTTAGAATTATCAAGGAACCTCAAACCCCGACAAGCCCACCCCGGTTTTTGGTCGGCATCCATATAAGCAGAGTTGCAGCGAGTGAATGGCAGTTAGTAAGTGAGTAACACAGACATAGTTGGCAGACGCAGACAGAGTTGAGCTGTGAGCTCTGAGACCCACCTCGCAGAAAGCTGACTGAAAGATCCCACACAATCCCGACTTCAACTTCTAACCAAGAACAAATTATTTTTGAAGAACGACTTAGACTCACACTACCAAAACAAGTTTTATGAATATCGCCTGAAGATGCACCAAAAACCAGTTTCTTAAAAAAAAAAACAACTTAAGATGTTAAGACTCGCCTAACAAACGCAAGGTGTCACGAATCCATATTAGCAGTTTGGGAGAAAGACGCAATCCTGTATTCAATAACCAGATATAAAAATATTTGCTATTCTTTTTTTAACACATTTGAACTTTTCGAGTTGTTACTTTATTTTCTTTTACATATACATGTGTGGTGTTACCTTTGCTCGGACTCGGCTTGCATTGCGGCTCGGCGACTGATTGATTTCATCTACCTAAGATCAAATCACAATGTGGGCAGGTCAGACTAGAAATCAAAGCAGTTACTTCGGTAACCAGACGTTGGAGGCGAGCTGGGAATGACAAAGCTGATACCGAATCCAACCAGATTCCCATCCAAATCAGCAAAAGGTTAGAACATCACATTTGGTGCTGCGACCAGTACCAAGTCACATTGGTTGTCACAGGATAGCATGGTGGTGGGCTTGGAGAGAGGCTGGGGTGACATCACAATACATGAAAACATTAATGCAACGGAATGTGTGGAAAGGTGTGTGCTATACCCGTCTATATGGAAAGATGTATGTGTTAGATGTCTGAGCTGGAGAGTCAAGATTCACTTAGTGTTAGATATTCGTCTGAAATAAAATAGGGTTTTCTCTTTTGTTTTATATTTCTCTTTGTTCTTTTTACTTTCAATTCTTTTTGCTAGGGCAGCAATATCTTTTGGCATATTGTTCTTTCTTAAATGTTATGAGTTTTGACTCCAAAAGTTGATCATTTACTCCCTTCTTCATATATTCAACAATGTAGAATTCATCATTCGGGTAGGAAGATTCAGTGCTGTCTAATTGAAAGGGTCATACATGCCTGTCTTAGGTGATTATCACGCTTAGTAATTCAGCTGTGCAGTGTAATGGGATATGCAGCATAGTTGAGTTAGATCTTGTCTTCATTTTGTATTGAGAGTTTGTGAGTTGGGGATGGCATTCCTTCTCTTTGCCGAATCTATTCACAAGATGATTTCATGGCTGGTCTGACTCCCTCAATATTCATTTCCTCTTACTGGTAACTTGTTCTTGAACATGTCATTTGTGAGAATCTAATTTTTAGCTTTTGTCTAGATCTGTTGCTGGGGTCACCAGCCTGTCTTGACCTGATTGTTCCTGTAGTCAGTGACTACTGTTACAGATTTAAAGAGTCAGGGGGAGTATTATATTATTAGAGAGATGGAAAGAGAAATGGTTTTCTATGTGTAAAAAGGGTAAGGTTAGGAGTTTTTGTTGTGAAAAGATGTAACAATATTGATCTGGGTAACCTACAGGGAATTCTAAACAAAACCCTTTAGCCGCTTCGGGGTCTTACTTGATAGACCAAACTACTCCAAATGTTTCTTGACATGGACCACAAAACACACACTATCATTAACAAAAACATCGTCAATATAAGAGGAGGCTGTGTTGATGATCTCGTCCAGCTCAAGACGGTATTAACAATGGCCCGCATGATTAAAGGGGCAACATTGAGCCCAAATCCTAATTGGGTTAGACAATATCTTTGTCTCTTAATCTCCACTGTTTGGAATGGCCAAAGGGACTTGTCGATGTGTACCTGCAGATAGGCCTGGTGTAGGTCCAGCACTCCAGCATTTGCTCCTTGCTGACATCATTCCTGCAATTTTTGAGAACAAACATCTGTGTTGGCCGTGTACACGTCAATGTACTCATTGAGTTCCCGATAGTCCATAACGGGCCGAACCTTCTGTTTGTTTTCCTGCAGAATGGCCATGAGGGGGATTAAACCCTTTGGTGGTCCGAGTTCCTCCTCTGGGTAAGGAAGCAGCCAGCCGTTATCTATCCAAATCTGGAGTTCCCAATCATACTGCTCTCGAATTTGTGCAGGAGCTGGATATTGTGCCAGTCTATTTCTTAACGTACCCGGAGGTTGGTTGCCAGCCCATTTCCAAGATGCGGTCCACCTCCGAGTGGTCTCATCGAATTCTACTTTAAAGTCAGGCTCAGTAATGGTGATGGCAGCAACGACTGGTTTGACACACTGCGGAAACTTCACCTCACCGGTGCCAGTTACAGATATTTTTCCCAACTGTTTGATGGCATCTAGTCCGAGTAGCAAGTCAAATCCAAGCAGGTCTCCGTCTACAACTAGGGCTTCCATAGCGATGGACGGCTTTGCACCAACGCTAACTTGTACCACTCTGATTCCACAGTAGTCAAGTGCGCCTCCATCTACTGTAAACACGCATGTTGATTTTCTTGTCCATGCTTGACAGCATGACTTGTGGTCTAGTGACTGTGTGCATCCTGTATCCACCAGAGCTATATGTGGTATTCCATTGATACGAACTGTCACTACAGGCAATGCGCCATTTACAAGGGTTTTGGGGAGGAGATTAGTGCTGAATTCTTGCCGGACAACACTGAGCAATGTGCTCTTGCCGATGACATTGATAGCAAGTGATGGTCCGTCAGTGCTTGGTACCAGCACCTTTTGATGGTTCATGATCCAGGAGACAATCGCATTTATAGCACCTCATGTGCACATCTGTTTGCTTCAGCTGTGCAGCGACTGTGGCCTGCTCTGTAGAACCAGTGCACTTCTCCAAAATAGCGCGAGCTCGTGCCAGCACATGTGACAAATCCAGGTCTTCCATCTGGGATGACGCTCTTAAAAGCTCCTCTGCATGCTCAGGCAATCCAGCAACGAATGCACACTGCAAAAACTTTTCTGATACGCCACCAAACAGAACCGTGAGTCTGAGCAGTTCTGCCAAAAAGACATTGACCATCTCCCCTGGCTGAAGGCGATGTGCTGCAAACTGCTTCCACACGGAGAAGGGATCTAAGGCAAAAGCCGTGTATAACGCTTTCTTAATGCAATTGAAGTCTGCGCGCTTCTCCTCACTCACTTGCTGGTACACGGAATATGCACCACCTGCCAAACACATCGGGATAACACACTCAATTCACTTCACACTGCTCAACTGACATATTAGTTCTGCCTTCTCCAACCATTCCACTACCAACTGTCCAGAATCACTTCCGTCGAACAGTGTTATCAGCTTCAGGTTGAAGGCCATAATGCCGAAATAGCTTGTGCGAGAAAACGGGGGGAAAAAAAAACAACTTCTTGCGACACAAAAACTTGCAAACCTGAAACAAACGCCTCTCTTCTGAACGAACACTTTACGACAGCAAATGAGCAAAATGGCACCTAAGACTGCTGCCGACAGACGACAAACTGCAACGGCTTTTGTTGCCCAAGAAAAGACATCAAATGACTTGTGTGTCTTCTTGTAGTCCTCGGTCGAGTCCATTATGGTACTCCAAGGTGTGCCCAGTGACAACACACACACATGCAGTTCAAGGACTCTTCTGCGCATGCTCGTTACAAAATGTTTTGTTTTAAGATTTGTTTTTGAAGTTAATCAGATAGTGATTAAATATAATTATAGATTATAATGAAAAGATGAAAAGATTAATAATGAAAGCTGTTTAAGTTAAGATCGTTTTTGAGTTGCTAACAAGATATTTTGTCGATAAATTATCCTTGTCTCAAGTGCTTAACCTGCTTTTTGGATACTTGAGTAGATACATAATTTCTGCATAAAATATATGACCATTTTATATTAATTCTTCATATCTACTTTAATAATAAAATCATTAGATTTAAGAAAGTCATCAAATTCTGTTTCTAGATGTCAGTGATGATATCATAGGCACATTTATTGTGATTAAAAGTTAATAGCCATGGACATTATCAGTGTTCATCAAACTTCTTATTAAAATTAAATTACATTACTTTTGAAAACAACATTTGAAAGTTGTTTATAATGATGGGATGCTGAAAAGTTTTTAACCTATGATACAAAATGAATTTTAATGTTTGATCATCTGGTAAAAATTCTGGCAAGTAGATTAAACCAAGAACTTTTCAGCATCATCTTGTACAATAAATCTAGCACAGTTAATATTTCAGGCAAACATTCTCAATACTCGGCTTTGTTATATCGGCATTTTAATAATTGAACTTGAATAATTTACTAGGTACACATATTTCATTCTATTTCTCTCCACACAAAGTTACCAATTTCTCATAAGAAGATGCATTTAAAATTCTCTTATCTTCAACCTGGAGATCCTTCCAACTTAGTCTTGTAATATTTAGAATTAGTAATTATCTGAAATAGTCCTATCAAAAGTGAATGGTACTTGTTTCTGAAAATCAGTGGAAATTGACCAAATTTGCAAATCATTTTTTCTAACTGATTTGGATGCTAGAACCTCTATTTTTTTTTTTTTTCCTAAGATGAAAGCACGTTTTCACCCCTGTCAAATGCAATGCCTTTCTCCTGCCACCATCATTGGATAATCTTTCTCCTTGTTTCTTGCCTGACTCTTTCTCTCTTCCCTTCCCATTTTCCCTGCTTAGTTGCCATTCTTTGTTTATTTCTTAATCACTTCTGCTGGTGTTAAAAGTGGCATTATCTATATTTTTTTTAATTTTTACAATCTTTGTTCAAAAATGTATATTTGAACAATTTTTCTTTTTCTTTCAGATCTTCCCAGCAGTAAGCTAGCAAAGCAGTGAAAATGGCTTGTTCAATAACCCCTTTTCCAGATATACACAAATGTTTTTGTTATAAATTTTTCCAATTTCATATTTTCACTCTGAAATGTTATACTTGTAGATAGATGCATTTCTAAAACAAAAATGTCTCTACTTAGTAACCAAATTGTTTCCCTAGATTTTATAGTTATACACAACTCAAAATGCTGTTACTGATTTAGCTGAAAACTTTGAATTGGGATAATTTCTACATTTTTAAAACTGGGATTTTGATTATAATTCTGAAATCATGCAATAAATCTTTTGTGATTTTTTTCATTTTTTTTTTTAATTCCAAGTCATTGATGAAAAGAGTTTGGCAAGTGTTAGAATTCTTTTACTTTTTACTTTGATGGTTGAAATGTCATTGTTGCCATGGATGTCTTAAAGCAAAGCTTCCTTATGCTTTTAATGTATTTCAAGTGTTGCATTCATTCATTGAAGAACTTAGCTCTGATGAAATACTTTTATTCTCTCTTAATACATTGTTAACTTAGACAAGCATAAAGTCTTTCTTTTTTGTTTCAATTTGTAGATTAAGTTGATTGCTTTAATAAATTTTTATATTTATGTTATTGAATTTTTCTGGGCACTTCTTAAAACTGTAAATATAGATTCTCATTTACTTTTTAATTAAAAAAGGAAAAAATATATTCATTGCTAAAATCTTTTTGATGTGATATTAAACTGGGCTGTATTGTCTGCAAATGTATAAGCCGGTGAAAGTGCATTTTGTTCAGACATTGTAAAAGCATAAATGGGTTAGGGTATGTGTGCAGCCTGAAAGGTCCTTGACCTGATAAAAAAGGGATTGCACCTAAAATTCTTGTTTGGTTATTTGGTCAAGCCAAAAACTTTACAGCACCCACTTGTTTCAATATTTCATTTGTCAAGTTTAAATTTGTTCCTTTTCTTGTTTTACCATTAATTTATCTTGAAACAGTTAATAGTTAGAAGCAATGTTGTCTAGTTTTCACATATTTAAAAAGATACTATGATGTGTGGTTGTTATCATTTATATAAGTATTTTTTTTTTTTTTTTAAGGACATTTGTTATTTCAAAAAGTAGTTGATTAATTTGGGAGGTAAAATTTGACTGACTTAAGATTGCTGATATGACTTTTTTATTTGTCATTTTATCATAAGGTACAGCATTTTCTTACAACTGGATTAATATACATTTTTTTAAACCAGTGAATTTTTTTAATACATGTCTATTTTGAAAAAAAAACGGCAACAGTTTTTGTTTTTGGAGTAACCAGCATGAAAGATTTTTGGTTGGGCTTATTTTTAAACCTAACTCTATTTGATGATAATGAATAAGACAAGCATTTTGACTTGAATTTTTATGAAATATTTCTTTTTTAATTTAGAAATAAATTTTTGTTTTAAGATTCTTTCTAAAAAGTAATACGATCAATATTACTTTATAATAATTCCTTTCTCAGCATGGAAGTGAGATTAAGATCTAATCAAAAATAATCTTAAAATTATTTTTAAGAATAGGCTGTGTTTCTAATTTTTTATTTCCTTTTAATCTTAAAAGGAGAAAATGTTGCAACTTTGAAAGGTTCTGAATATTTCATTTAAAATTGAGTAATGTACTTCACAAAAACTATATTGCTTGATTTGAAGATATGTACTCTGCCACAATAGTAATAATTGAACTTGTAAGACTAAACTGCTCATTAGCCAGTTCTCTAGGCTTAGTCTAACACAAGACAACAATAAGAATTCGTTTGCATTGGATTATTAATTATGGAACACTTGCCTAATTGTTCTGTTAGTAATTGATTCTGCATTTTGAACAATTTTTGGTCACATTTTCCAGTCAGATTGATCTTTAATACTAAATTATAAATTATATAAAATAAAAGGGTGGGGAATGAATAAACTTTGTCTCATTTTTTTAATATACTTTCTTCTTAGATAAAGTATTGTTAATTTTTTTATTAATATTTTTTTATTTTAATTTAATTTTTTTTTTTTTTTTTTTTTTTTAACCTGCAGCATATTCCACAATCCTTAGTAAGCAGAAAAGAGGTGTGGGAGGAGGAATTGGTAATATTTTGTAAGATATTTTTTTTTATTAAAGATTTTTTAAATTTTTTTTTTTTTTTTTTTTTTTTTTTTTTTAAGCAAGTAATATTCTTGTGTTTCTAAAAAATAACTAGAGGAGACATTTTTCACTTTTAAGGACATGATATTAAAGCTAAACCATTTATTACTCTAAGGTTTAATTTTTAATTAAAAAAAATACTTATTATTGTTCCTTTTATTAGAACACATGGATTGATAAACTTTTCACCCCAAGAGAAAACAACATGAAAGTAGATGCAATAAAAATAAATTCTGACAAGACTTGAACTCATCTTGAGAGTTTATCTTTTTTTAATGCTGCCTTAATTACTTTGATGATTTAACAAAACACAAATTTGAAATCATTTTGCCATCTCTTCAAAGAGGGAAAAAGAAGAGTATCAAATAGGAATAATAATAATAATGTATCAAACCAGAATGTTACAATAAAAAGCAACAGTCAGATGAATTAAAATTAATCATATTAGAAATGCTTAATGCTTATATAAAATAAAAATGAAAGTTTTATTAGAAATAAATGTATCACATCTAAACATCCTGCCTATGTATGCAGAAATGCTTTTTTTGTAGCTAATGAATATTTTGTTCTGTTGAAAATTTGAAAATCACTCACAACTATATTCATTTTTTTTTTTTTTTTTTTTTTTTTTTTAACCAAGACTTGAGTAGATGTATCCCTGTTTTTGTTCTGTTGGTTAAGATGTTGTTTGCTTTTAAGTTTTTATTTGCTTTTTACTTTTTGTTTTGATAACTATTTTAATTTTAAAAATATGTACTATTTTAATTATCTTAAGTTTCCACATTTGTGATTTCACTGATGCACCAAAAACATTTTCTTTTTTATGAACACGTTTTTCAGGTTTATTTTTTTATTGTTGCTATTTGTATTTATTTTTTCTTTTGCAAAAAATGTTGAATTAAACCATTTCATAATAATGTTTGGATAAAATGGAAATTTTACTTCATTGCTTTTTTTCTATATTTTAACTTTTAAAATTTATTTTCTGTTTTACATAAAAAATCTTTTGTTAGTTGTTTCAGTATTTTTTCTGCTTGAACAAATATACCAATAAAAGAATTTAAAAAAATTATTCAAAGCTTTATATATACTTTTTATGTATAAACTGAAGTGACAAAAATATTAAATTAGAATTAAAAATTAACTTTTTAGAAATTGACTTAGCTGCATGATTTATAATTTATACATAATAGGTAGTATAGCTGTGGCAGTCATTGTAGACTGCCACAGCTACAGTGCCTATTATGTAATAAATGGGTGGATTTTAACACTGTAATAATTGATAGACAGAATGATGAGTCACTCTCCCTGCTCTAGATTTTTCTTAGGCAGCAATAGCTAGAGTATAAACAGTCATAGCATGTAAAAACTGCAGTCATCCCTAAGTGATCCAAGAATAGGAACCATCAGTAACTGATATGGTTGAAGTCAGGAAAATTGTATAAAATCATAACACAAATTTAGTAATTGTACTGCTTCAACTTTGGATGATGGAAAACCATCACTCTGTCACCAGTTCAAATGGGAAATTGAATTTGTGTGTGAAGGAGACCATGTGAGGCTATAGATCAAGTCTGTTAGTTGAGTGTTGCACAAGATGATGTGAGCCCTATAATAGTATGAAGAAACTAGCGAAAAGTGGAAGTCTATTATGACATACAACTCTTATTGCAGGAATGTTTGCACTGCTTCATTTTTACCATTTCTAAATGGTGGTTTGTTCTAGTAAGATATTGTAACACTTCGTGACACACTTAGCTGACTTTCCAGTATTCCATTGTCTCTTTTAATCACTGGATTTAAATCACTTTGTGCATGTAGCTTTTACTAAATTTCTTGCAGATACATTTTAAAAAAACAGCTCATTTGAAATGTGCTTGGATAGCTGCCATCTCAGAGAGTGTACTCGACTAGTGCTGTCTCTAATTATAGACACTTCTTTCTCTCATATTTAATGTTTCATTAAAATGACAGGCAAGGGTATTATTTATTCTTTGTGTACTTGTTTACATATGAAAAGGCACATAGTTGCATTCAGTGAATATTGTTATTGTCTGAATGTTAGTCATTGAGTTCAATCCAAGTTTCTGGTCATTTTCAAGGTTCAGGCATATGAATAAATCTCCAAAATTTAAATACTTTAAAATTTTTTTATTTAAACTCTTTATGGCTGTTCTACTAAGATGATGGCACACATATTTGCTTGGTAAGCTAAATTCTTAATTCACTAAAAGCATTGTCAGTTGTTCAATATATCTATATCTATATATATATATAATTATATATGGGTGGCAGGTTAACCTACTGGATAGAATAGTGATCCAACATACAAATGTTATGTGTGTGCATCACAAGAAATGTATTTTCCCCAGTCAAACATGAAAAGTTTTAGATGATAGTGGTGCAGTGCAATTTATTTTTTATTTTGAGAGCTGAAATTCTTAATGACAAATGAAGATGTTTTTAACTGGTAAATTGTTTATTGCATTCAATTGGAAATATGTACCAGTGTCTTTGTTTCAGATTTTGCTATATTGACAATGAACAAACTGACATAGCAAATAATACAAAAAATGACAATAAACCCATGAACATAAACCTTCCACATTATTTTCATAAAGTTGGATTAACCGAAGATGATGTTTATATTTCCAATCCTGACTGATACTGACATACAAAGCTATTGGGCACACAGAATCTTTTAAGTAACTTTCTGTCATTAATGTAATATTTGAGCTGAAAATAGTAATGTATTATAAGAGAATATTACAAAAAAATGCATACAGAAGTTTTGGATACATTTAAAAAAAAAAATTTTTAATCGTCCAAGTAAGGCAATAAAGTCACTATGATGCATGGCATTACTGAGCGTTAGAGAATATGAGAAAAACTATTATAAAGAAGAGGACCAAAGAACTAAGACATAAGTTAACTTTTGACACCGCATTTAAATTTTTGAAGATTTTTGAAGTTAACTGAAAAGCAAAAAGCTGGAAGAGAGTTCCACAAGCGAGAAGTGTGAGAGAAGAAACTGTTAGCATAGAATTCATGGCTGCATCTAGCCATTTCAACTGTAAAATGATGAGAACTTACTACCAATCTCTTACTGCGATTAAATTCATAAAGGAAATATCAATAGAACCATTACCATGAAAGTATTTATAGAAAAAGCACAGTGAAGCTATGTTACAACGGTGGGAAAGGGACTGAAGCCAAGATGTAAAGTTAGGACCAATAACATTGCAGATTCTTTGGATTTTATCAAGAGCAATTGATTCAATATACTCTTTCCATTTCGTCTCAGCTGAAAACATTAATCCGAGATGGTAAAATGAGTCACTTTTCTGGAGGTTAGCATCAGTCGTCCTGATGGAAGATAAAAAGGATTCTCTCAGATGCTTAAAAGAGAGCAGTTTCGTTTTTGAAGCTTTAAAATTAACGAGCCACTCCTTGAACCATTTAACAGATTTGAAGGTCATTTTTGAGGATCTGCTGCCAGTTTGACATTATTCAAACGATCAGGTTTAATATTAAGACGGGATTAAATAATCGTCATCAGCATAGATACCGTGTTGAGAACTGATGACATAAATGAAACAATAAAAATTGCATTTTGAAATTGGTTATATTCAAGTTGCAAATGTCCACTGATAGCCATTGCGCGTGGTGCACACCTAACAGCTTACAATAATTATTTTTGAATGGTTATTGAAAATCTGCTTGTCGTGTGTTCAGAGTTTAGGATACTGACCGGTTTTAGGTTGTCTGGTTATTTTTGATTTTCGATTGAAACACTGTATAGAGGGCCCTGAAAGACTTCAGCGTAGCTTGTTTGTCTTTTAAACAAGGCTGTAACGGAGAAGAAGAAAAAGAGCGGACGAAAAATGTAAGCAAAATATCAGAAATCGAAAGGGAAGCGGTGAATTGAGTGATCTTTGTTTAATCTTTGTTGAATATGAGGGGTCGACGTCGGCCCAGGGTTTAGGTCCCTGGCTTTGAGTTAGGCACTCATTTGCCTGAGCTTTTCCTTTCAGTCCGGAGACTGAATTTGTGTAGAATGTCATTTTCCCATTACGATCGACAGAATAGTCTTCAACACCATTCCTAACTGTCTGGTTAAGGACTGAAAGCTGCTGTTCATTGGTTTGAGCAGGAGATCGGCATTCTAATACTAAATAGAATCCACTCGTTTCTCTGTAGCTTGCTCAGCAAAGAAAACTTCTTCCAAAGCAAAAACCGATGACGTAATACTGTCATTTACCACATTGGAGGGTAAAGAAGGATGAAAAAGGACGTCCATATTTAATGTCATAATCTTTTCCTGGCTGATTTGGGCAATAATGTGGTCTTGCATTGTCTTGGATTCGATCAACGAATGATGAGCGCCTTTTCTGCAAATATTTGTGCAATGCTTTCCATTTGACAACAGTACCTCTTCGCATTAACTGTTTCGTTTTGCTTGAGCACTCAATGAGAGAACAACACCCCATCAAACACAGATCGGGTATAGTTCTCGTTTGAGTATGGATTCTTTTTAATTGCTGATAACCATTGTCGTTTTTGTTGCATATGATTATAAAAAAATTACTTTTCTTCACTGGTGGTGACTCTACTCGGTAAAATTTTAGTACTAAGTCTTCACTTCAATGGATAACTCTTTGATTAAGCTAAGCAGTCTTTAAACACATTTCCGAGTTCATGAAGGTGTCTTATGATCAAAGTGTGACATTTATTGAACCGTTTTGCATAGGATTTTCTTCAACTACGTTTTGCAGAAGATCGATATTATTAGAACTTCGTCGTTCAGATCGAGGGAAATCATCAAAAGAATTTTCCAATCGAGATCGACCAAACCCCAATTCGCATATCTGAACATTTAAAGCTACATTTACAGAAGTGAAATGAGTGCTCCTTACAATTTCTGTTGCAGAAAAACCATTTTTGAATTCTTACAGAATACATTGTCTGAGATTGGTAAGATGGAAACACATTTTAGAAGAGCAAAATCAATACAAAATTTATCCATTTGATATTAAGTAATTTGCAAAGAAAAAAAATCATTACAATGGTTATGAGTTATTGAAAAAAGTACTCTCAAAGTGATCATGTCAAAAATGCGACATATAGATACGCGTAGCCTTTTGGCTAACAATGTTTATCAGATTTCTAGTTAGATTCCTTCCCTTTCGATCTTAGATTTTATCAATTCCTCCGTTATTTTGAATTTTCATCTCGTATATTTTTTAGTTATAATTATTAAAACATTTTTAAACAAAATTGCTTTACGAATTGCTCTCAATTAAAAATGAAAGAAAGAAATCATTATTTCAATTAATTATAAAACTTCAATTTGATTAAATATTCTTCCACTAAAATTTCTTTCGTTTCATATGAGATTTCTTTTTTATTTTAGAATCCGCCTATGCTTTCTACTCATAACGAATAAAACGATTTCAATTACAATAAAGTTTACATTCAAAGAATCTTCAGAAGTCACATGAATAATATTTTACTTTTTTTCATGCTAACTACAATTAAATTCATTTACTTCAAAGTTAATTTCATGTTTATAGTTTGAATGCGGTCGAGTCTCGAGTTATTCCAACCCTCTTAACGGGACAAATGGGTCAGTTGGACCCTCCCTTCTAACATAACGTGTACTTTGCTGGTTAAGACAACAATAGAGCAATCTTCACGTATCTTTAACCTTTGTTCTCAAGGCAACCGCCTCATACTCATTAACGTTAACCTTGTACTCAAAACATCTGTTTCCCAGATAGCATCTCTTTATTACTCTACAAAGCAAACTAGACTCGCCAACTTTTACTACAATAATGACTTCAAAACTCCCTATGTACCTTACATTGTTTTAAATCGTAAACCCAGGTAATATCTTGACGCCTACTAGCCATCGAGTAACGTTCAGAGGCTCGTCTCGTAGATCACTACTATTTCGATACATCACACTTATAGTATGCTATCCGCTTAACTAAGCTGTTAACGCGTTGTTCATTGCCGGATGGTTTTGCTATATTAAGCTAAGAGAGTTATGAAGGCCATTACTACTGTAGAGTATTTGGTTTCCAATGGATGTCAATGATTTTCTGATTTTGTGCCAAATGAATCCAAGTTCAGAAATGTATGTACCAATGTACAATGTATTTCGTAATGACTCCAGATGTTGCAATATTATCTTGTAATAATTTATATTGCATTAAACTATATCACACTTATCTTAGTGAATATCTACTTTCTTATTACTACGCATTAGTGACAATGGTTTAAACGTGTAGTAATAATAGTCGAGCAGACTAGTTCTCTCACCATTACACAAAAATCAAATCTCAATAGAGACACCGATTCCCAAAGAATTGTGCAAATGATTTTAGTTCGATCAACTAAACAAATATGTAATTATTCGCACCATTTACATTGCGTTGGTTGAATCCAGTGACTTGAACCAAAGAGTTCAATACAACAGAAAGGAACAAAAACTTGGAGAGTTGATTTAAATGGTGATAACTGATACTGAGACATCCGGAAGAGGCATGACACGTGGAATTAGATCAATCTACCTCGATGGACGAAATAAAGGGTTCAGTTCGAAATTCCAATCACCTAAAGAAGGCCAGAGCGTACAACGGCCAAAGCATCGTGAATATGGCAATAAATATGAGAACAGATCAAAAAATTTAAATAGTTTGAATAATTATGTTTCAACACAGAAATATAGATAGAAATGATATGTAAATGAAATACAGATTATCCTTGAAAATAAAAATGGAAAATATTCTGGAAGATCGACCATGCCAAAAAAACAAAAATCCCTGATCTGGTTGTTGTGAACAAATAATCTATTCTGACAGAGCAAATGTTGAAAATCAAAACTGACAAAAGAAGAAAGTAACAAGACATGAAGCCTGTTAATTGAAAGAAAAGTCGTCCATGATGTTTAGCGTCGTACTTGTAATAGCGTACTGGGAAACGTTCTACAAATTACAGAAGCAAGATTGCAGGAATTCAGGATATGATGAAACGTTTGTATTTGTCAGACTTGAGAAAATTGAGTTGGTTTGAGCTTTTCGTTGTCTCTTGTTGTTTTGTTTGTCAGTTCTTTTAATTAACCTTCTGATATGTCTCAGAAAGGGATATCGCATTTGTTCGAAGTAGCAAAGTGGTTGTTGACTACTGTAATCGGGTAGGGCAATCTAGCAGGTAACCGTAATAGATTGGTCCTCGTCGTAGTGGTAGACAATAGGCGTCGTCAGTACGTGTCTTCTTGTACCTCTACATCAGTGTGTATTTATGGCTGACACCAGCCAATCATATTACTGTGAGGAGAAACCCAGGTGTATGCATATTTATTACATCACCTCCCACAGAGCTAAATTTTCCCGTGAAATTTAGCTTCAGTATTTTTTCTTTTTAAAGTCTGGACTTAATCGATTGATTTTTTTCCTAAGTCTTTTTCGCCTCAATCCTCCTTGCAGTGGTGGCGTTTGACACGCTGGTACCTCAGACCTTGAGGTCGGGGATACCTCCATTGACGAATGATGACTTAGTGGAACGGGAATTTCAAATGCATCATACAGGACATCCATTGGAATCTCTTCGGTATTTTCCGTGACCTCTGTATGTGTCTGGGTTTCAATTGATTCCAATGTCTTTTGCACCGAATTTTTTTCCCTTATGTGTCATATATGACCTGTCCAATTCTTTTGGTCATCATTCCTTCTTCCCAATAGATTTTTCCAGCCCTAAAGTTCTTGAAAAAAACTTTGTCACCTGGCTTAGTCATCTGATTTTCTTTTTTAGCAGTTTTCTTCGGCGGACTAGGCAACAGCCTGTCGAACACGGAGCGTATTTTTCTTGCAAACATTAACTCTGCTGGCGATAACCCTGATGTCGTATTCGGGTTTGGCGTGATTCTATATACTGCCAAACATTTCTGAATACTTCTTTCATTCGTGTCCACACCTTGGTTTTTCTTCAACGCTTGTTTAAAGGTGTCCACGATTTTTTCTGCTTGTCCATTCGATCTTGGATGATATACTGGCATTGTCACGTGATCAATGGACAATGATGTACAGAATACCTTGAATTCTCTTCCCGTAAACTGGGTTCCGTTGTCGCTGACTAAAGTTTTAGGGAGTCCAAAGCGACTAAAAATTTCATTAAGTGCGTTTATTGTATTTGCTGCAGTCGGATGTCTACACTTAACAATTTCTGGCCACTTAATGAAACTGTCCACAATGATCAGGTAATAAGATCCATTTATAGGCCCTGCATAGTCGATATGCAATCGAGTCCATGGGACATCTGTCTTTGGTCATGGTTGAATCTTTACCGGTGGATCCCTTGCTGTCAGTTGACATCCTCTGCATTGTTTCACCAAATTTTCTATGTCTTGGTCCATCCTCGGCCAATAAGTATAGCCTCTCATTAGAGATTTAATTCTCGAAATACGTGAATGGCCAGTGTGAATTTCTTTCATAATTTTCTTTTGCAGAGTAACAGGCATTACAACTTTATCTGCGTATAGTATACCTGTTCGCAAATTGAAAAAGGTGACACACTCATTCCTTTTTTAATTTTCACGTTCAACCAGACTTGCTTTTTTATTTTTTTGATGAAATCATCTTTAACCGCTGCTTTTTTTTACGTCTTCTAGCGTAACCGGTAGTTCTCTAATAGTGTTGCATAACAGACCCGACAATTCACTTTCGTCTCTTAGCAACCGCTATTACTGTTTCTTCCAGTGGTGCCGTATATCTAGGTATCAATCTTGATAACCCATCGGCGTGACCTAGCTTCTTTGAAGGCACATATTCTATTTTGAATTTATAATTCAATAGAATTACACCCCAACGCTGTATTAGATTTGCCGTGTGATTTGGTATATCTTTTTTTTTTTAACCAAATATTGTTAACTGCGGTTTGTGGTCTGTTTGCAGAATAAATTCTCTTCCGTATAGAAACCTGTGAATTTTTTTTTACAGCGTATATTATTGATAAACTCTCTTTTTCGATTTGAACTGTAACTTCGTTCTGCGGGCAGTAACGTTCTCGAGGAATGTGCTATTGGCTTCGTAGATCCGTCCTCGAATTTATGAAGTAATACCGCCCCCAGTCCCTCATTACTGGCATCTTATTCCTCAATTCTCTGAAATGCCGCTCTAATATGCGTGTTGTGTTGGGCCTCGTTTTCACTTTTAATCAAAATATCATCTAAGTATGCGATTGCATACTCCATACCAGCCAACATTGTGTCCATTATTTGCTGGAATAGGCTTGGAGCTACCTTCAATCCCAAAAGAAGACGATTTAGTTTAAAAATCCCTTTATGCGTGTTTATTGTCAGGTACTTCGAAAATTCTTCACTGACTTTAACCTGAAGGTAAGCCGCCAACAAGTTCAACTTTGAAAATACTCTACCTCCGTTTAATTTAGTGAATATATCCTCCGGAGACGGTAGATGGTGCGCATGGTCTTTCACACAATCATTTAAGCCTATCGAAAAGTCAGCACACACTCTGATTTTTCGGTTTTTCTTTTTTATATATACGGTTGGAGACGCCCAATCCGAGTAATCGACTTTTGAAATTACGCCAATTTTCACCAACCTTTCTAATTCCTCATTTATTGTGTCTAGTGCCGAAAATGGTACTTTTCTCTTTGGTTTAAAGATTGGTTTAACATTTTCTTACAATTCGAAGTTGATTTCTGTTTTTGTGCACAGACCTAGTCATTCTGAAAAGACGCGAGGGAATTCGCCTTTCAAATTCGTAATAAATCTTTCTGTTTGCTTCGTCTTATAGTTCTCTATGACGTTAACTTTATTACAGAAAAAAAATTACCGGTAATTCACATAAATTAAACAATACGATCCAGTCTAAACCAAAGAGGTTTACTGAACCAGGGAGCACATGCACTTTCGATTTGTGAATTTTTCCAATGAACGCAATGTTACATTTTAATTCACCTCTAAACTTAAGTCTTTTTCCTGACACTCCCCTGACAATTTTGTCTGTATTAGTCAACGGCGGATAACTTATTTTTCCATGTTTGCTCGTTTATTACCGAGATATCACTTCCTGAATCGAGTAATAATTTTACGGTCTGCCCATTTATTTTTACATTGAGGTATTTTCTTCTTTGACCCTCCTCAATTTCGTTTTTAGATAAAACTACATTCACCTTTGTTTGAGACTTTGATTTTACTTTTCTCTGTTTTGCCCGACAATGGGAACTTCTATGGCTTACACGCCCACAATTAAAACAATTCTTCTTTGTATGCTGTCCTTTACACGAACTGCATATCATTTTTCTTTCTTTATTTTGTATCCACTTCTGTTGTCTTACAGTTTGTATTCGCGAAATGCTCTTCTCCTCAATCCGAGTATTATCTTTCTTTATGTTTATAAGTCGCTGACATTCTTCCGTTATTTTTTGTAACGTAATCTTCGGATCCTGTTCCATGATAGAGAGGATTCTTGATCTAATTTCTTTGTCCTTCGTTGTCGTTAGACCCTGCACAAAAATTAGACACATTTTCGCTTGACAATTCCTTTAATTTAAACGCCTCACACTGTGCATTAACCAAACCTGCATACGTGACAAAATCATCATCATCTTGTTTAGACACTTGTATCGTGTATGAAACAGACTATCTCTTTCATCGAAAATTTTCGACAAAATTTCTACTGATTCGCTGAATGTAATTTCTTCTGGCTTCTTTGGGAGGATTAAATTCGTGTATTTTGTATTTTCTTCTGTTCCCAATTTCTGCAACAATAGTGATTTTTTCCTCGTCGGACACTTGTTCGCATCTTTTCGTAAATATTGTTTCAAACCTACGAAAATAAACCGGAAACGTTGAACCACTGTCAGGGTCGTATTTAAATTCAGAGTGAATTTAAAATTCCTTCAGCAGAAAAAATCTAGAACTCTTCTTTTATTGTCCTAGATAATACGTCTTCCCAAAGTGATTTATTGTCTTTTGCCTGTTGTTTGAATAACTTTTCAAACCTTTCTTGTTGCTGAATAAATTGTTGTTGTTGTTGTTGTTGGAATTGTTGCTATAAAGCGACTTGTAGCATCTTAGTTAATTCCGTAATTTGTTCCATTCTGCCAACGTCTCAACAAGAAATTTTTTTACTCCAATTTATGAAGACAATAACATTTTCTAAGTCCAAACAAGAGGGAGGGAGGGGGGAAATTTCTTACTTTCTGTAAGCGTTGTACCAGTTTTTCCTTTTCTAACGTTCCTCGTTAATAAGCGTTAAAACAAAAAGGAGGGAAAAATGACTTACTTTCTGTAAGCATCGAACAAGACTTTCTAATGTTCTTCGTTAGTAAGTGTTGTCAACTGTATATATTTTTTTGTTTTGTTTTAAAGTGAGGTCGTTTCGAATCTCGTCGCCAACTGATATGTCCCAGAAAGGGATATATTTGTTCGAAGTAACAAAGTGGTTGTTGACTACTGTAAGCGAGTAGGACAATCTAGCAGGTAACCGTAATAGATTGGTCCTCGTCGTAGTGGTAGGCAATAGGCGTCGTCAATAGGCGTTCTCTTGTACCTGCAATCATATTACTGTGAGGGGGAACCCAGGTGTATGCATATTCATTACATCACCTTCAAAGTCAGTTTAAAAATTCAAAACAGTCCTTATGTTTTTTACTGACTACTTGTTGATCGGGTCTTTTTTGTTGTTGCTTGTCAGTTAAGGTTGGTGGGAACGTCTAGGTCTTTTTCTCTATATGCTTGATCTGATGTTGATCTTTTTCTTCTCGCTGTTGGTGGCAGGACACTTTTCTGTAGGCTTGCTATCACTTGATTGCATCAGGATTATGTTTGTTTCTTCCCAGGGGTCGGATCCTGGCTTATATAACATTTTGTTTGTCTATATTTCTGAGATGAGGTATTATGTACACTATTTACATTATTCGGACTATTGTCCTCATCTTTGTTGCCATATTTATCGCAACGTTTTGGCCGTTATACCCTCCGGCCTTCTTCATGTGGTTGGAATGTCGAACTAAACCATTGCTCGGTGTTGTACGCAGCAGACGATCCCTTTCTTTATGCTGTATGGATGGTGGATGTTCTAATATCTTGAACAGAGCATGGGTTCAAGACATCCGTATACCGTAAACGGACATTCACCGGACAGTACCTGAAATAAAGGGATCGTACGCTACTTATAACACCGAGAAAAAGTCATAAGTGGCGACACAGATACATTAGGCTCACCTACAACGTAACAATTACCCTGGGTACATGGCAGCAGCCCCAATAAACTGGGATAGGCGGGTACAAGAGGAATACAATGACACTCAGAAAACAGTCCGCCTGCCTTATGTGAAGGGTTTATCGGAGATAACATCATGACACCCTTCAAAAGCTGGACGACACTTTGCAGATACTCTCCCGAGTAAGATCCCCCCCACAGAGGAGAACATGATTAAAGACTGTATGTACGCTATCTCGTGCAGCTGCGGAAAGAACTATAAAGGGGAGACAAGCCGCCCCCTTAAGGTAAGGCTTCAAGAACACCAAAAAGCTGTAACACGAAGGGAATTGGAAAAATCAGGCGTAGCTGACCACATATGGAGAGAGAAGGGAGATCACCGCCCTCTGTGGGATCATGTTGAGATCATAGACAAGGAACACCATTGGAAAATTCGTAAACTTAAGGAATCAGCACATATGCTAGGCCACAAAAATCTTCTGAGCTGACCAAGCATAGAAATCAATACAATATGGGAACCAGTAATAAGGAGTGCCAGAGAAAAGCAATAATAACAACGAAAATTGCAATATGAGCTCTGGTAAAAAACATAATGATAACAACAAAAATTGCACTGGTAAAAAATGGTTGCTGAAGACATGAAGTTTATAAGTCCCAGAAATTCATACACAGATGTCCTAAAGGACACATGGCACTGTCGATAAAGGCGTTGTTTAGATCCAGTGACAGGACCCAAAGAGCTGCGAGTTCAATAGTTCAAGCTGGTTAAGGCAGTGGATAACTTGGAGAGGGGAATTAACAGGAGATAACTGATAACTGACATCCATTAGACATGGCACGTGGAATTAGAACAGTCTATCTCAGCGAGCGAAATAAAGGGTTCAGTTCGATATTCCAACCACGTTGTGATAAATATGGCAACAAAGATGAGGACAATCGTCCGAATAATGTAAATAGTGAACATTTTCTTTACAATGATGTCCACCCTGTACAAGGCCCAAGTGCCACTCTAGGTAAAGGGTTACAAAGTAAGAGGCACGGTTTATAGGGATATGTGGGGAAGATAACGGCAATCCCAGATTGTAGTGATCGAGGAAGCATCCGCTTGGGAGTCGGTTCCATAAAGCGGCGATTCTTTGAAAATAGCTGCTCAAATGGAACTTACATCTTGCAAATGGAATACGAAGGGAATGAAAATGGTTCTTAGCCGTGAACGTTAGAATTGGTGAAGCTAAGGAATGTAGTTCGTCTGAAAACTTTCTATAGAAATAGCGATGGAGCAGAGAGAGGCTTATGAAGTTTCGTCTGTGAGAAAGTGGTTTGAATTGAGAAGCGAAACTTAGGGAAAGCCTGGGCCTCTGAAACTACATTCAGGAACCATTACGTTGAGGAGACTTTTACAGTGATTCCATAGCTAGAGTGTTTGTGCAGATACCATTTATACTACACCTGGTCCACTCTGACCCGGTGTGGTAGCATCTTTTAGGGTCCTCCAGATTATATCTTTATTACTTCAACAAGAAAATGAAATTTCGGCATTAAATGATCCATAAGGAGCTGATATGCCGTTAAATAAACGAACAAAACAAAACAAGTTCGCTCATATATGAGGAATAAAATAAACTATGGGAGGAGTGGGTGGGTAACATAGGTTGCTTGGGGTGCATCAGTACCCCTATCCTATCGGATTTAATATTATCGTAGAAACAAAATGAAATAAACAAGAGCTAGCAATGGCAATTATCTATTTGTGAGAGAAGAAAGAAAGTAAAAAACTACGGCTAATATATATGCGAATTGGAAAGAAATTCAGATTTACGAAAAAAAGGAAATAAAATAAATTCTCCTATCACAAAAAAAACCCCTAAATTTTAAAATTTATTTTCGTTCCGATATTAATATGAACGAAAATGAATTTTAAAATTTCAGGAAACGTATGCTAGATTTTGCTAAACAAATTAAATAATATAGATATCGCAAACGCATATACACACCTGGAGATATAAATAACCGGGGATTGAACACATTTATTGTCTATTCTTCTTAGTCGAGTTTCCATCCGTAGAGCCCCAACTGAGTCACCCTCTGCCCGAAGAACAATCGGAGCCAAACAGAAGACTGCTTGACTCCTTCGAGTTTTGGTGAACTCGTTAAAACAGTAGACGAGATGTGACACAAGATTGAAATTACTATGGGGAACCCGAGCGTGTTCACTCGGGCCAATGTTCAAAATTTACCCAGCCCCCGCAAACACGGGATTGGGTTATTTGTATGTCTATTCCGATTTTCCGTCCGTAGACTTTGATGAACTCGGTATTTATCCAGACCCACCACCGAGATGAGATGCAACACAAGTTTGAGATTTCTGTGGTGAACCCGAGCTTTTCCATTCGGGTCAATGGTCAAAATTTACCCAGACCCCGCAACAGCGTGATCGCGTACAATTTTTGTTTATCCCAGCCGAGTTTCTGTCCGGAGACAAAGCTCTAACCGAGTCTTTCTCTGTCCGAAGACAGAGCGCTTGACAATCGGACCTAGTCAGCTGACCGCCTGACTCCTTTGAGCTTTGATAAAGTCGGCATTGAAACCTAGTTATCCAGAATATATGTGTTCAGAACAGATCCATTAATGGGGGAAATGGATCATACCACATTCTCTTCTGCCTTATTGTTATAGTGGGAAGAAGTCCTTGAATTGAGCAGGAAACCTTTGCTGTCTGCTAGACTGTGGCGGATTGCCAGGAGCAAGATAAGGTTTTTCCTCTTTCTGGCTTGAACTGGTTTTAATCCTGCTGTGTTTTTGTAATATTTTTCGAGTTGCTTGCTCGGACTCTGAAGTATGAGCTATTCCTCTTTAGCCTGCCTGCATTTATTCCTTATATATATATATATATATATATATATATATATATATATATATATATATATATATATATATATATATATGTTTTAATTAAAGTAGTAAACAATATTGTTTTCTTTTAAATTCAACGTAACTTGACTTTCCCGAATTAAAACTGAAAGAGCAGTTCACTATTCAGTATTTGATCAGAGCCAATAATAGCTGATAATCTGAAACTTGAATTGTTATACAACACTAATTACATGACTATTAATGTACACGTCGCGAATCATTTGAATAATTAAATATCTTGTAATGTTTCAATAAAACTCTGGTAAAATGCCACGATGGAAAGAAAACATTCTCCAATCTCGAAATATTTGAAACTCACGTCCGTAAAGTAACTTCCAACTACTAAGCCTTGTAAATATCATTTGTTTTCTAGCAGGCCATTAATGAGTGGAGCAAAACCACTCAAATATCGTATCCATGTGCCAGACGATGATAAACTTAGTAAATATCTTTTTGTGACCTGTGAAGTGGTTGAAATATCAATTGATTTGCCACCGGAAAAAGAGAATAGACGAGAGGAAGTTTGAATAATGACTTCTAACAAATCATTATTCAAACTTCCTCTCTTTTATTCTCAAAGTTCCAACCAGTTTCTAGCCAAGTTAGTATTAATATATAAAAAAAAAATCAACGTTAACAATTCTTGATAGAATTTTAACTTTTCTCATAATCCTGTCCGACATATTGATTGATAATAAATAAATAATACTAATAAATAAATCGCAGGTCACATCTGTAAAGTTTTTTTTATAATCGGAAAATCGTGTCAAGATCTGAACAGTCAACTATTTTGGTTACTATTAAAAAACTCATAACTTTTGACACATGGACTAAGTATCAGTTTTTATTGGCCAGGAATATTTACGACCTTCTACTGTTTTCGGGACATAAATAATATAAATAAAATATGAAATAGATAAAATATTAGATTGTCTGATGTTTATTTGACGAAGTATTTTAATCACTGTAAGTGATTGGTTCAAACTAATTTCCTCCTTTTTGTTGTTTGTTCGTAACAGCAGGTCGTTCGTGTTTGTAGTATTCTGGAATGTTTCTTAATTTTGTTTTGACGAACACCCGTTTCCTTCGTCCCTATACACGCCAGTCTAGTGTTTTCGGGATCGTTTACTTCTGGTCACTGCACTGACCTCGTGACCTTCAGCTGAACATGATCGCCCTAGATACTTTCGAACCATGCTGGTCTGGTAGATAAGATATTACTGTATTGAGTGTGGTCCTCACCGGGTGCTCCACACTTCTTTCTTTGTGCTATGTCTCTTCAAGATATATATATATATATATAGCCTGGTTGCTTGTTATTTGGAAATAGAATGGCGTGACTTCCTGTTGCTTTTACAGTTTTAAATTTTGGTTTGTCTTTCCCCTAGACCGGTCGTTAAACAAGCCTGCAGGATTCAGTTTGCTATCTCACTCTTTGGTAGGAGAAAAGAGATTGATTCGTGCCTTTGCAAAATGTATTACTATGAAGGGAGCATAATCCGGCTCTGTTGGAATTTGAACCCGGAACATCGACTGTTAACCTTATGTTTACCATACCTCCATTATGCTACAGATGCTTTAATTACTAAAGTTAACTCTGGCACAAGGCTATAAGTGCAGAGTATTAGGTGATTACCAATAAGATTAGTAATAGTCTGTGAGGCCTTCTTTCTAACCGCTGCTTACAGAGAGACACATTAACATTAACTGAAATGTTTATGTGGCAAAAAAAAAAAAAAAAGCAAAAAGGAACAAAATAATAATAAAAAAAAATCTCTATCTCTTTTTATTATCAAGAATGAAGATATTTCTAACCAATTCGGATGGAAACTTTATTATAAGTCTTGCTCTTACTCCTGAGCCTGATTATGGTGACACACTATATCTGATATATAATGAAAAAGGAATGTTATGGGAAAAAAAGCTTAAAAAAACCACACACTTATCCACGCACGTACACAGTAGTCGCCGAATAGTTTTGTACCTGGCAGTCGCATCACATTTTTCATTCAAATGAGCGATGATTTTGACATAAACGTAGTGATGTGGCATTTCATAGCTGCTAATGATCCATCTACTTGACACAAAATGAATGAAAACAGAAATAAAGAATAAGAGTAGTATTTTTTTCTTTTCTAACATAACACCAATCTATATTAGAAGTTTGTTACTGGAAAACAGTGAAAGAATTTGTAAACATTAAATATATATTAAATATCTTAGTATATAACACGTCGTGTATTTCTGTAATTTTGTCTGTAGTATCTGTAACTTTTAATGTTGAGTAATCACCATTGCAATGTCAAACTGTACGAATGAATAAGGTGAAGAAAAGATCATCTAGAAAGAATAAAAAATAACAAAAAGACATAAGAAAATATTGATGTATAGAGGCACAAAAGAATAAACTATAATAACTTGGAAAATATATTTAACGACTCAGATGCGAAAAAATCTTGTAAAAGTAGAAAGAACTTAACAAAATATGCATGAATAATGTAGAGGTGAAACGTTAAATATCTGACCAAATGAAAATGAGATATCTTTAATCCAGTTTTCGATGTGAGGGTTAGCGTAATTAATAACTCCAGGGACAGTTAAATCGACGTGCTAATTTCACATTATGACTACGCCAATTTAATTCATTTTATACTAATGCCATTGGAAAAACACGAACTTATCTTCCTCCTGCTATGGTTTAATGGAAGAACGGACAGGGAAACAAGTTTAGGAGAAATAAAACTTTGAATTCAATTCATTCTGGGTATTTTCGGTAAATCATAGTGAAGACTGGGCTCTAAATCCTTTCTAAAGTAACCAGCCATGGAGATGGACAACGCTGAATAAAGATGATATCTATTAGGTTGGTGCAAAAAATAATGACGTAATAATGTCGTTTTTTGACGTTAAAAAATACGTCAAAAAACGACAATATTATGTCATTATTTTTGCACCAACCTAATATCAGGCTATCTTGCTATTGCTGCTACGATTGCACTGCATGACAAGCAGAACTCATGATTGTCATCTTGTTTTTCATCTTGTGAAACTTTCGGTGTCCGTCGTCTGTTTATATAGACCCACAAACCACTTACCCGTGAACAAATACTCTTTCTAACTGACCACGTGGTAGCAATTTAATGGCTATAGGCGTTTAAACATGGTCATAGCGACCTATTAAATTTCATATTATGGGAAATAAATATGGTTTAAGTGACTTCAAACACGGTATAATCGTTTGTCCAGACGGGCAGGTCTGAGTATTTCAAATACTGCTAATTTTCTCGAATTTTTACGCACAACAACCCCTAAGGATTACATAGTCAGAAAAAACCCAATCAGCGACAATTCTGTCGGCGGAAATCTCTAGTTGATGAAAGAGGTCGGAGGAGAATGTCTAATGTGTAACGGTTTCTGCTGTGACATTCGGATGTCAGTCACAATTTGGTATAAACAACTTGAAAGTAGGAATCCACCGTCCCTAGAATCAGCGGTTCAGGAATATTCGGAAATATTTTCTTGGCTTATATTATAGCACTTAGTACCAATAAAAGATGCTGGAGTCAATCTAGGCATTGTAGTTGATCACGTGCCCCCATTTAGGATTATGGTACACCAATCTTCTGGTGACCATTTCCAACTGGACACATAATAGCAGATTGGTTCATGGAATACAACAATTAATTTTCTATGTCCTACATAGGATCTTAATCACATAAAGCACCTTCGGGATGTGATGGAAATAGAGAATCATTGATATGCAGCCAACCAATCTAGAAGAATTGTGGGATAGCGTAATATTTATTTGGATCCAAAGTTTGAAAAAGTGCTTCCAAAACACCGTTGAATCCATAGCAAGACGGAATGAGACGGTCCTAAATGTAAAAAACGGTCCTATTCCCGAGTTAAAATGACAAAAGTCAAAAACTGGAAAAAAATATAAATATTGCAAGAGAAGTGAAGAAATTGTAGAACATAGAGATGACAGTTAAAAGCAACAGCATTGGCGAGCTTGAAACATTTCCAAAGAACCATTCAAAAAAGAGTGGAAGGAATGATAATAAGAAAAATTGAAACAATTAAGACGATAGCATTATTCTTGGAGTATTTAGATTTGTTTTCAATGAAAGTTCCTAGATACGACTGGTGTGAGATAACCAATGCAATGACCATATAGTATAGACAGAAAAACCGGGATAATATATTGTATCTTAGATGACAAAAGAAAAATTATTTGAGAGATTTTAATATTCAGGCAGATTATCCAATCCGACTCATGTACCAGTACTTGTTATGGCAGATAGTGACCTGAATATGATCTTCAATTTATTATTAAATGGAATGGGACATTGTTAATTATTATAAATATTTGAACAGTATTTCATTGACTTTGTTTCTAGATGCTTCTTTATAGTAACTTAGCAGACTGTCAACCCAACTTATGTATCAAAGAAACTTTAAAAACGGCAGCATCGACTTTGATAAAAAAAATAAAATTAATGAGTGGAGTTGGATACCAATGGTTTCCGTAGTTTAATTAGCAAAACAAATGTTGCGCTAAGCAGGTTTAAAATTATTGAAATAGGAAAGAATACTGAGGAGAATTGATCTCCAGTGAAAGACAATCTACTTCTGAAGGGAAGATGCAAACAGCAGCAACAATAAAAATGAATTAACTTAAACTATGAGCAGAAACCAGAGGCTGTCCAAAAAATTACCCTCGCTCAAAAGAACAAAAAAAAAAAAAAAAAAAAAAACTCTAAAATCTTTGTGACTTTTAGATTCAGGCAGCCCATGTAATTCAGCCGAGAAGATCAGGTCTGTTTTTGTGAATAAAGGAATGTTTATTAAATTGTAGACGTGACTGTTCACGCAGATCACGAGGGACTATAAAAATAGACGCAAAAATAGGGAAATACCAGGACCTTGCTCAGGAACTAAAGAAGCGGTAGAACATGAAGAAGATCGGACCATGTCAGTAATAACCAGAGAACTTAGAACGCTACCAAGAACACTAAATTGGATATAACAGATAACAGAAAAGAGGGAGATTGTTAGACTATGACAGGGTTAGGGTTAGACTATTGAGGAAAGTGCAAAAAATTTGATGATACTCGATGACAATCGCTAGATACTTTGTTCAAAGATGCAAATGATAATGTTTTACTCAATTGCCAATGATATTCTATACTTCCATTAGGCCAACTCGCATCTACTCAAATACCCAATGTTTCAGGTGAGACATCTGGTATATAGAGCAATCTTTTAATGATTGCAAAGAAAGACAAAAAGCCGTTTCTTTAATGTTTGCGCACGATTAAAAATGAAAAAAAAAAACAAAAAAAAAACAAAAAACAAAAAACAAAAGAAAAACAATCAGTGAATACCAACTGTGACTTGTGTAAGCTTTGCGTTCATTTCCTTATGACGAAATAAATGTTTCTAACTACACCACATATGTTTCGCACCATATAACAGAATACAATCTCCTGCATATTACCTGGAAATGACATAGGCACAGTTACGTAAAACTGCTATTGTCTCGAGATTAATTAATTGATCTGTTATTGCTTTTACGACTTATCAACACTATGTGGGTCATTTAAAACCGAAACTTATTTTGAATTGTAAGAATAAATCGTATTTACAAGTGAATATTACATTAACAATTTTTGAGGATAACAATGGTTTTTCCAGATACAAATCCTACTATTTAATCCATAGCTAGGGGTGTGAGATGGATTTATAAATTTCCAAATAGTATTTGCGCGTAAGCAAAATTTACGAACCGAATGGAATTCGAACTCCGATTTCTTATTCCGAACTGCTATCCATTATATCACCCACACATCCAGCATTATCTCGTAAAATGCTATGAAAGTTATTACATGGTACCACGATTATATACCAGGTCATTTTGATTACTGGAAAAAACGCGTCAATTAAAATAAAAATCATATAATAATATTATACAAAACAAATGCAGGTTCTTTATTATTTGTGTTATTTAATATTATGAACTATGTAATAATAATTTTAATTTCAAAGGATATATTTGTAGCTCGGATAAATTAAGATTAAATAAATGTTGTTTTACTGGGTCGTGCGGTTCGATACAACAATGTATCTATAAGGGTTGGTTATCAAAATAACATTTGTTCTCATTTTAAAAGTATTAATCGTAATTAGGACGGTGAAAGGCTACAGTTAGGCCATGGTAAAGTCAAGTGAGTGCTCTGCACTGAGTAGAACACTCGCTTGTCTTTACCATAAGGTCTCTGTTCAAAATAGCATCCCAGAAGAAAGAGGAGGAGGAATGCTGGCTAATCTTTTATGGAGTTGAACAACAAGAATAACATCCATGAAGTTGCTACTCAGAAGACAACGATTCTCAAACGATGATGACGGGAAAGAAGCAACTGGAATATATCTGGGAAAGCAGCCAAAAACACTCTTCGAGTTGGATATACATGTCTTCATTCAAAGATGGAATGCCAAGGCTGAGAAAGAAGTAGACTAGATTTGGAATCATGAAACTTGTGTTCATTTTGTTAAGAATTGCGTGCTTGTAATTAAAGAAGAAGCAGTACTTTTTGACCAAGGCTAGTAGTTTTCATCAGATATGGTTACTTGGTCAGCTCCATCGAACTCTTTCAACTCCCAGAACAATGATAAACGTAATATTCTTCACTACAAAATCATAAAAAATAGATTTCTAACAATGGACACTAACACAAAGCTTCTATTAATTTTTCTTTGTATCGAAAGAAACCCAGTTATTTATCAACATTGATTGTGTTGTTATAAAATTGTCCAAGAGTGTTTATTAAGGCTTTAAAATAAAACCAACGTCGAATCGGAATATATATATATATATATATATATATATATATATATATGCTAGACTACCCGTGAACCGTTGGGTCACTGACAGGTCATAAAACAAAGTTTATTTCAACATTAAAAATGTTTCTCTGAAGAATGTTGAAATAAAAAAAATACGGTATAAACAATTTGTATTTTTTAATTTTATTCACTTAAATCAGATTAAGTTAAATCATTATGCGCCGGACGGACGGACGCACTACGCAAGTACGCAAGCAATCATAGATCTAGTATTATATAGATAAAGAAAAACACCCAAAACAACCCCCCTAAAGCATGAAAGTTGGACGTCGTTATTAGTAGATGTAAAAAGCACATAAAATATTACATCGGATTATTTAGGACATTACATGACTTGAGAAGACATAATTTACGTATAAAACATGTCAGAAGTGATATATTTGTCTTAACTGGAATATTTTCACTTAATTATAAAATTAATCGAAAATTATGACAAGGAAGAAAAGCGTGTGCTGTGCCTATTCATATTTTTACATTAAGTTCTTTTTGTTTCCATTTTCTCCAAAACTTTGTCATTGTTCGGATGTTCGGTTCATGGTATTCTCAACATCTTTCTGTAGAACCACATTTCTGTTGCTTCAAGTCTCTTCTTCATCTTGGAGGATATTTTCCAGCTATTCTCTGCTATATACTTCTTTTGTATGTGCCGTGTGCCTTCAAAACGTAGCCGATGATGGCTCTCCACAATTTCCCGTCCTTTTGTAGCTCTTAATAAATTTTATCTTTTTGTTCCTCATCTAGCACTCACTTATGGACAGATATCATATAACAGTTCAGTACTATTTTCTTTGTTTCTAACGAAGTTTTTTCGTTTCTTTTTAGAAGTCATCTTTCACTATCTCAATGTACCTTCAGATATCAGTGTCACACTTTCCATACTCTGTTCGAACACTTGCCAGATATTTAAATGTTTCTACTGGTTTGATTTTGGTATCTCCGATTTATAATTTGCATTTTAAGCAATCATCCTTTTGCTAACTACTATAGACATTCGCTTTTCTTGCGATTTGCTGTTTAATCTTTTCTTCTCGCTTTTCCCTACTACATTCTATAGGAGTTCTTATAGTTTCCTTTTCGTGTCTGCTATCAACAATGTGTCATCTGTATATCTTATGCTGGTAAAATTGTGGCCGCTAATTAATTAATCCTGGTCGGATTCTCTTAGATCACCTCACTGTATAGGTTGAATAAGTTTGGTGTGAATACACATCATTGTCTTTCACTGATTTTTTATTTATTTTTGTAGCATTTACTGAATTCATTTTCTACCCGTATGCAGGTGGGTTGTTGCCAGTTTAGGTTCTGGATTATTCATTTGTGAATACACAGTTACGACAAATAACAGCGGCGTTTCGGGCCATTATAAGCCCTCTAGAGTTTCTTTTCCATGCTTCATGTCTGGGATTTCCATTTATGTTGTCATAATTCTTGATGTTGTTGCATGATCTTGAAGTAAGTTTACCGTAGAGAATTCGGAAATTAGTGCACTTTTAATACATTTCACCTTAATGAATTATTTGCTCTTTACTTTGTAGGGGTTACCGGTCTGTAGGGTGTCACCGGATCGCCCTAACTAATTTATATTACGCAAATTACCACAAAATATGAAACAATAAGAAGAAACATATTCAACAAGAGAAGTTGCATAAGTATATGGAATTTATATGTGCATAACAACAATTGTACAAAAGAAATTCAGTTGTGTTTGAAATACTGGAATTTACTTGTCCTTCGAATTTTGAGTGAGGAAAATGTTCCTGTTGATAAACTGTAGAATGTATTAAAAGGTGTGTGAGTTTGGAGAATTTTAGTAAGAGAATTAAACAATTTGAAAATTGTGTGAAAAGAACGTCTGTGGGTGTGACTCAAAATGTTATATTAAGAGTTTCTGTCCTTATGGTTATAGGAGTGAATGTTCGTATGTACATGTGTGTGTGTGTGTGTGATGGCATTTTCCTCAAAAGGAAAAAACACAAATTCTCTACAGAGCTTACATTGTTTGTAAGAGATAACAGAAAAATAGATCGAGAGAAAATGTCGCCATGTATTTATAAGTAATGTGAATCACGTGGTAGGCTCGAGAACATGTTTACATTTTTTTTGAGCGTTGTACTTTGAACAAATCAACACGAGGTAAAAAATTGAGTCGGTACATTCGGACGTAGTTGACGACACTTAATTGATATTTTTCATCCAACCAGAATGCATCAGTTGCTATAAATTTGGTTTGGAGCCTCTACGTGTTTAACTGTGCAAGATTTTAGAACTTTGCACGTGCAGATAAACAAAACAGAATTTTCATATTCATTGTCCAATCAGGACGTTGTTTAATGAGAGCATTAGGGAAACTTAGGTGTGATCCACTGAAATGTAGAAGTTAGATTCTACAACTTAAAACTGAATCCCTTAAGTCGAAATTATGATTAGACAAATGCACTGGGTATATTGTTTTGTAAAAGATCGTTTTATATTCATATAATATTTTATATAAATTCGTAGATGTCTCATATATATATATATTTCTGGAGATATGTTTAAAAATCTATTTTATAAATTCCTACTTCAGGTTTAATATTATTTATATTTCGTGTGTATTAAATCTCAAGTTGGGTAAAAATTTACATTATATATTTGTGTTAGCAGACAGTATTATAGGTCTAATTATATCCAATTATATTATATTGTTATTTTCTTTTTTGTGTTGTGAAATTCGTAAGCTTTCATTTTCGCGTTACTGTTACGCTAATGCATAAGAATTTAAGGATTATGAAATAATTAGGATTTTGGAGGAGTTTAAACGCATTTTCATTATATTTTTCTTCATCATGTAAATAATGAGATCTACAAATGTTATATGTTCTTAAATATATGCCGATAATTATTACGGATTTTATTTTCTTGTCATGTTGTAGACGTTAGACATTTTTGTCTTTTATTTATTTTTCTGATATTGTGCATGATTTTGCAATCCAATTACAATGAAACTCATTATACACTTGTTAACAAGTGCTTCTTCAGTTTTTAAAACCGTCAACAACCGTGGTGACTTTGTCTTGGGAACGGACAGGCTCAAACAGGATTTTGTCCAAGACCTTATACATCGCTTCGTCTCTAATCATAGCACGTTTGTGTTTGTGATAATTCCGTCATCTCTACTTTCTGATCTTTAGATATAATGTGGTCTCAGAAAGTGTTAATGGAGCGAGTCTTATGAACTAATGAGCTCACAAAGGCGGTGACCACATGTTTCAGTCAAAATATTGCCGTATTTACTGCTGTGATTATACGATTCGGGAAATCATAATGACTTCGAATAGAAGAACCCAACAACTACGAACGATGCAAATATTGGCACATTTAAAAAAACAAACTTGACAAGGATAACAGAACTCTCAGCGTTAGGAGAAGAAAATTGTTGGCATAAATGAACAATAGGTACAAAAAACAAAACAACAAACACCAAAGAGAATGTCACATTTTTCAAGTTTGCTTAATTAAATGCGTGAGTGAACAAAAAGAAAACTTTCCCTTTTTTTCTTTCGTGTAAGTTCTCAGAGGAAAAAAGCATTAATCATTTTTAGGAAATAAGAAAGGATAACCTTATTCGCAATACGTGACACGACGCAGTTATATAAGTTTAAGAAACTGCATACTTTTAATGAGTTTTATACGGCTGTATGTGTAGACGGCAGTAGGCGTTCGTTACTGATGGACATGCTGTGTGAAGGAAGAAAGAAAGAAAGAAAGAAGAGAGGTCTTATGAAGTTGATAATAAAAACATAATTATTTTAAAATAATACTTAGTTTTGTATTTGAATCATAGATATATTTTTCGTTTGTAACATCCATTTTTACTCAAATTCTTCCTAATTGTTTATGTGTAAATGAACAAGTCAGAAAGATGCATTTATCATTATTCGATAGACTCAAACGATTTAATTATCTTCAAGTTGGTCGATGAATCCATAAGCATGTTTTTTGTTGTTGTTGTTTTTTTTATGGTTATTAAAAATTGTAGACGAATTTCGGGGCTGATCTGGATCATTTTGGTGATTACTGTCGACAATTAAATAGCCCTTCATTGTGCATATAGTGCAAGTTTTTTTGGGGGATTAATGTTGTAGCTAAAATATTCTTATTATTTTAGCTACAACTATAACTGGTGTAATCTAATTTTTTTTTCACTTCAACATAAAACTTCCCTCAATCAGCAACATGAACAAACAAATAAAAATCATAATCAACCAGTTTCCCACATAGAATCATGATACACATACACACGTGATTTATACATACGGGCACTGCAGAACGATTAATCTTTCTAGAAGTTGAATATCATCTTCACGATGTCAAGCCAGACTTCATGTTCCTACCGGACACTGATCCTTGGCTATTGACTCGGGGCCTACATAGACCACGTCTATTGTATGTCTTTCATTTTCATTGTTTATCGTCCACAGGATAATGGAATTGCAATGCTTGATTAGGATATCATCAAGATTAATGATATCCTCTCTCAGCAAGCATTCATATTTGTGGCGACTTTAATATTCACCACAAGGAGTGGTTAGTTCATTCAATCCGAACAGATGAATAAGGCAGATACTGTCATGACTTCTCTATCGCTTATGAACTGACCCAGATCGTTGATAAGCACACTCGTGTTCCTGACACAACGGAACATCACGCAAACCTCTTAGACCTCTTTCTCACATTCTGCCCTGAAAAATGCTCGGTTGAAATGCTACCTCCCATGTGCACTTCTGACTACTCGCTGATCAATGTTAAAGTTCATTTCAAGCCAACAGCATCTCCTGATGTACTCTTTCATAGGACGAGATCTTTCGATACGCCCAAACCGACTGAGACAGCTTCACATCTTACATTGCAGAAACTGTCCTTTCAGCTTTCTTCAAAAAGAGAACTGTCAAAATGCAATCCTCATTTAGGAATGCTTCCTCTCGAACATGGATAATAAGGATTGCTGATTTGTGGAACAGAATTAGGGCAGGATTTTTTCCGGTCACTACAATCTTGACCTCTTCAAGTTAAGGGTTAACCGTTATATTGCTTACATAACCTCATGAAATGCACTCCTTGCCTTTTCTTACGCTCGCACAACACCATACACTATCTTAGACTTGTATTGGGTAGACATTAGTAAAAAATATTTTTGAACATCACTCTTCATTTGATGGAAAGAAGACGTCAACCTTTGAAAGTTAAACTTCAAACAGCAATATGGAACATCTATTAAATTTTTGTTATTCTAGAATATTTCCATGGTTTAATCATCCTATCAAACATCGCATTGTCCACATGAAATAACCAAAGAGATTATTGATTTCAGTATCTCAGATTCCTGGCTCAAACAATTCGTGAGTAAAATATCCCTAAGTATAACATCCAAATTCTTGAAAATTATGATATAAAGAAAGCATTTTGTACTAAATTAGAATCCAAACGAACGTAGCAAAACTACTTGAACCCAATAAAATTCGAAATATCACATAATGTAATCGCATCTTTTTCTCGCTGAAGTATGTGCGAGCATACCTAAGTAAGAAGACAGAAAAAGATCTTTCCTGGGATGACAATACTGAATAGCAATATAGAATGATATTACTGAATAACAAAAGCAGAAAGAAACAAGCAAAAGAAAAATGAAAGAAAAAACACGTAAATTATATGTTGAAATATGGAGAAAATCAAACCCTGTGATATTATACAACCAAATCCAAAACAAGAAACGCTCCAGTTTAAAAAAAAAAAACAACCACTTTCAATTACATTTTAATCCTGACCATGGCACTCTTAAGACGCCTAATAAAATGTGCCTCAAAATATATTTGAACATTGCAAAGTATATCTCAAAACATAAATAACAATGAACATAGTGACGAGGAAGTCAAGAAAGCGATAAAGATTAGAAACAAATTCTTACTTGACATTGAGGCTGAAGTTTATAAATTAATCTCTCCCTGAATTCAAATTTCTCAACTTTGAGGGAAGTCTGGAATCAAAAGAATACGCCAAATCTCATACACTTTGTAAAAGAAACGTAGCCCTGAAGATCAAAAATGTTCTATGAAAAAACTACAAACAACCCAGTTTGTTTTTCGTTCTAGTAAGAGAAGCAACAATGGCATCAAAATATGTCATCAAATAACTCCATGGAATAGCGTACTTATCGAATAGAAAGTTGTACCCCTGCTATGTTGAGTTAGCAGCATATGATCATATGAATAGAGAATTCCTTTTCTTGTCCATAAGAGCCTATAGGATACAAATCCTATATCATTCCAACAAATGACTAAAAATCACAAAGTAGATTTGCACACCCGCAAAATCGGATCAAAACGACTAAAAACAGATTTCGCAATAAGATGTGAAATTAATTTTCTGACCAATGAAAGGAGGCGATTTGCTAAACTAAAAAAAGATAACGAGCCAGTGTGAAAAAAAAGTCAACAATAAATAGAGAATTTCAAGTCAATCACCAGTCAGAAGGGCGCAGAGATCATAGAGGACAGAAGACTGAAGACTGGCAGTAAATTCCATCACTGACTCAACCCGACACTAAGAGCCGAAAGTGGAGTAGGAAAGGAAAACAACAACAGCAACAACAACAAATTTACAACTGACTCCAAAACAATTCAACCCGGTAAGTACATTTTCCTCTTATCTTTTATTTCTCATCCACACTCTCTTTTTCAACTTAAATTGATCGCCCCTTTTCCTTTACACCTATACAAAAACAAAAGAAACAGACATTACTCTGCAACTCTGTTGAAAGACAGCGAACACAGACATTTTTATAAAAATCACATTTTGCTTAAAGGAACTAAAGCATTAATCTTTTTTACCCTATTCACAAGATAATAAATATACAATGTTCTATTTTCTACAAACGTTCCTTATCGTGTTGTTTCTTCTTGAAATTTGCGTTGTATTTTGTGGGCAGGGTATCCCGTATTAAATTCTCCTTTAATCCGGGTACGCTGAACCCTACAAACCTTTTTTTCAATCTGCTTTGATCTGAATGAGGATCTGTATCGCTCAGCAAAATCATATATATATTGTAAAGATGAAATGAAAACGATAAACTTCGTCAGGATTTTGACAAGGAGAAAATGGGAACCCACATCTTTTAAATTAAAAGTCAAAATTACAACGAACGAACATAATCTATGAGTTCAAATTCTCCTTAAGGAACCTTGTTCCTGATCAAACCGAACTCAAAAAAATAATTACATCGGTCACACAACTACAAGCCTTACGTTACACCTATCTGACCAGAGCTCTATTAGAATCCATTTAAACACACACATAAACTTACCAGACTCCATTCGAAACTAGTAGAAAACACAAACATAATAACCTCATACACCTGTAAAAACAGATTAAAAATAATGGAAGCCCTAATAATAAAAAAAGAAAAAGCCAACTCTTAACAATATTAACTAGGGACAAAGCCACAATGTGCAAACCGTGTTAGGAAAATAAAAAAAATCTCTATAACACACTAAAAACATACGCATAAAGGACACACTCAATTAAACTGAAAAATAATATCATCCTTGATAATGGCTAAAAGAATAGCCGAAAGAGCTCGGAACAAGAGAACATTTGAACAGTTTCTACACACTCTGTGTCCAAAAAAGAAAGCACTTGGTCGAACACAAGAAAAATTAAATAAAAAGCTTAACTTTACGCACACACACACACACACACACACACACACACACACACACATATATATATATGTATATATATATATATATATATATATATATAATGTGTGTATATACATATTTGAAAGGTGCTGAAAAGTTTCCAAAGCCTGACCAAATGATTAACCATCGGAACTTATTACCAAATATTGGTCGGTGCGAAAACCTTTCAACGTCTATTTAGAAATATATATGCTTCAGAAAATAGGTAATTTCACAAAGCAATATTTACTTAACCAGGCCGGGATGTGGTTGAATGAGAGAAAAAAAAAAGAAAGGGGAAAGACAACAAAAGTAAATAAGGGTTTGAGACAAGAAGGAGAGAAATGTGTCAGCGATGTTAATGCCAAACCTGATTTATATAGGACGTACCCAATTTACCATGAAAGATCTTGCGAAAATTATATTGACGGAACGTTTATATATATATATATATATATATATATATATATATATATATATATATATATATATATATGTAGAGAGAGAGAGAGAGAGAGAGAGACGAAAAGGTAAATAAATAAAATTATTGTGAGCAAAGGGAAAAATCACTAAAAACAGAGTGAGAAAAGAAAAGTGACAAAAGAGAAAGAAAAAATGATATAAAAAAATTGTAATGAAAATATAAAAGTAGAAAGAGTTAAAAAGAGAGTGTGTTTATGACAGAGAGAGATAGAGAGATAGAGGTATGAAAAGGAAATGAAGAAAGTGTGAGAAGAGGTAGTAAAAGAAAATAAAATATCAAATATAATTTTGTTTTAAAGATGATAAGTAGCGCTAATACACACACTGTCACCCGTATAAAACGTCCCAAATACTAATAAACTAAAGTTAAAGTAATAATATCTGTAGAGATGAATCAGAGCGAGATTTTAACCAGTCAGTAGTTGACACAACCAGTAGAGCCAACTGTTACGGAAAGAGAGAACAAAAGCACGCTTTTCTTACGTATATATCTCAACAAACGGGAAGGGTTTCTGTTGTTAATGTTAAATCTGCCAATTAACTAAAAAGAAAAAATATATAGGCTTCTTACCTATTTTACTTACGACAAGGAATTCCACAAGAGATAAGGTAAGCCACCCTGAGGCGTTTTGCTTTTTATTTTTACCTCAATTCCATTAATTTGAAAATAGTCGTGATATGTATGTATGCATATGCATATATGCGTGTGTGTGTGTGTTTGGATGGTTGGTTTTTACTTAACCGTAATATTATTTTATTTTTTTTTATTTATTATATTTAAATTTGTATGTGTTTTTTAATTTTTAAATTTAATTTCTGTTTAAAAAATGATGACAAATGTTGCACGTCGATTTATTTAAGAATAAACGAATGTTGTTCTCGAAAATTGTTTCTCATCACATATTTCTAACTTATTTGAATATATTTGCAATATAACAGAATTAATAAAATCTTTGTGGCTTGATTTTGCAAACAAATATGTTAGAGTGTTTTCCTTATTTCAGAACTTGTAACACTTGTCGCAGGAGAGACATGAATATTCTACAGGCCTGCGAAATAGATTTTAAGGTCAAGAATATGTACATTACCGAGCTCAACCTTTTTTAAAACAACGGTTTACGTGCCATGAAGTTAAAATAATTTCCGGTATATATATATATATATATATATATATATATATATATATATATATATATATATATATATATATATATATATATATATGTATGTGTGTGTGTGTGTTATGACATTTTGTAACCCTATGTTCCAGTCATAAATTAATTTAACTGTTTTTCAAAAGTAATGAAAAAGGCATTAATTTGTTTTTAGTACTTGAAAAATGAAGTTTTTGGAATGAAGTCAAAATGATAGGCGAGAAAAAAGCGCATGTTATTAAAACTTTATTTCTTATCTGATATTTTTCAAGAATGTTTATATTTACTGTAAATATAAACATTGTATATAGACAGATTTAAAATATCTCATCAAAGTGAAATCACTCAAGAAGTGAAAGGAACATAAAAAAGGCCGCATTTTTAACATGCCGTTGCTAGAAGAAATTGACACCTCTTTAGGCAAAATCTGAAAAATACTTTAAATTTATTGTCCGTGAAGAGACTTGAAAATCGCCTATATTGATCATACATAGAGAGAAAGCGAGGTACGCTTTACTAAGTTTTCTTAACTTTTTTAGAACTTGGCACGCTTGTCGCAGGTGGCACATGAATATTCCACAAGCCAGCGATATAAATTTTCTGGGCAAGAGTGGCATACAGCATGCACATTACCGGGCTCACCCTTTAAAATAAGGGTTTACATGGCATGAAGTTAAAATAATTGCCAGCATATATATATATATATATATATATATATATATATATATATATATATATATATATATATACAAGTAAAAATCCGTTGGTAAATTATTCAAGTGAATCGTAATAATATAAAATATTAAAACCGATAAAATTTATATATATATATATATATATATATATATATATATATATATATATATATATATATATAAACACTTCATCGAATTATGTTACACGAAATCAATTATTTTACAAAAAGGAATAACTCCAATATATATATATATATATATATATATATATATATATATATATATATATATATAATATTTAGGTCTACTCTGTATTAAGCCCCCTTTTAAATTAAATGTTACGGACAGTGTAATTATATTCGATTTTTTATCTGGATTTAGAAACTTTGTGTGTGAGAAAATCATATGTATTTTTATGTTTTTTGTTATAACAGTGTGAACAAGACTAAAACAGGTTTCAATTTAACATAAAACTTTGCTATTTTTATTATAACTCATGTGCTTTTGCCATTGCGTCTAAATGTCAAACAATTAAGTGCCATCACGTGATACACGATCATGTCTCTTTCGATTCATAAGTGACCAGGCAGAAGCTTTTCCGCAGTATGTTACCGTTTCTTTTTATGGTAGACTTGTTGCCAACTAAGGCTAAAAGACGCAGTCTGTCCTGCTATTCAACCCATAACTGCGGGGAGAAGGAATGAATTCATACATTTCTCAAGGGGATTTCCGCGTAAATGAATGCATCGAACCCAACTGGAATTCGAACCCGATTCCACTGATTTTTCATTCTGACTCGTTATCCACTAAATTCGTAAATATCATCTTTGTCGGATGTGCGTTGTGTGGTGTGCCTAATACTTCAGCCTAATATCTTTGAAGTCACTATTTCAAAAGTCGCTTGGAAAAGTCTCGTGACTAATAGAAATTATTGGATTTCATACTTGACAACGTATCTTTCCTGGTGGGCGGATACTTAGCTTCATTGAATTTCTACTACAGCGGCCATCTGCTGTTATAGATTTAACCAAATTAATAATTATTAGAGCGTTTATATTTTGAAAAAAAATGAAATAATTTACTTTTTGATTGATCAAGATTGAATTGAATGTAAAATTTATCTGCGTTGATGACAAGGAGCTCCAATTTCATACGCGTCCTGTAATGTTGATTATTTTCAAGTAATATCTTCATTGATTGTTAACATTTTCAGCAGGTCTTCTCGGACGTAGGACATTACGAAAACCACCTTTGACACGTTTTATCATTTTTCCCTATAAGCTGCAAAAGTAATTATTTCGTATTTTTAACTTTTTAAAAAATAGAAACTATGTATTGAACATTCTGCTTATTTTATTTCATTTACAACATTAGAATTAATATAAAAACAATGACCCAATTTTGTTAGTATTTTTAAAATGTTAGAGGATCTGACCTGCGAAAGCAATACAATACGAGACTTGTTCTTGAATGGAGTCAAAAATAAAAACGCCGAATGACATCGAACAGCTGGAACTTTGTGGGTAACCAAATATACTTTTATTTCTTTTTTTCCTTTGAAATTCAAAAAAGACATAATCAATTAAACTTTTTTCAAATAAACATTGAAAAAATAAACAAAATAAAAAAATACCGGCGCAGACATAAACACGCACAAAGAACACGTTAAACGTGAGACTAAATAAATTATTAGAATTTAATTTGAGAACCACTACTACAATGTTTTACAAGTTCACGTGATGGCATCTTTTCTGATATTTGCTTCGACTTTCACCCCTGCTTTCAAAACCGGCTCCCCAAAGCCTTGATCCTTATCCGATATAGGAATATATTCTCTGACGAATGAGTGGCCAGGGAAAGTGTATCAGCAATTTGGGAGGAAAAAGTTTCCGATGTTTCTTACCCCCTTCTAATCTCGATAAATACCGAGAAGATGCGCCTCTTTGGGCATCATCTGTGATAAAATCAGGTCTCGGCGATTTCGGAACCTGCGTCAAGGAAGAAATCTACATGCTGGGCTCTAAAGACAGAACGTCGCCCCCTCCCCTAAAACTACTCAAGATCTGCTTCATAGGACCTGATTTGAAATTCCTGTCGTCGGTCTACGAAATCACTGTACTACAAACGACGGCAATTCTGATTGTTTCTCCACCCCCTCAACAAAAACTTTGAAGAAATCTTATGTGAGTGTTAAAACCCCTTGTGACGGACGCAGATAGCCCATACACGCATACACGCATATATTAAGGTTAATCTCCGCCTGACAACAGAAGAGGTCACGTGGGAGTCTCGAGACATTTTGGTAAAGCAAGTCAAGAGGTTGACTGACCCAATTACCCGTAGCAACAGATGTCTAGACAGAAGCTAGACAGGGGACTGATGTAAGCTGGAATTCGCGCCAAAACGCAGGACACGTGAGAGTTAGAAAATTACTTGGGAGTCAGTTGCTGTCTTGTCTTTGAAGGAGCAAGACTCGAAATCGAAGCGCTGATAACTTATGAACGGAAAGATGAGACTCATTTGATAATGATGGAACTTGTCCGATTCATTCCAGGCAACTCCGGACAAGAAATATAAGAACATGTGTTTCTGTTCGTTAACCCCAAATACCGAAGACGATAAATCGCGTTATTTATCACAGAAGAAGCAAAGGAATTTGTACGCTGAGAATACAGCCTGCGTTTGAAGAAAAGAGAAAACCAGAGAGAGGAAGAAAGTATATATCTCTGTTACAAGCTGAACTGTGTAAAGAAGAAGAAAGAAAGAAAAGAGAAAACCAAGAGAGAGGAAGAAAGTATATATCGCTGTTGCAAGCTGAATTGTGTAAAGAAGAAGAAAGAAAGAAAAGAGAAAACCAGAGAGACGAAGAAAGTGTACATCTCTGTTACAGCCGGACCGTGTGTGAATTTTTATTTGTGTAAAGAAAAGGAAAGAAAGAAAAGAGGAAACGTGAGAGAGAAAAGAAAGGGCAATGATAAAAAAGAGAACTGAATATAAAGATAAGTAATTATATATTTAGGACCCGTGTTAGAAAGATACACATGCATCCATAAATATTATGTTCTTACAAAAACCTTTCCACATGTCAAAATAATAATATGTAACTCCTATCCCATCTCTTTTGGTTATGGGTTGATTTCTGCATTCGTAGTCATTCATACTTATTTTTGTCCGTTCGGGTTCAGTCGAATCCACTTGGATTTAGGCATATTTTGATATCCCAACATAAGTCTTGAGATCTGGTCGTCGGATGTTTTACTCATGCTTATATTTTTGTTTTATTTTAATATTTTGTATATATGTACATATTAAAATTCTTATTTCAAAATTCATTACGTCTTATCGTTCGTCATTGAATTGTGGATCAGTATTCGTGTTGAAACCGAAGCGAACCTGGGAAAAGATTACTGTTCGATTATCCTAATCGAACCGTGGTCTTTAAAATATTTTTGTTTACTAATTGTCCATTGTCATGATCTGGGAGAGATAGCCCGTATCTCTCCACAGATGTGATAATGTATATATCTTCTGGTCGGCGTATGATCGCTTTATAAACCCATTCGTTGACTAGGGCATATGACACCCCTTAAGAACAGAAATATTTTGAGCCTTTATATGAACAAATTTGTTACCTTTAAGTTAAAGGAATTTTCTTCCTTTCTTTCTCTCATATTTTGTATATATGTAGCGGACCCCTCGAGCGCCCCCCGTATCACAAATTGGGTGAGGAGGTCACAAGAGGCCCGCTAGCTTTTTCGAGACATTAAATCTGACAAGGTGAAACAACATAGACGACAGAACGAGGATATATAAGATATAAGTTAATTTATTCTAGAAAAGTAATAAAAAAATAAAGGTGGTCGGAACGGTAGAGATGCAGATGTTCCAGTGAAGGCATTGATGGTCGAGGTTGGTTGTTACAGGTGATCGCTGCTGGTCATGCAGATGATCGCTATTGGTCGTTGCAGTTGAAGTTGATGTTGGTCGTTGCAGTTGAAGTTGATGTTGGTCGTTGCAGTTGAAGTTGATGTTGGTCGTTTGCAGTAGAAGTTGATGTTGGTCGTTGCCGGGATGCCAAACTTGACGTTTTGGGAAGGAAAGAGGAACTGGCGTTTCGATGTTGTTCGGGCATGTCAAGGTCCAGTGCCGGCGTCCGATATTAGTAACCTCCCGTAATAATTACAAACGTAGTGTACGGGAAAGGTTATGGACGACGTGCAGGCAGCCAGTAGAGATGGAATGCTGAGAATTGGCAAGAAGCCAGAAGCAAGAGGCGAAGTAGAGAGAGAAAGCAAAGTTTACAACTATCGTCAAGTTGGCAGACAAAAAAAAAAAAAAAAATGGGAGCGTAACTTAATACGCAGCCCGGGTAGACGTCCTGGCTACGAAGGCCAGGAGCCTGCGTACCGACGTTTCAGTCGCCGACCTTATTTTTAGCGAGAAGTCACTATCTTGTGGTAAGGGAGACTAGCAAGAGAATTGGTAAGCTAACACAGTGAAGTCTATCTAAAAAATGAGGAGAGCTTAGCTGAAAGAAAACCAAGGCCTAAAAATGCCTAGAAGTATATTACGACTAGGTTCGTAATATAACTAAACTGAAAAGATAACTTGCTAGTCTCTACCTCGGGTTAACAGCGTGTAGGGAGCACAACCGAAAGGTCAAGGTCGAAACGACCCGTTCTCTTCCGGTTTAAGGAGCCAAGGAGGAGCTAACTCCGACATATATATCCCTTTACCTTTTTGTGTATGTACATAAATATTTCCTTCTTCCATTGTTACAATCCGAGCAGGAGTTTGAGTCATTATTCTTCCGCCTAAAAGAGAGAATTGTCCGCTGGAAACTTCAAGCTACTATCGATTCTGTCATCTTTTCATGTGGAAAGCCAAGACAAATTTCCCACAAAATGCAACATTTTAATAGTCATAAGTTACTACAACTTAGATATATCACTGTTATTATTATTAAGTTTTGAATTCATCTTTATATTTTATTTTCAATGCTGAAGCTATATTCTTATTTATTTTATGGCCGCACACAATACACGGGAAATAGTGTAAGAAACTATTTAATTATTTATTAATTAAAACCATGATTAATTGGGCTACGGTTAAAATAATAGAGCACTCGGAGAGGATCTATTTCACTGCAATTAGTAATTCAAAAACTTGCTTAAGTGAATAAAATAGAGTCTCCCTTTTCAAATAATTCTCTGTTGCATAAAAGTCAAGATACTAGCATGTGGCTTTTCACCATAATATTAAATCTAAAATATCTCAAATGACAGTTGTTATCAACGTTTACATGGATTTATTTCAGAATAATATTTCTGAGGGTTACCATTCATTTTTCTAACGCATTTTCATTGTTCATCTGAACACTGCTCTACATTGTTTACATTAGGTTATGTCAATGTACAAGAGTCATTTTGAAAAATTAGCAGGAGTTTAATTGAAACGTTGTGGCACGTGTTGCATATTTTCGTGCGACACAAACGAAGCGAAGGACAATGGAGCGAATACATGAGAGATAATCTGCAGTTGGTAACGGAACTCTGATAAATAATAACCTCAATGTCATTAAAGAAAAAAGAAAAGAGTGAAAAATTACTCTTCGAATAATTAGAATTTATTTTAGCATCGCATATCTTCAAGGACAGAAGGACAAATATTGAAATAGACGTTATTTTCTTGCTTTGATTGTTTTTTTCTTCTCTCTTTTATGTTGTGACAGCGGAGAACTAGATGAAATTAGCATACCCCTTGACAATATCTGAAAAACACTTAAAATTCATTGACCATGAAGAGACTTTAAGACTGGCTATACTTGATCATGCAGTGGGAGAAAGCGAGATTCAACTTACTCAATTTTCTTAATTTATTATAGAAGTTGTCGCAGGAGGCCCATGAATATTCCACAGGCCTGCGATATGGAATGTCAAGGTCAAGAGTGGCATACACCATCCACCATTAAAACAAGGGTTTACGTGCCATGGAGTTAAGATAATTTCCGACATATGCGTGCGTGTATGTATTAAGGTTATGACATTTTTGTAACCCTATGTTCCTGTGACATAAATTAATGAAATTTTGTTCAAAAGTAATGAAAAGAGCAATATTTTTTTAATACTTGAGAAATGGAGTCAATGGAATGAATTTTTGAAAATGAAGTAAAAACGATAGATTAGAAAAAAGCGCAAGAACTTTATATTTTTTTTATCTGACATTTTTTAAGAGTCAGTATTCTAAACATTCTATATAGACAGATTTCTATAGAGCATCAGGAAATTGAAAAAAACAACTGGTTCCATTCTATGCAAATACCTCGTCAAAGTGAAATCACTACGCGAATAGGACTTAACCAAGAGATGCATTTACAACATTGTGCAGTTGCAACTTTGAGTTCAAAAATTAAACCAACTGCCAACTAAAAATAAGACTTGAAGAACATTAAAAAAAATGGATGGAGAAACTTTAAAATTACGTATGGTTGATCATGTATGGAGGGAAAGGGTACTACTGGAGATATTATGAGGGATCTTGTATGACTCTTGTTTTTGTGGTTAGTAAAATATACAAATATACATCATAACAAAGACATTTATACATAAATATATAAGGATTTATTATCGGAAGGTTTAGTTGTTTCGGTAGACAAAAGTTCTCGTAATGGGGTTGTTAAATGTTCTGATACTTGTATTGTCTTGTTGATTGAGTGAGTTATTTTGTTGTGATAAGTCTATTATTAAAAGTCATATTCAATATGAGGAAATAATACTTGAGCAAAATTTATCATTAGTCTTCATTCCCGGAGATTGCTGAAAAGACACCAGATTCTAAATTTTTCGCCAGTAGGGCGCGTTTACTTTTTCTTACTAGGGAATAATAGCAGATTATTTTTTTCTTTCTCAAGATCGCGAGATCACTACACAAGCTCCCCTTTTAACGGAGTTAATAATATATATATTCATTGTCCTTTTCCCATGATACCGAACTGACGGAAGCAGTTTTTGTTACTTTTGGGTGAGAAGGGTAAGTTTTTTTCTAGTATTTCTGTTGATTGTGTTAGTTTTTCTTTAGTAGATGCGTTATCTGTTTGTTTAGGGTGATTATTGCACGCTTCTACACATGGTTTCAGACTGTCAACAGATATCCTGGTGCGTTTATCCTTATTCAACTTAATTAGGTAAATACTTTGGAGTACATTGCAGAACTTTGAAAGGGTCAGTGTATGGTGCCTATAGGGGTCTACGTACTCTGTCTATTCAAATCCAGACTTTCCGGCAACTTCTCAATTTATATGACATGTATGCCTTTTGATAGCTGTTATGCTTGTGTGGCTCGTTACTTGGATACATTTTTGATATTTCTTTATGTAGTTCCTTTTCAAATTCTTGGTTGTCGATAGTATCACTTCTATCGTCTATCAGCAATTGTAGAATCATAATGTATGTTCCTGTTACTGAGAAAAAAGGGGTGACAAATTGCTGTTATTCGGTGTACTACGGATGCATAGTAATATTATTGGTAATGCTGCTAGCCATAACTCTTTTTCTCGCTATAATTGCGGTTTTAATCGTCCAATGTGCTCGTTCGATTAGTCCGTTTGTTTGAGGATAGTATACGGTCATACGTAGCCTACAAAAATCAATTATTTTTGCTATTTCTGTGAATAGTTCACATTCAAATTGTCTACCACTGTCTGTAATAACGTGAAGTGGCACGCCCCAACGTGCGATCCATATGTTACCAAAGGCTTGGGCGACAGTCCATGCAGTTATTTGTGTGAGTGGTTCGGCTTCAACCCATTCAGTCGTATGGTCGATGCATGTCAGCAAGTAACGTTATGAGCTGTTGTAAGCATTATTGTTATTGTTGACTGGGGAAAGAGGCCCAACAATGTCGAGACGAACAGTATGAAACCTAATTGGGGTATGTCTGTCTATAGGCTGTACCGGTATACCTGTTAATCTTACCTGCTTGGCAAGCCTCACATTCAGAGCAAAAAGTTTTCACTGTTTTTGTCTATATTCAGCAAAAAGAACTGCGCTTTACTCATTTTACAAGTGGCTCTCGTTCCTGCATGTGCTATGGAATGTGCACTATCAAATATTACTTATATTTGGTCTGGGAAAGCAAGTGGATGTGTCGCACAGTACAAATATATTATCATTAAAATTATATTTTTTTAGGTTAGGAAAATTGTGCATGTCTGAATCTATAACTTGGACGTCTGCTATTTCTGGTAAGTCACAAACATCGACCTTAATTGCTAAGGTGGATCTTGACAAACAATCAGCTAGCTTGCTCTTTAATACGCTCGATGTCGGTTATGTACTAAGTAAAGCTAGTTGATGCCGCTGTTTTTTTCTGATTTCACTGGGGTGAGGCTATGAAAGGCACCACATATATGTCTATGGTCTGTCAGTCGCAACACTTGCTGGCCTTCTATCATGTGCCGAAAATATAAGATTGCAAAGGGGGGAGATATATGCATCGAGAAGATTTCCTATCAAATGCGGAATATTTGACTTGTGTTTGCGATAGTTTTTTTCTTTTTTTTTTTTAAGAAAAAAAAACCTATTGGAATAGGATTTCCATAAACGATTTGGTGTAATGCAACACCAATTGCGTATTTACTGCTGTCGGTCACCAATTGATAAGTGGTGCAGTCAGGTTGAGGGTGTGGGGTAGTCGCATAGAATCTTAATGATGCTATGATATGCTACTAATTCACATTTGTTAAGCGTAAATGCACCGTTTAAATTTGTCATATTCGTTCGGTAAGGGGTAGCACAATTTTTGCGAAATTGGGTATGAATTTTCTATAGAAATTAATCATACCTAGGTATCTACGTTATCTTTTGTTATCGTTAGGCGGTAGGAAGGATTTTAAGTCCTCAACATTTTTACTTGTTGGCTTGATGTTGTGGATTCCGGGATGAAATCCGGTCTCAAATGAATGACAAACGCAGGAATGAAATATAGCAAATAAATGTATTGACGTAATAATACAATTGGTAATACGGTTAGTAGATCCAAAAATGCGCTTAGTAGTAATAATAATATATAAACAGTCTGGGAAATTCACTATCGAAGTATGACTTCCTTCTGAGTCTACGTGCTCGCAACTGTGACTCTTACAAAGCGGCACCTCACATTCTTACTCTCTCACTATATCACTCTATCACTCTGTCTCTCTGATTCTGTATCACTCCCGGGTATTCACCGGCAGCAGTACAAGTACACACTGGGCGAGTCCACTTGTATGAAAAAGGGGTGGAGCCCTTAACACTTGATACCGTCTACACTAACATTTTATCCTAAAAAATCTATAAAAAGTTGATTTTGTTAGTGAAATTTTAAAATTATTAGTATGCAAAACTTTAATAACAGTTTGAATGTCTTTTTTGTGTGATGATTGATCGTCAGTGAAAATAAGAACATCGTCTAATCGTCGCCAAATGCCCAATTAACGTCTCTGAATATTGATTGCCCATAAAGCGTTGAAATACAGCAACCGCATTATAACCAAGGGTCATGATAATGTATTCATGAAATCCAAGGGGTGATACTATGGCGGTCTTGTCTATATCAGCAGGGTGCATCCTGATTTGGCGGTAAGCAGACACAACGTCGATTTTTGAAAATCGGGTTTTGTTCGCTAATTTGGCCGCAAATGGATTGATATTGGCAACTGGGTATTTGTCGTTCTTTGGTGATGCTGTTTAGGGTACTATAATCGTCGAAACAACGATATCTCTACTGTCATTTTTGTTAACCACATGTAAAGGGCTTGACTCTACGCTTTTAGATGGTGAAATTATACCGTCGGTTTGTAACTTTTAAAATTTCTTACGTACTCCTTCTGTTTTCTTTCCTCTGACAGTTTTTCTGACCTTAGGCGGGGTGGCTGCCAGTGTCAATTCTGTGTTACACTCCGTTGTATTCATGTGTATGTGTTACGATCACGTTAGGATATTCGTTAACAACAGGCTCGGATAAGGTTATTGTCATTAATCGCTAAGTTGATTTCTGAGTGTTTTAAGTGTCTTTGTGCACGAAGTGGTAAATGTCTATTATTTTCTTCTCATTGCAGTCGACGAGGAGTCCGGAATTATTTAGAAAATCAAATCCAAGTAGGGGATTATTGACATCCACCACTACGAAAGTCCAGGAAAATGAAAAGTCTTGGAATTTGGAATTCCAATGTTCAATATAGTTTGCGTTTTTTTTTTACTTTCAGCGACAAGTTGAAGTCCATTATGTCGCTGTTGGTATTCGACCTGCTGGCTCTATTGTTTTGTATCTTATTTTGTCGTGGCGTAGAAGTCTACGTTATACACGCGGAGGTAATATTGCAGATAACACGCATTATCTCATCGGCTAATTATCCTAGGGTGTTAAATCGTTCTGTGACTCAGTCACATGAGCTGTTGTTGATGTCGATATGCTTTTATAAATTTATGCAGCACGATATCTCCTATATTGAACCTCTTAGCTATTGCCATCATTTCCTGGAGGTAATTAGAATGTCGTCCCGTAATGGTGATTGTGGACATTAATTTATCCAGCAGTTCCGGTTTTGTACTTTCATCGGATTCCACGAGTATTTTTTTTTTAAAATGAATGTTTCTTTTAGTTTTAAACGTCACAGTTACGACTTTGTTATTATGGGACTTGTATAACTCCTATTTTTGTGGTTATTAAAATATACAGATATACACCATAAAACAACATTTATACATAAATATATAAGGACTTATTATCGGAAGGTTTGATTGTTTTGGTAGATAAAAGTTCTCGTAAGGGGCTCGTTAAATGTTCTGATACTGGTATTGTCTTGTTGAATGAGTGAATTATTTTGTTGTGATAAAGTCATATTTGTGGCGGCCTTTTACCACATTTATTTAATTTTGTTTAACTGATGTAAAAAAGGGGACAAGGCAAAGGTATCAATATATATATAAATTGTATTCAACAAAGCATACAATAAAGAATGTATACGAAAAAGCATGCAATGAGTAAGATTAGAGTTGTCTCTCTTTGACTATCAAAATCTATCAAAGTTCTTTGAAAAGGAAATGAAAGAGTTATTAGTCTGTTATAAATGTTTTTTAAACAGTTCTGCCGTGCAAGAGGAAAATATGTAAGTGTGATAGAATATGCAACTTTGAGAGTTGAGTGAGAAGATGGGCGCATAGTTTCAACTGACGTGGATTTCTGTGGCAGCTGAAGTCTCACTGATTGCTCCTCTTTTCTTTTGCTTATATTAAATCAGGAGTGCTGCGTGGGAAGAATCATTCTCCACATGCAGAGAATCTGATTGGTCGATACTGACCAATCAGTGCATGAGTTTCGGGGAGATTTCTCGGAGCCGATTCTCCCCAAAGTGCACAAAATCTACTATATGAAAATATAGCGATTTTAAAATTGTCGCTTCAGATAGCAGCGTTGCTTCCTGTCCAAAGAATGAATGCTGTTGAAGATTTGAATTTTTAAGGGTGTATGTGTGTGTGGTGATGATCGCCATATATTCAATATGAGGAAGTAATATTTGAGTAAACATATCATTAGTTTTCATTCCCGGAGAGGTCCATTTAACATGCTAAATTCTAAATTGTTTTTTTTTTGTTTTTTTTTTACTAGGGAATCATGGGAATTTAGTTATTTTATTTCTCGTGATCGAGGAAGGATATCAAAGGATATCAGGGATATCAAAGGAGCTTCTAAAAGATTATCGAACAATAAAGAGAGCCGTTGAAAATATAACTAAGTTAAGAAATGGAAGCAAAGGAAAAGGCTTTAAGAATTTGTTTCCCCGACTAAAAGCGAGTTGTAGCGAAACAAGCACTTTGAACTAATATTAATCTTTGAAAAGCATGTAATTGAGTGTCTAGGACAAAAGGTGTAGAAATTTCGCAAATTGGGATCTGTCAAGAAATCTTCTGGGCAAACTCCGGTCAGTAAAGCAAATGTTTTAAAATTGGGCCAAGAAATTAATGAAAAATGACTTTCTAAAGCAATTTTCACGGATAAATCTCGGATGACACTCGATGGACTTAATGGATGAGCCAAAGGATAGATTTTATCCAATGCAGATGTGCCTGTGGATAAAAGGAGGAGGAGGCAGTGTGCTGGAATTAACAAGCAATCCGTTATTGGACCATTCAAAGTCGATGAAGGCGTCAAACTGAACAGTGTTAACTGTTGCGATTCCATGGACAAAACTTTCTTTGAATAGTACAAGTCTCAAGATCGCAGTTTCAAAGTGAAGTGTGCACGACAATCTTCCTTCTCATGCATCTAAGTTTACTCGTGATTTTTTTCAGCGTAAAAGGTTTATAGAATGACCACCATCAAGTCCCGATCAGAATCCAATCGAAAATCTTTCGGCATTTGGGTAGAACTTATATGAAGGTGGCAAACAATATAACAGCAAAACAGATCTATGAGAAGCAATTAAATCCACCATGTCGGAAATTGAACAAAAAATTTAACAAAATCAATGGATAATAGATTACTTTTATTGAGAAGAAGGTCAATAAATATTAAGATATAAATACTTCAAAGTCTTATATATATTTGATATATGTTCTGTTATAGTTGTTGATCAATTGTTGATGCTATATCTTTAATAAAGCAGATTGAAACTATCTAAAATTTAACTAAAGCTTTGTTTTGACGTCTAAAGTAATCTATTAATGTTTGACATAGATTTTTCAAAGCATGTTATTGATGTTTGTGAATTGCATAATAATTTCAAACGGACTGTAAACTTGTGCTCCAAGAGTGCCTCAATGAAAATAAAAAAACAACCATCCTAAGCTATCAGAAGGTTAGCCACAGTAACAGTGAATATACTTCTTCTAAACTAAGTGACGAGAAAACGGATGAAAAAAAGAATAAACGTTTATTTTCATCGGTACATGAAAGAATTTTTCACTTGTTTGTGTCGGGGAATCAGGGTTCAGTTTTAAAACTGAATCGTATTTGTTTTTCGTCGTCATATTTTGATGTGTGAGGCAAGATGTATAGCGACACCCACCCATGTTTCTGTTTCCCTCGCAAAAATCTGCAGTGTCCTTTTGTGAAGGAATCACAAACATTATTAAACATTTTTCATTAAGATTTCATGTTTAAGAATAAAAAACAAAAGAGACATCATTCCTTTACGTTTTACCGTCTTTACTATAACCCATTCCTTTCTTTTTTCATGGCTTCCTTACCTGTTAACGTAAAACATTATTGATGTGAGTGACAAAGTTGAGCCCACAGAAGTAAAACACGGAATAGATGTAAGAAAGATATATTAACAACAGGTTACAGAGAGAGAGAGAGTAAGCAGAGCTTACTATAAGTCAGTGTCCAACACTGTTAGTCGTACTAGACTCTCTGTGTCACTGTCTGTCACTCTCTGTAGAGTACTATGTCGCCCACTTAATATAGGCTTGGAAGAGTCTATTGTGTAGGCAGTTTCCGGTCTCACAATACCCCCCCATCCAAAGAGTTGTCTTTTTGAAAAGGAGAGAAAAAATAAAACTGTTAATACTTTTTCCTCTTGGGATTTATTGTTTCTCAGCTGGAAGTAGAGATCTTGATGCGTGAGCCACAGCTTTTCGCGAACCATCTGGCAGTTTATGCAAAATGCAAGCACCAATGCTGTACGAGCTTGCATCACTTGCGACTATGATGTCGAGACTAGGGTCGAAATGTGTGAGGGAGAGGTCTGAAGTAAGAGTTTTCTTGATCTTCTCGAATGCGTCTTGTCATTCCGGGGTCCATGACCATGGTTTGTCCTTTTTTAAAAGTTGGTTTAGAGGCCCTCTCTAATTTTGCATGTTCTTAATGAACCCTTGGTAAAAATTAGCTAGGCCGAGGAAGCTTTGTAACGCTTGAACGTTATCTGGGGCCGGCATGTTTCTGATCGCGTTGGTTCTTTCTGGATCCGGCCGACGACCATCTTTATTTATAATGTGACCTAAGTATTTAATCTCTGGTAAGAAAAAGTCACACTTTTCCTCCTTAACCTTAAATCCGTATTCTTGTATCTTTTCGAATACGTTTATTATATGGTTCCGGTGCTCTGCCGTAGTTTTACTAGTAACTAGTATATCATCCAAATAGGCTGTTGCGTAGTCAAGATTGCCCAGCATGGCGTCCATGACCTGCTGGAAAATTGCAGGCGCAACCTTTACTCCAAAAGCCAGCCTGTTGTATTTGTACAACCCTCTATCGGTGTTTATGCAGAGCAATTTTGAACTTTCTTCTTCCACCTCTATCTGAAGGTATGCGTCCGAGAGGTCAATTTTAGAAAAAAAATCGAGTTTATTGAAAATTTCTTCAGGGCTTGGGAGAGGATAGTGGTGATCTTGCAAGGCATCGTTTAACCCTGTGGAAAAATCTGCGCATACTCGTATTTGATTGGACTTCTTTTTTACGTAGACCGTAGGTGCTGCCCACTCGCTGAAATCTGTTTTTGACAGAATACCTGCTTGTTCGAGTTTATCTAACTCTTTATTGATTTGCTCTAGAGCAGCGAAAGGGACATTCCGTTTCTTTTTGAATACCGGTTGTGCACCGTCCTTCACCTTGAACTTAGCTTTCATTTTAGTACATTTCCCAAGTCCGCCAGAAAAAACCTGGGGAAATTGTTGTTTGAGTTCCTTTTTTAGATTTACCAAATTGGACGTTGTACTTTGTCTCTTGCGACAAAATGTACTCATTGGGCAATCCCAAAGATTGAATTTTTCTATCCGTTCCAAATAAGTTGTCTGAAGTTTTTAATACGTAGGCTTTGAGCTTTTTGGTAACTCCATTTAGTGTTACTGTAAGTATTACCTCGCCTAAAATGTTAATATTTTCGCCAGTTACGGATTTCGCTGTTTTATCCGTTTTTAATAAGGTCGGCTTGTTCAATTTTCGCCAAGTACGCCAGTTAATGTTTGAAATATCAGAACCCGAGTCAAGCTGGAATTTAATGGACTTATTGAAAATATCTACTGTTACATATTTTCTTAAATTCCTATCAACAATATTGTCATATTGAGCTTGCCTAATTTTATTTTGGGGTTTTCTCGTTCTGTTGGCGTACCAGCACGAAGTTAAAGTATGCCCACTTTTATTGCAATTTTTGCTATATTTTTTGTTCTTAACTGGACAGAATTTCATCCAATGCCATTTACCACAATGGTAACATGGTCCGGGCGGTTTCTTTAACTTATTTGGGTTTTGGTTACTGCGGAATTTAGGACATGAGATTTGCCTTTTGTCTTTTTGAGGGGAATAGGAGGTAGACTTGCTTCTGATTTTATTAATCTGAGTCACACCTGATTCCTCGATAGTGTTTGAGTCACGCTTTACAGATATTACTCTTTGACAGTCCTCTGCCAGTTTTTGGAGAGTCAATCCTTGTTCATTCTCAAGCTTAGTCAGTACCCGTCGTCTGACTTCGGCGTCTTCTGCAGATACTAGATCTTGTGCGAAAATTAAGCACTTAAAATCATCGGCAGTCAGTTCGGCTAGTTTAAAATCATTACATAGCTTGTTCACCGATGCTGCAAACGTTAGAAAATCTTGCTGGTTGTCTTTGACTGTGTTCAGACATTTCCAACGTTTGTGGAACAAGGTTGTGTTAGGCCCGAATAATTCCGATAGGAGCTTAATCGTCTCTGAAAAATCCAAGTCAGTCGTTTTCTTGGGTAGTATGAAGTCTACGAACCTACTATGTTCTGTAGTACCCAGTTTTCTCAATAGTTGACGTACCTTTTTTTTACTGGGCCATTGTTCACAGTCTACGTTGAAAATATCTTCGTAGCGCCTGTAAAAAGCCTGGAACGTTTTCTTTTCCTCTGGTACGTATTCAAAGGTTTCCATTGAATTGTAGATTGTACTCTGGGAGAATATTGTATCTTTTTCAGAGTTTGAGCCTTTTAATGCATTTACGAGTAATTCTTTAAGTTGTTTCTGTTGTAGTTCAGCATTCTGAAGCGTAATTTTTTGGAATTCCATTTGTTGTTTATGGAAATCCAAAAATAGTTGTTGTCTTTCTTCTGATTTTTGTTGCTGGTCCAAATTTAGTTTTAACATTTGGGCAACTACTTTTTGCAAATCTTCCATATTTAAAAATGACAGCGCTTTTTTGTTGCTTTGAAACACGTGTACTAAGAGGAGATACACAAAAAAAATCTTGATAGATTTGTTTCTTTTTTTTTTCTTTTACAGAAAAAAAATATGGACAGAAAATAGTTAAACTAAACTAATTAAGTGTGTTTAGCTTTTTTTTTTCCCGTGGTTCCGTTAATTTTAACGTAATTGAATAATTTTTCACCACACTTATGTATTTTTTTTGTGTGTGTTTGGGTGTGTAGAAATCCGTCTCGTATTGGACAGACTTTAATATTCTGTAGATGTCGAATCGCTAGTTTGTCAATGGCGTTTGGTATTGGGATATATGTAGACGCTGCGTGTTGCGTTTAAATCGCTAATGTATTAATACCAGCTTAATTTCACGTTCAACACTCCTGTGGGAACGCGTGGAGTTTGTGTATTTTTCGAGTACTGTCGCTATTGATATGGTGAGAACGAAATTCTCGAATCTTTTCTGTCGCCACTGTTGTGGGACTGGCAAGGTATTGCGGTTTTCCGACGTGAATGCGTTTCTAGAATTCTTCGTCGACCCAGATGTGGGATTGGTAAGATATTTAGGTTTCGCCGTGAGTGCGTTTCTAGAATCCTCGTCGCCACTGATGTGGGTGCCAAAGTTGGGCCCACAGAAGTAAAATACGGAACACGGATTAGATGTAAGAAAGATATATTAACAACAGGTTACAGAGATAGTGTAAGCAGAGCTTACTATAAGTTAGTGTCCAACACTGGTAGTCGTACGAGACTCTCACTGTCTCTCTCTGTCAGTCTCTATCACTCTCTGTAGAGTGCTATGTCGCCTACTTAATATAGGCCTGGAAGAGTCCATTGTGTAGGTAGTTTCCGGTCTCACAATAATTATTTAAAAGGTTTATCTCCAGTACCAAATTAATCTAGTAGCAGTATATACTTTCAAGTTGGTGAAATCGGTATCATACAATCTGGCAATTTCAATCTTTACATATTGGGGCTGCTGCATCTTTAATTATTCATCATTTCAAGTAGCCTTATATCAAATAACATCGCTAGAATCTGAAGGCTCATTGGGGTAGCGAAAGTTGCCTTCCAAAAGCTAAGTAAAGTATTAAGAAACAGAAAAAATTCGTTAGAAACAAAGAGTACTGAAGTGTTATGTAATATCAGTTTTCCTATATCGCAGTGAATGTTGGACAATCTCTTCACAGATAAAGAAGAGACTTGAAGCAACAGAAGGATGCTGAGAATAATATAGACCGAACATGTGAGAAACGACAAAGTTTTAGAGAAAATAGAAAGCAAAAAGACACTCATAATTCACATTAGAAAAAGACAGACGAAATTTCTAGGAAGGGCTTGGAAAATTTGATACTCACAGGATTGGTTAAAGGCAAGACGGACAGAGGAAACAACGCATAATCTACCAGATCTACTGAGAGATATCAAAAAGACAAAAATTATACAGAGGACAGAATTATGGCGAACCATGATCGTCTATATCCTAAAGGGACACGGCACAAAGAATCATCATCATCATCATCATCATCATCAGCAGCAGCAGCAGCAGCAGCACCAGCACCAGCATCATTTTATTTTTCTGCTTTCGTTTATTATATTGATGGAAGATAATTATTTATGAGTTTTATAATGCTATTAAAAATTTATGATTTAATATTTATGTGTAATTTTTTAAATTTAGTGCTCTTTTAAAATCTATGCTAGATGCCTACTCTAGCTTAATTTGGCTCTGTCCATCTCGTATATTGTCATGTCACAATCTAAACATTTTTACCAATATTTGTCTGACGGTCTACAACAGTCATAGACAAACTGCAGCCCGTTTGGTCTTTCTTTCTGAATATCACGATTAATTTCATAACAAATAAGTTTTCTTAAAATTTGATTTTGTTTCATTTTCACTTGTTCACTCACACACTCTCTCATACATAACCACATATATATATATATATATATATATATATATATATATATATATATATATATATATATACAATGATTAAGTAAGATGTTTTTTGAATTTTGTAAACTTTTGGTGAAAGTTACATTTTCATCATTTTAAACCTTTGATGATTTTTCACTAAGGAAGATCATACGTGTAAATATCATTTGCTTTTGAAACAAGAAACCTTCATATATTTTCTAAAGAATAAATGTTTTTATTTTCAAATGAATTAGAAATAAATCATATGCACTGACATGTATTAATCACATTGACATCAGTGATAATACCAAAAGAAAATAACACCATTTCTAAGGTATATGCTTACGCATATGATCTTCTGTAGTGGAAATAGTTGCAGTATTTACCACGAAGAATTACCTTGAATCTTTTTAGTAGTGCAGCACACCTTGTAAAGAGCTCTAGATCATGCAGCTGACTGCTCGATATAGGTTGCCCATGGTTGGTCTACAGAAATTCAAGTGCTCACGTGTAAATTTTGTACGCATTTAAAGAGGAAAATCGATGTTCATTTTATCAACGGTTTTTGGTAATTGATCAAGTCTTGCCAGACCTTATTTTTTTAAACAACAATAACACATTATTTCTTTTTAATATCATGTTAACCTGCAAAGTAACTTAAGTAAAGTTAAACATAATATAAATGAAAAGAAGTTTCACTTCACAAATTTCAGATTCAAATTGCTCTCACAGTTACAACCTGGTGTTTTAATAGAAAGAACAGTTAAATATAACTACGTGTGGGAGTGCGATTATTTTGTTTTCGTGTCTCTGTTAGAATTGTTTCAGTGCATTCGACATTATGAAAACAAGTTTCTGCGTCAGGTACTTAAAAAAATGGAAAGGTCACTGTAAGCATTTTGTCACGTTAACCATTGTTGTAGCAGTCTACAATGGTCTTAATAATATTAGCCGTTTTTTTTTATAAGGAAACATTTAGCATTCATTGACCGAGCAGCCAGTGCTGCAATCGGTTATTAAAATTAGCTAAGTAAGTGTTGCTGTGATACAATGTATTCTAGATGTGTCGGCTTGTGTCAGATTATTATTAAGGCGTCTAACCTTGAAATAGTATTTAGTATGGTTAGCTTGCTTTAGGACAAATCCATTTCAAAACTCATAAAAAAATTACTGGTGTTGAGTTTACAAGTCAGTGGCGGTTGGAATAGAAATTAACTAGAGAGATTAATGTGAAAGCTCAAAATAGCGAATTTAGTAAATTGGATTTTACTAGCCTAACAAAAATAACTTGGGGTCTGTTTTTTCTAGAGCTGATAGAAAAACGAAAAGAATTTTCTTACAATAAATTGAATTTCAATCTGGAATTATTTAAAGTAGGCACCTCCAATAATTCGTTAAAAATTAGTATAGCATAATGATAAAAGGCCCCAAATTTAATAAAAACAAAATTTTATCGTCAAAATATTTGTTATTATTAAGAGGAAAGAATAAATTATTTTTCAAAAATTTTTTCCATCATTCTATATTCCATATTCCATATTCTAAATTTGGGTCAAAAATCTCTTTTTTGTCAACTTTGTACTACTTGTGGTAATGGACATTTTAGTGTAGCAATTTCCGGGGAAAAGCCATTAATTTGGAAATTCTTGCAAAAATCAAATACTTGTCTCATTTTAATGAAATTTTCAGCACTTATTAAAAAATGAATTAATTTTTTTTATGAACTTTTTATTTTCTGAAAATCTTGGTAAAAATATTTTTTCTACATCTGTTACTGTTGTGGAGTGATTTCGCAGTGGAGGCTTGTATTTGTACTAAATCGGTCCTAAATAAGTTCGGCGTACAAAACGTTAGGAACTTGATATAATAGATATTACGCAGAGTAATCTAGTTGCGGTTGCTGACTACTTTTGTATTCGACTAACTGTCGTCCGACATCGACGAGTATTTAGTCACCCCCCCTCACGAGGGTATCATGTGGCACAAGGCCGGTTTAACGTGGGATCTCCGAGCCCGTGGGCTCAGCCAAAAATATACCCTTTGAACTCGTATAAACGGGTTCAGGGTCGGTTTACCTCCCCGAACGAGATTCCGCCCTTCGGCGTAGCCTCGTTCGGGTTCCTCCCCGCCCGAAGGCAGAGAGTTCAACCGTTCAGTCGGTCGTCCGACATCGACTGACCGTCGTTTCTCTTACTACTCCTACTTATATTAGGTGGGAGAGTCTATTAACTATAGAATAGGTGTGTTTCACCATAACACCCTCCTCCTAAAACTTTACTCCGTAGGAGTAAACAGTTTTGTTTATTTATTTTTTTACAAGAAATATGAAGAAAAAACAAAAAACAAAAAAATGACTTAATTTTTTTAGCAATATCGTAGCTCCTACGTTTTGGATCCACTTTTAAATGATCAGTTGCCTTTCTTTTTCTCCTGGATTGGCGTACCTCAGGTAAAATCGCTGCAGGCGTTGTTAGATCAAACGTATCGAAAATCACCTCCATCGGCGTTTCTTCCGCGGGACCGCTGTCAACCACGTCTGAAGAGCGTCGTCTGATCTGGTTAATGTGCTGTCTGCACGTGAATTTTTCGCCTTTCACCAAGTACATCATATTGCCAATCCACTTTTCTATTTTTTGGTACCTCCATAGTGTTATCAGAAACAACCTTCCGCTTTGAGCTTCTTAAGGATGGGGTCACAGTTTCTGTATTTTCTTCTTGTGGTTCTATTTGTTCAGCCTCTAGCTTCAATTTTGTTGATCTTGTGCCTCTTAACGTTTTCTGTGGAGACTTCCGTTGACTTAAATCATTTAATAATACTGCATGTCCATGGCTACGGGTAACTAGCTCACCAGTTTTTCTCGGTGTCGGCTTCATTTTTACTTTCTGGAGCTTGTTTTTCACATATATCATCGGTGTTACCCATTCAACTTTTTTAAATACACCGGTTTTCTCTAATCTGTCCAATTCTTTATCTATGGTAAACGTTAGGAAATATTTCCTTAAGTTTCTTTACTAATTTTTGGGCTTCGGTATTTAAACTTTCTACCTTGTAACAGAAGGAATTTATCGGTAGATCCCATAACTGGCATTTTGTTATCCAATTCGTACCAAGTAAGTTCGTGGTATTTTCTATGACAAATAGTTTAGATTTTTGCGTTTTTTTTTATTCAACGTGACGTTTGTAACAAATTCTCCAATAAATTGTATTTTTTTCTCCCGTCACTGACCTCGCGATTTTCTTTGTCTTCATTAAAGTTGGTTTCCACGTATGCAAATTTATGATAGATAGATATGAGCCAGTGTCAAGTTGCATTTTTATTTTTTTATTACTTATTTCGACGGTAACAAATTTTCTGGTTATTCCATCTTTTACCTCGTTGGACTTTAATTCTTATTTTATTGTCTTTATTTTTTGACCTGCCGTGCGAGCTTTTATGACTCAGTCTTTTACAGTTGAAACATTTTTTATTCCTAAAATTGCAATATCTGTACCAGTGTAGTTCACCGCAAGCAAAACATGGCTTCGGGAGTTTTTGTTTATTTTTCTCTGGTATTTCACTTTTTGTTTGATAATCCGCAATTTTAGAATTCTTTTGGGTAGGCTGACTTTCTTCTTTGTAGCGTATTTTCCTTACATGCGAAACGCCAGACTGTTCTATCTTTTTTGAATCTTTCTTTACGCTAACATATCTTGTGCAGTCTTCTGCCAACTTCTGCACCGTAATACTTGGATTGCTTTCCAATTTTGCCAGTACTAATTTTCTCAACTCTGCGTCTCTTTCCGAGACCAGCCCTTGAACAAACACCAAGCACTTAAAATTGTCTGCGCTTAACTCTGCCAGCTTGAATTCTACACAATGTTTACTCACATTGGCTGCGTACGTTATATAGTCTTGTTTGTCATCTTTCATCAGATTCAAACATTTCCACCTCTTGTGAAACAGAGATGTCTTTTTACTAAATAATTCATTTAATATATTTACCACCTCGGTAAATGTCAACTCGCTAGTTTTTTCCGTAAAATGTAGTTTACCAATTTGTTATGCTCAGCAGTTCCTAATTTGCTTAAAAGAAGTCTAACCTTCTTTCCTTCAGACCACAAGTTATACACGTCCGTATATTTTTTATAATACTCCTCAAAAGTTATCTCTTCATCTGGACTGTACGTGAATATTTCAATTGAATTCCATATTGTATTCTCTGGGAAAGAATCATTTTGTAGATTTTTCTCTTTCCTCTTCTCAGTTATTTCCAGAATTTTGTTTTGAAACTCCCCATGCATCTGTTCCATTTTTTGTTGGAATTGTATTTGTCTATTGAAAGTTTCCTCCTGTAGCTTCATCTGGAATGTTTTTTGCTGCTCTAATATTATCATCTGTTGTTCCGACTGGAACTTAAAGAATTCCCGAAATATATTTTTGCATTCGTCCATCCTCGCAAGAAGTTTACACAATGTCTGAATACTGTAGAGGGGGGGGGTCCTACGAATCTGCAATTCGTGACCTGATTGAGCAAACTGTATTATCGGGAAAAAAATTCTTTTCTCAGTTGAGAATACGACAAATATTTTCGTCACTAAGTTGACGTCTTGGCTTGCGAAAAACTTTGCCAAGCTTTTTTTTTTGTGAATCGGAGACTTTGTCGCCGAAGTTATTGTGTCGAGCGAATTTTTTCTTCCTCCGTACGAGTGCGAATTTCGTCACCAAAGTTGTTGTAGCGAGCGAATTTTTTTCTTCCACCGTATAAGCTCGAATTTCGTCGCCAAAGTTGTTGTGGCGAGTTAATTTTTTCTCTTCCACCGTATGAGTTCGAATCTCTCGTCGCCAAAAGTTGTTGTGGAGTGATTTCGCAGTGGAGGCTTGTATTTGTACTAAATCGGTCCTAAAATAGGTTCGGCGTACAAAACGTTAGGAACTTGATATAATAGGTATTACGCAGAGTAATCTTGTTGTGGTCGCTGACTACTTTTGTATTCGACTAACTGTCGTCCGACATCGACTCACCGTCGTTTCTCTTAATACTCCTACTTATATTAAGGTGGGAGAGTCTATTAACTATAGAATAGGTGTGTTTCACCATAACAGTTAGCCACATAACTTAATTTTATGAAATTCTCTAGAATTTCAAATAGTTTGCAAATTGTTTTATATTACTTATAAGCAGAACTGCTTGGAGAAATTAAATCATCATTTTTTTTCACTACTGCCAACTTTTTAAAATCTGCCCCAAATCGTAAAATAAAAACTGCAATAAAACTATCTAATTATCTAATTAGATAAGCTTTTATTTGTTTCTATCAATAATATACATTAAGCACATTATTATCTGAAGAAATTTTTTTTCGATGAATAAAGAATTTTTACAAGAATTATTTGCATCTTTCTTTAATTTTAAAAATATTTTAGAATTCTTCCAAACAGAATACGAGGTTGGTTATTAAGTTGTTAAGTGAAGACTATATTTACTGAGCGAAAATTAAAAGCTTAAAACAAATCATACTACCATAATTAAAGATATTTTTTGTCAAAATGTTATCTTTTTTAGTATGATGTCTCATAAGTGACATTATGGTTAAAAGATCACGTGTTTCAAGGCTTGTCTCTCCCTTAGAGAAAGCTCCTTGACATATAAAGGTCTTCTGCTTATCTCACTCTCAGTTATTGCTGCTGAAACAAGAAACCAGCTAGCCCATGTTAGGTGGGATCTTAGCCAAAATTTAGGAGGGGAATACAGATATATAAAAGTGACAGAAATTTGTCCCAGCTCGAAAGGTCTGATGGAGGACTGCTGCTTTCCGACCAGCAAATCTCAACTAAACCCTTTTATTTCGTATGTTTTGGAAGAAAATTCTTATCTCTACTTAATTAGTACCCAACAATGTTACAATAATAAACGGGTGATATGGAATCTACTTTGTAAAAAATCAAATTGTATAGAAAACAGATGAAAAAGATATGTCAAGTGGTAAGACGAAACCATTAATACCTCATTAACAAAATGACAGTGTAAACACACATGAGCGTGTGTGTATCTTGGTTATTATTTATTAATTAAATGGATTTGCTGACTCAAATTCTTCATTTGTGATGAGATGGTCCAGCATTCACTGCCGTATAGGAGGAGCGATATTACGCCTTCGGCTTTTGTTGTCGCACTTTGCATTCTACAGAAGGATGCTGAGAATACCATGGACTGAAAACGTGAGCAACGACAAAGTTTTAGAGAAAATAAACACAAAAAGGATACTTATATGTAGCATCAAGAATAGACTATTGACATTTCTAGGGTACATAATGAGGAAAAATGGCTTGAAAAACTAGACACTCAGAGACCATATTGAAATCAAGAGAGACAGAAAAGCAGTGCATGAACTATTTAACAAGCTTATGCAAATGGTTAGGAGAACAGGGATTAGGTGATATAGCAAAAAGACAAGGGATGCAAAGGACTAGAAGTTGTGGAGAGCCATAATTGCCTATGATCTGAAGGGACACGGGACAAAGAATATCACTCCAAATAACCCTGTCAAAGAGAAGGAAGGAAAATAAATTGATGCACCTTTTAGTAATGTGAACATATGAGAGACGATTTGGCTAGTAACAAGGTGTGTTTGTGTAGCGGGGCGTGGGGAGAGTAGAACTTTGGTAGAATTCCTCATACGCCGCCTGTCGGCATATATTGTACTCGCTTACCAGATTATGATCCAGATTACTTTTAAAGAGATTTCGGATAGTGTTAAGAAATGTAATATCGCGCCGTGATAGATCATTATCACATAACATCAGGTTATTCCTATATTTCTTTGGTATAATGTCCAATTTAGACGCTCACGAGCATTGGACATTGGTTAGCATGGCTACTATGATCGAACGACATCTATGCAACCCCATATAAAATAAGAATCGATGCATTTCCTCTTGATTAAACGTATCTGCAATTGTTACTATAATCATTTTTGTTGGAAAAGTCTCCATTCATTTCATGTTTGGTTTTCAGCAGTTAGCATTTGCTTTTTCTTTTGACCAATTGAACGTGAGCATCATACAAAACTTGCAATTTTGAAAATCTTTGAATTCGTCTTTTAGCCACAGTTTTTTTTTATCCAAGTCTCTCAAGTCTTTGTTTTTTTCCATAACTCCATTCATCGCATGAAAATGAAGTAGATGAGGGTGGCTAACCTGCTTATATATCTCTTCACCTAACATGCGCAGTTGTCACTCTGCTTACATATCGCTCGTATTAAGGATTTGACTCATCAGTGTATATCGAAAGTCATGATTGAAAATCGTCCTGATTGCAAATCAGGCCTTTAATCTTGTGCGGGTTTAAAAAACTATAATTCAGAAAATAGAGTCATATCAAATGCAAAATTGTATGTTTTCTGCTGAAAAAATATGACTGATTTTTTTGTTTTGTTTTCAAAACACAGGCGAGTACAATGGTGGAGAAACAAGTGTCAGATGTTTCTGATAATGGGAAGGTAACTGTTGAGGAAGCAATTGCCCCGAAGAGAAAATTACACCTCATAGGTGGAATTGCATTAATTGTTGGCACCATGATTGGTAAGTTCAATGAATTACTTATTATATATATTACGTGGCATTATTAGTTGAATATAATTTTGTTTCTAATTTTAGAGGAATAATTGCAAAAGATTAAATAAGTAACGTATGTCATCGAAGTGAAATCATTTTGAAATGTCATTCTTTTATCAAATTTTTGTTTTGTCTTGCTATTTTAGTTTCATATTAATATTTAGTTTCTAACAACCACTTCCATATTTTTGCGGTTCGATGACCTCCACATCGATCTTTGTTTGTCTGACCGTTCCTTTCATATTACCTCACCCTCTCATTCGCTAATCTTAACTTAAATATTACCCCTCTCTCTCATGCCACACACACACACACACACACGCACACACGAGCGTGTCTCTGTAATTCTCAGCTTAACATTCCTCTTTGTAAGTTTCACGTTTATATCACACTCTCTTCAAATATGGATCAAAATCCGAAAGAATGATGGAATAAAAAACAAATTGTAAACGTTTATCAATCTAACATGTTTCATATTTTTTAAATCTTCATCAGAGAATGAGATATGAAGAGAAAAAGAAGAAAGAAATTCTGATATTTTTATTTTTGCGTTGTTTAATTTTTATTGGTTAATCAGGTTTCACATGCATTCAATTTGTTAACGAAAGGACGCGCCGTCTTTCTTTAAATTTGGAACGGCATAAATTATACTAACCTTTGTTTAACAAGTTGAATGCACGTGAAACCTGCTTAACTAAGGAAAAATAAGCAACACAAAATAAAAATACCAGAATTTCTTTCTTCTTTTATTCCATATCTTATTTTCTGATGAAGATTTAATAAAAGTCGTTCTCTTTCATCTCCTTTATCTCATTCTCTCGCCACCTCCTTTTTAATCTCTAGTGTGTCTCTCCCTTTCCAATTTTATTAATCTGTCTCTCCCTACTCTCTCCTTCATACTTATTTGAATGAAAGAAAGTGAAAAACCACGCGAGAAGAAACTTTCGGATTAAAAATATTTCTTTTTCCTCTAACGGTTATTTTCCAGTCAAATTTCCATTCATTATTGAAGTTCGTTTTACCAAATGTCGTTTATGCGCATTCCAATAAACGATGAAATGACTTCTCTTAGAATAGTTTATATTCAGTACAAAACGCAGATTCTCTCAATGACCAGAAAAATCTTTTTAAAGTTTGAACAAAGATTTTCATTGTTTACTACACTAGTGGCTACTAAGTTTCCATTGTTATCTACATATACTTGTTACTTCAACAATAAACCCTTCAAGGACGCCTGTACCATATATATATATATATATATATATATATATATATATATATATATATATATATATATTGCTAAATGTCGAGATTTACATTTCCATATGTTATGTGGGGTGTTCTGCTCTCATTTTTTTTATTTCAGGTTCGGGCATATTTATATCACCTAAAGGCGTACTCCAGGCCAGTAAATCCGTTGGACTTAGCATGATCATATGGTTAGGGTGCGGTGCAATTTCAATGCTTTGTGAGTTTTTTTTTAATCAATCCATTTTACAAGTTTTTCTTTTTTTTCTTCTTCTTTTTTTTTTTTTTTTTTTTAAAAACATATTTAAAAAATTGGGTGTGAAATTTCATCGCATGCTTGAAGTGTTGGTGTCTGCATGGTTGGAGTCATTTTTAATATCACTTTTTATCTTAAAATTTCTAAGAGTGCAGAAGTTTATATTTTGCCTTACCATTTTATTTAGTACCTAGAATCATCAAATGTTAATAGAGAAGTTGAAAATGGAAGAAAAAGAAATATGCATTCAAGAGTTAAACAACATGAATGACCTGATTTTAATGTCCCTCTTTCCAATTAAAAATCTTAAAAAACTTTCGTTTTAGTGACGTGAAATCTCCGCAGAACATCATAAGTAACGTTAAGAAGAGTATCTCTTCCGTATTAAGCAACACAGAAGTTGATTGTGGGTGTTTGTTTAGTGTACGAATTTTAACAGAACAAAAGTTCTTTATCAAAAGCAGAAGTGACTTGTAGAATATGGACAACATTTAGTGAAGGTGCAATTAGTGACTGTACTTCAGGAAGTTTTCAGTTAGAAATAAGTCACTCGAAGATGTACCTCATTAAGGGTGACCGATAAACATTTCATATATTCGTTTCAAACATGTCCAATTCACGTTCAACACAAGCGATGAAACAATACGCCCGTACTTGCAATGCATCAGAAAATGGTCAATTATTTACGACAAAACTAGAAAAGATAAAGATAATATTTGTAACTTTAAATTACAAATATTATCTTTTTTATTATTAAAAATAAAATTGACGAGTTTCTCTCTCTAACCGTATTTCTGCTGTTTTTTATCATTGATCCGCGTAGTTGGAATAAAAAGCAACAAGAATAAAATAAAAGAAATACTTCTCAATGCTACAGCGATGAAAATCTGATTCGAGTGTTGCTGAAAAATTTACAGTTTCGGAATTGGGATTGGATCGGATTATTTTCTATGATTAATGGTTTATTTATTTCCAAAACAAAACAAGAAAACATTGATATTAATGACATTTACTATCTATATTACAGGATAGCACAAGGCCAGTTGGTAGATGAGATGTGTTATATCAACATTTCAAGCATTCAATGTTCTTTTTACCGGGATCGTGATTCAAGAAAATTTGTAGCAGATGATGTAAACTACAAATATCTTGAAGTGGCAAAAAAGATATCTAGCAAGAAACTTATTTGTCTTTGTTTTTGTAGTTTTGGCAATGAATTATATAGTGGTTCAACGTAATTCATAGAAGGCAAGTATTACAAGTGTAGATACTGAAAATGTAAACTTCTCAAAAACTTTACAGACATGTGTCAGTTAGCATTAAAATATACACAAAAGTTTCTAAAATTATAGTCCCTTTATTTTAAAATACGTGTTATTAATCAGAATAGAATAATATACTGAAATTGTTATGAAAATCGTTGTTGTGGTAGGATCCATCTAATTTGCATAGTGGAGTACCGACCATATAAATATGGTTGGTACCGGGAAGAGAGGGAAGGAATCGAGAGATTCTCTCTGCGACTGTCGAACTCTCTGCATTAGCAGAGGGGAACCCGGACGAGGCTTTGCCGAAGGGCAAGGTTTCGTCTGGGGAGGTTGACAGGGCCTGAACCGGTCTAGGCGGGTTCAGAAAGGCCATATTTTTGGCCGAGCCTACGGGCTCGGGGATACCCACATTAAAACGGTCTTGTGCCACATTCGATCCTCGTGGGTGGATTGATAAATACCGACTCTGCCTGACTGCGACTCAGTCAACACATTCTTCAGGAACGGTCTTTCCAGGAATATACAAAAGACTATATGTAAATATTGTGTACACTTTCTTGTTTCAATACATTTTGTTCTAAGTACATTTTGTGTTGCATTATTATTCCATGCATTAGTCAAGTTTCAACAATGGCGACGAGGTAGAAAGAACCATACGAAAAAAAAAAAAAAAAAAAAGAATTGATAGCTTTCAACAATTGGGACAAGTCATTGAAGAACCCATGCTGAAGGAAAAAATTATTAATTAAAAGTCTAACATCTAACGGAACGGCGAAGGATTCTGAATTTCTGGATATTTAGAAATCGTTAAAGGACGACTAAGCATAAGGAACGTTCACTCAGAAAAATTTGAAAGGTGTCGTAAACGAATAACGGTGATTTTAAATTGAAAAAGTTATCTACAACGAGACACCCGTTAAAAAAACTGGCCGACTACAAAAACATGCATGGAATTAAAAGGCGCACAAATACACCGTGTCGATTTTGAAAGGTAACGAACTTTTAAAAAAAATTTTTTTTTTTTTTTTTGCTCAACAATATTTTATAGTAACGAATTTACCTCTGATGATAAAAATCAGAAGTTTGTCATTGAAATACGCGAACAGAAGTAATAAAAAAAAAAAATACCAAAATTGATTATCACGGGCTTGAATGTAAAAGCAAGACATAAAATAAAAAAGTCGTAAGTTGTTTCGATTTTTCTGGTCAGCTTATATTATATCCATGGATACACAAATTAAAGGTATATTCTTTGTTGCATGAACACTATCAGCTAAAGATGGATGAATTATCCAAAGTCATATCTGAATTATTCAAATCCCAGCAGTTGAGTCAGCAACGTCAAAATGAAAAGTTTGCCTTATAAGGGAACAACAGATAGAACAGCAAAAATATCAAGAAAAGCAAGATGAAAGACAGCAAAAATATCAAGAAAAGCAAGAGGAAAGACTGGGAAAACAGGAGGAAATGCAGATCAAGGTTTTAGAAATTCAAAAGTTAACACTGGAGAAATTAAACAACAATCAGGCAAATAAGGGAAATTCTTCATATTCTAATAACACCATATTTAATTCGCTGGAAACTTTCAACTATGTGCCAGACGAAGAAAAAACGTCTGAAGCGTAATTTAAACGATATGAAGATATTTTCTACACAGACTGGGAAAACTGGTCGAATTCAAGAAAAGTCAGTCTATTACTAAGAAAGCTAGGTACAGCAGAACATAGCAAATTTATAGATTTTATTCTACCGAGAAGAACGAATGAATTGGAATTCTCGGAAACAGTGAAATTGCTAAAGGAGGTGTTTGGAGAAAATATGTCGCTTTGGCATAAGCGATGGTTATGCATGAATGTCGCTAAATCCGACGATCAGGATTACTTAACATATGCATCGATAGTGAATAGACATTGTGACAATTTCAGATTGGCAGAGATTACGGTGGAAGAATTTAAGTGTTTAATTTTTGCTCAAGGACTGGTATCCAGTAAGAGTGCTGAAATAAGACGTAGAGTTTTGTCTAAACTCGAATCTGAACAAAACCTTTCCCTGAAAAAGTTAGCAGAGGAGTGTCAGCGGGCCGTAAGTTTAAAGAAAGTCTCAAAAAATCGAAGAAGCTGGCATTGCTTATATTAAAAAAATAAAAAAAGTCAAATTACCCATCAGAGAAAAATTGGAGTAAAAATTCGGCGTATTTTAAAAATAGACAAGAAAAATTAAATAAGAAGAACGAGGAGGAAAAAAAGGTTCCTCCTTATAATTGCAGACGTTGCAACGAAAGACACTGGGAGGTAAATTGTCCATATAGAAATAAGATATGTTTCGTGTGCCACAAGAATGGACACAAAGGATTCAATAGCCGAATTAGACAAACAAATTCGAATATCAAATCAGATAGAGATTTGAGGAAATATGTGACGACTGAAATATTTAAAAAGAATATCAAATTTCAACTCGATAATGAACTATAAAACATGGAAAATTTTAAAAAGGCCTACAATAATGAAGTCAACGAAACGCGCTCGAACGGTAACTGGAAAGGAAATTAACTTCGAAGGCGAAGTTGTACTTCCCATGAAATTGAACGGGATCGTTAAAAAAATAAAGGTTTTCATTCTGAAAAATGGAGAAAACTTGATAGGTACAGATTTTATTGAAACATTCGAATTGTGGGATAAACCGTTAAACTCATTCTGCAGAAAAGTAGGAAGTAATACGCACACAAGACAGGACATTAAAGATGAATTAAAGAAAAAGTTTCCGGAAACCTTCACACCTGGTCTTGGAAGATGTAACAAGTTTGAAGCTAAATTTGAATTAAAGGAAAATTCTATGCCAATTTTTAAAAAGAAACGTAACGTGCCTTTCGCAAGTGTAGAGAAAATTAACGAAGAACTTGATAGGTTGGAAAAAATGGGAATTATTTCGAAAGTAGAATCTAATTCATGGGCTGCGCCGATTGTGTGCATAAAAAAGAAATCGAACCAAATCAGTCTGTGTTGATTTTTCGACAGGGTTGAACTCGGTAATCAAGGACTACCGTTACCGAGTCCGGAGGAGATTTTTAACAAGCTAAATGGTGGAGTTATATTTTCAAAAATCGACTTATCAGATGCCTATCTCCAAATTCCCGTCGAAGAGGAATGTTTGAAGTTACTAGGGATAAACACGCATAGAGGGTTATTCAAGTACAACAGACTTCCTTTTGGTATTAAAGTGGCACCAGTCATTTTTCAACAAGCTATGGACGTCATGTTGAATGATTTAGACTTTGCGTGCGCCTACTTAGACGACATCATAGTAAGGAGCGCAACAGTCGACGAACATCGAGAGCATCTCAATCAAGTATTTAAAAAGATTCAGGACTTAAAGTCAGAGAGTCAAAGTGCGAATTTGGTTTGGAGGAAATTAAGTATTTAGGTCACATAATCAACAAAAATGGCAGATTTCCAGATCCGGAAAGGTCCATTGCAATTAGAGACATGCCGACGCCCACTAATGTGGCGATGCTACAGAGTTTTCTGGGGCTCGCAAATTGTTATCACGCGTTCATTAAAGGAATGTACAATCTAAGAGCTCCGTTGAATGAACTACTAAAAAAAGACAAGGCATGGGAATGGACGGTAGAATGTCAGAAAGCCTTTGATGAAATAAAGAAAATGCTTACATCCGACCTCTTTTTAACCCATTACAATCCAAAACTTGATATTGTAGTGGCAAGTGACGCCAGTTCATACGGGATAGGAGCGTGTATTCAACACATAATGCCAGATGGTTCTAGAAAACCAATTGCACATGCTTCGAGAACTTTACTCCCAGGAGAAAGAAGTTACTTGTTTCAATACATTTTGTTCTAAGTACATTTTGTGTTGCATTATTATTCCATGCATTAGTCAAGTTTCAACAATCGTCAATCTTATATCTGATATTTTTATTTATTTAAAATTGGAACAGGAAAATATCTCTTTACAATTATTATTTCATATAATAAATATTTTGGGTCATTTATTTTCTGATCCTTTTAATAGAAAGCAATCGTGTGATGCAATATTGTTGCGTTTGTGTTGAAGTATATAATCCAATGTTGTTCTGGTGTACTTGTCTTTGGATCGCTCGTTAATTCCCGCAAATATAGCAAGAAATCCGGAAGATGAGGCGATAAAATGTTACCCTTATGTCAACTTTTATTCATTTTTTCATCACTGGGAAGGGTCTTGTCAATATTTAAATGATCCATAAATACCTCCATTTGTCCACAAACTACGGAGGTGACAGCCACCTTCTTGATATGTATCATTATTTTTTCTTACTTTCTAATTTCTCTTCACACAGGAATCCTCTGGCGGTCAACCTTCGAATGAACATAGCCTAACACGTTTTGGACCTTAAAAAAGCAACGAGATAAATAGATAGATAGATAGATATAAACGGAAGTGACTGGTTGGAAAATACGATGTCATGAACCCCCGATGTTATGGAAGGTCAGATGTGGTTCCTCGGGTCACAATCATAATGTCATCGTCATATATAAAGAGATGAGTGTCAGAGGGGATTACTTCGGATACTGGTGTGGAAGTTATTTCACTGCCCTTGATATTCTTGGTCACTCCCTCATTACCACCGTAACCGTCTCTAGTGAGTCCGCGTGTACTCGAAGCCTCTTATTAGGCCTTTTTTTTCTGTTGCTGCTTCACCAGTGAAGAAGCAACAGAAAAAAAAAAACTCGTATAAAATAATAACCAATGATTAAAGGAATTTTACTCCTTGACGAATAGAAAGGGTCCAAAAGATAAAAATGACTTAAAATATAAAAAACTTTAGGTGACTCCGGCCAGTCATTTGGTGTGGGCGTATTTACAAACATGGGCATGCGTGTTCTACGGCTATATTCACATGAGACATTAATCATTTAAATGGAACTCTTGTAAAGAGGAATTATTAATATTTCTTCGAGCATCTCGTGACTTTTCAATTCCAAAAAACTGTTTACAACCGACTGCTGCTACTGATGACTACCTTCCTCCACTCTCTTATCAACTTTGCAACACTTGGCTACTCCTGATAGTTTGGATCTTAACATTCTCGGTGACTGCGATGAACTAATGGTTCACCCTCTTCCTATCACCGATTGGACGGCAGGATCTTTCCTTTTCTTTGGTATTTTTTTCATCACCGATGTAAATGATTAGGACTCCTTCGTTCCAGCTCTTGCGTTGGTTTATATGGAGAATCGATTATCACCTTTAACCTCAGAGGTGTTCTCGACATGGGACATTTATATTGTTATGATTGTGAAGTTTCGTTTCCTTCCTACCGGCTACCTGTCAACAGCCATCGAGTTCTCAGGATGAAAACAAAGAAATGGAAAACGAATAATAGAATTTATTTTGAGGGAATTATTGTGACCCAGTTTTCTCTTTATATATATATTTTTTTTTAACCAAGTTGTACCAATGCGTCCCGATTTCATAAATAATGAATAAATTATATTTTGACATGTTAGGGGAGATGCGATTAATACATCCCTTGCTAAATGGTGGAGGATAAAAAGATATTTTCCATTTTTTCATCCATCTTTTGTTTCCATTCCACTCTGATAAATGCTTGATCCTTGGGATCACTCAAAAGTTAGTTTCCCAGCCGCTTTTAGCTTTGACCCATTCCATTTCAATAAACGCTTGATACTCGAGGTTAACCAAAAGTGCACTTCTAGTGATGCAAATTCATCTCGGTTTAAACTTAATCTGACACACGCATCTTCATTTTATTGTACGTATTATCTTTTTCAAATAGTTATTTTTTGACCAGGCATTGACTCATGATTTAATTAGCATTTTTCTTAATCTTTTAGTTGAACCCTTTTATCGTCGGAAATCCCTGTTTGCAAATTTCACACACAAATAAAAGTTCATGCAAATTCGTTATCTTGCTACACACACACACACACTGCGCCCCCACTCTCTAGGCAGGGGGTGGGTAGAACTGTCGTTAGATCCGACATGCCTTAACCGAATCGGCCACGAAGAAGCTTTACCACCGATCAAGCCAAGTTTAAGTGAAATCTATCTAGTCACTGATTCCTCAAAATTACCATATCTTCTCAGTTTCATATTCAAACGTAAGCAAAGTAATTTTCTAAAAAATTAATGGCTTTTTGATCCGACATATTTTTATCACTTTAAACATTATTTTTAGTAGATACTCTTATTTGAGTAGAAGCACCTTTTATTTATTAAACAGTAGATTTATTTTCGTCTACCGGCCTGAATGTTTGAGAAATCTTAATAAAGGTTGATATACGGAAGGATTCGAAACTGCGTGCATATGTGGCAGAGGGAAACTGTCGTTAGATCCGACATGCCTTAATCTCCACGGCCACGAAGAAGGTTTGCCGATCAGGGAAGGTATGATGAGAAGGATTTCGCTTCAAGGCACTGTTCAGATCTTGCTTCATCGGCAAAGCTTCTTCGTATTAATAAATAATACATAAAAAATCCATTACTTCTTTAGAAAATTATATCGATATATATTTGTCGAAAAGAATGCATATTTAATGAGGTTTAAGTTGACTATTTCCTAGATTGATACAAGGCCAAATAAAAAATGGTGGATAGAAAGATTGTGTTGTGCGAATCTTAACGTGAGTAAGGTCTGCTTATTTAGTTTTCGAAAGTCTTCTTTTTCACCTCAGTATCAAACTCCAATCTCAAGTGTTAGTGAGAAATGCTCAGCTATACCAGCCGCATGACAGACCATTTGTGTGTTTGCGCGAGTGCTTTTACATAAACGTTGAAAGGCGTACGTTTTTAAATATCAATAATTAAAATGGTTATTTTATTGATTGAAAATTAATGTGTCAATCTATTTTTTTTTTTAGCATCTCTTGCTTATATCGAACTTGGTACCCTGATCACCATGTCAGGTGGTGAGTTTTCCTACTTATGTGAGGGTCTGTGTCCTCTCCTTGCTTACCTTTACGCCTGGTCAAGCGTAATCATCCTTAGACCGGCATCAATGGCAGTCATATGTTTGACTTTCGCCGAGTATGTCGCAGCGATTTGTTTCGATGAATGCGGGCCCCCAGTCATCTTTGTCAAGTGTTTGGCAGCAGCCGCAATAAGTAAGTATACATCAACCGATGACGTAGGAATAAATCAAATTCAAATGTTTAGCATATTTCAAATGATCTCCATACTTTTAACAGTAATTCTCGTTTTTAATCGGAATTTAATGAAATACTTTTCTGAATATTATAAGAATTAATATTATTAATATTAATTAATATTAGTATATTAATATTAATACTTAATGAAACACTTTTCTGAATATTATAAAGTTAATACTTGAAAATATTCATAAAGAAAAACAATAACGTTTTAAGTGTGTATAAATTCCTAGTCTAATGATGGAAAAAAGTATTTTTTTTTTTAGATAAAAAATATTTATTTTTTAACATAATCTCCTTCATTATCAATGAACTTCAGCGGTGAAATGATAATCATATGGATCGAATATCATAAAATAAAAATTTCAAACCAAAATTCAGCTAATAACAACGTATCAAGCAGCGAGCTTATCTGTAGAAATATTAAAAATTCCAACTGATAAACTGCGAAAACAGTTTTGCGTATGTTTTTTTTTTCAATTAAATTCCAGAAATGTTACGAAAACTCGATAAAGTTTTTTTAATCATATTTTTTAGGATTGTCTTTTAACAATATGAAGTTGAAGTCAAGGGAAGCAAATCTGAATCACTTGGTCTTAGATTGTAAAATAACATTCGATAATCTAGTTAATGATTAACTAATCATCCTCATACATAAAATGAGCATATATATATATATATATATATATATATATATATATATATATATATATATATATATATATAAGTAGGATCATGAAATGTACGTCAAAGATGCCAAGCCATCGCTGTAAAATGTACAGCCTTCAATGTGAAAATAAAATAAAGATAATAAACTGAACGTGCTCGTTCAAATATTTTCCGCTACTAACAGTTTCATGTGTGAAGCACAATCCTTGGACTGTAGTGATGAACAGGAAATTACAAACTAACCAACTGGTTAGTATATATAGGAGGAGGAGAAAAGAAAAAGTGGAATATGAAGTATTTTCTGTTTACAGGTATAAGATTATAATTTAGTCCGATACCAATCAATAACAGACCATAATTAGTGGGGTACCAGGATGAACATGGAAAAAGAAAATAGGGTTAGGGGTGAAAGAGACATTTACACCAGGCTTTTACTATTTTTTACTACTAGTTTTTGCTCTCGGGCATGGGATTACCGTATATGGTATATTGAAATGCGTAGTACCAATAATAGGCAATACATTAAGGGATACCAGTATTTATATGAAAAGAGAATGTATTTATATGAAAAAAAGAGAATGAATTGAATAAGAGACGAATAAGAGATGCCTACAAATTATACCCAGCCTATATATTTTTATTAGAAACTTGTTTTTATATATATTTGTTTTTACCAGAAATTTGTTCTTATGTATATAGAAATAAGTTATTGTCTCTTATTCGACATCCCCATGTCTCCTATGAGCTTTTAATACATGCGCAAATTACATTTATTGCAATTTTCTGCACTTAAAATTTTCCATTTGATATTGAGGCTCGGCTGACTTTTTAAGCCTCCAATAATGGAGTGGCATTTCTGTACCTTTCATTGTTTCGATTCAACTTGTGATTTTAGAACCACTTTTTCCTCTCCCCACTCCACTCCGCAATTCCAGTGTTATTTCTTTTCATTATTACTGCAAATAGTGGCTCTGTATACCACTTTCTCTCTGTGTAACGCTTTTTTATGTCACAGATTGTTAAAATTATTCAATGGTGAATTATAACCTATAATTATTCAATGGTGAATAAAATGTTTGTTTAGCATTGAGGAATACTGAATATAAACAAGAAAATGCGAGAAAGATTTTAAGGTTTTATAAATACAATACAACTAAATGACTTAAATATCTCTGTTATTTTTCTAATGATCCGATGAAATTAGATAATTATTGTTTGACATTTTATATTAATAGTTTTCATCACCGCCGTCAACTGCTACAGCGTCGAGTTAGCTGTCCGTATCCAGGTGTTTTTCACCGTGGCGAAAATTGTTGCTTTACTGATCATTATCATTGGGGGTTTCGTATATATTGGTAAAGGTAAGTCTGTTAATGTCGGGTACATCAGATGTCATCATTATTTTCCATAATTTCTGTTTATTTTAAAAGAATTCGATATCCATTAATAATCTTTGGAGCTGATTTAAAATTTTTCGTCATTTTTCACCGGTACTCATGTTTGATATTCGAGCTCAGTCAAAATCTACAATTTCCTATGCTGATTTTCGAAGCAGGCTAGCTTCCTCTATTTAAAATAATGACGTAATACAATTTTTAAATTAATTCCCTGCCATTTGACCTTGTGCCATACTGAGACAAGCTAGCAATAAACAGAATTCTGTCATTTCAAAATGAGTAATTATTTCCAAGAAAACGATTCTTTTTGTTGTTGTAGCCAAAACGTTCCAGTCGACCTATTTTTCAGCTTTACTAAATTGCTTACTCCGCCTAGAAAAACTAATTCAGCTAATGTTTGTAAAATAGCGAATATACTGTGTGGTTAAGAGGAATAATAAAGTATAGCTATAGTGGGTTGTGCAATTCAAATTTATTCAGCATATTGTTTCTTCTGATTTTAGTTTTCAACGGTAAAAAGATTTTGGACAGCGGCTGAACAAATAAGAAAAAATCCTTTTCTTTCATACAAGGGAAGCCAAAGAATAGATCTGTGGAGGTTTTGTTAATTAAATTAAATTATATGAATAAAAATTGTTGATTAAATTAGGCTGCGTGATGAAATTAACAATTTCCTCTCACATTAAATTTTACTATTCAACAAACATAGAAGAAGGACAACATGAGAAAGAACAGTTTTTGTACAACAATGAATAAAATATTTATATAAACAAGAGATGCAAAAACAACTGGAGTAAAAAGGTGGTTTTAAAAAGTTCAAACGTCCTTTTATGTTTAGATGAAAAGTTATCAAAGTTCTGGTTTGATAGATTATAGTTTGTTGAATGGTCTATACAATAATGAGAAAGTGTGTTTGGGTATTATAGTAAGTTAAGAAAAAAAAACAGTTCAAGTTTATATTTGAAATAGGGAAATAGGTTTACGGAATTGTCGCTCTTTGATTTGTTTTCACTGGTTCGAAGAGAATATTATGTAGTTGAAATAAATGGTTCTTAACAAGCTGTGTTTATGTTAATTGCAATAATTAACGTTGAGCTTGAAAGCGTATAAAAAAGATTCGTGTATTAAGTTGAATATGGAAAACTTGAGTTGATTGTTCGTCATAAAATATTGCTGTGTGAATGAGTGTTCTCTCAGACTGGAATATTGTTAAGGAACTTTAACGTAAAGCCTGGAACTGTGTGACAAATTCAAAGGATTCCGATCGGCGCACTGTCGAAGATGAAAGACGTTTCATATTTTATTGCTAACTTTGGTCACGTGATAGGTTCACTGAAGCTTGATAGATTTTAGCGGAATTATCCTTTTGGTCAGGTTAAATATTAAGTGACCAATTAGAAGTTGAGATTTTCTGAAAATATACATTAAGCTGAATAAGCTCTGTGATCCACTTTTTGTACGAAAATTGATATTGTTAAAAAGGTGGTAGCGGGATGCTAAACATGTGTAAATAATGACACCAAACTGTATTACACTACCATGTACTGTATGATACATGTATTATCATGTGCATAACAAATATTTTCGTTTTTTACAGACCAAAGATTATTTCTTGTACATCGTTAAAGATATTGAGTGTTGGTGGTTGGATTCACCTTTATCTTGGCATCTTTTAAAATTATAATCGAAAATTGATGGTGATCCATTTACTTATTCAATGGATAAGTCAATGCATCTAAAATATTCAAACTAGTGTTGAAGAGCACGGCCTGATAACGTTTCATTTTCTGAAAGGCTTACGGCCATGCTATATTGAAATTTCGTTGATAAACAGTAGAAATCAAATCAAATAATGAAAGTAACTTAAGCAGATTTGGGACTTAGTTTAAAATATGACGTAAAGTTATCAAAATTTGAATATTTGTATCCACCATTATAACATCTGGAACAAATGTACAGCAAAACAGTATTAATGATATCATTAATACCATTTAGCAATAGTATCGCCATAAGTGCTGGATGTAAAATAACTTTCAGAATAATAAAATTGAAAATAGACTTTATATATATATATATATATATATATATATATATATATATATATATATATATATATATATATATATATATTTGTGTGTGTGTGTGTGTATGTGTGTGTGTGAGAGCGAGAAAGATAGAAGGAGAGATAGAGGGTGTAATTATTTTATTTAAAATTTGTCATATTTATGGTGGAATCGTGCTTAATATCGGAGATACAACATTTATAGATATAAAATCTTAAGAATTGCTTAGTCATTTATGCACATGTGTATGTGTGTCTGTGTGTGTGTGTGTGTATAAATAAAATTTCTGTCATTTTAATATATAATTTTGCATATTTGTCTGTAATATAATTATGTGTAATTGAATAAAAAAAGGTAAAAGAACGTATAACTTAACAAATTTGATTTCTATGTATTGTTCAGGTGTCTTAAACGATCTTCCCGAAGGCTTTCAAGGTTCTCAGACGTCTCCCTCTGTTATAGCATTAGCGTTTTATGACGGTCTTTGGGCTTACGATGGCTGGTACGTATTGTTAACAATAGTATATTTATTTAGAATTTATCTTTTTTTTATTTTATTTATTTTCTTTTTCCATTTTTAGTTTTTATTATTCTGTTTATACTATACTGTTTATATCTCTAAATTTTAATTTAATTTCATTCAGATTTTAATGCCTTTTTAGTTTATTTTAGTTTTTATAAATGTTATCTTTTTATACTTCATTTGATATAGTTTTTGTTATTTTCGAAAAAGTGCGAATTATACCAAGGGTATACAATTAAAATATAGTAAGTAAAAAGTGCGCATTATACCAAAGGTACACAGTAAGAATATAGAATTATTAATGAAACTCTGCATAGGGCATACTTATATAATCGTAACTAAACTGATTACCTTATCGAACAATCTCGCCTGTTGATCAGTTCTATTGTAAACTGTAGAATATAGGTAAATCTCTCTCTATTTCTCTTCAAACACACGCGCGAGCTTAATATATATATATATATATATGTGTGTGTGTGCATTTGTGTGTGTGTAATACAATGCGCATTTCTATTTTGTATATTGCCCTATTCTGTCAACAATATCTTAATTAATATTTGAACAATGACAATTCTTTTCTGTCGTAGTATAGAAAATTAGTAAAGTGATATAATAACAGTAAAGTGGACAGCGATAAAAAAATCTAGAATCTTGCCCAGGATATCGTGTTTTGTAATTAGTGAAGCTTGATTTTTATAGCCAGAAAGAGTACTATCGTAGGTTGACGGTCTGGTTAAAGTTACGATAAAAAAAATGGAAGTAAAAATTAAGATTGAAATACATACGAGCCAAGATAAATAATAATGGTTAACTAAGAATCATCTGATTAAACATTAAAAATAATCCCGCTACAATTAATAAGACGAGTTTAAGACATATATTGCCGTTATCAAATTAGAGTAGTTGATGCTTTCAACTGGATTTTCCTGGGACAAAAGAGAAAATTGATTTGGACTTTCACTGAGAGCTTGTTTCAGATTATTGCTGTTTAATTCCTGCTATCGACAGCCTGAGTAAAGTAGTAATAAAAAGCAACTAAAAACTAAGATAAAACGAAATATTGGTCAAGTATAGAAAAAAATTAAATTCTTAAAATAAGGTAACCAAAGAAAATGTCTCCAAAAGATTTAACGGATTTTTTTTTTTAACAGGAATAATCTTAACTTTGCTGTTGAAGAAATATATGATCCTTACAGGTTAGTATGAAAATGCTTTGTTTTCAAACTTATTTTGTTCAGATTATTGTTCGCTACACACTAGACTTCATAAATCATTTAGTGTCATCTTCATGTTATCAGATTTTTTGTTTTAGTTAGATATTGGTTAGTGTAGAAAATAGAGTGGGTAAAGAAGCAGCAAAGTTTTTTTAAAAAAATGGATGCTTCGGATACAGTCATTTTCCGATATTATTGCTTCATTAATTCGTGTATAAATAGTTGTCTTTCTTCCGTCTGTTGATTACTCGAATTGTGATTCTACCATGAATTTTCGTAGAAGAAAATACAGCTGTTTATTGGAGATTTGTTCAATCAGGATGCTAGTTTGAGCTTTGACATATTTTTCAGTAGTAAGTTCTCTGGTTCTTGGCTGGGTAATTTGAACAGAAGCGGAAAAGTGTAGTAATATAATTGGCAAAAAGTATGATAGCGTCGAAAATTATAGGTCGATCCATGGTATTATGCTGCATCAAATGAACTTTGAAAAAAAAAAAAACACTTATTGCTTCGTATTTGGTAAAATATGAAACCGGGAGAAAATTATAGTACATAGTGATACTGTTTACAAAGTTTCAGCGCTGCAAGAGACTACCCCAACACGACTAAAAAAATGACAGTATAGTGAAAAAGTAATACTGTTGCATGACAACTCTCGTTCACAGTTTATCAACTAAAAAATCATTATGAAATTAGGGTGCAAGATCCTCTCACGAAGCATATTCACCAGACTTGGCGCCATTTGATTATCATTGCTTACAATCAAAGTAATGTTCCTTATTTTGTCAATAACTTAAAGATGTCTTCAATTTCAATCATTTTTATTCAGATGTAATTTGAAAACTTACGGAACATCAGCATAAGATCATAGAAATTTAATCAAATATTTACATTTCTAATGTATATTATATAAAGTATATTTAGGTAGCAAGTATTCATCCAAACAAATTTTATTGAATTCAACCATCAAAGTTTGTTAATTTTTTAATATATTTTTCTAATTTTTGAATAAGATGTTGTACATCAGGATCGAAATCGTGGATAAACTGTCTGAAGTTCATGTTTGTTCTGTTGTTTTAATTCAACTACTTTAGACCATCTCAGTCATTATCAAAAGCATGTGTTTTGTTACAGAATGCGAAGGCCGAGGCCAGAAGGGTCAGCGATTGGCCGGAGTGCCTCGTGAGCGGAGTATTCTGACAGGGATGGATTGCCTTTGTTTGGGTTTTGAATATAAGTCCAAAACAGAGGGTCTCAATAATTCTGAAGAGTCGATATGCTTCCCACACCCAGGTTAGCCACCCGCGGAGGGATGCTGAACCAATGTGCGACATGCGTTCCTGTTACGTCATTCCTCCTACTGTGTTTTAGAATCCTAACTGCAACACTTGGTAAAACGAATAACAAAAAGAAGTGATCCTTTTCGTTGATGCAATTTTATGTAGTAACGTGGGGATCCAGGGACAACACAGAATACAACAGTTACCAATGTGGTAGGTAATAGTCCGTTGGCTGCATCCTGCTACTTTATAGATAGCTGGAAGTTTGAAACAGTCCAATATGACTTCATGTGTAACGGTCAGAGTGAGCGGAACCGTACAAAAAAGAATGATTCAAATATTATGCATTTTTGTCTAAAAAATCTAGAAACGTGTAGTTTTCACCCACACTCCGTGAGCCGGTGGTCATCCCCCATACAGATAAAAGACAAGCCAGCAACTAAAAAAAAACAAAAAAACAAAAACCAACAAAAACCAACAAAAAACAACAAAAAGAAATGTAGTTGTCCTTTTTAATCGCGCCAAAAACCACGGTAGCTTCAAATGTGTTCATTAGTTGACCTGCTATTCCCAAAGATGCAAACGGAGAGGCAACAAACTTTGATTGTCTTCTTTCCTCTCTTTCTGAACTTATGTACATGAACAAATATATTCACTTTTTCTCATACAAACATATTTGTAATAGAATATTTGTCGTCATCCAAAATATTCATCTTAATAAGTTGAAGCATATGAAATTTTTGCCTTTTTCGAGAAACAAACAATCGAAGCACATAAAATAATTCCAGTGGGTTTCACGTCTAGAGAAATTGTTTTTTTTTATTCGACAATACTTAGTAGTTATAATAATTGCTATGATTATCGAGGCATTGTGATATGTAAATGATAGAAAAGGACAAATAAATCGGTAAATCTAAATGTATGAGTTTGTTATATTTTCAGAAACCTTCCCTTGGCAATTTTGATTGGAATTCCATTAGTAACCATTCTCTACCTTTTAACCAATGTGTCTTACTTGGCAGTGATGAGTAAAGTTGATTTATTGGCCGCAGCAACTGTCGGGGGAGTATGTTCTTCTTGTCTTTATTTGTTTGGTTTTAAAGAATATTATCAATTACCTTTTTTTCTGGTGTTTGTTTGTGTGTGTGTGTGTGTGTGTGGATGGGGGACACCTAAAAGTTGATTTGCAGCTTTTTCAGTGATTTAGAGAATTCTTTTGGAAAGACTATTCAGTGTTGATGAAACATAGTTACATAAATGAATCCGTGAGACCAAACAATAGTAGTGGAGGTATTCAGTGGAGGTATTCAGTGGAGGTATTCAGGTTCTTTGCAGCCGAAATAGTTGAAGACCTTAAAAAGTCAACAGGAAATCTCATGGTCGTGGATTTTGGAGATAAAGAATGTATTTTAATTACTATCTCCAGAAGCAACAAACAGTTAAAACAGAACTTTGCTGTACTGATTAAAGGAAAGGCGCTGTAAGAAAAATGGCGATGGTAGCTGTGGAAATGTGTTCTCACTTTTCAGGATAATGCACCTGTTCACACGGCTGATGAAGTGTTTTGAAGTTGATTAAGTGAATGATTTTTTACCGATTATCAACACTTTGTGGGTTATTTAAAGCCAAAATTCTAAGAATAATATTTTTTTTTTGGCGAGTGAATATTGTATTAACAATCTTTTTGTCAATAAAAAAGATTTTTCTGTATCAAGGCCCTACTATATAACACATAGCTAGGGGTAGAAGAGAGGGATTAATAACTTTTCCAAGGGTATTTGCATGTAAATGAATGCAACAAAACTGCGTGGAATTCGAACTTGGCTTTTTCTCACTATCCACTATCTATTACGCCACTCGCACATCTAGTGTGCTTGAAAAATTTAGAGTTTGGGTGCATAGACCATTCACTCTAAATCACCACACTATTTCTAGTTTCCAAACCAAGTTTGATAAAGAGTACATACTACACCATCAGAGCGGTTGTATTTTAATGACCAAACATCAACATTATTGAAGAGTTAAAGAAACTTGAAAAACCAATGTGCGAAGTGTGTTGAACAGTGTCGGTGAACATGCAGGATAACATTTAAATTAAAATGTATTTTGTCCATCATTTACTTATTGGTTGGGCAGGGAAAGTTTTTCAACATCTTTATGTCTATAATAAAACGCGCGTGCGTGCGCGCACACACACAATATATATATATACATATATATATATATATATATATATATATATATATATATATATATATATATATATATATATATATATTTATGTGTGTGTGTGTAACACTTTTCACAGAGCACAAAGTTACTACACTCTAACCGTAGGTAGAAGTACCAATCCATACGTAATTGTTTTGTCTATTACTATTCCCGTCATTGTTTTGTCTATTACTATTTTATTTATAATATTTATCAACGGTGAGTTTTCTCTGTTTCTTTTTGTATCAATGATATACGTATCCTTGAGTTTGAAACCTCATTGTGGGGCAAATGATGAATGAGTTAATTTATTCAAAATATATTCTATCCTAAACACATAGTTTAACCATCCCATATAAAATAAGCAAAACGTTTATTGACTTAAGCCAAACTCGTAAAAAATGAAAATCTAAGGGTATAATCCGGTGATAAACTAGTGGCGAAGCTGACGTGCCGAACTCTTGATAACACTGAAGAATCAAATAATATAATCGTATCTTGTTTAGCCAAAAGCACGAGTCTATTCGTAAAGTACGTAGAAGGAAAATAGCTTTCATGAGATGACAATCCTGATTTGAAAAGCTTGACAGAGAAGAGAAAGAAACAAGCAGAAGAGAAAAAAATGGAAATAGAGAAAAGTAAACAGTTAACAAAGAAGATAAAAAAAGTCTAGTTAATGCCCTAAGAAATCGATATTTTTAGGAAATTGGGGACCAAATTAAGGAAGCCGGACAGCATAAATTATATAGAGAAAAGCAAAAAATCACAATAATATACAATCAAAATCAAAACCGAAAAAACGTCCCAGGCCTCAAAAAACGCTTCGACTCACATTTCAAACCGGATCATACGAATCTGAAGAAATAAAATATACACAAGTATGTACTCGATCCATTTGGCATCCAGTTCGTTCAGAAATGTCTAAGCCGCTATCTTAGATTAATGATTAAAAATAACTGTTAATAATGTATTAGAGGAGCATTCTTCTTCAAATCGCGTCGATTGGCGCTAAAAAATAAAAATAAAAGAACTAACTAAAAGAAGCAATATCACTTGAAGACTTTCAACAGCATCAGCAACTAAGATGGATGACACATGTAACTCGAAGTGAAAATAATGACATAATCAAGATGTCGACTGTCCAAACTACTTCAAATAAAAGGAGGAGGAAGTTCCATCAATAATAGAAACATCGAGAACAGTGAATATATTTCCCTGAAAAATAGTTTTAATAGAAAGAGTTCAATCAGCAGTAGCTTTGGCTGTTCGGTCAATGAATGCCGAATTGTTACTTGTAAGAAAACTGCTAATCTCTTCATTACCAAATATGTGACCTTGTGATAGACGCAAATAATAAAGGCTAAAATATAATGCAGTTTTAAATTCGGCATATTTTGTTTTCAATTACTGCTTCAAATTTATCATATTTTTATTTTAATCATTCGATGTCCGCCCACGTGCTTTATACATCTATACACATATCTTCTCTTAAAGACAAACATTGTATCTCAAAGTTAACTAGACAAAAATTATCAGAGGGAAGCTAAGTAACACAGAGGCTCTCTTCCGCATAAAAATGATATCAAATGGATGGGGAGGGGTATATTGCTGAGCATGTAGCCGGAACGGAAGTGCATTGGTGGGGCTGATTGCAGAATCGACAAGAATCAGTCTTGAAACTCGTCTTCCCTCATGAGATTATCTATATCTGTTGCACATGTCAGACCGCTTATTAACTATAAATACGATCGTCCGTCAATCTTATCCTTCTAATCACTCACTTTCTTTCGGCATATTTTATTTATTGATGTTGCATATAATTAATATTGTAATAAAGACTGTTTACAGATTTTTTATCAACTGCCTCTTCTTTTCTGTATTTCAAAAGTCTTCAACACTACTGGCATGTGACCCGAACCAGATTAGTTTCGACCAGGAACTTCTACACTTCTTCGTCTAACTCCATTAAGTCTGTGTTAGTGATAACTCCGACGATGTTCATTTCCGCGAATTTTTCAACATAACATGAGCGTAGAAAGCGTTGCCGAAGTAACACCGTTGAACCGACTGGAGAGTAACCCACTCCACTAACTGTATATGGATGTAACACATACTCATAAATGTAAAGTTGACTCTTCGATTCCACATTGTCAATTTTTACGCTATACTAAACACCACCCTTTCTCTCTCTCACTCTCTCTCTTATATGTGTGTGCACGCATATTTTGAAGTTCTCCAGATAATTGAGTTTCTTTGTGCTATTAAGCAATTTCTTGGTTTTCAAATCCAATCTTTCATCAGATCCTTTTGTTTCAGAGAAAAATTTCAATTTCTTTACGAATTTAATTTTCTTTTCGTTATTTGTTGTTTTATTAATTTCTTCCTCGAATGGAACGATGTTAACATTTGGGCAACAAATATCGAGAACACAAAAAACGGAGATCTTCACATCTTATGTTTTTAAATGAGAACAATTTAAATAACATAAATTTTGAAAAGTAACAACTACAATGGCAATAAAATTTATATGTCAATTATATATTCATTTTCAGACTTGGGCAAACCGAGTACTGGGTACCGCGGCAATTATTATTCCAATCTCTGTGGCATTCTCAACATTTGGGGCGGCGAATGGCAGTTGTTTTACATGCAGCAGGTAAGCACATCATTTCGATAGTATTAATACATCATAAAATTATTTTCTGAAGGCAATTAATATATGGCGTCTTGGAAGCCGAGGCGGACAAACGCGTTAAATAAATCACTATAGAATCTATTAGACATATTGTTCGATAGAGAATCTTATGTTAAAATCTTGAACATTAGGGCAAATTTATCTCCTGGAATACTACGTAGATGCTCTCTTCGCTTTGTAGATTTTCCTTTTCTACAACGGAAACACAATAATGCTAAGGTTTAACAGACATTTGTACTCGATGAGACTGACTTTTCAGGAGTGGTTTTAGATGTGCACGAGTGGGATTATTTTACTCGTTGTCAGGCAATAGCAAAGATAATGAAGCCTGGTACAGTCGATGTGAATACTCTTTCACAAAATCGTTTAATTCTCTAATTTCGGTTGTCATGGCTCCGATTAATTTGCTCAGCTCCCGATCAATGCCTTGAAGATTTTGAATTGACCAATTGATACTTTGCCTATTGGTTAAATCGCTTCAAGCAAGATCTCATAATTCTGCCGCCCCAAAGTCCCTATCTTCTTGTGGATCTTAAGTTCCTTTCAGTTAGAATTCCAAATAAGAACATTTAATATTTTCTACTCTCTTGAGATCATTAACCTCCTTCATTTAGCGCCCTACTCAAAAAAAAAAAAAAAAAGAAAGAAATATTATCCGGATGTGTTATCCGGATACTACTATCCGGATAATAGGAATGCAGCCAGTTTCGAATCAACATTGTGCTATTCTCTCCAGTAGTTTTAGGTTTCGCGATTTCATTCTTTAGGCCCTCTAGTAACAACGTATCTGCTCTTTGTTCTATTCAAAACGATATAAACCATTTAGATTGGGTAATTATTACTTCGGTGGATTTCTCGAATATTGTACTCTACCGATGATTCAGTGCACCTGTCGAACAGTTTTACCGAGCTAACCATCCTACAAAAAGGGGCGCAATTACTCGAGGTAAGAAAGTTAAATAAAAACGAAATTAAAAAAAGCAACAACAAAAAAACAAAGAAACGCACTCGGCATCTTACCTTGCTTTTCCTCCCTTGAATTCTCAATTTCACCACGTTTCATAAAAAATCTTTCGATAATAATCACTTATTCCTTCACAAAAATTTTCCTACACTCAATAGTAAAACTTTCATTATACATAAGCGCCATTCTTCTCAGTATCTGACAACTCGAATGTAATTTCCTTTTATTGTTCTTTATTCTAAACCACGATTATCAAAAGGAAAAACAAAATCAAGCAATCAACTTAACATTTATTACGCTTCACCTACCGTGACGAAACTCATGTCTAGGAAACATACTTAAGCTAGAGTTTAGCTTAAGATAATCATCTCATATAATTATTTTCGCCTCATTCCTAACATTGTTCTTCGATTGGTTAACTGCATTTCGTAAAATTCTGACCGATTCTTTATTGTAAAATTGGAACCATAAACGTTTGGTATTATGTTCGATTTCAAAAAATATATTTTAATCTAAGATGTAGTTAAGCCAAATCACAGATTATGAATTGAACTAAATAGCAACCACCTGTAAAATTGCACGTTTTTTAGGCAGGCTGTTTTACTTGAGTAATCTATAGTTTTACTTGACGTAGAGTACTACTGTTCAATATGGAAATATTATTTTGGTTTTTGAGTAGGTTTAAAAGGCGCATTTGGTTTAAGTATTAGGTTGGTGCAAAAATAATGACGCAATAATGTCGTTTTTTGACGTTAAAAATACGTCAAAAAAACGATATTATTACGTCATTATTTTTACACCAACCTAATAAAAACAAGACAGTTTATTTTTAATTTTCTGCATCAACTTTATAGAACAACATAACGTTTTGTTTTGTTACTCTAGAAAATGTGTTACATAAGACAACCTCATTATTCTATCCCACTAGAAGTTTTCTTCACTTGGCTGGAAGCCACACGTCAAAGCGCCTAACATAACCAAGTGGGTGCAAATCCTTTTTAACGTTTGTCTATGTCTGGCATCGTATAAAGTTATTCCCAATTGTTGCCTTGATTTGATCGCTATCGACCACAGAACATCATTTAGCGTATTATCTCTTGTTTAAACTTTAACAAACAACTTTTATTTTATTCGAATTTTTATAGTATATTCTTTATAATCTGAATATTTTCTACCTTTGAGTCACAATTTATCATTTTTTGAAAAAAAATATGCAAAAATTTGAATTGGAACGGATATAAATGGTCCAGTTTTGAAAGACATTTTGCAATCTGTTTAAGTGAATACTAATATAAATTTAATATAAATTGACTATAAATATGCTAGTGCATATCTCAAAAGCCTTACGAGTACAGAAATCATTGCTCTTTATTTAGTTGAACAACATTTGCCTAAATAGCAGAGAAAAACAGATATTTTCGTGCCCACCATCGTATTTGCCCGCAACCATTCAAAGGAAGGAATCACTAAAACAGTTTAACATATAACAGAAGACTTAATTTTGATTTATGTATTTGCGATTTTGAAGGAGTGAAAAATTAAAGAATAAGGTTTTTACATTAATGCCTTTACGGTATTTATTAAGACTATAAAAATAATCTTTTTAGTGAAGGTATTTTCCTTATTAACTGTGAATAATTTTCTCCTATTGTATTTTTATCGTATCAACAATTTTTGACCGTTAAATTGAACAGTGTGAAGTCAGAATCAAAAAATCGCTGTCAGTGAGACTAGAACTCGCATCCCCTTTCCCCATCTTGTATTGTGTCGTGACAGAAAGAAATATATGAAAAATAAAGTCAAAAGGTATAACTATCAAAATTATCTGAATTTTGTTAGACTTTGTATGTGTTTCATCCAAACTAGGAGCGGACATTCATAGAACGTTAAGTTAAAATAATAGGTCGAGAGTAGCATTGCTACGATACTAGTTTCGGTATAGCATTTCAATTTCAAAGGTTTGAAAAAAGAAAATAAAACTGCCAACATACAACATAACACAATCTGCAGACCTAGTATAGGTTGTGAGAGACAATCAGGAAGGAACAAGTGATGCATTTGTGATCACGTATGAGATTAGCAGCGCGTGAAAAGTTTCTCAGTTACAAGATTAACACAGGGATCGGGAGGTGACAATCACGAAAGCAGATGGGATATTATGCGTACGAGAAGGAATGTGGAGGCCTTTCTCAGATCATGATTCTGTAACATTTAATTATATAGCGCACGGCCGAGTCATTATGAAAAAGATGAGAAAAAATAGTCTAAACCAATCACATACAATGAAAAATTCGATTTTGTTTGTTTGTCTAATATAGTTTTAATTTTAATTTTGAACAGGCTAGCTTATGCGGCCGCACGTGAAGGTCACCTGCCAGAAGTCTTGGCACATCTGCATGTGACGAAGAAAACTCCAATTTTATCGTTATTAGTAACGGTATGTATGAGAATTTAATCCAAGATATTCTTTTATATTTACGTAATAAGAGCAAGAACTCGTATTTTTTTAACTCCTTTAATCCAAGATATTCTTCTATATTAACGCAAGAGGATCAAATACACGTTATTTGGCTTCTTTAATATTAGACATTCTGTTTAACGTCTTTTTCAAACTGTAGCTAAATAGGATTCTGCTTATTTGCACATGTTAAGTAGAAGAGATATAAAGTGTATAGTAAAGTAATAGATAGACAGAAGCTGATTGCCGATCACAACACAATATAACAATATGGCGTCGCTAATAGGATGTTTAAATCGCTTGGATGAATCGGAATTTCTCGAAACTTGAATCCGGTGTTTCGTAGCCGAGTCTAGGCCTAAACAATTGAAATAGGCATAGAGGGGGGAGAAAATGAAATAACTGACCTCTTTCTAGAAATTATAAAAAAGATGTTTACGACCTAAAAAGAAACTTGTCATAGCAGAAAGAATCAAATTTCCGTTCATTAATTAGAAGGAAAATGAATCAATCATGAAATATCTTCACAGGTTAAGAGAAGCTTGTAGATTTTGCAAATTTGAGAAACTTCGAACTGAAGATTTGACTACTGAGGATGAATTGATTCAGTATGAATTGAGGGTATGGCTGATAAATGTCATCAATATAAGATATTGGAACAATTACAATTGAATAAGTTGCCTCTAACTGAATGTGTGGAAGTTATACTAAAATTGATAAACTAAATATAATTCTACTGAGGACAATGTTTAAACGTATAGTATAAAAAAGGGACGCGAGGAACGCAAATACTGTAACTATGAACATGAAATTGACAGAAAAAGTGCTGCGCATTTGGAAAAATTTGCCATAAGTACTGAAGAAAAATCCTTTTCATTCTGTATGCAAAGTTAAAAGGAAAATAGAATAGAGAAAGTGGAAAAAGAGAGAATTGATGATGTTTTTCAATATAAAAACCTAAGGAAAAGAATTCTTTTGAAAAAATTAAATTAAATGGCATGACGTTTCCATTGCAAGTGGATACGGGGAGTGAAGTCACTCTGAATCCAAGGATTTTCTAGAAATAAATGGGTAAACCGAAATTGGGAAAAAGTCATTTGAAATTAAGACAATTTGACGGATCTTTTTAAAAGTTATTGGAACATCGGCAAGATGATAGTAAGTAGAAAAGTAGCAATGAGAATGTAAAAAAGTGTTGAGATAATTACAAGTGTAATATACAAAAAAAAAAGGATTGATATCAAATTAATTGAATAACCGCCATTCTCTTCAGATACTAATCTAATAGAAAATCTGTGGCCCATCATTAAGAGAGAAGCTAATGAGAATGGGAAACAATATTCAAGATCTTTACAAAGCAATAATAATCGTTGTAAAAAATGTAAAATTGAAAGAGTATAAGGTTAAGTTGTGCAATTACGAGTCTCATTGGCGTTTTATTTATTTTTCTTTTGAATTCACAAAAGTAGAATAGCGATCTGTACATCTAGATAAAAACCAAGTAAAATTAAGAATAAATCTAGTAAAAAATTAATGATAAACGTGAAGGCATTATTAAATTTCAAAATACAATATCAAAATAGTTATTATCAAAATGTGTATATAGCAGACTGATTTTTGTCAAGGATGATAGATTTTTTAAATTGTTTTTTAACTAGCGGAGAGATAATTATAAGAGATATTTGTTCAAGCACTCACTCACTCTCTTTTTCTCAAAGTAGTGTGGCAAGGTAACTTTGGTAAGGTTTGATTAGTGGAAAGGAAATAGCCTTAACTGCAACTCGAACACAATTTGCCAATCCCGTTTTCCATGCTAATCTCTTATTTCCATTTTTGTGTTGTGGTGCGAGTGGCTTAACAAAACGCAAAATGGATCCGGCTTAGCGAGTTCAAGTGGTAGGTTTGCGTTTACATTGTCTCGAAGACGTCCGACAAGGTTTGGTATGCTGTCCTTCTATGAAAACTCAATATCTACGGTTTCACGGGACAAAGATATGGTTATTCAGTCGTTCCTAATAAATCGTAAAGGAACGGGCACGCTTTCAGATCATTTCATACTAAGGCAGGGGTCCTCCAGAATTCTATCCTTAGCCCAATGCTATTTCTGATCTCCATCAATGATCTCCCCGATGTCATCATTTTGTCAAATAGGTATTTATGCAGATGATACAATCATTTACTTCATTTTAGCAGCAAATACGACAGACCCGACAAAGTAAACCTGGCAACTGCTCTCAAAAAGGACCTCCAATCAATGGTTAATTGCGACAAGAAATGGCTTGTAAATTTTAACGCTCCCAAAACAAAACTGTTTTTATTTGATCCCCATAGAGAACCTTTTCTGACTGCCGATGCCAAACCCCAGAAAAGCAATACGCCTTTTTCACGTTTTCCACTGACATGATATGGAGCGATTATATCGAATCAATTGCTACGTCTTCCTCAAGAAAAGATGGTTCACTGTGTCGTGCCAGAAAGTTAGATCTTGCAATAAATCTACCATTCGTTCGTGCATTGAATACTGTTAGTCTCTTTCTGATTTACATAAATGATCTGCCCCAGATAATTTGTAAACATCTATGTCGATGATACGACAATATAAAACTCTAGAACTCTTAAGAGTCAGAGATTGGCAGTTGACCTCTATTCCAATCTAGCACTAACTTCTTAGTAAGGGAAAAACTGGTTGGTTACATTCAGTGCCTCGAAAAGCAAACTAATTTCATTCCATCAACATCGATCGGACCGCGAACTACGGCCAGTCATGATGAACGGATGTCCTCTCGAGGAGGCCCCTTGCCTTGTGAGAAAATTGGGCCTCAAACTCACAAACGACTTCCAGTAGAACTCATATCCGATCCATCGCTAAAGATGTAGGTAAATTATCGGCTCCCTGTACCGCTCCAGTAAGTACGTGACACTTCATGCTATCGTCGACCTCAATATGAGGTAAAATGGAGTAGTGTTGTCCTATTTGGGCGGGAGCTGCCCAGTCCTCACTTTTCAAAAACGTCTTCGAGTCCTTGTTGGAGAAGAATTATTTTCCACACTCCAACCTCTCCCTCACAGGCGGGATGTGGCAAGTCTCTCTCTGATCTATCACTATTTCCATGGAAAGTGCTCGGACGAACTACACTCCTTTGTTCCGCCAGGACTAACCTACATGACGAGGACATGTCATGCCACTTGCTACATTGTAACAAACCACTTACATTCCCTCCATATTCCATTGGCGAGAAGTAAATTCCACTCAAACAGATTCTTTCCATAAACCACTGCGCTATGGAACAGACTCCCAAGAGGATCACTACAATCTTAACCTGTTCAAGTCTAGGGTCAACCGATATCTTCCCCTTCTATCCATATAACCTACCACTTATCGTAACCCTCTACCTCGAGTGGTCATCGGGTTTTATACAGGGTAAATCTTATTGTAAAAAAAAACAACAAAAAACAAAAAAAAACAGAAAATTGGTTTGGCTTTTCTGCTGTACATCTCGAGATTCTTGACAAAATCCAAAGAAGAGTCTGTAATGTAAACTATCCTGACCAGGCATCTCGACTCAGTTTCTCACTTTCTCACCGACGTGACATGACTTCCCTCTGCCTTTTCTACAAATATTTCTATGGCAAATGTTCTGATGAGCATTTTTCTCTGGTTCGCTGAGTACATGAATTTAATCGTGCAACTAGATTGACAACTGGGGCTCATCATTTTACTGCTGTACTAGTTAGATACAACCGCCACTTCTACTCTAATAGTTTCTTTTTTTCGTACTTCCCATCCATGGAACTTCCTTCCGATTTCTTGCCTCCCTGATAACTACAATCTTCAAAATTTTATATGCAACGTCAATCAACATCTTGTGTTTTCTTACACCCTGTTACTTTTTAGTCCTTTTCTTCAATCTTCCTCATTGTTAGTCTTCTTATGCTCTTTCACTCCCCATAATGCCACTAGAATGCCAGGATTTACAACTGCTTGCATTCTAGTGGCATTTCTTCTTCTTATTTCTTTGCTTGGAGTGAAATGATTAAAATAAAAAGAAAAATATAAATAAATAACATTGAGAAAAGTATGAATCAATCCAAGTTATGGTTACTAATCGTAGGGAAGAATAGACTTTTTACTCTTGGCTTGCGACCAATTTAGGAGGCCGTCAACTCTAATTTTAAACAAGGTAGTGGATCCCCCATAAAAGAAGCAGCAACGCGTTGTATAACATGAAGAACACTGCTTGACACGTTGAGTTCTTTGACCATCCATTGCATCCTGGTCAGTCGCCAGATATCTCTGGATCCAGGCAGACAAGGACGATATTAAATCCCTTCACTGTGTCAAACACAAGTCATTTTAGATAAAGATATCTTCGACGACAAAGGAAGGATATGGTGATGGTAGTAGGACTGAATATTTTTCATTTTTTATTATATAATTTTGGTCTTTTTATTTAAAAAAAATCTTTCTTCTTTTCTTTTTCTCTTTTTCGATGATCAGAGTTTTATTTCCCTGTGTATGATTTTTCCCAGCAACGTTTCTTCATTGATTGACTTCTTCAGTTTCACTGCATGGTTCTTCTACGGTTGTGCTTTCCTTTCTCTTATTGTCATGCGCTTTACGAGGAAGAATGCGAACAGACCATTCAAGGTGAGTTCCATTTTTACTGATAAAAAAAAGTGTGAAATATCTTTCGGATCATCTATTACCCACAATGTATATACTTGTGTACCAGTCTATTCCGTGCAATCTGATCCTTGATTTTCGGCTGAGAAATTAATAATCGTTATTTTTATTGGAACATTTGCCGCGAAACTGCTTTAGCGTTCAATGACATGTGTTCAAGTCTTAATGACGATTTATTCTTTATTTGCTAATTCTCATTATTTACTAATATTCGGAGAATGCCGCTCTGAGAAGTTGCAACCAAAATTATGTTTAATTGTGCAAAAATTAATTTTTCCTATACCATGATGACCTAACACGTTTGGCCAAGTTTTTTAGAGCCAACCTTAGCACTGGAGTCTCCCAGAAGATAATTATCTTGGATACATTTGATGACGTTGTTAATTTGAGCTTAGAACTGGTCTATGAATTCAGGTGTGAATTGGAGTGTTGGTGCAGATATGCACGCAAGGTTTACAATAATAATAATAATAATAATGCTAATAATAATAAGAGTAATAATAACTTCACAATATACACTGACAGAACAGTCAAAGCTAATCGCCTAGATATTCTGATTAGAGACCGTAAAGACAAAGAGTACTTCCTTATTGATATGGCAGGCCCTGCAGACTGCAATGTATCTTTGAAGATATTCAAAAAAGTATTAAAATACAAGGGCCTTGAAATCGAAATCTCAAAAATGTGGCACATGAGGACATTACCAACTCCAGTTGTATCTGGCGCCCTCAGATTGATTGGAAAATATTCCAATAGACTCAATGAAGGGATTTCTGGTAGTCCATGCCTTAAAGAAATACAAAGAAATTATTCTCACGAGTACAGACCACACCTTTCGAAAAGCTTTATCTATGTAAAATGTGTGTGATTTTTTTTTCTTTACAGAATTGCTCAGTTAAAAATGTCATGATGCCATTTCTAACCTTAGATCTCTGGTCGGGACCCGGAAAGAAATGTGTACAAGATAAAGAATATATTTAAGTGTTAGAATTTACGGTAAAAAGCAATTGCAATTAAGATGGAATCAAAATACGTAAAACATTATTATTTATAATACTAATAAATATGTCATGTTTTTTAATATTTTTTTTTTGCAGGTATTTATTCTCATCCCAGTGGTTATGTTGATAATATCCATTTATCTTGTGATTGCACCAATCGTCAAAGACCCGGAAATCGGACTTCTGTATGCGTTTCTAATAACCATTGGTGGACTCATATTTTACTTCCCTTTTGTATATTTCAAGTGGTACCCTCCTTACATGGGTGAGTTGGATTTACACTTTATAAACACACACACACACACACACACACACACACACACACACACACACACACACACACACACACAAATATGTGAGTAAATTTTAAATTTGACGTAATAGTAAATATATAAAAAAAATATGAAGCCTTCTTCTTTTCATATAAAATCGTTACAAAAAAATTCTATTTTAACATGTTTCAACAAACAACTGGCATTATAAAAAACAACAGTTCACCGGTCAATTAAATAAGGAAAACGGCATCAGGTTACAACTATAAATAAAAAAATACTTGTAGACTTTGGAGGAGAAAATAATTATAATTAGTTTCCCAGACCAAAACAGATTATTAAATAAACGATTAGAACCCATATCAGAATATAAGATCGTAGTGAGAATCAGGTGCAAAGTAGAAGACAAAACAACAATAATGATGATGATACTTGTTGGAACAGTTAATGAAATAATGACTGAATGATTGATTATTTATTTCTATTGTTTTTACTTTTGTAGAATTGACATGTCATGTGATATATTTTTTTATTTATTTTGTAGATGAAATCACATCATTCTTCCAGTTAGTCTTCGAGGTTGGACCAACAAAATATGAATCTTTTAAAGAAGAAGAACGTAAAAAATAAATTTTGAATAGCAGAATAATTAAAACAAACCGCCCACAAAAATGTTTCCTCGCAGTGTTTTTAGCCAGTTGCTAAAAAAATTAAATAGAATAAAGAATTAAAATAATTGTCTCCCCTAAAATATTTAATCATTATTTTATTACAAGTTTTACTTTTGCAATGGAAAAATATTTTGACCTTATTAATAATACAAAAACAAAAAAATATTACAAAAAAATCAACACCAATAATTTGATGGAGGAAAAGTAAATAATAAAATATTATCTATGCAAAATATACACCATGACTATCATTATGACCTTTTGTAAACAATGAAATCTCTTTAGATAAAATCTAAAAGTCAATGTAGCTTTTATTTTGGACAAATGCAAACTACCTGAAATACTCACAAGAAATCAAAATATGTTTCGTTCATCATCGTAAGTTACTGAGTTCGATCTTCAAATCATATTAACCTTTTTCTAAATCAGCTTACTTCTAAATTTGACCAGTTTCTAGGTCACTCAAATTGACATTAAGTTTGTAAGCCATCTACACAATTTAACCTCAGTATCATCTATATTTTGGCAGAATTATACTTGGGTATTTTAATCAATATATTCGTAAGGGAATTGACTTGGGTCGTTGATATAGAAACAGTATTTGTTATAAAATTTAAGCGATAAAAAATCACAAAATAAATTCCATCGTTCCATCGAAGCCATCGCATTTAGGTTGATACGATAGCATATCTCCCTCCCCCACCTACGCCCAGCTGGTCTTATTAAATAAGGTTTTAAACAAGCATACGCATTTAGCCGAATCAGGTTGTTTCGTTCGGAAAGTTTTAATATAAAAAATGAAAGCAAATCATAATTTTAGAGCGCTGTTTACGAACCACCACTATTAATAATAATAATAGTAATAATAATACTGATAATAATAATAACAGCGAAAATACTCCGCCCCCTTCTCTTCCTTCACAAGAAGGCGTCAACTGTAGTGTGATTGTGTGTGAGATTGTCTCACAAAGTTATTCACTAGGGTAGTGAATTTGATCTTGAGTCACCCACTCTGATGGCCATAAGCTAATTTTAGTAATGACCACATTTCCAGTTAAAAAAAGGATGGTGCATTGATATTAAAGAAAAATGCTTCAGAGAGGGAACCAATACATCCGGGAACTTTTGCACGACATACGAGCATCACCGGCAATACACAGAAATATCGAAGGAGCAGAAATATTAAAATCTGAAATGAAATCAGTCATGGTCCAAATTAAACAGAAAAAAAAGCAGCAGCACCCGACGGAATTGTAAGCGATGTTGACAGTTTTAGATGATTTCGACATTGATCCATTTTCATAGCACTGTCTAAGAAGCCAGCTGCAAACGTATATGAACTCCGTCGCCTAATGAACCATATAACAAAACTTATCATCCGAATTCTGATGAATAGACTGGAAATAGGACAAGAACACTGCAGGTTCGTTAAAGACACTAGAACAAGAAATGCTATAATTATGTTCATAATTAGAAAGAACAATAAAAATGCAGAAGGAGTTTTACCTGCGCTTTATAGATAATGCAAAAATATTTGATAAGTACGTCACAAAGAACTGTTGTAACTTCTAGGTAATCAGGACATATTTGGGGGGATATTAGAATAATCCATAATCTATAGTGGCTGTAAACCGCCTGAATTTGGATAGAAAATGAATTCAGTAAATATATAAAAATAGAAAGGGTTGTAAGACAAGGATGTGTCTTCTAACTGGACTTATTCAACCTATACAGCGAGGCAATTCTGAGAGAATTAGATGTTCTACTAAGATTTGTTATTAGCAGCCACAATCTTAACAACATAGGATATGTAGATGACATAGTGTTGATAGCAGATATTACAATATTTTCTACAGAGGTTAGTGGAGAAAAGGGAGAAGAAAGGATTAACATCAATTGCAAGAAATCAGAATACATGGTTGTCAGCAAAAGGAACATCCCAATATGCGAATTTCAAATTGGAGATACTAAAATCAAGCAAATACAGCAATTTAGATACCTGAGAAGTGTTTTAAAGGGGAGGAAGTGAAACATTGAAATCCGAATGCATATTTGGGCTTGCAAAAGTTGCCTTCCAAAAGCTAAACAAATTATTAAGAAACAGAAAAAATTGGTTAGAAGCAAAGAAAACAGTATTGGATTGTTATGTAATATAACAGTGAATGCTGGATAATCTCCTCACAGATAAAGAAGAGACTTGAAGCAACAGAGATGTGATTCTACAGAAGGAGGCTCAGAATCTCGTGGACTGATTTTATGTGATCAACAACAAAGTTTTAGAGAAAATAGAAACAAAAAGGACACTTTCACTTAACATCAGAAAAAAACAGTTAAAATTTCTAGGCCACATATTGAAGAGAGAGTACTTGGAAAATTTGATACTCACAGGACAGATTGAGGAAAACAACGCATAACCTATCAAGCGAACTTGTGTAAATGGGTGACAGAACAGGTTTTATGAGAGATAAGAAAAAGACAAAATTTAGTAATAGCTACAAAGGACAGGAAATTGTGGAGAACGATGATCGCCAACGAACTGAAGGGACACGACACATTAAAGAGGAAGAATAGCAGAAAAAAGTTACCAATTTCGGTTCTTATTGGTCACCCAAGAGTAGATTTGAATAGACGAACCGAAAAAATATGTCTACTAATTTTCTCAGTATATTTTACTTATTATTGTATTAAGCTTTTCAATATATTGATAAAAGACAATGGAGATATTTTGCAATTGCTTGGTTTTATTCTTTACTAAACATAGATACTTACATTGCTTTGAAATCTATAATATTATGATTTATGCAGCTTTTTATAAGATGCATATAAGCAGCTTTCTTCGTTCTACACAATCTTCAGTGAGTTTATCTACATAGACCTAATAGCAAAGACGACAATGTTTACCCTTAATTTTAATTTCCGAATATGTTTAGCTAGACTCGACTTTATCATATCATTTTCAATTATGTCTTCTCTAATGTTCTTCAAGTTCAATTTTTAGGGGGCTAACTTCTGTAGAGAGAAAGATTAATGCTGGTCACACCGATAGTAAGAAGCATGTCTGACTGTACGAAGAAATGTTAGCTGAAGTGATAAAAGCAGGAAAGGATTACAATATTAGTTCGATCAACACGTGCATTATTAATGGTGATGTCTCTTTTAAGAAATGTGGACAATGAAGAAGACAGAAAAAACACCTGGTTTAATAGAGGGATAAAACAAACAAGAATTAAAACATGTCTGAATTACGCGTGGGAAATTGATAATGAGTCATCAAATTTCAAACAATTTTATTACCGGCGTTCGAAAAATAAATTAAGTAAAAATTGTTCTATGATTTTAATTATTTTTCCATACTGAAAAGATTTTAAGATGATAATGAATTGTTGCGATTATCAAACATTGTAAACAAAACAGATCAAAATAAAAATTAAATAAACTAAAATAAAATTGTGGCGTTCTTCGTTTTTCTATGTGGTTTGTTTTGCGCTTACTTAACAACATAGAACAGGAACCTAAAACACGCGGCCAAAGAGTCATTATTTCTCATCTGTACGTTTGCAGTCGCATTGGATTCGATCTTAATTGGATGCTCAACATTAGTGGTCTTGTGCCAGTCTACGTCAATAACAGCTGTCGTATAGCAATGATTAGAAAACCAATAGTCAGTAATTCTCTAGTAATTTCGATCTTCATTTGTGATTTTGTAACAGATTGAACTTAGCTTAGTAAATATCTTTAAGGTTGGCTCGCCTTCGTAGATTTATACCAGACTAAATTAAGGTTAATAAATGTAAGGCTAATAAATGTCTATTAATGAATAGCATGCTAAATTATCAGACAACAGCCACTCTCGTGTGCTCGAGTCCTATACCTGTATGGGAAATTTAGTAAATATGTTTAATACGTGGCGAGTATGTCTGAATAGCAGGTAGCAGCAAAGAAAACATTAGTCATGCGTCGTGAAAGAAAATTAGTTTAGGCCTTGCACCTTTCTATTCAAAAGCCTTGTTGTTGAAGGGTGAGGGCTTGATATACTGACACCTCGAAAGGAAACCAGAAAAAAAAAAGAACAACTTTATTGACGAAAGTCAACTCACTGACTTACGACTCCCGCCTCTTTCATTCTCAATGCTGCGCAACAATCGTGCGCAAATGTTCTTAGTACTTTTTTGTAAAAACTGAATACATTGTTGAAAATCGATTTTTTTTTCCTCGGAAAGATTTTGCATATTCCTATTAAATAAACGAGAAGTAATAAAGATCGACGACAAAGGTTTGCTTACTAGTTGAAATGGTTGCATGTTGATTCAGGTTTGAAATGAAGTGAAAACCAGAATTCCGAATTTCTAAAGTAGGTTGAATGAAAAATTGGTGCATCATAATCTTTCTATTCTAATTTCTCCTCATTGCTATTATAACTCATCTTAATTTAAGATTCTTGTAATGCGACGTGTATATTCCTCTTCTTTCTTGACGCTAATTACTTCTCTTCTTAGCTGATAGGCTGTGATGAATAACACCTGCTGACTTAATGTTTGCTCGCACAGACTTCTATGTCATCACATTTACTGTTGACTTGAACATCTAATTCTATACCATTCAAAGTTGCACATACCCAGATCTGAAATTACCGAAATGGAATAGTTTCTCAGGTGACCTTGACTAAGATCAGTAATAACTTATCGAGAAATTAATAGTAACTTGTGAGCTCAATTATCCATTATATCTCTAAAAAATGTCGACAAAACCAAATATGTAACTTGACATTCCAGTTAGACCATAAACAGGTCTAGCCGCATTGATTTATGTGCCTGCTAGGCAGTGAGTTAACTCTAGCAGTTACCGACATAACAATGACTTTCACATTAAATAAAATACAAACATGATTTTTTAAAATTAGAGTTGATTCTAGATTAGCAGGTTAAACATTTAGGCGCACTGAAAATAATTGTTCTCTGGGATTGTAATCCGAGTATGAACTGTTAACTTGAAGGTTGAGCTGGTCGTGTCATCTCTCTTTTTGAGAGTTATTTTAATTAATTTAAATTTGCTAATTTTGAATTTTGTGTTTTTATTTATTTAATTATTTATTTTCTTCTGCTAATGGGATGAAAAGGCGTAGAAAACTTTGACAGTAGTATAGTTATGGAAGACATTTTTTACTTAATTTTAATAATATTTATTCCTCCTCCCCACTTCAAAATAATTTCAGCGAAGATTTTTGTGATTTTTCATTTTCTCGTTTAGGTAATTGTATAGATGTTAACGAAGTTATCTGCCCTTGGAGTGTATAAATGCAGATGAGAAGGGGGCAGCCATTTACTTTTTTCAGTATTGCTCAGAAGCATGTCCAGCGGACGTCTTCTGCACTTTACATGGCGCTGTGAACAGGATTTTATTGGCTTTGACTGTTACTTCTTCCAAATAAGTATAATTCCTCGCGTATGGGCCAGAAAACCTGAACTATGGGCGGGAGGTCGTCGCGTGATTTGGGGAAGCCGTTTTGGATTACGTGTGCTATGGTCCGTCATTCTTCATCAGATCCCGTCGCGGCGACAATCCTTTCCCATGTAATAGCCTTCAGATTGGGGTAATTCCGTACATCGACGTGAAGGTGGCTTTGACTGCGGCGTCGATAATTTGGGCTAGGCTTTCTCGTGGGGTACCTGCCGGATATCGGGAGGCACAGTCGGGTGCTAAATTGAGGTTTCCAGGGCGGTATTTATTCTGGAATCTGTACATCATGAAGTTGAACAGGCGTAGTTTTTTTAATATTTTCCAGGGCCTGGTCCGAAAATATTTTTACCAATGGTAAATGATCTACTGTCACTAGCAAATCCGGGCACCCAAGTATAAACATTCGGCATGACTCTAGCCCATAGATAAGGGCTAAGGCTTCTCCTTCCACTGGTGCGTACTGTGAATAACCTTCCAGTGACCACCCCCGCAATCCATGTTCAATTCGCCGGGTTTCTGAAATAAGAAATAAGATATTCCTGTTTTACTGTAGTCAGTTGCTAGTCTCGTCGCTCTGTCCATTTCGAAAGTCTGAACACCCTTTTCAATTTTCTTCACTATCACGCTCTTCGACTCTTGGAATAGGCGTTCCAGTGTCTCATCCCAATAGAACCTTCTGTCCTTTGCCTTTAATAGTTCCCGGAAGGGGGCCGTAACTTCCGCTTGTGAAAACGCATATGACACCTGATACACAACTCCAAACCAGGACCTGACGCCGGTGATACTCGTAGTTGTAGGGAAGTGGAGAGTAGCTTCTGTTATTCTTTTTGTGGGCTTAACACCGTTGTCGGTGACCAGAAATCCCGCGAACTCTACCTCCATTTCGGCAAAATGAAACTTGTTCGGGTTAAATACAACCCCCTTGTCCGTGCAGTGACTAATGTACTCAACCATGTGCCAGAATGAGGATTCCTATCGAATCCCTCCCATAGTAGGCTGTCATTTATGCACCGGGTTTTTCGAGTCATGTCTACGGTGATATCATCAAACCAACGGGTATATCCGTCCCCTGATTCGTGGAATCCTTGAGGGAAACTCTGATGTCACCAGCAGATCCGGAATTTCCGTTTCAACAAGTTGTGGTGGACTTCGTGGACATACAGGGCAAGAGTTACATGGTATACGCTGACCGGTATACGGGATGGGTGGAAGTGGCCTCAATGTCATCGGGGAAGGCCAAAAGCGTATGCGACACTGTGAGGACCTGGCTCTGCACCTATGGAGCACACAAAGAAATATCTTCGGACGGAGGACCCCCGTTCGAATCCCAGGAGTATAACTCCTTTTTGAAAAACTGGGGTATACGGAAATGCATTTATTCGGCCTATTATCCTCAAAGCAATGGGCGCGCAGAGTTAGCCGTTAAAACAGCAAGACGAATACTTGTCGACAATACGGACAACTGCGGACGCCTATGTCATGATTGAGCTGCTCGGGCATTGCTGATCCATCGCAACACTCCCGTCTAGGACCTTGGCATGTCTCCGGCTGTAATGCTCTACGGCTGTATCATTAAGGACCATTTTCCGGTCCTAAGGGATAAATACCAAACACGGAAACAGTGGAAGGAAATAGGCGAACTAAGGGAGTTGGCAATGGCTAATAGGCATATGCGAAACGAACAGTTCTACAACCAGCATTGCCGCCCACTCCGGTAATTTCAAGTCAGAGACTCAGTGCAAATCCAGAACCAGGATGGTAAATACCCACGTCGATAGACAAAGACGGAGGGAGTCGTAGAGACACATGGTAACCGACAGTACCAGGTGCGAGTGGATGGAAGCAGTCGGATAGCGCTACGCAACCGTCGATTTCTCCGCAGAATCTACCCGGTCGTGGATGGCCCGCCTCATGCCACACAGGGAACCTCAGATCCGTCTACAAATCCAGAGCCCCCACAGGAACAACCTCCAGAGGAGCTGATGGATATTGAACGGGATATCAATGTCACAACACTAAGCCACCCCGACGAAATAGAAATGGAAACGGACGACACCACAGGTGTAGCGGAATGCAACACAGGAGGGTATATACAACCGGTTGGTCCCCCATCGTTAAGACAACCCTCATCTCGCAGAAAGCAAGTGCCAAGGAGTCTGTTCTCACGAATACGGGGAAAATCGCACGGGTTCTCGGACGCATCCAAAGATGACCACGTTAATTCATCCCGTGGTCACGGGGGGAGGTGGGGAGGAGGCATGTATAGATGTTAACGGAGTTATCTGCCCTTGGAGTGTATAAATGCAAGTGAGAAGGAGGCGGACATTTCCTTTTTTCAGTATTGCTCAGAAGCATGTCCAGCGGACGTCTTCTGCACTTTACTGTAATGTCGAGTGGAACTTTAACTGGAACTTTATATATTCATTTCAATACTTCTTTTGATCTTCTTAATGCTAGCTTTTCCCATTCGGTAAGAAATAAAATTCAATGAAGTAGGGGAGGCTTGAGCGGCCGGGGCAGCCATTGTAACTCCCCTTTTCCTAGTGGATCGTTTAACTCTCACATGCGAGCAAGCATACTTCAGTGCCAGAGCTCCCATCTTAGTTGCGATGATTTTTTTCCCCAAAGAGAAGTTCTGTCGCTTTGATTTCGGGTAGATGACTCTTGCTCACTTGGGGTAGATGACTCTGGTTCACGTTGAGTAGATTAATCTTGTGCACTTGGGGTAGATGATAATTGTACACTTAGGCTAGATGACACTTGTTCACTAGGGATAGATGGCTCTTGTATGCCAGCATTTTCTTTTCCTGGATTGTTTGTTACTTCATTAAGGATGCTGGGGGTAAATGTCACGTTATCCGTCTGGTAGTCAGGGATCTGAAACTCAGAAGAAGCATAATATCGCGGTATACTGTATTACCAATTTTTGAATGGAACCACCGGAAAATACTGCACGGTACATCGAGAGACGCAAAATCCAGGCCATTTAACATCGTGTTGAAAAATCACGTGCAGAGAATACAGATTCTTTTATGAAAGAAGAAAAATTAGAAAAACGTGCAAAGAAAAATTTCTATTTTTATATTTCCAGTCATGTACAAAATTTTTCTGACTGACAGAAAACAGTTTGAAATGGCAAATATAGAGTAGAAATATAAACATTAAATGTTCATGATAAATAGTATACCATCTTGAGTTTGTAAAATAAGTTAATTTGGTTAGTATTCCAGCAAAAGTAAAAATGAATATTAATTTCTTCTCATTCCTTACTTTTATTTAGGAATGCAGGTATATATATATATATATATATATATATATATATATATATATATATATATATATACATATATATATATATATATATATATATATATATATATATATATATATATATATAGTTTATGCAAAACTAGGTAATCCGTATGGGTAGACCCAAGGAAGATGATATCCAGAGAGCTCAATGTAAATTCAGAGCAAATATGTTTGAATAAAAACAGACCACTTTAAGGTTCCATGTAACTTATTACATGGAACCTTAAAGTGATCTGTTTTTCCTCACTTCGTTAATTTCACATACGCCTGGTGCGGTCCGTCAAAAATGTGTAAGTTTCTTTTCATTTTTCATTTCAACTTTTGGAAGTAAAGTCTGATGATCCAGAGCCCTTTAAAAGGGTTGTGGTGAAATAACTTATTACATGGAACCTTAAAGTTTTTATTCAAACAAATATATATATATATATATATATATATATATATATATATATATATATATATATATATAGTGACTGACCACAATACAATACAATATAATATAATAATATAAATATAATATAATTTAATATATTTTCACGTAATCATCAAAAAGTTGGCAATTTTTTTTTTCTCTCCGGTAAGTTCAAGCTGTTACAACAATTGTAGCTGATGTGTACATAATATGCACATACCAACTAAACTCACAGAGGATGGGAATGTCCATAAGTCCAAGATTGAAATGCCGAAGAATCACCATTAATTGGGGAGAGAAAAAACTACCAGAGTAAAATATCGCAAGCATAGGAATCGATAGGACTCCAGCAAAGTAGAATAACATTAAAAGCAAAATAGTACTCAACAAAATCCCCATATCAGAGCATATACTTTAAATAAGTACAAAGTAAGCAACTCATATATATACATGTTTGATTTAAAGTAAATCTTCTTAAGTCATTAATTTAAGAATTAGGTCGATAAATTTTCAACACCCACGTATATATGTAAACGACTGGCATATAAATGTTACTATTTGAAAAATATTTATAATAAATTTTACAAAATAAATTTTACAAAATAAATTTTACGATTTTAAATGTATAATGAAATTTATTCATAATAAAATATTTTATTTGATGTTGACAATAAATCATGGAGAGAAACATTTGTATGTTTATACACAAGTTTTAGTTTCAGTTCATTGTCGTCCACTTATTTACAGATACGCCAAACTAGATATTTTCCTGAAAAAGAAAAAGACAAGAAAATGTTGAGCTTTTTAAAAAAAAACAATAATACATGAAATAGTTTATAATCGGTCATATATATATATATATATATATATATATATATATATATATATATATATATATATATACATCACCCAAGCAAGGCGATAAAACCACTAAGATACAAGGATTTAATATGAGAAAGTGAAAGAGTCTGAGAAAAAATACATTATTAAGAAGAGACAACAATAAGAGAACAAGATTGATGGAGAAGGAAAATGACGATTGACGTTGTATTTATTACAACCTTGAAGAAGTTCTCGCTGATTTTTCATGAAAAATAATGTTTTACTTACAAAAATTAGTAAAAAAAAAAAGTCACTGAAAGCATTGTCCATCGCTAGCCACTACGTTTTGCCATCTTTCTGGCAGCATCTGAATTCCACGTCGGAAAAAGGACACCACGAGTCAACCCATTTTTTGGCATCAACATAAGAACGAAAGTGTCATCGTTCGTAGCAAGTGATAATCTGGTGAATATGATGGGTAGGGCAGAACTTTCTATTTAAGTGCTTTAAAGTAGGTTTTCACCCGTTTTGCAACATGTGGCCTAACTTTGTCGTGTCTCTGCTCGCCTAGCGGCCGTTTTTTCTTCAATTCTCGGCTCAAACACATCAATTGTAGTTGATAGCGATCTCCCGTGATGGTTTTGGTCGGTTTGAGCAGCTCATCCCACAAAATGCAGAGCAGAAGCTTCGATCCATGGATATTTGGCTTTGCCGTCGATGTTGATGCATCGCCGGGCTTACCTCACGATTTTCTACGTTTAGTGTTATCGTAGTGTATCTTCTTTTCATCGCCAGTCACGATACGATGCAAAAATCTTTTCCTTTTCTGCTGTTGAAGCAGCTGTTCAAACGTGACAAGACACCGTTCGACGTATCTCGACTTCAACTCGTATGGCAACCAATGTTCTTGTTTTTGAATTATTCCTAATACTTTCAAACGTTTCGAAACAGTTGTGTAATCAACTCAAGACCTCTGAGCCCCATTTACTCCGGCCTGTAGCCTCTATTCTTCGCGAGCGTCTCTATTAGGTGGCCGTCAAGAACCTGGTCTACGGGCTTAAGAATATTCATTTGACAATTTCTTTTTACATTGCAGCGTCACGGATGCGCCACGTTCAATATGTGCAGTAGTTTTTCGTATCGATCAGCCATCCTCTTGTAAGCCAGCAATCGGACACCCTTTCAAAATAGATCTGATTAAACAAAAGGAGCACATCTGCTTCTCCGTATAATGACACATGCTTGCAATGAACTTAATATAATGACATTTATTGTAGTATACATCACTGCTTAAAGCATTGACATGGACGCTGTATAAGTGCTACTAAGTCACAAGATTGCCGAAGACTTCGAAAATGTGTTCAGATTATCCACCCCGGATGCATATGCTCTATCAAAGTTAAAAGCAGCATCGTACTTTGGGCTGGTGCAATTTTATTTACTGTCAATGAATTTTACGATAAAGAAGTATATAGGTGTAATCTATCTAATGGCAAATAGAGATCTGACTTAAGTAAATAAATATGATTTTTCACTCAAGATTAATAATAATAATAATAATAATAATAATAATAATAATAAATAAAATGATCCTGGAAAATTGCAGGAGACGACGCAGAAATCTCAGTGCAGCGTGGATTGATTATCGTAAAGCCTTTGATAGTGTTCCACATTCTTGGATCCTTAAGGCTTTGGAAATGTACAAAGTCTCCCCTGTGGTATTAAACTTTCTTAAGCACAGCATGGGGATGTGGAACACAAAACTATACCTTAGGCACACCGGGGGCACTGCTATATCCAACCGTCTGAATATCCGACGTGGAATTTTTCAAGGAGACTCTCTGTCACCCCTTCTGTTTTGTTTATCCTTAACCCCTCTTACACATGAACTGAACAACAGTAGCTATGGTTACAAAATAAATAAGAAAATTTTCAATCACCTACTATACATGGATGATCTCAAACTCTTTGCCAAAGACGACAATGAGTTGAAAGGCCTCCTCAATATTGTAAAATACTTTAGTGACGACATAGGTATGGACTTCGGATTAGATAAATGTGCAAAAGTAACATTCAAGAAAGGTAGAATTACAGAAACACCCTCAATAGATTTAGATTTTGTCACAAAGATTAGGGAATTGGAGCATGAAGAAGCTTATAAGTACCTAGGAATTAGCGAAGGAGATGGCATACAACACACCCAAATGAAAGAAAAAATAAGAAAAGAGTACTACAGGCGTGTACGTCTGATACTAAATACTGAACTAAACTCAAAAAATAGAATATCAGCTATAAACACATTGGCTGTCCCAGTGGTGCATTACAGCTTTAATGTCCTTAACTGGACCATAGCTGAAATTAAGCGAATGGACGCCAAAACGAGAAAGCTTCTCACTTGCTATCGCATGCATCATCCCAAAGCTGATGTTGATCGTCTGTATGTGCCCAGATCCGAAGGAGGCAGAGGATTAGTTCAACTAGAACTGTCCTACAAAACTACAACAATTGGCCTCCAAAAATACTTGGAAACTACAGAAGACTGGATGATGGTATGCGTCAAGGAACATGAAAGTAGTAAGCGTCTTTACTCCGTAATGAAAGAAGCCAACAAATTCAAACTGGAGCTTCAAATGGGCGTAGAGATGCAACTACAGCACAATACACCGGCTGAAACTGCAAAATACTTGAAAAAGACAGCAAAGACGAATGCAACCGACCAGATACAGAAGCGATGGCAAGATAAACCGCTTCATGGCCAATACTCTGCCCGTATCAACCAAGCTGATGTAGACAAAACCCGTACCCATCAGTGGCTACGCAGTGCAGGGTTGAAAGCGGAAACTGAAGGTTTTATCCTTGCTGCGCAGGACCAATGCTTGCTAACTAGGAATTATCAAGCACATATACTAAAATATTGTGTCAGCCCAAAATGCAGATTCTGTGATAAATATCCAGAAACGATTGATCATCTTGTATCAGGTTGCACGATGTTGGCACCCACTGAATATAAAACCCGACACGACAGAGTGGGCCAATATCTGCACTGGAAAATCTGCAACTTCTACGGGAAGGAAACTGAAAGAAACTGGTACCAACACCACCCAGACCCAGTTACAGAGATAGGACCTGTTACAATTCTATGGGACTACACAATTCACACTGACAGAACAGTCAAGGCCAACCGACCAGATATTGTTATTAAAGACCACAAACAAAAACGGTGCCTCCTTATTGATATGGCAGTCCCTGCTGACTGCAATGTATCTTTGAAGATATTCAAAAAGCTGTCAAAATACAAGGACCTTGAAATAGAGGTCTCGAAAATGTGGCATATGGGAACATCAACAATCCCTGTTGTAGTTGGAGCCCTAGGACTGGTTGGAAAAGATTGCAGTAGACTAATTCCAGGGATTCCTGGAAGCCCATGCCTCAAGGAGATACAAAAAATTGTTCTGACAAGTACAGCCCACACTTTACGAAGGGCTCTATCTATGTAATTTTTTTTTTTTTTTTTTTTTTGTCAGTGAAAAGTGTCATGATGCCATTTCTAACCTTAGGTCCCTGGGTGGGACCCGGAAAGAAATGTGTAAACGCCAGAAAGCAAAGAAAATAATAATAATAATAATAATAAATTCCTAGTGTAGCGGCAAATAACAAAGAGGGTTGAGAGTAAGAACCAAATTCTTTAGGAATTGTGAGTACAGAATAACAATCATTTCAGTCATTTTCTCTCTTTCGCTCTTTTGTGTAGGAACGTTATGTGAATACAGGCACATTGCTTAAAAAGGATTTTTTTTACCTCGAGGATTATATTCGTCTGCTTCAAATTGAAAGTTTATACTTACTGAGCAATGAAGAGTGGCTATTTTTTCCACTGGTACGAAACTTCTAGTCTTAGCTTTGCCATTTCTATCGACGCAATAACAAACCGAACCCAAGCATTGAATACTTCTATAGCTTCCATTTGGTGTACAATGGAACATTCTACCAATCAACATTTTGTCTTGGTACTCTTTTTTGTCACGAGCACATTCTGTAAAGACAAATTCTATAAAGATTTTATCTGAAACTTGGATGCAAGATAGAGTGAAAAATCGGTTTCAGTCACACATTAATAGACTTCATATATAAATAGGTGTCATTAATTCTTGAATAAGTTTATCGTTTGTCATATCATTAGATTTTTTATTTTAAGTAGCACAACATTTAAAAGTTGGTCTAAATTCAGTATTATGATAATTCTTTTTGTCTCGTAGACAATCTAATAATTGCGATTAGATTTCAATTTAATCTTCATGTAAAATGATTCGAGAAAATCCCTTAGATCCCATGTTTTTATATAAATTTTAAGCATGAAACAAAAATCAGTCATTGATATGTGATAATTTCGAAAAGCAATAAATTTATAAATGTAATTAAAAAAAAGATTAATGGTTGAATGTAAGGATCAGATATCGGGAGAGAAAAATTGAGAAGAAGCATTTAAATGATTCATTTCCAAGGTGAAAACAAATATTGACGAAAATAATTTTATGCCAACTAAAAACTATTGCTGTCAGTAAAACATTAAATATATTGTAACTAATATATATATATATATATTGTAATAAGTATTCAATTATTTTTAATGCCTAATTCCTTTATGAGGGTGCCATTGTTTTCACAGATCCCGTTTCTTTATTATCTATGAATTACCATGACTAGATGGTAGAATGATTTCCCGTTACTTTTTCCACGGTTTTGAATTCAGAATATTCCTTCTTCTAGATCGACTGGCCAACAAGGCAATAGATCCCAGTCTAACCTGCTATTTAACATAGAATTTCTGATTTGGGAGGGGAAGAACATATAGATTCCTTCCATTCCTAAGGATATTGGCGCAAAAGTCAAAGCAACTAACTAGGCGGGAAATTCTACGTTCTCCTTCGATAACCATTATACTCCCTGCACATCCAAAAATATTCGATACATGGCACAAAAACACTTTATTTAATTATTTACATACACAGTAAGTACCATATATACGCGCGTATCATGCGACATTTAAAGACAATTTTGAAGCTAATTTGACTACAGTAAATGGATATATAGTTTGGTCAATAGCGTAGCCAGGGCCAGCATTACATACGCTAGATCTATATCTCGTGTGTGATGCAACTCGTTTAAAATTAGTTTCAAAATTAGGTCTTCTAAAGTCGTATGATACGCGAGTTTATACAGTATTAACCAAAAATTTTTAATTTACCACATATAAGTTGCATTTTCATATGTGCAAAACATTCAGCGAATCCATCTATATAAAGTAAAAATGATATACTAAGTATATATTAGGTTGGTGCAAAAATAATATCGTTTATTGACGTATTTTTTAACGTCAAAAAACGATATTATTTTTGCACCAACCTAATAATATAATATAATATAATATGATATAAAGTACTCAATATTGTACACAAAACAGATCTTAAGACTGTGAAAGAGCCTTTGTCTGCGATGACAACCACTAGTCACTTTCTGTAAGTTTCTTACATATTTATCAGTCTACCATTCCTCCTTGCTTTGAAAATAGCTGCCACATCTGCCCTGATGTTTCTGCCATATATTTAAAGGTTCTTGATAAAATCCGATGAATAATCTGCAATGTTATTGGTCTTGACCTGACATCTCGGCTTCAATCCCTTTCCAACTGCTACATCGTGGCTTTCCTGTGTCTTCTTTATAAATACTTTCATAGTAATTGTTCTGATGAACTTTCCTTTATGGTACGTAGACTTTATGAATTTAAGAGGAGTAAGAGATTGGCGTCAAAGCTTCATCATTTTATAGTTGAAATGGCGGCTAGGTTTAACCGTAAATTCTCTGCTAAGACTTTCTTCTATCGCACTTTTCGCTTGTGGAACTCTCTTCCGGCTTCTTGCTTCCCAGTCAGCTTTGATCTTCAAAAGATTAAATGCAATGTCAATCGTTAACTTCTGTCTTCTTAATTCTTGTTCTTTTATTGTCATCTCTCCTTAATAGTAGTTTTCTCATACGCTGTAACATTCCAAGTAATCATTAGCTTTGAACTTCTCTGTTGGTATTTTGAACCATATTTCATGCCAGATCTTCACTTTGTTCAAATTACGTGAACAGAAATTTTCAATTAGATTTATATCAGAGAACAAATTGTTCTACTTTAATGGGTAATCTTTTAATCCTTTCACCTCATGCAACTCGATAATGCCACTAATGCAAGGAGTTATTGAGAGTGAAAGAAAATGAGAAGACGTTAGTGAGAGGAAAGGACAATAAAAGAAAAGGATTCGGGAAGACAGAAGATGGCGATTGATGTTGCATTGTAGGTGGCAGGGTTGCAAGAAACTGGGATAGCGTTTCACAGGCGAGAAGTGAGAGAAAATAAACTATTAGAATATAAATTAAGGTTACAACTTTTGTTATTTCAACAGTAAAGCGATGAGACCTAGTGACCAATGTGTTTAAATTCGTAAAGTATTCTCCAATGAGAGTGTAGCTCTTTTGAAGATAGTCAATAAACACAAAGCTTTTTGCATCCTAAAAAAATGAGGACTGCAGATGAAACGACTTATTTGGAGCTGGTGAGGAGAAGTGTTTCCACTGCATGGATTTGATTGTATTTTGCACAAATTAATGAAAATAACACTAATCCTGGGTTAGGAAACATTCAAGGAAACTACCTGGATCCGCTTCAAACAATGCTAGATTTTTCCTTGATGTGATCAGGTCTAGTGCGCTTTTGATCACAGGTGTCAGAAGTAGTGGAACCCACCTTAGCAGAAACCTTCGTCTTTCAAAGTTCATTTTGCAGAATATTCTCAACTCTGTCATATATAAGATATGCTAATAGCAATGGCTATTTAATCTATAATCAATCGCCTGTCATCCATTACCATGTGGTGAACACGATCAATGTTTTCCTTGGTGGTGACAGTTGCACGACCTCCAGACGTTGTGTTATCTTCAAGACTCTATCTTCCTCTCCTAAATTCAGCTGCCCACTTTTACACTGTTGATAAAGCTGGATCATCATCATTTAATACAGCAAACATGTCAGCATGAATGTCCTTGGCGGCTAAAGCCCTTTTCTGCAGTTACTTGATAACACCACGATGCTAACTGCAGTCCATTTTCAAGTAAAGTCGCTACTTACTAGTTACTTTGAAGTCTTCTTTGAACAGTCATATGTCAGTTTACCTGGAAAGAAACAATACAGTTATTAATAAGAAAGATTGAAATAAATGTGTACAAAATCTCACACAGCTCTAGTATTATTCCTTCGTAGTCAGCCTACTCTCGTATATATGAAATAAATATATCTAAAGAGATTCATGGTTGGCGAAAACAATTTCTTTTTCAAACATTCAGGGTACGGTTAAGATAGGAGAGGAAACTAGCGCGCGATTAAAAGATTAATTTGTGTAAATAAAACGAATAAAATGGGCCACAAACCTGAAGAAGCATCAGAAATGGAGAGGAAAAAGAGAAAAAGAAGGGAAATAATAGGATTAATAAGAAAAAGAAATGATTTTCGCCAACAATTCATCTTTGAGGAAGGGTTGGCCGAAAGATTTCTTAGATATATGCCGTTTTAGTATTAAGATGCTTTCATCGGTAATATTTAAGGCTTTAAGAAAACACACACACATATATATATATATATAGATAGATAGATATATAACACTGAAGTTAGCACCCACAGGCGAATGTCTAAATGCAATCGTCAGGCTATTATATATATATATATATATATATATATATATATATATATATATATATATATATATAATAATAATTGTTTCATATAGAGAAAAAATGTACTCACGACAAAGATGCAACTTCGTTTCGGTGCATTTAGTTGCCTCTCGACTGGTGAGAACCAAAATAGTTATTTTTTATATGAACAAATTATAATAAATAATTATTGTTCTACTATCGGTATTGAGCCCTCTTATGAATTAATGTTGTGAACATTAGAATTTATATATTATTTTCGTCTTATTACATTCGGATATATATATATATATATATATATATATATATATATATATATATATATATATATATATATATATATAGTAAAGACCACAAGAAAAACTTCATAAATAATCCATCTTTTTGACGATCAACCCAACAAAGACAGAATTAGGTAAGATTAATAAAATGATCTTGCAATAAATATGTTACCCAAAACCAGTGAAGGGATACAGTGGGGGTTGAATTTCTTGGTTCGTAAAATATGATATAACGGATTTTTGTCCTTCTAATCAGAACAGGGGCTTGACAAAACATTAGCATTTGCCGAAGAGTTTGTAAATGTGAAAAGTGTTCAAGCGAATATAATGAAACACTATCGTAAATCTGTACTTTTCCATAGCAACAACGTGTAGCATAACAGCAGGAATACTAGTATATTTGTCGTTCCTCAAGGTTCGTTTGACTGTGCAGAGGTGTCTGAGTTGATGGAACTCTAGCTATTAGTGGAAGCGAATAAAATTGTACACATCAACGATCATAGCGTATACTGGGATGATAGTGATAACCGTCGTTCCCTCATATGGAAACAATAGTAGGTTCAACAACTCTAGAAAAGTAATCAGACACATCGATTGAGTGTAGGCTTTCTAGTGTAGGCATTCTCGTGGAATTTCTAGAAAAATTTTGAAGAAACCAAAATAGGGCTTTGCACGAAGAAGGGTATAAAGACAAATTGACATCAGTAACGAGTAGCCAAGAACAAAACAAAACAAAAAAAAAGAATAGAGAAAAGGAAACATTATTTGGTTTACACCTTGATTAAGGTGAAGACTAACATTGGTAAAATAGAATTGTTGTGTAAACGCTTCCCTGAGAATTTTGTTACATATCATTTTCAATAAAAAAAAAACATTGTAAAAATCAGTTACAGTTGTATGAGTAGCATAGAAAAAATAATCAAAAGACAGAATAGTAAAAAAAAATGTGGTGTGAATGTGAAAGCAGATGAGAAAAAGTGAAATTGCCGAAATGCGTCAAATTGTCCGTTAAACGGCAAAAGAGTATGTGTTGTTTATAAGGTTGCTGTAGAGTAGACAGAGGATCTAGAAAATTTGTACATTGGTTTCACAGAAGGAAATGTTTTGGTCTTATAACATGTTTCTCTAGATTTGTGTTGAACTGCCCTCTCCTTATCACTTAAGAATTTTATTTGATGTCTGTGTGCATGACACATCTATCTTATTGTGGACTCTGACACTTTAAGCTTCTTAGCGATAGACTTCATCGATATACTCTAATCATAATGATATCTACTGCTCCTGTTGAGTTAACTCGGTCGTTCTTAATGCCTCTGATTCTATAAAAAGGTTTCTTTTCTGAAATGTTAGTTTTCGATCCGACGATAGAAAACATTAACATTTCAGAAAGCGAAATGGGAATGTTAAAATTTGGTCCATACCGCGTCACCTTATCTGAGACCGTCTTCAGTTAATAGCCCACTAAATGTGAGTTCTTAAATACCTGGCGCACCTTAAAGTTCTCGACCCGACTTGGGAATTTTTAAACTCTAGATTTGGGGAAGTGGATCAGTCCGAGAACTTTGCAACGCTCTATCGTGTACACTACCCCGACACATATTGATTAATATGGCGAGGGTTACATAGTTTTGTCGAACTTTTTATAACGAATCCAATTCTTACTGTGTTTCACTAATCATGGCCGATTAAATATCTTTCTTTTTCTTACACTTTGGTGAGTAAATAGATGACATAACAAAAACTGTACTATGATTCGCTATTTTTGGAAAGAATGTCTTTAGACAACGATATTAATGGTGCAATGGTGCAATCAATCCTAATATAAAAAAACAAAACAAAATACAACAGACGCCGATTACAATTTACAAAAAGATAAAACGATGCTTAAACTTTAAATTCAAATTTTGGTGTCTGATGTATGCAAATTTTAAACATAGCTTATTTCATTCAACTTATTGCCACTTTTATTTTCATCGTTATGAGTAAAGGATATATTTTGTATCATGCTGGACATAAGTTTATAATATTGGATTCAGAAATACATTTTTGATTTTAGAAATTTCCTTCGCTTGTAATCAGAACCGCATTCTACTCAGACCTAATAGGTTGAATAACTGTATACCTCATTCAATTCATATCTATCTATCTATCTATCTATCTATCTATCTATCTATCTATCTATCTATGCGTGTATATTGTCTTTCAACTGTATGAATGTATATATGTATGCTTGGGCGTGTGATATCGAACAATGAAGATAAAAAAGATTTACGTTTACGGAAATTAGCACCCCAAATAATGATGAAACTTATAAAAACAAATATCAAATGAGTAGAAAGGATTTTTCTGTGTGGGGCGCCAGAGCAGCTTGAACAACTCAGTTCGTTTCTTTGAATTCCTTTTACTTACTGCAGTCCATATCCTTGCCTGATTCAATTGGTGCATAATAATTTTCGATTCGTATTCCATTTTTCCCAACACAAAAACAACTGTGAGAAAAAGAACAAAGCAACTATGATTATTCAGCAAGAAACACTTAATAGATTTCAATCTAAAGAGAAACGTGTTTGAAATTAATCTTGACAAAAAAAAAAAAAAAATGTTGAAAACATTGCTCAAGATTTACAACATTCAATTCAACAGGAACACACACACAAAACACACTTAAAAACTATGAAAATAATTGAAAACAATCAAAATACATTAAATAAAAAGAAGGCAGTAACGAAATAAATAAAACGATTACAACTTCTTTGGTTCTTTTTTCGATCATTCCAAGAAAATCATTTAATTTATTTTCGGTAAACAGACGAATTGTTATGTCACTTCTCTCTCTAGATGTGGTCGTGTGTTGTAATGATATACCCATTAAAGACTTATTAAAATGCTTTCTCTAATCTTTATAATCATGCCGAAATAGGCCTGGCACTCTATTTCACACCAGATCGTCAAAAGAAACTAGGTGTAGAGTTGATATGAGACAACATTAGCTGGCGGTGGAGATCTGTGCTTCCACCTGTTGTCAGTGGTGACCCGAGAAGTGAATATGTTCGTGGGAGAAAAGCCATTTTACAAATGGCTACATAAATAAGTACACCAGAAAGGAGATTGGCAATCTCTTATACACCGTTGACAAAGACCATGTTTCGAACGAATGAAGTCTCATGTCATATTTTGTTGACATTCCCCATTCATTACACCACTTCTACAACGATAATATCGTATGTTTGGGATCTAATGTTTGACAAATATTTTACTTCTCTCCAATTCCCGTAGTATCAATTGCTGACAAATATTTGTTTGGAAATATTTTATAGATGTTCAAGAGAAAAAATTTAATTGGTGAATTTGAAATAGAAACTGACTTCTTCAAAGATTTGTTTCTAATTCGGATGATTTTGTATCGATAATCTTTTGAGCTGTTTAGTATTCTTGCTTTGAAAAGTTAAAATTTGATACTTATCTGCCTACGAAACTATGTTAAATTTTCGATCAGGAAAAACTTGTTTGAATCTTTCCTTAATTGTAAGCATTGTTGGATAACGTCCACTTTCGTATAAGGCTACATTCATATAACAAGGCTACATTCATATAACAAGGCTACATTCATTTCTCATGCAACAATAACAACAAACTAAACAATATAAATATCAATATTTATGAAAAGTAAATCATCTTACTGGGTTTTATTGCATTGAACAGGAGAATAAGTTTCGTCTCCATCACAAATTAGATGAAACGTTCCTTTTGGTTTCTCCTTACATTTCTCTAAAAAAGAAGAAAAATAGTAAGTCTTCAAACTACATGAATTTTTAAAAATTCCCATATTCAGAAACAAATTTATATCTTATATGATTTTTCAATATAACCGCTCCATTTCATATCAATTTATAATGTTGGCCCGAGAAGTCTTTGTAAGTCAATCTCCTGCAGGTTTGCATCAGCCATGCCGATGGAAGATAACAAAAATTCTCTATAACGATTAAAAGAGAACAATTCTGTTTTGGAGACGTTAAAATTAACAAGCCATTTCTTGCTTCAACAACAGATCGAAGGTAATTTTTTATATCAACTTCATCTTATCAAACCTATCAGACTTACCAACGGGAGTAAATAATTCTTTCATAAGCATATATACTGAGTCGAGAACTAGTGACATCGGGAAGGTCATTGATGAAGATTATGAAAAAAGTATTTCCAAAGATATAGCTCTTAATTAAAAAGATCTGCAAGTGTGGCCGCTCAAGAGAACTTTTATTTCGATTTGATAAGATTGAATGAAATAAAAAATTCGACCAGAAATACCATAACCTTTTAACTTGTGAAGAAGAGTCAAACCCCTTGTCTAACGTCTTCACTATTCTTATCTAAAGCTTGACACACTCTTTCAGCAGTAATTGTTAACACATCAGCAGTTGATATAGAAAAGTGAAAGTTATATTGTTTGCCTGATAGAAGAGCCTACGAGGTGGGATGCGTAACCATTTGAAAGTTGATTAGAACTTCTAGGATTTTGCCAAAATGCGGTTGAAGAAGTCTATAGTTAGAAGGATCATTCGGTTCGCATGATTTCTCAAAAACTGGGGCTACAGAACAGGATTCCCAACAAGCAGGAAAGCAAGAAACATTCATTGTAGAGTTGAGAGAGAACAGGGCCCATTTCTTTAGGGTATCAGCGGGTATCATCAAGTTCGAATGCTTTGTGTGCATCCAGTTTAGAGAATGATATTAAGAAGCATGGACAGATTTATATACATATCACGTAGTAGAGACTTATTTCTAGGTAGAAGGATACTCCAGATGGGTCAAGAGTAGAATTGGTAGATGATTTACAAGCAAAGCATTTTGCTTTATCAACAGAAGATAATAACACCTCAAATTGAGTGAAGAGGAGAGGGATAGAATATTTGCCCTTATTTAACAGACTATTACAGAGCTGCCAGTAGTCGCAAGAACCAAACCTAATAAGCTATATAGTAACTCATTAAGTCAGCGAACAAAAACAACCACATTGAGGAAACATTTATACTTATTATGAGAAGATACAAAGAAGCGTCTGCTGTGATTAGAACTATCACGGTGGTACAGCCAGTAAAAGTGATTCCTGTGGACTATAGAAGCTGAACCGGCAGATGTGAACCAAGGAAAAAGTTGTAGTTTCACATGGTATTTTCGAGATGGCACAAAAGCATCGATGCCAGCTTTTATCCAAAAAGGAACCTTAGTGGCACAATTTTTAATATTAACGGAGAAAATCTCGAAATGAATCCCAATCGTACCGATTGGGATTCATTTCGAGATTTCGTACCGTTGATTAAAAAAAAAAAAAAAAAACTTGTGAAGAGAGGATTCGTATCTAATATGTGAACCAAAAGAAATATCAACAGACAGCATGATCCGTATTATCAAATGTCAGGACAGATTTTCAATGCTCGACAAGAGCTAGGAGGAACAAATCGAATAAAAGAAAATTTTGATCAGAATTATTAGGGAAACGAGTAGGCAAATCTAATATGCGACTGTATAATTGAGAGTCAGAATACCGGTAATATCAATACCATTAGAAGAATTAGTATCATTAGTACTACATTAGTATGTGGAGTAAATGTGAAATAGTGCTATGTATATCTAGAATATTGTTCAACAAGTTTTACAATTATTTCTCCAATAGAAAATCAATGTATTTTGTAAACTACCCACATGTCGCCCGTGCTACTCGATGTACTTTGCAAGATGTTCGACAAATTACTTAGCCAGCATAATTGTCAAAACATTTCTCACATTGAAGATGTATGGAACATAGGACAACGTTTGACTCGTTCTGTCAGCAGATGCAAGTGATGTGGAATAATGGATAGCAAGATGATATTCATCATCTGTATGATGGTATATATGCAAGAGTACAGATGTGTGTTAATGCACAATGAGGATATACAATGTATTTATATAGAGCTGGGAGTACTGTTGACACTATCTTTATTTTGAAAGCTGTGCATGTATTGATTTGTATTTCTGATCAATTACTGTTAGCCAACTTTATTATCATCTGTACATGTCATCCTAAGTAAATTGAAACATATATTCAGGTTGCTGCAAATTTATTCTCCGTCACTGTTCTAGAGAATAAAAAAAGGAAAAATTCGATGTGACTTTAACATTCATATAGGTTGAATCATTGTAAGCAAAGAAAGGAAGATATGTCAATTTGGGGATTTTAGCACATCATAAAAATTAATATTATAGGCTGAATGAATAAATCTGCCTCTGAATTTGCTCAGAGGCCCATTATTTAATGGTAAGTCGACAATTCTGTTATGACCAATGAAGATATGTTTTGTGAGTTGACTAGTTTTATGATCAGGACTTGGTAAACCTGGATCAAGTGTAAAAGATCCGTTTCTTCTAGTAATTAGTAAAATCTGCAATACCCATTTAATGTAAGAAGTGAATATCAGTTGTACTTACCAGTGGATGTAAAAAACACACAGAAGCCAAGCAAATATAAAACGACGATTAAAAATATCCTCATGGTTATTGAATTGTCAGAATGTGAAATTGAGAAATCCAGGGAAATCCTGGGATTTAACAAAATGAACCTGAAAAAAATGAAAAAAAATGAGAGTTCTAGAAACTGTGGAATATGAAAGTGACATTTGTACCCATAATTATTAGAGTAGTGGGAACATTTTGGAGTATTTTTCAGAAGATTGGTGAATATGCCAAGTAGAATATACTGCAAAAATGGTAAGTATAATGAGAAAAGAACTGTTAAAAAGACATTGTTTTGATTTTTGTAAGACTTAGAATTTGGTGCTGACATAATTAAAATAACAATAATTAAATTAATTGAAAGCAATCAGGTTATATACATTCAAACGAATCTCCTTATCTTAGTTGTTAACATAAAACCATTTCGGCCGTTATAACCTCCGGCCTTCTCCTGGTGTCTGTTGATCCGGTAACCTTTAGGGAATTTTATGAACCAATGCTTTAGCGTTGCTTAGTGAATTTGATATCAGAGAAATTGTGAGTTCAATCCCTGGGTCAGGTAGCGCAGTATTAAAAAGATAATAAGACGAAATATGCTTAAACATGGACGGACGATTCAGAAAAAAATCTAACACTATTGATTAAGTAAATTTAAAATACCGTGAAGATTACCTGGCTCAGCATACGTCTGAAAAGGCCGAAGGATACAATTGCTGAAACATTGAGAGAATGAAAAAAAAAAAAAAAATGAAGACATTAATCCAGATGCAAATAATTTTGCATCTCCAGAAATAGGAGGGACAAATTAAATTGCAAAATAAATTAAAAGTGAATGTTGGTCACCGACAGAGTTTGGTGAAGTTTTTAGTAGCCACTTGATGACAAATAAAAACTCATAAAAGTTTTAATATTAAAATTAATAATGATAATTGTTAATAAATTAAAAATATAGTTAGTCACCACCAGTGTTGTACAAATTTCAATGACTAAAATAAGAAGACCCCCCCCACCAAAAAAGAAGTAAATCATTTGTAAAAATGATTCAAAACTACATGATCTTAAAATTTGCGAATTGTTCATAAAAATAGCTGAAAGGATAAAGAAATTTAAAATGATATCATATTTTCTTTTTTTTTTTTTTTTTAATTGTTATTGTCTCTTTCTTTGATCAACAAATAATCAATAACCATATTTCTATAACAATATTTTTGTGGTGGACCAAATTACAAAAAAGAAAGGAAAATTATGTCGATGTACTGAACAACACAATGAAACATCCAAAATTTGTCAGACATTTTTAAAGATTATAAATATTTCATTTTCAAAAAAAAAAAAAAAAAAAATTCTCAAGAGATGGCTGATAGCTGTCAGTGAACAATTTTTTTGTGAAAGCTACATGAAGATAAAATGACCTTGAGAAACAAATAGTTTGACAGTGACACTGTTGTTTACATTCCACAAAGTTATTTTATAAAAACTGGTCTACGTGTAGTTCCAAACCAACTTTTTGAAAACAATTAATTCTACACATAATATATGTATGTGTGTGCGTGCGCGTGTGCGTGTGTGCGTGCGCGCGTGCACGCGCGTGTCTTTAAAATAGGATATAAAAACTGGACAAATTTGAAAAATGGAAAACGTTTCATTCAAACTAGATTTGATTACGTGTTTTGCCTTTCTACGTTTCATCAGATCAAAAAAGGGAGGAAAAAATGTGTATTTTTATTTTATTCATATTTAATTTAAATAATGAATCATAGTGTACGTTTTTTCCATAAGCTAGCGTTTCTCGTGATTAAAATGAGTGACTTTTAAAAAATTGTTAATATTTATTCAAGTATCTTTTCTTTACGCTTATTTAAGCCGAAATGTAATTCTCTTAGCATTTTTGTATCGAATTAAAAGCAAATTTTCTTCTCATTATCAGAATCGACCGAAAGTAAGAAATTCATTTAGTCTTTTCTGAAATGAATTCAAGGCAAATCCTCATTGAATCCTTCAGAATGAGTTGACTGTCGACAGTAAAAAATTTATGTTTTTAGGTCAACCCATATTCCATGTGTTTTCCGTATCGACAATATGTGGTTAAAATAGGATATAGAATCTCAACAAAATTATCAATAAATTTGACAAATTGAAAATGTTTAATAGAAACGATTTGATGACGCGTTTCGCCTTTCTAGGCTTCATCACATATATGTGTGTGTGTGTTTACATTAAATTCATCAACATTTCAAAGCTTTTATTTCTAAAATGAGACTGAAACCCTTTGTCCAAAATGATTTGCTAACCAGATTGTTTTCGATCAGAGGGTATGCGAGAAAGAATTTAAGAACAAATATTAGTTCATAATCATTTCGGGAGGATGCAAACGATTTCCGAGAATGCAGGACCCCTACTAGGACCCCATCCAATGACTGGCCTGTGTTAATCATACAGCTTAGATTGAATAAAATGATAATAAATTAAATATTGCTTTTATATATATAATAATATTGACTTACCTTTCGAAGATGTTTTATGCAAAAATAAAAAAAATTAAAATACTATAAAATTTTCTTAAATTAACTTTTTGTAAATAGACAAAGCTCACGTGACCCTTTCATAATAATGTCATGTTTAGCCTTCTATAAATGAAAAAAAGGGAATAAATTATTTTAAAAATAGAATAGTGTAACTACGTTTCAATTTTGGATTTGTAAATTTTGTTTCCACTTAATTACTATATCACATCCAAGAAATAGACCAATACAGAATTTTACACGATTTTAAACTATTATAAATTATTATAATTAAAATTTTAAAAAAGAAAAAATTCTTGTAAAAATTCATCATTCATCGGAAAAATTTTATTTCTTCAGACAATGATATCCGTAGTATAACTTATTTACAAAAGCAATTAAAAGCTTTTCTAATTTCATAATGTCATAGTTTTTATTGCATTCATTATTTTTCAATTCAGAGCAGATATTCAGTTAGAATAGTAGTGCAAGTTTGAAAAAAAAAATTAGGTGATTTAGATTCTTCAACAAGTCCTACTTTTAACGAATAAAAAATTCAAGAAATAGAAAAGTTTTTTACTAAATTTTGTAAGTGGGGAGTAACATATGTAAAAAAAATATATTTTTTACCAAAATTTTCTAAAAAAAATTTCAAAAATAATTTTCGTTCATTTGTGAATAAGTTTTAATATGTTTCATTAAAATCGGTCAATTATTTGATTTTTACAATAATTTCCAAAACACTGCATTTTCAACGGAAAAGTCAATGTAATTATGCCACCGTGATGACGTAAACATAACAAGATTTTAACCAAAATTTCGAACTTATTAGAAAGGATTAAAAAATTTAAAAAAATAATCAAAAATTACTTTGGTCTTTCATCTTAATAATAAACATTTTGATGATAAAACTTTATTTTTATTAAGTTTTTCATTACGCTATGCTGTTTTCCGCGCCCGAGGGAACTCCACTTTTTTGTTATAAATTTTCGATACCTAATTAATTTGTAAATTTTGTTTTCACTTAATTACTATATCACATACAGAAAATAGCCCAATACAGAATTTTACACGATTTTAAACTAAATCATAAATTATAATAAAAATAAAAAAAAATGACAAAATTCTTGTAAAAATTCATTATTCATCAGAAAAATTTTATTTCTTCAGACAATAATTTCCTTAATATTGCTTATTTACAAAAGCAATTAAAAGCTTTTCTAATTAAGTAATGTCATAGTTCTATTGGATTCATTATTTTCCAATTCAGAGCAGATTTTCAGTTAGATAGCTCAAATTTGAAAAAAAAATAGGACTCCGACTTTTAACAAAAAAAAAAAAAAAAATTTTGTGCGAAGTTTCATGAAATTAAGTGGGGGCACGGCAACATATTTAAAAAAATATATTTTTTACCAAAATTTTCTAAAAAAAAAGCATTTCAAAAATAATTTCATTCATTTGTGAATAAGTCCTGAAAATTTCATTTAAAATATTTGTCTTTTACAAGAATTTCCAAATCAATGTTTTCAACGGAAAAATAGCGCAAGCTCCCCCCCACCAAAAAAAAAAAACAAAAAAAACAATGTTAGTTAATTTCATGCCACCGCGGTGACGTAAACAAAAGAAGAAGACTAACCAAAATTTCGAACGTGTTAGAAAGGATTCAAAAATTTCAAAAAATGATTTAAAAATAGTTTCGTGAGATCTTTCATCTTAACAATAACATGAACATTTTTTGACGATAAAACTCAGATTACAAAAATGTAAAATTCATATCAGAAAAGTAAAATAGATAATAAATGTAATTTGTTTACTTACTTTACTACTGCTGACCTAAAATGATCAAAGATGCAGAGAAAAAAAGAAGAGTTAAAAATGAGCTTTCCTGATGATGACAACGATCTAAAAGGAAATACAATTGTACAATAATTCAATAATATATACTGCGTGTATATATTTTGCATATGTTTATGTACTTACAGACTTTTTCAAAACATAAGCGGTACGGATTTATTCTCAGTTTCTTTTTCGTACACATTTTTACTGAGTCACCAATATAGTACATCTACGTAATCAAATGTAAACACATTCCTGATGTCATTATGGTGTAGGAGAGGAAGAAGGAAATTACTGGAAAGTAATTGAAACTCACCTGAAGCGAGCTGAATGTGTAATGCTCCTCATGCCAATGACAAGTTATTCCCATAATTCCGATTTTCATTTGGACTGTGAATAAAGAAAAAATTATTCCTTTTTCAGAGACAAAATCATTTTGACAAAAAAAAACAAAAAAACAAAACAAAAAACAAAACAAAAAACAAACAAAACAAAACAAAAAACGACATATAGATTGACTGAAGCAGTGTTGTAGTCGAATAGTTGGACAATCTCCTTATATAAGTTTTTATCTTTTAGATAATTTGCCGGTTGCAAAATACTAAAAGTAGTTTAGAATGGTGAGCTATAGTAACTATGGTATAAAAGTTATAAGATGGTTTCTAGGTTAATAACTGATATGCCAGAGCAATGAACAATAGAAGACAAACGCAAGAAATCGGGAAGGCAAAGTTAAAAATCGACTGACATTAAATGAATGTGCATATATCAAAATAATATGCAAAGATATAAAAAAAAATTAAAGTAAGAAGAAAGGCAGATGGTTAGTTAATTTAAAAATGGCTCGAATAGATTTGATGTGTAAAACTTTGTATATGTAAAAAACTAACACCTCCAAAATGAAGGATTACGGTTTATGAAAAAGAAAGATATATATTCAAAAAAATCAACGAATGAAAGGAAAAACAAAGAAAAATTAAAAGCAGACAATGAAGAAGCTGAAGGAAAACTAAAGATTCGCGAAATTAAGAGGTATTAACACTTATGTACTTACATTTATACAACAGACATTTTTTATGTAAAAGTGTGTGTAATTTGATTTTTGTGAATGTTGTCTGTTTAGAGAAAACTTTTATGTGAAATGTTAGTCGAAATGGATGTGAGTCTGATACACAGGATGTTCTTACATTTTAGTAACAATGCTCAATTTTTACAGGAGAAAAGGAAAATAAACATATTGACTACCATATAGTTTCAGTCGTTAGCGAGTATTTTGAAATTTATCCGCTTCGCTTTCATCTTGTTTGGCATAGATTTGTATAAACAAACTGGACTTTTTGAAAATGTCCAAATACGGTCTGTTGCAAACCATGTATTTAATTGTTTTTAGGTGATGCAAATTAGAATTTTTTTTTAATGTGATGACTGAAGTTGACATCAATTTGTTCAGCATCTCTGGATTGAATATTTCATAGGAAGTAATGTCGGTTTTCTTCAATATCTCGTAATTGGTTTGTTGTAATACTGCTGTTTTGTCTGCGTTATGTTAAATTGGGTTGCCATTATGGAAAACCACGCTAGCACGTTGGATTTACTTGGCAGTTCACTTCTCGAATCATATTATGTCATATGTCTTCATTCACTTTTTCACATATTCTATTTGAGTGGAGACATGATTTTTTCGAAAACGGCTTAACCATTCTTAATGTTTATAGTTTAAAGCTGTTTTTAGCTTGTCAGTCTTGAATTAAAATATCTTTACGGAAAAAATACTTTCTGGCATTTGAAAAAACATACGCAAACTGCAGCACAATAGAGAAAGTAATTTTTCGTAATAATTTTGCTAATTATACATACAATATTTATCTTCAGTATTTATAGATCATAAGTTTAATTATCGGAGGTGGTGAGAAAAAAAATTTAATTAATTTTAATTAAAAGAATAGAAGCGTGCATTTGTGCAGATATTATTAGTCTTTTCTGAATACATTGATAGATGATCTTTGTTGGCTACATGGAGATATTGACCGCCAGATAACTTCCATTGGCTTTTGTCAAGATATTGGACAGACAACCAATGTGGAATCAAAATTCTTATTTGGACATCAAAAACAGACCAAAATAATACTAGTAATTCATTTTTCAATGTTGGAAATATTGTAAATTACTTCTCTATTTTAAATCATTATGCCCAACTACAAAATTATAAATTAAAATTCATTTAATTACTTTCATGTACAAAGATTATTAGTTCAACCGAAAAAATGACATCTGCGAACTTTAACATCAAAAGTAAATCTATTGATAACATACATGCTTCCAATTTGGGTTGGGGAGTATTGTGAGATTACCCCACTTGTCTGTCAGGGGACTTCTCCGAACGGTCACTACTTGGTGTTGCCAAAAAGGAGTATAAGTGAATGGGTCACAGACTTTTCTTTCCTCCATCTTTATCCGCAGGATTCCGTGGGGACAAGATGAGTCCCGTTTCTCCACCGATGGACTTCAGCTGAAAACTTGGAATCTTTTGTCAAACACGATATTTCAACATTAAAACACATGAGTTCACTGACCATGCGAAATTCTGCATCAAACGTTCAAAACCTGCTACAAAGATTTTCATATTTGTATTGACTAAAACAATGCAACCAGAACTTTTTACAGCCGTATTTTGAAAGTGCTTAAAATTATAATTATATTCCATTTTCTCTTTCCCCCACATACGCAAATTAAAAATGAACAATTCTCACTCCATATTTTACGCACTCTCGGCAATCATCGAAATTTAACTTATATTCAAATGTAATTAGTTTAATTAATATTTATTCTACAAGGGTATTTCCTCTCTTTCATTTCAACTGTATTTCGTTGGTTTTGCCAATTGAAATGGTAACGTGACTTTTTCTTGCGGTTCATTCTGTATCAATGTTTATCAGTGTTTGCCTGTCCCTTTTAATATTGTCTGCATGATGGCTGTAAATGTATCACGTATTAAGTCAGTTTTGCTGCTTCAGTAAATCCATTGAATACCGGGAGATTTTTTGGTGGATGTCTCAAGTATACGAAACAATATCTAATGAAGTTTAATTTCTATTTAAATACAATGTATGTATCTGAAGAAACAAAATCAATTTCGTTCGTTTATGCAAATTCAATTGAACGGCTTGGTGCTGAAATATAAGAAGGAAAGCATTAAAACATACTTGATTATTATTTTTTTTTCGACATGAATAAACCGGAATCTCACACACCCACTCGCGCACACACAATGAGTTTCAGAAAAGTTCTCAGTTGCACCTACTAAAAATAAATCATCAAACATTAGATTTGTTAGTGAATATATATATATATATATATATATATATATAGTGTTGAGGGGGTTCTCCCCTTTTTTACACAAATGGACTGCCCAGTATATACAAATACTATTAAGAAAATTGGGCACGCTGATGGACTATCGCGATTAATACCTGCAAAATGCGAACCGCTGGAAGATTCAGTAATAGCGGCGTTTCAAACTGAAAATGAAATCAGTAAAGTGTTATGCAACACAGTAAAGGAACTACCTGTGACCCTGCTAGAGTTAGGAAGGCAAGCGGAAAAAGATGAATTTATTCAGAATACAAAGAAAAAAATAGAAGAAAAGGAATTTCGCAGACAGCTTCGCAATTTGTGACCACATATTGTTATATAACGAAAGAGTAGTGATACCAAAATCGTTACAAAGGCGGATTTTGAAGGATTTTCACTTAGGATATCAAGGAAAAAACCGAATGAAAGCACTTATGAGAAGTTTCGTCTATTGGCAATGGACAATGATATTACGCAAATGGTGGAAAGATGTAAAGGCTGTGCTGCTGCGGCAAAAGCACCACCTTCTATACAGAAACCATGGCCTAAAGTGGACAGACCCTGGTCCTGAATACATGAGGATTATGCGGGACCCATAGAGGGTTACTACTACTTAATAACAGTAGATAGTTTCAGTAAATGGGCAGAAGTCTTCAGATTCAAACACCCTGCCTACATGAATTATTCGCGAGAGAATTCTGTGAGACGTACCAAGTAAAGCACATTAAGATAGCTCCGTATCACCCACGGTGTAACGGGTAGGCTGAAAGATTCGTAGACACACTAAAGAGAGTTCTAAAAAAAGCAGGGGATGTACCGACAGAAAAAGCTATTCAACAGTTTCTCCAAGTATACAGAATAACACCTAACGGGAATACACCATCTGGTCTTTCACCAAAAGAAGTGATGTTTGCCCTGAAAATACGGTCTGTGTTTGATAAGTTATTGCCTAACAAGAATAAACACCAGCATACACCTATAGTACCCAAGAAATCATTCAAACAATACGGCTTACTGGGAGCCTGGCACAATAATTAACAGACTAGGAAATGTGATGTACACAGTACAAGGCGAAAAGTTTACCCACAGAAGACATATTGATCAAATACAAAAAAAGACGGGTTGAAGAGCCAAGCTCGTCACCCGCTGAAAATGACGATTCAATGGATGCAATCTTTGAAGCTTTTGAGATTCAAAGACCACAGAAAGACACAGAAACTAGAAGGTCAAACAGGAAGAGAAAATTTACTGAACCTCTGATTATCGACCATAAGAGAAACAGATATTAACTCCCCACAAAAAGGGATCTAAGGAGGGGGGTGTTGAGGGGTATTGAACGATGAATCTTGTTTATCACCGGGTAGAATTAAATTTGCTCGAGTTTGTTTGCCTCAACAATTTTTGCTCATATCATTATTATGATTATGAAGAGTAAATTTATTTTAGTGAACATTTAAAAAGTTATGAAGTTAAAACTATATTCCTTGAAAAAATAGTAAAAAATAGTAAATGAAAATCATTTTATTCGTAATAGTCCAGAGTGACAATTGTAACCACGATATTGTTCCTTGTTAGTCAGAGATAGAATTGGGCAACCGGGCTGAACCCAACAGCTGGATTCACCAATGACAGAAATATTTGGAAGTGACACTTTAATTCGAGGAATATTGCATTAATATTCTGATTCGAAGGAGAAATCTCACTCCATATGTAATAAGCTCTTCATATTCTACTGCACATTCACAAACTGAATACAGTACAATTAAAAAGTTAAGAATAAGATTGGTATCTTTATAAATATGAAAGGCAGCCACGGTCTGCTGAATTAATGTGTACAGAAATTAATCAGTTGTTTAATCAGTTCTTCAAGATTATGACAAAACTTGTTTCTTAGAGTTTCACTAAAAAGAGGTGGAGATGAAATAGTCTCAGAGAAGACAACAAATAAAGTACCAGCTAATTTCTACTACTATACTTTATTTTATTATACTTAATTGGTGTAGTAAAAGACAAATGATCTGAGGAATGTAGCAGAGATTGAACATGCTTTTATAAGAAATTAGATGACTATTAAGAATTACGACAAAATGATCTAAAATGTAATATCTATGCTATCTATCTATCTTTCTATCTATCTATCTATCTATCTATCTATATATATATATATATATATATATATATATATATATATATAGATAGATAGATAGCATAATGAGAATCCACGTATACTTTCTTAATATGTATATATAGAAAAAGTTGCAAATTAAAAAAATAATAATGTTTTTTTATGAAAGTATTTATTTATTTATATATATATATTTGACATTTCAGATTGACCTCAATCTTTCTTCAGAAATAACTGTTTGTTTACAAGTAGCGTCCGTCGGCAGATGCGGACGTCACGTGATATGGAACTGTGTTCGAATATTCTTAACATAAATCGAACTGTAATAATATTTTAGATGTTGTTTAAAAAAACTATATCTAAAAAAATGTTTAACTATTGAAATATTTATAAAGATTTAAAATACCCAAGTTTTTATTTAACCCTAGTTTATATGTATTTAATTTTAAAATCCAGTATTTTTCTTTTTTTTTCTGCGTGTGTATGTGGAACTGAAAACAGAATCTATCAATAAACATTTACAGTTTTCTAATGAGTGTCCTGATTGATTAAAGTGTTTAGCTATGGGGGAATAAGGATTGTTTTGACGTATGGTTTGTTTATGATTGTTGAAGCGAAATCTAAAATTATTTCCAGATTCACCAATATATCCCCTGTTAGGACATATGATGCAGAATAAATAGTAGATTATGTTATGGCTATCACAGGTGAGGTGAGGTGAGGTGGGTGTATCTTGATATTGGTGTTGGGTACAGAAAATACATTATCTAATTATTAAGTGTTTGCAAACTAAGCAACGAGGTTTGTTACATTTGTAATTTCCTGATTGGTTTGTTTTGTATTGTTTAGATATTTGGTAGCGGTGAGGATAGCTGATAGGTTAGGTGATTGTTTCTTTGCATTTATGGGTGGTTTATCGAAAATGTCTTTGATCTTTTTATCTAACTGGAGGTTCTTGTAATCCTTTTTTAAATTGTGAATAAGTGTGTGGAAATATTGATTCGATTACTGATGACGAAGCCATCACATCAATTGAGCAAAATCCAGAAATTCTGGAGTTGTCTTTTGAACGTACCTATCAAGAGGTAAGTGAATTCATCAAGCAAATCTCATCTGAAAAATCACCTGCTCCTAAGAATGCTATTCCACCCGAAGTGTATAAGCATGGTGGCTAAGTTACATGATAGAAAAGTTACATCTCCTTTTCGTGGAGATATGGAAGGCAGGCCATGTCCCAGGATGATAAAGACGCCTCTATCAAACACCTTTACAACACAAGGGTTCCAGGTGTGTCTGTGATAATCACCAGGGGATATCACTACTTTCAATTGCAGGCAAAATCCTAGCTAGACTGATTCTAAACAGAATTATTATACATCATGTATCATGCATCGAATTGGTAAGGCTACCAGTGCTTTCAGCAAACTTCGCCATCGCTTGTGGAATGAGCGGGGTATTCGACTGGATAGGAAAATTCGGGTTTACAGAGCTGTTGTACTTGCCATCCTTTGGTACGGCTCAGAGTCATGGATTCCATACAGGTACCATATACGCCAGGTGGATGTTTTCCATAAAAGTTGTGTGCACGCAATCTGTGGAGTTAACATTCAAGATAGGACATCTAATGTACACCTGTTTAACAGGTGTAATATTGGAGTAATCGAGACTTTTCAAATATAGTCTCAGTTACGATGGACTGGTAATGTGAGAATGTCTGATGACATGACACCCAAGATCAGGGCAACAGGAATGTAGGACGCCCATGTCTAAGATACAAAGATAAAGCAACTTGTCAGCTGTCAATATAACACTCGAGCGCTTAGGCTTGGAGCGGGTGGAATGGAGATCAACGTGATTGAATTGACTCAGCAGTTTTCAGTCCATTTATCTGAATCATCTTCAAGAAGCGAGAGTAAGATAAAAAATGTCAGCCAATCTAACAGTGATCGCATCTCACTCTTGATCCATATGAGGGCTCATTTGAAAAATCATTAGAGGGTCTTAAGTGGAACTTAAGATTATAGCACAAAATTTCATAACTGAATAAATTAAAGAGTCTACTTATATGATACTCATATGTCGAAACCGACGTGAGAGTCCATTATATGTATACATACAAACATACATCCATACACACACATATATATATATATATGTACAAACATATATATATATATACATACACTTGTATATACAGGTACATATATATATATGTGTATATATAAAAACATATACATGTATATATATATATACACTGATATAAGTATATATATACACACATATATATGTATATATATATACACATATATATATGTATATGTAGATATATATGCATATATAAACATATATGTATATATATATATATACATATATGTATATATATGTATACATATATATATATATGTATATATATGTGTATATATATATATATGTATATATATACATATATATATGGATATATATATATATATGTATATATATATATATATATGTATATATATGTATATACATATATATATGTATATATATATCTGTATATATATATATGCATATATATATATATGTATATATATATATATATGTATATATAGATATATGTATACATATATATATGTATATATACATACACACACACACACACACACACATATATATATATGCACACACATAGATACATAGACACACATATATATGTGTATATATATATACATATATATGTATATATATAAACATATATACGAATCCAACATATATTGATGTGAAGCCAAAGTTGGGACCACAGAAGTAAAACACGGAACACGGATTAGATGTAAGAAAGATATATTAACAACAGGTTGCAGAGATAGTGTAAGCGGAGCTTACTATATGTTAGTGTCCAGTACTGGTAGTCGTACGCGGCTCTCGCTGTCTCTCTGTCTAGAGTGTTGTGTCGCATACTTAATATAGACCTGGAAGAGTCTATTGTGTATGTAGTTCCGGTCTCACAATACCCCCCTTCCAAGAGTTTTCTTTTTGAAAAGGAGAGAAAAAATAAAACTGTTAATACTTTTTCCTCTTGGGATTTACGTCGAGCGGTTGAGTAAATTTCCTTTTCCTTCCTGAGCGTCGCACTTCAGGAGAGACTTGGGGCATGTCGAGATCGAAGTGATCGAAAATTAGGTCGATCGGCTCTTCACAGTTATTTTGTAGTGATTCTTCCGATTCCTTCAAACGGCGTTTTCTGAGCTGGTTCCAATGGCGTTTGTGAATGTTTTTCAGTCCTTGACAATATAGACCAGTTCGCCAATTCTTTGTTTTATGGTGCCTATTTCCCAGAATGTTTTATTGTTTTTGTAAGCCTTGAAAAAGACTTTATCACCAGGATTGAAATATTTCTTATGAGGCGATACGTTTTTTTTTAACTTTGCTTGACGTGGAATAAGTTTGTCGAAGACAATTAGGACAGTGCATTCTTCCGTATTTTTTCTTTGTGAAAGCCAACAAGTGCCGGACCCAAAGGTGAACCCATAGCAACCCCGTCAATCTGTCGAAACATGGTGCTGTTAAAACTAAATTCGACTGAGGACGTAGCAAACTTCATCAATTCAAAAAATACTGACTCCGGAATACTCGCTGGTAACAATGAACTGCGATAAAGAAAATCACAGCAAATATTGATAGTTTCCATAAGAGGGACACAAGTATACAGGAATGAATATGGTCAACAAAGGAAAAGGAATCCTCTATGCAAAATTCACCCAAGCACTGCAACACAGGTTCCAAAAGAGTTGAGAGCCATTGGGCTACCTTGTGTTGGGCTGAACTAATCATTGATAAAATTGGTCGTAATAGTACCCTATCCTTATGGATTTTTGGGAGCCCATACAGACAGGGACAAATCGAGCCAGAAGGCCGGATTTCATTGGCAATTTCTTGTGGAAGCAGCCCAGACTTTACCCACTTCAGGAGTAATTTCTGAAATTTTGCTTCATCTGAATTAGTTCCGTCACAAGTATCTGCAGATCCTAGCTTGGTAAATTTCGAAGTATCTACTAAAATCGAAGACATCTTGGCTACATAATCTGCTCGATCTAAAATAACCACTCCAGCACCTTTATCTGGTCTGTAAATTATTAGATCATAATTATTCCTCAGGGAATTAACCACTCGCTGATATTCAGCATTTTGACTCAGCAGTAGCAACAAAGAAACTAGAAAAAGTGTGTGCGGAATTATTTAACTGGGCTTTCATATCGCAAATCGAATCAACAGAAGTAGGAGACAGTCTTGCCAACTGTGCATAGAAGACATCGAACTCTGAAAAAATCTTCTCCTTATCAGGCATAGAGGGTGGAATGCAAAAGTCCAACACATGAGCAAGAACAAAAGGTTCTAGCTCAGTTAGTTCATGAGAAGACAAATTGATAATATTATTTAAATTGGGTTCTGCTGTAACTCCATATTTCTTGTGAACCAAACTTTTCAACTTAGCATCGTGCTTAGTTGACAATCTGACAATACATATTGTATTGTACTGACCCAACCCAAAAACCTAGAGAACCTAACCCAATCAAAAAATGAAATTGAATTCCTATAAGAACACCATAATCTCTCGTAATCCTGCTTTAGACCCAGGCTTCTAGTAGAAAGGTGTTGAATCCAATCTTTAATAAAGACAGATTCGATCTTCCAACTATGATGTAATTTAGCCCTCCTTATTCTAAACTGAATAAAAGAAGGGCAAACCTGGTAGCAGATACATTGTTTAAGAAATTTAATTTCAAACTTAATAGATCTTAATGTAGCGTTAATTTGTAATATTTTATTTAATTTACTAATTAAACTCTGGCTGTACCTAACTTTCAAATATTTAAAGATATTTTTGTAGGTACAAAATTTAATGACAGAAATAAAAGTGTGAAGCTTAATATTACTAGACATATTAAAAATGGGCAAAGCAACCGGTTTCACGCCCGCTCTTCAGGCTTCAACGGAGATTCAATTTAAATTAAAAACACAGAAAATGTACAATAAAAAGGAAGTTGTGGAGGTGAGGAAAAAAAAGAGCCAAAGGAACTAGAGAGAAATGACAGCGAGCCCCAACAAACACTCACGTTGTTTACACAGGAAAGGCATGCGGGACCCGATATATACATATATGTACACACACAAACATATATATATATACATATATATATACACATATATGTATACAGACATATACACACATATATGTATGTATACATATATATGTATACATAGGCATATGTATATATATACATATATATACTTATGTATACACATATATATGTATATATATATATATATGTATATATATACACGTATATGTAAATATATACACATATATATGTATATATCTATATATATAGGCATATATGTATATATATGTATATATATACACATATGTATATATATCTGTATATATATATATATATACACAGACATATATGTATATATCTTTACACATAGATATGTATATATACACAGATATACTTATATATATATATATATAGATAGATAGATAGATAGGTAGGTAGGTAGATAGATAGATAGATATACATGTATATATATATACATATAGATATATATATACACATAGGTATATACATATACGCATATGTATAAATATATACACATATGTATAAATATATACACATATATATAAATTTAAGTGTGCGTGTTTTTGACTAATATGTAGTAGTGAAACCCAGGGTCACAAACACATATCCAAGAGCATATATATATATATATATATATATATATATATATATATGTATGTATGTATGTATGTATGTATCTATGTATGTATCTATATTTATATGTATGTATACAAAGTTGATAAATACAACTTTAGGTCAGCAAAAATACAAAGTAAAAATAAGATGAAAAATCTTCAGGTTAGTTGTACAAAACAAATAAATACAAATACAGAAAAACCTAGAAAAAATTGTAAGAAATAATAATAAAAAATACATATATAACTTCAAATAAATATCTGTTGTAACCTAGGAAAAGGTTACTGAATAAGAATAAGCAAAATGAAAGCTGAAAAATGGAATAACATTTATAACAGGAAGAACATACAAGATTTGTCAGTGGTGTGTAGTAATCAACTACTAGTGGTAAGCTAGAAGTGAATCAAGGTGAATTGCAAGTGAATGTAAATGGCTACCACATACATTATATTCTACTGTATTTATATGGATTTGGACATATCCATTATAGTCCATAGATACGGTGTAACAATATCATATTAATAAGACTTAATAAATGAAATAAAATAAATAATAATTGCAAATTATATTACTTTTTATGAATATTTATGTTTTTCAGTTAAATCCATTTTTTTTTGTAGCTTCAAGACATGTCATCTTTCAGAATGCCTAATTATATATATATATATTTTTTGTCATTAATATAAGATTCAGATAGCAAATGGAAAAAGATGGTGCCATACAGTAATTTCACTTATTGTGAATTATTTAATTGCATGAATTATAGGATTTCATTTATACAAGATTCTGTAATTGCTTTTTATAAAGACACAAGTTATTTCTAAATGTGCATCTAGCTTTGTTGAATTGGAAGTTGTTTATCCTGGAAAAACAAATGAGGCACATGTTAATATTTTTGTAGAAGCTTACAAATTATTGTTTGTACTAATGAAGATACAATAAACCATCAAGTTTTCCAGCCTTTGAGAGAATTTCTCATTTGGTGCAGAATTTATCTTAGAGAGATTAAAACATATGGGATCAGTTAAAATTTCTCCAGTGTGTGTGTGTGTATCTTTATTTCCATGTGATTTAATTTTCAGAGTTGATGAACAACCACTGTAGGAATCCAGGTCACCCCAGTTCAGAAAGAAAATAATACAAAAGAAATTAGCTTGTTTCAAAAATTGTACTAATTCTTTGAAAACTATTCAGATAAGTATTTTCTCCTTTTCTTCATTTGATGTAGTTTTCTTTTCTGAGGACTTTTTTTTATGCAGCATTATAATTTTTATTGTAAAAAGGCATATTTCATTTTCATTGATAACTTACACACATATTATTGATGATCATTTGGCACACAAAACACTTAATTTGTGTAATTCGTTAATTTTTTTGTGTGTTAACAATAAATTTTTTTGTCCGTTTTTTAAACTCAGCTCACATCGTCAGTCTCTGTTGTGCCCATATAAGTTAATGTTGCCTCAAACATTTGTTGGGACTATTTTTTTTGTAGGTTTTATTTTTACCAAATAAATCCTATAATAGCGAGGCAATTTGAATGTCTTGAAGAGATGTATTTCTTGCATGGTTAATATGATTTGGGATCAACTGTTTACACTGGCTTCTGTAAGGAATTAAGAGTTCAGCAAGATATTTTCTTTTATGTATATACAAGAGGGTGATAAAAAATTCTCAGAGTAACCAAGAACTTTTTAGTAATACCTTGTGTAAATGTTACTGAGTTTGTAAAGACCTTAAGAGAGAAAAAGCAAAAATAATTGTTGATTAGGCCATAATCATAGAGCACTGAGTGAAAAGTAATAATTACTGGCTTTTGTAACATTTCTCTTATCATGAATTAAGATATTTTATTTATGGGTTCAACTAAGAAGCCTTTTAAGAAAAAATATCTCATGTTTGGTTAGATTTTTGGAGGTAGGTCAGGTTGTAAACTGTTCGCATCTCCTCGTAAAAACAGACAAGTATTAATAGAATATTTGAAAAATAAATACACATTTCCAGTGCATAAAGGGAAATGAATGCTAAAATAAGTTTTTTTTTGTTTGGAGTTGTTTCCCTTAGTTACGATATTATTCAACAAGGCAAGTTTTAAGCGGGGCGCAACTCGAAGTTATAACTTTTGTCAGTTTTAAACATATCCTCATCAGAATAATTTGCTTTACAAAATTTACTTGTCACTGGTGTATTTATTTCATGAAGACATTTTGAATTTGTTGAGGCACAAATTTAATTATCAAATCCATTTATTTTTAAATTTTCTGTAACATATTTGATGAAAACATCTATATATTTATTAATTTAAAATGTAACTTTTTTACTAAGTGAGAATTTCACAGAAAATTGTAAAGTAATATTTATAATGAATTTGTAAATTGGGAGATGGGAAAATTAATATAGAACACACAATTATTTTATAATACTTTTGTATTTGTCTTTTGTGATATCAAAATTGAAATGATGCAATCTGGAAAAAGAAAAGTCATAAATAGTTTCCTGTTTTTTATTGTTTTGATATTAGAAAAATATTTTTAAAAATCCATAAGTTGGATTTGAAATAATGAATTATTGTCAGGAATTTTTAATTTCTTCTTCAAGTTTTTCTAAAATAGTCTCTTTGGTGATTCCTCCAGAGATCTTGAGAATTTTTGATCGTGATTTTGAGCCCTGGAAAATACAAAAACAAATTAAAAAATAAGCAAAGCAAACACAAAATAAAAAAAAGAAATCAACATATATTTAACAAAATTAAACAAAGTTCATAACTTAAAAACATAAAATCAAGTTTTTAGAATTAACAAAACTAATCAAAATGGTAATAATAACACTAGGGTTATCACATTAACGCTATGTACGGATTAGGATTATCATATTAGCACTATGTAGACTAGTATTATTATATTAGCACTACATAGACTAAGATTAATAAAGATGAATATAATTATTGATATAAATAATTGAAAAATAGGAATAAACAAGAATAAAATATAAATTATGATTCAGAACATTTTGTGTCACTAAATTTGATGTGAGAAACAATTTAAAAATAATAATCAATTAAAACAACTTGTTATAAAATCTAGGATTAATTTCTGTAAATGGAAAAACTTCAATATTTTTCATTGCTATTGTCTTATAGAGTGTCATCTCAAAAATACAATAGTCATGATGAATTCATAACTGATGAAAGCTGACTCAAATCTATTAAAATTTTAATGTGATTATTTTCCATAGCAGTGAATAACAATCCAAATATATCTCCATTGTTTTGTTAGATTTGGTATCTCAAAAACTGTCAATTTCTCTCTTGACCCCATCATATTTGTGGATTTAGTTATGTTTTCAGAGTTCTAGAGCCACTTTAGTATGGATGTAATGTTATATATATATATATATATATATATATATATATATATATGTGTGCAAGTATGCAGAAAAATAGGAAAGAACACTGTTAGGTAAATAATCCAGAGTTCTTTAGTATTTTTGTTTTTATTTTTAAGAAGACGGTGCTCCATACAGAAGTAGAGCTTATAAAATCCTTAATGACTTGTCGTCGCACCATGAAATATCTTTTGCTGTAAACTAACTAGACGGTGACCGCTACCATTAGCTTTGAAATAGATACCCCACTCTACCTTGGCATAACCTTTCCGAAGGTGATGAATCTGTAGATAAGAATTAACTGTCTGACCACCTAACCAAGATGGCCGGCCCAGCTGTTTCCATAGTAATTAATGTTGCAATGGATCATACTTATAAACATGCGCAAACCACAAGATAGCTTATTCCTAAATTTTCGCTTGAGGATGAAACGGGACTCGACACCTTAATTTTAATAATTATATTGAGGATTTTGGCTCTTGTTTTTGAAACATGAGAACTCTTATGTAGCGAAGGAATCATATTGAAAAAATTTTTTTAATAATATATATATATATATATATATATATATATATATATATATATGTATGTATGTATATATATTTATTACTCTAAAAGTATTCAAGCCAAAAGATGAAATAAATACTGTTTAAAATAAATGGAGCATCTACTCAAAACCAGTATCCACTAAAAATAACACTTGACATAAAAATATGTTAAATTAGAAACTAAAATCAATTAAGTCTTTAAAAATTGCTTTGTTTACATTTCATAGATGAAACTGAGCAGATATGTGTTTCAAGTAAAACTCTGAATGGGTAAATATGTTTTAAAGTCAAAATAAAACTTTGTTTTATTGTGACACTCTTCATAGTTGAATGATAAAAGCATCCTAGATCAGACAGTGGTAAATCCTGCAAAGGAGTCACAAGTTTGAATTGTGCTTGAGGGCACATTTTCTTTATTAAGTTTTCTTGAGTACAGAAGCCAGTAGAAGAAATAAATACTATTATACCTGCTTGGATTCAAAACAAAAAAAAATCCTCATTTTTAAAAGATTTTCTGTAAATTTTCCATTATTTCATGAATGACTGGGACAAGATTGATTTCCTGACAATCTGAAATTTTATATGATTTTCTTTGCCGTCTGCCATGGAGCTAGACAGTCATTGAATATTTCAAGTTACTTTTGTAAAATTAATGTTTCTTATGCCCTTCTTTTAACAACCAGTGATCCAAATTCTCTGCACACTAATGGAAAATCTACCATGTTTGGTAAGCAGCATATTAAACAAACTTTTTTATTACAAAATTTAGATCCATCCTTATTGTAATGTTGTCTTAATAATATCTAATAAGAATACAAGGCTTAATTTTTCACACCCTTTCACACTAAAATGACTGTTTATTCACTTCTGAAGGCTGTCAAATTAATGTTGGCTGTGAGGATGTACACTTTTTGGAAACAAATGAACAAATTTTCTTCTCATGTGGATATGAGGGACTCTGTTTTCATCCCTTTGGGTCATGCATTTTTATAAATTCCTGTCATTATCTTGTGTATATACATCCTAAGTTTAGCTAGGCTGACTTCCTGCTTATGTTGATGAACCTAAACATATAGTTTGAGGCCTGATTCTGCAATTGGTGGCTGTGAGGTCACCTAGGTCAACAATTTGGTAATCTAGCTCTTTTGATATTCTGGTGAGACACCATGAGCAATAATTATTTTGGTATCTTTTTGGGTGAACCCAGCCACATATTGGGGTGACCACAGATAAACTCCTCTTAAGACAGTAGTTCTTCATTGACATTAAATTTAATTCAGACCTGGTATTGAATTATATACTACACTTATTACTTGTTTAAAAATTGAGCCATTTAGGACTCAGCTGAAAAAAATTGCACATTAATTTCTTTAGTAAATATTGGCAGATATAAGTGGATTTCTTCTGGCTGCACTTTCCCCAATAACTGGTTTTATAAAAATATTATACTAAAAGAGTGATACAAGAGCGCAGCACGATAAGTTTTTCTGTTAAATTATTCATGTTGGCTTTGAAAGGTAGACAAATACTGACCTTATCCAGGTTTATATCAGACTTACGTATTCCAAACAATTTAGAGATGAATTTGATCAACTCGGAATTTGCTTCACCATCTACTGGTGCTGCTGCAATTTGGATTCCAATTCCTTCATTGGAAATATCTGCAGAAGTTAAATACAAAAAAAAAATAAAATTGACTTTTTTCTTATTTGTGGCAGGAATTCATCTTTTAGATTTCCAACACAAATTTAAATTAAGCCAATATTTTACTTCTTCCAATCTCAAATGTTAATGAAATTTACTGATGTAACTCATATTTTTTTGAAAGTCTGATTTTTAAAGAGAAATATAAATAATGCTGGAATTTCTAAGAAAATAAGATTCTATGAAAATGAAAAAAAAAATTGGCATCATTTTTGAGATGGGTTTGATAACTGGTGATTTCCATGCAGTCAAGGATGAAACATCAGGAGAGATAAATACCTGTTACAGAGTTTTGTTTTGCTCCTGGCTTTGCAAGGATTTTTAGAAATAGTGTGTTATCTGCTCCCACTTGTATTGGACTCTGAGGAACAGCTTGCTCCTTTTTTTTATCAGTCTGCAATCAAAATTCAAAAGCTTTTCAAATTTTCTAGCAGATATTTGGACTACACACATGCATACACTCTTTTATATATATATATATATATATATATATAGGCTAAAGTGATGTTTATGTTAATGCGACTACACATGTGCACAAAGGAGAGAGGATACAGAGAATGTTAAATTTATTTTTTTCTTTTAAATACATGTTTGGGGTATAAACTTCTTCCACTTTGTCATAGATTTCCCTAAAATTGTACTAGACATATAAAAATTTATATGTTGTTTATATGAGTTTATTAAATTAAAAAAACACTTACACCAATTCTTTAGAGATTTGATATTTTAAGAGCAACTACAATAAAATAAACAATAAGTAAAAGAAAGAATAACATTTGAAAAAATGATAGAAAACATATTTAAAAGAATTATTAAAATATTTCAAGATATTCATTATAGAGCAAATGAAAATTACAAATTGAAGATACGAAAATCAAACATGTACACCAACAATTTAAATATCTGGGAAGTGTTTTTTAACAAAAGATGGAAAGTGTGACATTGAAATCCTAAGGTGCATTGGGATAGAGATAGTCTAGATACTTTCCAAAAGTTAAGCAAAGTAAGAGACAAGAAAATTTCATTAGAAATAAAAAGCATCATACTGAACCGTTTCGTAATATCAGTTCTATGAAATATTTAAGTGAATAATGCTGGACAATCTCATTTTCACAGACGAAGAATAGACTTATCTTAAATCGGACAAACTAAAATAATAAATATACAGAAAAAAGTACTTGGGACACTTTTTTTTATTTGTTTAATAATAATATTCGAATTTTTTCTGAAAGAAACAATTATTAAAAATAAAATGTGTTAAAGTACAACTTACTTTGCCTGAGTGTTTTATGTACATTTACTTTTTCTTTCATTGATAACTAAATCATTCACTTAAAAATAAAATGAACAGATAAATTTTTGCAAGCACCAAAGTAAAAAATTGAACCTAAAATTTTTTAAGTTAAAACGTTGTCTTGGAATTAAGTACAGACATCCCTCAATTTATGCGTTTTCGATTTTTATACCAAAATTCGATTAGTGCATACTAATAATACTTGATTAGTGGGGTAAAAACATTCCTCAGTTTACCAAAGCAATTGAAAAGTGATTTTTTTATGTCATTATGTTGCCGCATTAATTGAGGGATTCCTTCTGTAGTATACGATTGCCTTCTTACAAAGGTTTAAAAAAAAAATCATGCACCTAAACTTTGTTTCAACTATGTGCTTTAATATTTAAAAAGGAAAATTCACCTAAGTACATCATTAAATGAAAATATAAAAAATTATTCAACTTCCTTTAACATTAGTTCTCTTTAAATTTTTTTTACGCTAAATTTTTACAAAAGATATTTTTGCCTTCTTGGTGTACATTTTTCATCGGTATTCAAATTTCATCACTCAAATATTCCGATTCAATATATAAGATGATTTACTTTACTGCATTGTGCATAAAAAAAACAACTTTCACAAACACTGACTCAAAATGAAATTTAATTCTTATTTCGAAATGATGAACATGAAAAAGAGCTAGATTACCACAAACAAAATAAAAAAAGTAATTACTCCAAAAATAATACGATTTTCTTTACGTACGAAAATATTAGTTTTTCATACTTTGTCTTTTTTCTTTTTGTTTCCGGACATTGTAGAAATTGTTTTCAATACACAGAACCTGTTAATGAAATTGTTTTTCAATAAAGCCATAAAAGGCACATTTGTTTTACTCCATTAACCAAATAATTATATCTCATTTAAACCGGTGTTGCATTCTGGAAATTATTCTCATATAAAAAGGCCAGTGTGTACTGTAATGCGATTTATACGGAGATATTTTTATGGAGATATTTCAGTGGGGATTTCGATTCAAATAAAAAAATAACATCTTAATATCTTATATTCTTCGATTATCTTTTTTCTTTTGAGGCAAGTAAAATATACAATTAATTTGTTGAATTTTGTTATTCACTCTAACAGTCTCTCTAACTGAATCCAACAAGTTCGATTTTTGCTTCAGCAAGCAAAGTTTACACACAGTGGTGTTGAGCTTAAGGATTAAAAAATGAACAGTTGATTTAACATGCCAACAAGATTAATGAAAACTCATAATGACGAGAAAACACATGGCCAATTTTAACAAAACAAGATAAAGAATTTATTCACGAATTTACAGGTTTGAAGTAGTGTCAGTGTAGCTCGTTTCAGGAAAATAAATCAGAATTCTTCAAGTCCGTAGTTTTTAACATAACGTCACAAAGAGTAAATGTTTATACAGCAAATTAACTGATATGACACAACAAAAATGTTTAAGACAAAAAAAAGAGTTCGTTGCTTACCGAAGGGGTATATAATTTGCATACGTTCAAAAGTAGACAAAGAGACTTTGAAATACTTAGCTTTCATGGATTGTGGACATAAAATTCTTTGGAAGTGTCGCATGGCGAAAATTTTACACTGTCGAGTACTACAACTCTGGTCGCGAGGAACCGAAACGAAACCTTACACATGACTTCAGACACTATTCTCATTATTTTAAGTTTTCTCATTTTATATAAAAAAGAATTTCACAGACTTGCGAATTTCTTCCCTTTTTGTCGGTCCTCCAAATTTGAAAGGAATGGGTGAAAGAAGTTATTGTTTCGCACTCACTACAAATTTATAAATTAATGCAACGTAAACATCTGAAAAAGATATACAGAACATACATCTAAAAATGATATTTCTATAATAAACGTATACAATCTGTCTATTCGGTCAGTAATAACTTTTACAAATGAAGTGCTAAAGTATCAGTAGCAGCCCTTAACAATAATAATCAGTTATGTGTCATGCGTAATACTCGCTTAAGCGATCATGTATCTTTTGATACATGACGAGGCAGATTTTTTCCCGTAGTAGGTTGCCATTTCTTTCGGCGGGAGACCAGTTGACATCCAAGTCTATAAAAACCGGTCTGCCCTGCTATTTATTCATCAGCCCTTAATAAACCTTGTATCAGCAGCTGCAGCCTTCGAATATAAAAACACGTGAACCCTAAAGTAACTCTCTCTCTTTTGGGTTTTCTTCTTTCGAACTGTGTGACATGAACTTTCCACGTTGAAGCTAAAATACACCTACACAGTAAATCCCACTTGAATATATTCATGAACATTTCGTTGTATATGCAATTTACATCTGACAAAAGAAATTTTTGTTTTAAACTTACCTTTAGTTAATTTTGTTTAAGAAATGGTATCTTCCATTGCAAATCAATTAGTCTGTTATTTTGTTCATATACCCTTTTTTATCACCATTATTTCATGTACTATAAAATATTCTCATAAGAAACCTTAACACATTTAATTATCGAAATAGCGAATACATTAAACAAATTTCAACATTATCTGTATATATTTCTGAGATGAAGTATAATGTACATTATTTACATTATTCGGACTATTGTCCTCATCTTTGTCGCCATATTTATTACAACGTTTCGGCCGTTGTATGCTCCGGCCTTCTTCAGGTGGTTGGAATGTCGAACTGAACCCTTTATTTAGCTCACTGGGGTAGACTGTTCTAGTTCCACGTGACATTTTTAATGGATGTCAGTTATCAGTTATCTCCTGTTAATTCTCCACTGCCTTAACTGGGTATTGAACTCAAACTCTTTGGGCCCTGTCACTGGATCTAACTAACGCCTTTATCCACTGTGCCATGTGTCTTTGAGGAAATAAAGGGTTCAGTTCGATATTCTAACCAACGTACAACGGCCGAAACGTTGTAATAAATATGGCGACAAAGATGAGGACAATAGTCCGAATAATGTAAATAATGTAAATTTCAACATTAACAATAAACATAATTCAGTAGCTGTCTTCGTCCCAGTTGTGTATGTAAATAGACAATCATTTGAGTTGCCTAAAAAACAACTTTTCCATATCGCTATTTTCCAAGTGGTTGTTAAAAATGGAGGCATTCGTATTTCTGTGACTTCATTGTAAGGTTAACATTTTCTTTTCAATCGAATAATTGTGTTTATTCAAGCATCTGTACATTGGGAATTTTGTGTTTATCAAGGTAGCTTTTATATTTTTGTTATTGCTGTTTGTTGAAGTATCGGATAATATTTTCTTTCATATTCGGTTGACATATTTAGTGTGACTGAGTTTCTTTTATATAATGAACCATGTCTAATTATATATAATAATTATAACGCAGTCTGATTCTTTACACAATGGATGATTTAATCTGGACACGACATACGAAAGAGCGAAGACTATATTTGTAGGAAATTCAGTCGTTCAGTTTTTATATCAAACATCCAAATTCCAAACAATAATAAAATAAATATAAAGAAACCATAGGCATGCCTGTTAAAATCATTTGTATTTACAAACATATATACATGAATTCAAAAGAGTAAAAGGTGATTAGTCTTTAGTTGAGTTAAAGTCTTTGTGTTGTTGGTTTACAGAAAATCTGTAGTTTAGAAAAAAATCTTTTAAACAGTTGCTCCACAGTAAAAAGCTATGTTTGAGAAAAAACGTATCGTTAGCGAAGATTCACTAACCGTCTTTGTTGTTGTAGCGGATTCGTTTGAAGTTACGACAGATGCTCCTTTCAGCACGTGCTATGTAAAAAAAGAAAGTATGTAGTCACATTTTCTCGTGTGTCTAAACGACTTGGAGACATCTCTATCTGAAAGTCGAAATTTGTGGATTTTTATAAGAGATTTTTTTCCCGAAAGTAGGCTGGAGAAAAATAAGGTTTTAGTTTTCTCTGATTGGTCAAATATTTCACCCGATGATGTTAATTTCTAACCAGTAGATATTTTAATTTAAACTGTAGGTGTTGTATTTTGTAATCTTTCTGGAAAGTTTGTAACATTGTCTGTTATTGGTTAGAAAATAAATTTTGGGCGTGTTTTAAAATGGCATGTCGTAAAATTTTAAAAGGTGACACACATTTATTTACAATTACAAATTTGAAAAGTACAAAACAAGGATTGCAGAAAAATTTCCTTCTGTGCATCACTTTGTGCAGGATAACACTTTCCTGGGGTAGCAAAAAAAAAAAAAAAATGTGATTACCCATAAAAACAAGAAAAACTATTTCACAATTAGTTTAAGAAAGGGATTCATGTACAAAAATTATCCACTTCAAATAATAGAGAAAATTGGGAAAAACTTGGAGAAAGGATTTAGCAATAGGACACAAGGCAGAAATTTTTCGAATAGCTCTCACTCAGGACGTCTCAGCCGTGGAGGAATTAGTGTTATACAGTTCACTTGTTTGTTCTTGGGTTTGAAATCTTCAGTCGTAAGAATCTGCCTTGTATCTGTTATGACTTCCAACTGGATTTACCTTTGTAGTGCGGGATGATATGCTCAGTCCGTTCTCGTCAATGGTACATTCTCCTATCTGTTGTTCTCCTCACGGATCACCCTCACCACTTTTCTTCTGCCTCTCATCCTCTCCTCTGCTTCTATCCTCAGATCGCTGATAGCAGTCCTTTTTATTGAAAAAGTGACCGTGATATCGGATGAAGACAAAATTTGACATTAGCCAGCAAACTTGTTTCTCATTGGTCAATATATATATATATATATATATATATATATATATATATATATATATATATATATATATATAAACCCTCTCTAAGTATTAAAAAAATCCAAAACACTTAAAATTCAAACAATTTTGGTGGTTCGCCACTTGAACCTAAAAGCCATAAAAATGCACAAGATTTAACACACAAACTGTCTTGCTCCTTTCAAGAATATACTTTTCTCTAAAAGTTATATATATATATATATATATATATATATATATATATATATATATATATATATATAACTAAACGATTATACATGGATCTTTAATATTTTTTACAAACAATAAAATAATTTTTTATAATCTACCTGTTGTTTTCCCACAGTGCATCTGGGTTTGATCGCTTCCTCAGGATAACTGTATACTCGTATCTTGCCATCCACCTTATTCAGGAGAAGACGAGATTAATCAGACCAGACACCTCTTTTATTGATACAAGTTCCAATTCCGTCGTTCCCGTGCGAATTGAAGATGCTTTCGATAACGGACTGACTGGCCTGCAGTTATATATTTCCATATACAACAAGCCTTAATGTGCTCGATGTTGTCCTTTATTCACTTTGATGAAAGCAATTTGGGTCATCTGTTAGTTCGTGATTCTGTTAGTTCGTGATTCTGTTAGTTCGTGCTTACCGAGAAGGATTCCGTTCGCTTCTTGTATCGATGTCATGACCGATAAGTAATCACCACAACTGAAAGTGTAAACCCAACAAACCGTGACGTTTCGGAAATTCTTCAATCTAATCTTCTGGCTGTAGTAATTTTATTCAAGTCACTCAAATTCTTCTGCTTGCACATTGACACTTCATATAGGACATCAAAATAAAGTAATAGAGATCGGCTGACCCGTTTATGTACTGCTGAAATCATGCGAAATCAGTTGTTACGAAACAATAGATATCAATTTTGCCACTTGTTTCAGGCCATATTTTACCGATCGTTATATATAAAAGAGGAAATTTGTTAATTTGTTCCCTATACATAGCTAAACCCTTTCGTGACAGCACTCATATCTGTGAAGTCGCCCTACAGATGACCTCACTTATACGATACACATATTTGTACTCGAAATGTAGCATTCAAAAATATGAGGTAGCTCAAAAAATCTCATCTCCCACAATGACAACATTCAGTTCTTAATAATGACTGGCAACAAAAACATGAATTCCACAATTTTGAATTTTTTAATTTTATTAGAAAATTAGGAAAATAGAAGAAAAAAAACAAACAAACTATACAGACAAAACTGTTTTCAACAAAACTTGTTTAAATGAAGTTATGTTGCCCAAATATATTTTATAAATGTGTAAATTTATTTATTGATTTCTGCATATTATTCGCTTTTTAAAACACATAGCTACAAATTATTACAATATCCTACATTAGCTTAATATAAATCATGTTTATGATTGTAGAGAATGACGTATACAATATTTCATTTGTAGTTGTGGTTCAAGTCCCAGTGACTGTAAGAGGTAAGTCGCGTAATGACGAAATAACGTCCGAAAGCCAAATTGTTTATGGTTAAGAAATAAAGTAGCGTTATTCATTGTTCACCAAAATCTGCTCATAATATACCGCCATTCTTTATTATTTAGGATGAAATAAATGAAAACCTCTGAAATATGAAAAAGAATAAAAAGTCAAATATACAGCGTGATGATAAATGCTGTCTTAGCAACAACCAGTTAGCTTTTGATTGGTTAAAAAAAGTCGTAAGTTGTCAGGTAATATTTTTCTTCACCGGCAGCTTTCACTCAAGCCTGGTCTTTTCATTAACACATTTTACACCATATTTTTTTTACTTCTTTTGTACGATATGATGCTTCGTGACGATAAATTATCATTTTTATTCTCGTCTTATTTTTTGTAAGACACAAGGGATAGCCATGAAGCTATGATGTTGAAATATTATCCCCGTTCAAAATATAATCTGAGCTTCTCACGAATTTCCTTTAATAATGTTTTTCATTCTGATACTTTATCTTCTTTCTTCAACATTCTACAATTTCTTTCTCCGTCGCCTCTTCTTCCACTGACCCTTTCTGAACTGAATTTTCTTTCCGTTTTAACGTCTTCATGTTGTTATTCAACTTCACCTGTAAAGCACATGTTAGTGGAGTTCTATTAAAACAAAGCATTTATATTGTAGCCATTTACTAAGCTAAGACCATAAGTATGTTACACCCAATGAGGATCGAATTAACAACTTCGTATTAATGGTCAACCAAACAAACTCACTAAACATTACGGTATACAAACTCATCTTCTTCATTATTAAAATTACGAAAGGCATGTACCCTGTATGATTTTGGGATTATTTTTTTTAATTGCCTGAAATTTTATAGCTCACAGGGTTCGTGAAAGAAGCTCAACATCAGTATCTGTCTATATTTCTGAGATGAGGTATTATGTACACTATTTACATTATTCGGACTATTGTCCTCATCTTTGTTGCCATATTTATCACAACGTTTCGGCCGTTATACGCTCCGGCCTTCTTTAGGTGGTTGGAATGTCGAACTGAACCCTTTATTTCACTTGCTGGGGTAGACTGTTCTAGTTCCACGTGCCATGTCCAAGTTCTCCACCGCCATAACCAGGTACCTATTCACAAAAGATAACAGCAATCAACCCAAGGATTATGTTTAAATTCTCTGAACTTTAAACTTTACCTCTATGTTCACTTGATCAGAATAATATGATGGACATTTCAAAGAGACCTACTCAAGCATATTTAAGAATTCGTTCATTACAAAGAAAAAATTAAGGCCAGGAATCTAGACAGATTTTGATATCATATACCAATACTGTCCAATCATCAAGAAAGCATTGTCCAATCTTCGAAGATACAAGGACCAATTCAAAACACTGAAAGCAACTGAAAGTGGTCAAATGACAAGATCAACCTAGTCTTCCATCGACATTACTAGGCAGTCAGTGCCATCGATTCCTCCATGCAAGAATAGGTTTACTTAGTCACCATAAAGGAATCGACCGGGAAAAGAAATTAAATTCTTGGGTACGAGATGACGACAGGTTTTAAATATACAGGATAAAATTAAATTGGCAAGAATAGGAAAGCTATTGATGAGAAGCTCATTAATGAGGTTTAGTATTAATATTGTATATACTCCGGAAAGTGGGGAGACAAGAATGGCACTATACACAGGCAAATTTTTTGTTAAAAATCACGCAAAAAATCTATCTCGCGATTCATTATATTGCCTTCTTCGGTCGTTGACCGTGGCCTTTGTTGAATCAATGCGTTACTCGTATTAAAAACAGGAGTCAGATTTCGTTTTATTATTTCAAATTATTTAATTCCCTATTTTAGAAAATAGGGTTCTTAACTTTGATAAAATATAAGTAATGATGATATTCTGAAGAAGAATATCATTGAACGCGTTAAAAATGATTGCAATTAGATTAATCTGCTGTAATTTAGATGGAATAAATAAACGGAATGAAAAGACTTCTGGAAATATTTAAGAATAAAGGACAAGAAAAATAGAAAAATGAAGTGTTTCAGGAGAGTCGAAGTAGAAGGGTGCACGATTCAAGAAATTTAAAAAGCAGCTTACGCGTCAAAAACAGACATTTTTAATGTCATGTTTGCACACGTTAAATAATCGATCTTGTTGTCCTTTTCCAAAAGAACCTCAAGGTTATCCCACACGTCAAAATGACATGCTGAATTAATTACAGCAACAAAAAAGTGAACTACTTTTAATATACAAATGAAGTTTGTGTTAGGATTCGACTGACCGCTGTTCAGATTTTTCATGTAGCATCTAAAAAAATAAAAAATAAAAAAAATAAATAAATAAAACATGTTTGTTATTAATGCCAACCAGGTATTCGGGCATGAACAAATTCCTTCGGTGGGGTGGTGGTGGAAAAACTTTCTTTAAAACAGTTTTATGTTGTAAGCATTTTAATATAGGAAATTTTCCTTTCAAATACTTTTTTTTCAGTTACTATTTGTTTATTATTCCTTAGAACTTTTTTCTTGTCTTTTTTTGTACTATTTTTTCTTTCATTTCTTCATTTTCTTTCTTTTCATCGATTTACTTTTACTAACCTTTTGCCTAATCTGTATTTCTGACTTTGATGTGTAGAAGAAACATTTAAAAAAAAAATAATCCCAATCTGATCCTATGCGCACGTTGATTATCTATCAGCGTTGAAAACAGTCATCTTTTAATGTATTTATATGCATCTCTCTATGTAAGTTTGATGAGTATAATGATAGTAGATTGGTATATGCCAAGAAAAAAGGCCAGAAATGGTGTCATATCTTGAAAGGGAAGAAGCACTACGTTTTGGTCCTACGTAATTCTAGCAGTCAGTGTTTATTTGTAATATATACTTTATTTAAGCGACTTGTCTGCAATCTGGTTATGAAAACTCATAACGAGGTCTTCTTTATAGTAAGTTCAATTGTAAAATGTAGAGTGAAATGCACAACTATCTCAGTCACCTAGTAGGAGATCAATAGATAAGAATCTTTTATTTTCCATGTAAAAACAGTTCCGATTTATATATATATATATATATATATATATATATATATATATATATATATATATATATATATATATGGCGGACTCTCCTATCGTGAACGATAAATGAGGGTCAGCAGTGGATAGTACCTTTCGTTTTACACTTATGCATACTAGCAAGAGCTACTGTGGAGAAAATCAGGTACGGTAAAGATATATTTCATTTATACTTTCTTAGGTGTAATACTAGCACAGCCCCTTTTTTATACTTTAATGGTAACTGTTTAGATGAGCTGTACGCTATGGTACCTAGACTTTATGAATTTGAGCACAATACTAGACTGGCGGCGAGATTTTATCAATTTACAGTTGAGATAAGTAGATTTAGCCGTAACTTCCATGCTGACAGTTTCTTTTCTCGCACCTCTCGCCTGTTGAACTCATTTCCGGCACCATGCTTTCCAGCCAACTTTGATCTGCAAGAGTTTAAATGCAATGTCAATCGCTATCTACTGCTCTTTTCTTTTTCTACTCATTACTAATGTTTCTGTTCCTAATTCCTCCACACCTCTCGCTGTTTAGTGGCTGTACTGTCTAGCTTGGGGCGATACCGGATTAAAAAAATATATCTGTCAGCGCATTTTCTCTTAACAAAAATTTAAAACTTGACTGGGAAGAAAATGTTGAACACATTACGAGTGATGTGAATGATCTGAGAAAATAGATGAAGGAAGCCAATCCCTGTGTGTTAAAATGTGGAGAAAAGAAAAAAATACAATAGCCTCATACAATAAAAATCAGTATAGAAGAAAAACTTCGAGTCACATTTGAACCCTGACCATGCTAAACTAAAGATATCCACAGACATAAAACATACCAATATACAGCCAATCATTAGAAATTCCATCTGCAAAAAATAAATGAACCTATTGACGAGGAAATTAAGTTATTAACAAACTAAGGAATAATAATGTATCATTAGATATTGAAGCTGAACTGCTGAAAATAGATTTATTCCCCCATACAATAATACGTTTCTTAATTTCATGTAGCAAGTTTGGAATCGAAAACGCATCCCAAAGAGTGGGGTTTATCGCGCATTAACTTAATATTTAAACAAAAAACAAAAAAAACAAAACAAGCAAAAACAAACAGTAACCCTCAAAAGCACACAAATAGAGCAGCATCTCAATTTGATCCATTATGGTAAAATATTAATGAACATTAGATTAACTTGGCCTTCGTTGTTTTATGAAAGTCAGCGTCTCACAAGTCAGTTTGGTTTTTGTTCTGGTAAGAGATATAATGATGGCGCATGTCATCAAACAATTCCAGGAAATAGCATACCTCTCTAATAGAAAATCATATACAAATTATTATTGGCTTTACAGCAACATTTGTCCATAAAAATAGTGACTCCTTTTCATAAATTATAAAGCGCTTTCCTAGTTCCGAATGTCTGGTGAGGACTCTTATGTGGAAACACTTCGAACCTCATCAGGAGTACGACAAGGAGTAAATGAGAGCGACACTCTATTTAATCTTTTCCTACACTATGCCCAGTGCATTTACAATCACTGCCATGAAGAGATGGACACTGATTCCATATCGCATCTCAAATGAATCAACGGCAATGCTGCTTTTTCTCCTGATACCAATTTACTGATTGGAGGGCGGGGCTATGCTGACGACATAGTATTCATATATGGGATAAGACTAGTCTTGAACAAAAATCATCCTCTACCAAATTAAAAAAAAAAAGCGTATATAATCAATTTTTGACAATTGAAATCTTTTTTAATCTGCACATTTGTATGGATAATATTTCTTATTTTTTAAATTTATAAAAATTTTGATCTTTTCTAAATTTACAATTTTATTCATATTTTTTCACTTTTTCGAAATCTTTCACAATTTTGTAAACTTTACTGAAATTGCACATATTTATTGATATTTCTCACCTTCGTTAAGTCTCCACGAAATTTTTTACCTTTTCTAGATTTCGAATTTTTTATTGATAACAAGTCTTTCGAAAGCTTGGACAATTTCCGACCTTTACGGCAATGGGAAAGTGACTGAAGACGACCCGCCAGATCAGGACCAATAATATTGCAAATTCTTCTTTGGATCTTATCAAGGAGCTCCAGGTAAACAGCAAGGGTACCGGACTATATATGGCAGCAATATTCTAAGCACTTCATGTCAGCTGAGAACGTTAGCCCCAGAAGGCGCAACGAGTCAATTTTCTGGAGGATAACATCAGCCATAATGATGGAAGGCAGAGAAGGGTCTCAGATGATTAATGGAGAGAAGTTTAGTTTTGGAGGCGTTTAATTGATAAACTATTTTTTGCTCCAGTTAACGATGGTCTTGAGGTCGTTTTGGACCAGTTGCCATTTTGACCTTGTCAGACAGATCAGCCTTATTATCGAGGCAGGAGTAAATGGTAGTGTCGTCAGCGTAGATGCCAAGTTGAGTGTTAATGTCATCGGGAAGGTCGTTAATGTAGATTAAAAACAGCGTAGGACCAAGGATGGAGTTAGTTCGAGCGAATGTAGATGATTGGCCGTTCAGGACAATTTTCATTTCATGGTTTAATAGGAACGACTGGACCAGTTTCATAAGGTCTTTTTTAGTTTTTTAGCTTATGAAACTGGAATTTATAAACAGGGATCATATCATTCATATACAGGTTCGGGGTTAGTGTAACTTATTGAAATTGTTTGCGAAGATGTATTCTCGCCATTTAAATCATTAACCGCTATATTTGTTTTTTGTATGAATGTTCATAAGTTGAACAGCACCTATAATCGAAATATATATATATATATATATATATATATATATATATATATATATATATATATATATATATATATATATATCCTTTAATAGAGACTCAGATCTAAATGGGAAGTTAGGCAGGGATACTCCAGATGAGTCAAGAGTACTGTTTGGAGAGAGTTTACGAGCAAAGCATTCAGCTTTGTCAGCAGAGGATGATAACACTTGAAATCTATTGAAGAGGAGGGAATAGAGACTTTGCACATAAGTGCCCTATTACAGAGCCACCAGTAATCACGGCAGCCAAAGATTTTAGAGGCTATGCAGTGCCCCATTCTTTCAGGAAACCGGGACTTAGCTCCTTCGTGGATATAAAATACGCCCCTGTTATGACTAAAGCTGTCACGCTGGTATAGGCGGAAATAGTGGTCCCTGTGTGCTATGGCGGTCGAGCATGCTGGTGTGAACCTTGTATTTCCGAGAAGGGATGAAAGCGTCTAAGTCGGCTTTGACCCCCAAAAAAACCTGAGTGGCGCAATTTTCAATTGGGATGTTGAAAATGTCAGTCCAAGGAGCGTCACGTAACAAATCCCGGAATGAATCCCAATCAGCATTCTGGGAACGGAAAGAGATCTCATGCATAGTAAGTTCCTGTTTAATGGATGCCTGGAAGGAGATTTCAATAACTACCACTGAGTGGTCCAAGTTAAATAGATCTAGTAGTGAAGCATGGTTGCTCGGTTTGGCTAGGGAAACGAGTAGGGAAGTCCACGATTTGAGTGAGGAATTGGGCAATGTAAAAATTTAATGTCTGGATACATTTAGACTGTTTCAGTTTCCATGTTGTGAAGTCACTGAAGACAAAAATGTTCACAGATAAATGGAGAGAAAGTGACTTTTCTATACTGTCAGCAATTGCGTCTAATATACTGCAGTCTTGGAAAGAAGAGGAGCGATAAAGGAAAAAGTGATAGCTGACAGGGTTTAGTAAAGAAAGACGGAAGGACATGAAAAAGTAGTCAGGAGCCTAAAGAGACAATTCCATGGCCATCGGAAGGTTATTCCGGATGTAAACACCAAGGCCATGCACGTGAATGCTGGGATCTTGTCGGCAAAAAAGAAAATAACCTGGAACCAGAATTCATTGTTCGCAATGGAAGAATTCAAGTTGGTTTCACAAAAGGCAAAGATATCTGGTAACCGTTCCAGGAGGAAGGATTCTACGCTGCAAAAATACTAAGAATATTGGACGAAGAAAGACTGAGTTTGGTAAGTGGATTTTGTTAGCTGGATTAGTTTTATTTTATTTTTTTGTGATTTCTATGAGGAGAGAGGAAAAGATCGCCATCATTCTCCCTGTCTGTCGTCAATGGCAATACAAACGAGCCAGTGCGTCAGTGTTGCCTACCGGAAATAAATGCAGGGGCACTTACTCATACGCAACATGACACTACAGATACCCCAGAGCAGTCTCTCTAAATGAGTTCGGGCTTCTGACGAGTTCTAAAAGTTCTGACGTCTAACACCAACTAAAAATCGGATGGTAACACTTAATTATTCATCATTGATAAATAAAAGTGGGTAAGCATATTTGGGTGTTGGGGGTTGCTGAATAAAAAGTTAGATAATTAAATAGCAATAGAGAAGAGAAAATAACGACAGAGAAGGGATGATAAGTGAAGACGTTGGAGACAAAACCAACAGAAGAAAAAGAAAAAAAAAATGAGTAAAAAGTCAAAACTACAATAGTAACAAACTGTTCAACATTTACAAAGAACATCTTGGCATAAGGCTTTCTAACTTACAACTGGCTTTACGTATGATTCTTGGAAGGCTTGGTATCAATGGTGAATTAGTGAACGGCCGACTCTAAAATACATCTTGGATATATATATGTGGATGCATATATATATATATATATATATATATATATATATATATATATATGTAAAGAAATATAGTCTTAAGATGTGCTATATTTATGGGATAAAGTGATCAATATCAGAGACAGAGCGTGTGTAAATATAAAAGTGAACATAGAAGTCAACACTTAGAGGCAACAGTCTGTTTCATGCTAGATGCTATATATATATATACACACATGGGCACACGATTGAAACTAGCAGGTTAGATTAAACAGTTTGGATAAGGGAGAGGGGGCTGAATAACAAGTTTGATAATTAAATAGCAATGGTAAGCGACAGACAAGGAATGAGAAGTGACGACATCGGAGACAAAATCAACAAAAAACAAAACAAAAGGAAAGAATAAAAAAAGAAAAAAAACTAATGTGAGCAAAACCAAAAAGTAGTAACAACTGACAGAAAGTAGCGTCCACAATGCATATTTAATTTACAGCTCAGTTCAGCATACTCATTGTTTCATTAATAGAAATCTACTAAAAAGGGTCGATAAATTGGAAAGAACGCCGGACTTTCGTTTAATCGGTATAAGGAATCAAAATCAGAACATTTGATGCTAGTGTCAGAAACACATTTATTTCCATCTGCCATTCTCTTCTGATGTGATATGAAATCATTCCTTGTCCTAACACTAATGAAATTCATCGAAAAGGTTTATCTGACTTAAGATTGGCTTAGCGATAGTGTAATGGGATTGGCAAATACGATTCTACCTATTTGCATATGTTGGTTATAGGAGAAATAAAGTATAAACTAAATAATCAGACGGGAGTAAGTTAACTACTATTTGGATTGCGAGTTGCCTGAACCCTCACTCCATTTTCGTCTTGTGCCGTAATATTTTATATTCAATAAATCTCAATTGGATTACGAGTTTGCTTGTCCAGCGTCAGCTCTTTAGCATACGGATTCTTTAATTCACGTTAAGCGTATTTATTTACTTTTTCTTTTTACTTTGAAGCTTTCCTCCTGTATGATTTATTTTGTTAATTTTTATTTCATTTTACCACGTGTAGCCATTTTTCTCTCTCCCTCACTCTCTTTAATTTTTTAGTCAAGCTTTAATTTTTCTCCCTCTCATTTTGGTTTGTAAATTTTCTTTTTGTAAGCAAAGCTTTATTTTCGTCTTACTGTAATTTTTTGTTTTCCACTTGGTTTTATTAATCAGGCGTTAATTTTCTCAATTAAATGTAGTTTTGTTTTTGTTTTTTGTCCACTCTACTCTGTTTCTCTTTAGTTTTATGTAGGTACCACGATGAGATCGCTAAAAACAGAGCATAGCATGATGAAAAAGACGCCAAACTTGGCGAAAACAATTTTATCGTCTAAATGTTTATGTTATTATTAAGAAGAAAGACCAAAGTTTATTTTAATCATTTAAAAAAAATCTTTCCTTCTTTTTAGAACATTCCATGATTGATTATCTGTCAATTTTGCTGACTAAAAAAAACAAGACTTTTAACGAAAATTTCGGACGTGCTCCGAACGATTAAAAAATGTAAAAAAAAATACACCCCAAATACTTTGATCTTTCCTCTTAATAATAACAAACATTTAGACGATAAAATTTTGTTTTCGTCAAGTTTGGCGTCTTTTTCATCATGCTATGCTCTTTTTTTAGCGATCTCGTGGAGGTACCTAATTTTATGGTAAATCAGAAAAAAGGAAAAAAATAGAAAAGGAAAAAATATATTGGCTGCACTACTTTAGTGCCTCCACCCCGCTCGTCATCGTTAAAAAGGACCAGAGAGGAAGAAGAGGAAGTGACCGCACCTGCAGAGAAACGCTCTAGCCGAAGTAGGGCGGAACGTTGCATGGATAAAACCAGGTTCCTATCCATCCCGGCTTCGCCAAAAGAATCTGGTGACGAGCAGAAAGCTAGGAGCCTTCCCAATTCACCTACTCTGGCTCCTTCCCCCACTCCCTCCACGTCTTCCTTCACTTCAGCATCTACTCCCCCTATCCATCCACTTCTTCTCCACTTCACCTGGCCAGGGAAAAAAAGAAAAAGTAGAAATATTTCTCTGGTCCGGACCAGATATGCAAGGTGAACAGAAAGGAATTTGAAAAGAACCTGTCCACTCAAAAGAAGGCCCATTTGGGATTATTGTTCAAAATGACCACAGTGGACAGAAAAGACCCCCGCAACTTTCCAAAGGCACCAGGTGTCATCACCTGTATAAGGGACATGGAGTAGCGGGCACCTAAAATTTTGAAATCACCGTTTTGAGGTCAAGAACTTGTTTCCTGAAATTCGAATGTTCGAGTTGGGTTCACCGGATTAAAAAAATAATGTTGCTCCATCCCTCCTTATATAGGGTAGTTAAACTAACTTATCCCGTGGACGTCGGCGGAATTGTTCTGGATGGACGGATGACGCCGGAGTTGGGCACAAGGAGCCTGGGACATTCCGTCGGGGTCCTTTCTGCTGCAGATTTTCCGTCCGGTATGTGAATAGATTGATTTTTTTTCTCTTTTCAGGCCTAAAAATGTCTATCAAGATAGTCAGTCTGAATGCGAGGTGCTTGAGGTATTGGAGTAAGGCTGCACGCCTGCTTCGTGACTTCTTGTCGTGTGGATGTCGCCGCGATCCAAGAGACTCACTTTCTTTGCAATGTCGATGCGTGTGTTCTGTCTAACGACTTTGTCATCTATTCAGCATAGGATGGTTTCTTTGCCGCTGAAGCGTACCCTGGTCGCAAAGGTGGACCTTGTCCATACGGATGGCAAGGGCCGGATGATCGTGGCCGATTTTGCTGTGAAAAGTGGCCTGTAAGGTTGCTTTTTATGCGCTAAACGACCGGAAGGAGAGCGTCTCTTTTTTTTCGGCGGCTGGAGCCTTTCCTGGTGGATTTAACGCAACGTAGTGTGGGACTGGAATGTCGTCCTGGATCCCAACATAGACAGGGGGAGCTAGCGGGAGGGGCGGTGATCGTAGCAGGGTTAATCTGATCGGCGAGTTGGGTCTCGTCGATAAATACCGGATCGATCACCCAGAGGGAGAGATGTGGACGTGGGCACTTAAGTGGCCATCTACCCGGGTGGCTACCTACCTGGATAGAATGTTAGTCAGAAGGGCTGGCATAGGTCTGCTAGATCGTTCCAGGCTATTCGGACCACTATACCCGGGTGGCGTTTGATCGTAGGTTGGGTACTGGAAGTTTAATCTGTCTTTACTGGAGAGGCGGGACTTCCAGGAATAGCTAATTACCGTAGTGGAGGTGGTTATCGGTAATAGGTGGTGGGAGAGGCTTATGGTTAGGATTAGGGTCCTTCACCACCGATTTTAGCAAACGGCTCACTCTAAACAAGGCTAATCCGGGGTGAAGGCTCTTAAGGATAGTCTTTTTTTTAAACCCTAGAAAGTAGCTACTGAAAGATACTTCCAGAAGGATAGGCAATAAAATTAATAGTATATGATTTTGATATTGAGTACGTTAAAGGAAATACAATGCCACATGTCTATGCGTTGTCATGGTTACAATTTGATAAGGATCAAAAAGAAAAAAAATGGCAATCCTGGATGAAGAAATATTACATTGGGTTGAAACTGACATATTAATCTCTACAAAGATTTGCATCGGAAACTCTACATGATCTGATATTAAACAAGGTTGCTGAGAATAAGAAACAGGTGGAGTAATTATTTCAAAGTTGAATGAATTTATCAAGAAATAAGGCATAAATTCACGATGAAAAACGGTTTTATATTCAATGGAGATGTGATAGTACCACCAGAAATAGTAAGAAAATATATTTTAAAAAGTGTACAAGATGAAGGAGGCAATTGTGGCCGGGGTATTATCGCAATATAGAAAGATATCTACATAAATGCCCAAAATGTGCAGAAATAAAGAATTCTTTTTACAAAGAGTACATAAAGAAACGTGTTCATATGGACCATGCACACTAATGGCATGGAACTATTTCTAATTTTAATAGACTCCTTTTTCTGCATGGCCTGAAGTCGTTGAAGATAGAAAAGGACTACATTAAAGCAAATATCAATATTTTCTAGAAATGTGGTCCCTAAAACATTGGTATCACACAATGCGTCAGAATTTTGTAATGAAGGTTTATTGGCTGCTTCCCTACAAAATACCACTAATAAGATTGTAGAAAGAATGGTTCAGACAATAAAAATGAGATTTAAGACATTTTCCCACAAGTATAGATAATATAAGTATTAGGTTGGTGCAAAAATATTGACGTAATAATGTCGTTTTTTGACGTTAAAACATACGTCAATAAACGACATTATTACGTCATTATTTTTGCACCAACCTAATATTTACCAAGGTTACTTCTTAGTTGTAGGTCGATTCCATATTCAGATAGATTGCGAAACCCACCTGCATTAATGGGAAGACAAGATGTCTACGACAAATGAAGAGATGTGGTATAGAAAATACAATGTCACAAAGGGGATAAAATACGGCCATTAAATCAAAGAAAAGAGAATGCTTAAATGGTTAATTCTGATTCAGTTAGGACCCAGAATTGAAGAGGAAGATGTGATGGAAGAGTATCTTGACGGACAAAAAAATGATAAGTTCTTCAGATCAGGATAATGTAATAGAAGACGAACCTATGGATGATAGCGGGAGTGACTCAGACATGGAAATAGATGAGATAAGACCAAGATCTCCAATTAAAAAAGAACAGAACATAAACCTCAAGGGCGAGTGGAGGAATGAGGTTGTAGAAGTTCAAGAACAACAAAAGGCATGAAACCTCTTCGTTCCAGGAGGTGTAATGGGATTGGCAAACAGGATTTTACCTGTTGATTATAGGAGAAATAAAGTGGAGAGTAACGAGTCAGATGCGTGTGAGTTGACTACTGATCACCTGTTGTAGAACAGATAAAAAAGATCATGAGTCTAAATGCTGTAAGTTGTAGATTTTCTTGTAGCATAATGAAATAAATTACTTTCCTTTATGCAGTTTAGTTTTAAAGTAGTTTTAAAACTTGAACAGTAAACAATCTCTCTCTGTCTTAATGTCAAAATCGTGTTCTTGAATGTTTATATTTAACCAAAAATAACTCAGAGATAACGCAATACATTTATAATATAATTAAGAATGTAGAATTAATCATAAGAATGGCTAAAAAATAATTATGCATGCAATTAGTGTATTTGTCATTGTATCTGTAGCGATTCTCTCGCAGAATCACGTTTGGGAAACACTGCCTTAAAATCTTGTGGTCAGTCGTAATAAAATCAAACAGTTCATGGCTCGCATTAATCACCCAGCAAGGTATCCTATTTTCTAATTTTGTGACCTTAATTTTAAAATGATTTGACTTTTAAGATGGAACACGTTAACTTTTACTAAATTAAAGTCATTATTTTAACACCGACACAAAGCTGTTTCGCAAATTGTTTAAGTTTTATTTACAAAATTGAAATTTTTCTCAATGAAGGAAGCGATATCAATTTTCAGAAAATAAATGGATAAATATTAAAATTATATAAAATAAATAAGGTAAGTCGTAGCTGTTAAAGAAAAGAAAAAAAGTCTAAGACCAGCCATTAAAATGGGACAGAATGACAACAGTACAGTAATCGATTTGCTACGAGATAATCACTGATTTTGACAAAAAAAAAAAAAAAAAAAAAAAGAAGCCGACATTGAATACTCCTATTAATACTTTTCATAACTATTTAGTCAGAATACTTTGGAGCATCCAGAAAATTATAACATTCCATTTCTAAGAATTTACATTCTAAAAAAAATAGATTTACTGTGGAACCTAGGTTTACGAATTTATTTCGTTACTGAAGCCCGTTCGTAATCCGAAATGTTCGCTAACCGAAACTATTTTTCCAATAGGAATCAATGTAAAACGGATTAATCCATTCCTGGTCACAAGATGATTACTTATTTAAACTTTAACAACAGTACTACGTGCACTAGTTTATATATAAAACTAATGAAAATCATTTAATCTAAGAAAAAACAAAAAACAAAACAATACTAAATAGATAAAATATAGACGAACACTTCAATTTTACTGTACCTGTAATTAGGAGAGTTGATGGTGTAAGTGGAAGGGGAAGGAAAGAGGTGTTATTGTTTAGAAAAGGAAGGAAAGATATGATCGTCTCTTTATAAGAATAGTATTGATCGTTGATTTTGCCATATGAAACTGGATAGGAAGAGACAATATCATCAACAATAGTTTTTCTCCTAACTTTTCTTTTTCCTTTACCAGTATCACTGCTAGATTTCTTTAGAGCTATGACTGAGGACGAAGAGAAAAAAAAAGTCACAGTAGAATAAAATTGAAAAAGAAAAGCACAGCACAAGACACGAATGTATAGAACACGGCGGTCGATTAAGAAATGGTTCGGCTCGGTTCGGCAATGTTGTTCGAGAACCTAAATTTTGTTTGATAACCGAGGCTTTTTCATCTCAAATATTCTGTTCAAAAACCGATTTGTTCGACATGTGAGACGTCTGGGAACCGAGGTTTCACTTCGAAAACTAAGCGAATCTATTTTTTCAAACTTTATATTAAGTAGGTAACTGAGAAAAACGAAGCTTGCATGTGAATCTTTTAGTAAAATATTCGAACTTTTATGATGTTTCCGTACTCATAATAAAAACACTAAAATGATTGAAAGTATGTAGCCATTTTGTTGTTATTGTTGATAATCCTTGTTCAGCAATTTATTGTTACAGTAAAACCCACAGGCTAAAGAGATCAGTTACATTTTGTGAAGACGCGTACCAATATTATATACCTTCAAACTTTTCTCCGTTTCATCTGTCTATCTTTCCCAATCTTTCTCTTCTTTCCTTTCCTTCTTACATGTCTTTCTCTTTCAAAAATGTTTCTTTTATCCCTTCTTTTCCCCGACCATTTTTCTCTACTATTTCCTTCTCTTACGATGATTCACTCCTTTGGGAAACGTAACAAATTACTCTGCTAAGAATACATTGACAATAAAGTACGATCCAGGCCCTAAAGTGTTCAAGCAGTTTCTGCTAAAACATCCAACTGCAAATCCTATTCTTAGCTATCGTAACTGAAGCTTCCTAGATTTTTCTATGACGTAGGGAAAGGAACAACTGCCCAAATTACTATTCCTTTCTTTTTTTCATGCTCGTTCACGTGTCAAGATATACACCCGTCCATCTTCAAACTAACAGAGCGGGTCTCTACACAGCCATACAGACAGAAAGCAAGTGATTTTGAAAAAAACAATCCCCCCGCCAAAAAAAAAACTCGTATCTGATATGGCCTTTAACAAAACCCTTACTTGATAACCGGAATGAATGAAAGAATGAAATCTTTTGCAATTGTTATATTTTCATTTCTATTTATACATTCTAGAAAATTTGGGTAATTACAAAAACCAAAATATAAATGTATGAAAGTACGAGTGGTATATATGTAGTTTTTCTAGAAAAGACGGCCGGTTGTTTAAAAATGTCGTGTTGTGTAGCGTTTCTCGTCCAAATGTCACCACAGGTGTCTAGGCAGATGGCAGATCTTTTATACTTACAATTATTAGTATATAATTATGCATGTTATGCCTTCAGTATGTCATACGAAGGTCAATTTCTCCAAGCCCTCTTTTCTTATGGACCGGAGAAATTTCAACTATCTCTTAATGTTAGGTATATGTTCAGTCTGTGGGATTCTCAGCATCTTTCTGTAGAACTATATTTCTGTTAACTCAATTCTTTTCATCTGTGAAGAGATTATCTTCCATATAAGAGAGCCGATATTACATAACAGTTCAATACTCTTTGCTTCAAACGAAATTTTTATGTTTCTTAATATTTTGCTTAACTTTTCGAAGACATATTTTGCTATTCCAATGCACCTTCAGAAATCGTTGTATTTTCCGTGTTTGCTTGAACTTTTGCTGTTCGTGGTATGAATCTTGGCCTATTCCTTATGACAACAACCAGTGTTTTTGTAACTGATGTTCAGTCCTTTCTTTTCGCTTTCTTTTACTACCTCTGTTAATTTCTGTGTCTGCCATCGACACTATGTCATCTGCATATCTTACGGTGTGACGCCAACAATAAATCCTGGTAGAATTTCTAGTTCTATCAGGATAGCCTAAGTGTAAAGTTTGAATAAGTGGTGAAAAGATAACATCTTTGTCTTACGCCCCTTTCTATTTATGCGTATTTACACAATTTCATTTTCTATCCGAATCCGCAGTTGGTTCCCTCCCAGTATAAGCTCTGGTTTACTCTAATATCTTTCCCAAACAAATCAAAAGATAACCTTGCAGTTCAAAGTTCAAACAGTTCTTTGTAACAAAATTTCTCAAACGCTCTCGTATAATATATAAAACAAATATACATCCTTTTGTATTTGCATTGCTCTTTCTGTTATTTTGAACCTATGCGTTTGAAAACATAGCATAGAATCGAAAAAAATATTTTGAATTTAAATGAAACACTATTTGATCAAAAACATTTCCGTTCGATCAAACCACAAAGTCAAATTGAAAGGGAGTAAAAACGAAACAGATGAGGGTCCATTGCCAGAGAATTTACTCATCGTCAATGGATTGATTTAAACGGCGGGGAAAGAAGCTCAATGCGATTTTCATGAATTACCCAGTAAGTAAAAGTAAAAAGATACATTCATCGTGTGCTTCATTAAAATAGCACTGAGTTAATTTCAAGTTAATAAAAATATATCAGATATCAATTTCTTTTTTCATGTCAAACCCAGGAAACAAATCGGCTTATAATGTTTAAGAGTCAGTAAAAACGGCGTAAAAAGAGGGGCAAACTCCATAGAACTGATCCCTCACCAGGTAAGGGAAGTGACAGGTGATACCGAACAGTCACCAATCGATTATTCGCATCAAACAAAAAATATCTCTCAGGACATGCAATGTCAGAAAACTAAACCAATGTGGCAAATTAGAAAATATAATGCAGGAAATGAACAGACTAAATGTTAAAATTTTAGGCATATGTGAAACGAGTTGGGCAAGCAATGGAGTGACAAATAAAGGGTCATATATGCAGACGGGGAGAAAAATGAAAGAGGAGTTGGACTTATTAGATTAGATGGACTTATATTAGATTAAGACATAAAGAAATGTGTTCTGCGTTACTGTGAACTATTTGAAAGTATTTTGTTAAACTGAAAGGAAAGCCTTTCAACATATCCATCATAGTTGTTTATACGCCGACAGCACAAAGTTCAGAAGAAAAAATTGAAAACATTAGATAACGCCAAGCCTGAATGCCAAAATAGGCAAGGATGGAGATAGTGAAATAGTTGGAAAATTTAGACTTATATTTAATAATGAGCGTAGAGAAAGATGGGTCTATTGGTACACCGTAGGAGTCAACACCTTTGTTTCAAGAACACCCAAAACATGGAAAAACCCAAATTGACTATATAACTATCAACAAGATTCAGAAATGCAGTGTTACACTACAAAACCTGCCGAAGCACCAACGGGAGCGGCCACATTCCAGTTATATGTAAACTTTGAGTGAAACTACGGAAATTGACGAGGGCCAAAGCAGCACCCAAATTGCAATATGACAGACTTCTGATTGACTCGAATGTCAAAGAGAAATATATGCACAGTGTTAAAAGTAGTTACAATGGACAAAACGAGAATGGAAACTCGAAGTGGGATACATTAAGAGAAGCTTTAGTAACATCAGCAACTGTGATCATAGAAAAGAAAAACTAGACAAAGGAGAAAGAATGAATGATAGATGAAATTGTCGACATGATGAAAAGGAGACAGAAACACTGCCAATGGTACGGTAAAGATATAGAACACTGCATGAAGAAATTAGGAATAAATGCAGACAGGATGAAGAGGAATGGCCCAAGAAAAATGTGAAAAAAAATTTAGAAAGAATGATTATCACAGATAAAGCAGATACGCATGAAAAACAAGAGAGCAAGAAAAAGAAATGCTTATCAGCAGAGGGTGCATAAATCCAAAGACGGGGTAATGATAACAAAGAAAGAAAAAAATCTTCAGAGATTGAACGAATATATCAGAATTTTTCCATGACTAAAGAGAACAAGCGACAATACAGAGAAAAGACGAAGGATCAGAAATATTGAAGTGGAATCAGCACTGGCCAAATTGAACAGAAACAAAACACTAGGACCAGATGGACTTGTAATAGAGACGCTAAAATCCTTAGATACAAAAGAAACAACCCAAATTACTAATTGGAGATTCCAAAACAACAATTTAAATATCTAGGATGTGTTTTAATAGAGGATGGAAAATGCGACACTGAAATCCAAGGACACATTAGGATAGCGAAAGAAGCCTTCCAAAAGCCGAGTATTAAGAAACAGAAACAATTCACTAGAAACAAAGAAAAGAGTACTGAATTGTTATTTAGTATCAGTCCTTCTTTATGGAAGTGAATTGTGGTTCTACGAAAGGACAGAGAGTGCCATGGACCAAACATGTGAACAACGGCAACATTTTAGAGAAAAAAAGGAAAAATATATTTAACATGAAGGAATGACAGTTGAAATTTATGGGGTACATAATAAAGAAAGAATGTTTGAAAAATTTGATACTCACAGGACAGTTTGAAGGTAAGAGGGTCAGAGACAAGCAATGTACCATCTATCTAACGAAATTGAACGAAGAGGAGCAAGTTTTGAGGGAGATGGCAAAAAGTAAAAAAGTTATTAAGATCTACAAAGGACAGGAAATTGTGGAGAACCATGATCACAAGCGTTCTGAAGGGACACGGCACTTAGAAGAGTTTGTCTACAATAGTTTTTATTACGCATTTTAAACTGAATTAAACATATTTTGACTTGTGTTTTTTTTACTTCTATAATATGTATGGTCACTTCGCTTTGCATGCGTAACCCCGAAGGTCGAATTTGCTATTAGTTTTACACGAATTATCTTAATTTTTAATTTTTAATATAAATACACAATTTGAGAGCATTCTTTCGGAAAGCGTTGCGTTATCATAAAATCTGACATAACATTAGCAATCTTATCAGAAAAACTATTAATAAAAACAAAAAATAAAAAATAATTATATTTCATAAATTTTTTAATCACATTGTAATATTTTTATTAATATTATGATTTATTATTATCCTAATTATCTAATTTGAGTGTTGGTGTATGGTAAGTGTGTGCGTATTCAAATATAAACAATTAAAGAAGCCACAAAACTTGGATTTCCACTATATGTCGTTTATTCTATTTTATTTTTTGTAGAAACTTCATATCTCTTGGGTATGTACGTTTTCTTTTTCTGGTTCAGAAGTTAAAGTTAATAAAGATAAGAATGGTTATTATGGTCAAGTTTAAGTCAAGCCTTGTGATGAGGTGTAATGACCAAAGTAAATGTTAGAACGCTGTAAACCACGGTCCGAACGCTATGCTTTGAAAAGTAGAGAGATTTTAGCCGTCAGTCAACCGGGGAACAGAGATATTCTCGGTGTTCAGCCGTGACGTCTTCACCTACCTTCTGCTAATTCAGCAAAATTATTGCCTCAGTTTTTGCAATATTTAAGTTAAAAGAACAAAAACACCAACAAAAAAAAGGAAAAACAAAAAAAAAAAAAACAGAAAGAGTTTTGCAATGTGTGTTCATGCGTGAATATGTCTTCATATAGTGAAAAGTTTTATATTTACTCACTCAACACAAACGAATAATCACCGAGCTTACCGAATATCTTTTGCTAGTTATATTTTTTTATTCGCCTCAATTTCAGTTTTTCTAGCTTTCATTAGGATCTTGGTCTGTCTCCCTGTCCATCTCTGACACTCTAGATACCGTTTAGTATCCACACTTCTTCTTTCAACCATGCATGATTTCACCCATCACCAAGATTTCCCGTTTTCATCCATTCTCTCTTCCCCTCTAACTTAGTCTTCTTCTCTTGTCTTCGTGTGATCTTTGTAAGTTTTTCATCAAAATTATTCAGTTATCAAATGTAATAAAAGGTAAATTTTTATGGTCGCTCTCTTTGCATGTTTCTGTTATTTCCTCATTGAATATAATGGTTTACACAAAAAATATAATCGGGTTATTATTAACAACGGAATAAGAAAAATGATAGAAAAAACGAAAAATATTAGAAATGCAGATAAAATAATAGTAAAAAAAATATAACTAACATACTCGGCTCTAGTTGTCATAACATCAATCGCAAAAACTAAAAAGTTAGCCTAAGAAAGACATAAAGGTCACCATCATGGAAAAGAGAAATGGAAAAAGAGACTTATGTTCGCCAGATAGAACTTTCAGTATTAGATGAAATATAAAAAGAGACAAAAAGAAAAAAAAATATTAGGAGTAGATTTGGTACAAATGAAACGTAAATCTAAATGACGAAAATGGCGGATATGATTTCCTGAAATAACACGTTCAACCAAGTAACCAGGTCAAGATATGAGAAAAATACATTTTTTAAAAACATTTTCAAAAGTAGAAGAAAAAATCCAAGAAAGAAAGCTTATAGCAAAAAATAACACTTTCAAATGATGGTGAGAATGTTCTTGAATTAGATATGAAGAAATGAAAATAATTAGTGTAAAACAGAATATATTAGGAATACTGCACAGAAATATAAAGAAATAGATGAATAAAAATGGAATAAGACAGACGTTAAAAAAATTCAAGATCTATTAAAAAAAGAAATGGAAATCCGGAGGAAGAGAGAAGGTACCTAATTTCTGGTTAAATGTTTTCCCAGCTATATCCAGACCATTAGCAGATATGTTTTCTAATATTATCAATAAGCCAGAATGGCAAGCCAAAAGCATTCCTGCTATCACCGCTACCGCCGAATACCGGACAATCCCATATTTATCGTGAACATTGACATGGAATTTATGTTAAAGTAAATATCAATCTTTTAAAATTAATAGCATTATCCCAGAAGAGCAAAATGAATGCAAAAATCCTAAGCAAAGATCATTTTTTGATCAACAAGATGCTGCTGGAAAACTGCTGTTAAAAGCCAAGGACATAAGAAATGCAATAGAGATAGGGTATAAAAAGCTTTTGTGCTATGTATGATTGAATTATTAATCATTTTGCGCTCTTATAATTTTATAAAAGTTTGTATTAAAAAAAATGGAATAGTGTCTTAATCCTTAACCACCTTTATTTAGAAAATTACTTTACATAATTATATGAGTGAGAGACATTTGATTAAATTTAAAAATTAATTGATAAAATTCAATGTGCAAATTCTAAAGACCAACTGAAATATTTAAAAAAAAAAACTGTTTTTTTTTTCTATTATTATCCATGAACTTACAAAGCAATAGTAACTAGTGGCTTTTATTGGAGGTTGTGCGACAGCAAGTCTCCTTAATATTCCAGTATTCTCCTTTGCATTCTGGTTGATTTTTGTAATACTGTTGTATAGATTGGATTCATACGTCCAGAGATTTAAATTTCTTTCACCCTTTTGCTTGACTTATGGGAATTATTCCAAGTTCATTTTCATCAGATAACCTACAAGGTAGACTTGCTAATTCAAAAATACAAGTCTTAATGTATGAATTTATTTTATTTGATGTATTTTAAATTTTGACAATATAATAGTACCACATGAAAATATTCATTTACGAAATTATGGTAACACAATTATAACAAAAAGTGTACGATCTCAGATAGAAAACACTTTACAATGAAAAAAAAATTAGGAAAATGAGGTAATGGCGGCACAAGACAATATTTTAAGAGAATATGACACTAAAAGATTATCTTTTAGTAGTTCAATGTTAATAAAATACTCTATGGCAAGACGAATATTTTAAATCATCTTTTGATTTTTAATTGGGAAATTATAAGTGTAATATCACCATAAGATATATTTTGATATAATTGCACTTGAAGATTAGTGCAAGCAAAGAAATAAGGAAGTTGTCGGCTAGTTCTTTTCTTTCACTTATGCAAATTTGTCAATTATGTCTTCAAAGTCAACCTTACTCTCTCTACCTTTAGCAGTGTTAGGTCACACAATCTAGCTTAATCCATGGATTCTCTCAAATAGGACAACATTAGCTTCAGCTTAATGAAAGATCTCTTGCAGCTCGCTATGGAAATTGCAGTAGTTAACAAAATTTGAATAGCATAACGAAGACTTTAAAACTATACTCTCCTCTCCAAATTGAACAATAAATTTTATAAGCTCGATGTCGATGGTAGCATTCGGCAATATAAAATGGTGGCAGATGGTTTAGGACTTAATGCCTAATTGATGAATATTAGACTATAAGTTATTTGTTCACTGTTCAGTGGCGTCTTGGTGCTAGAAGTGGCGTCCATGGCACCAGCCCTACTTGCCAACGTTCCAATTTAAACTGTATTCAGAATTTGCCTTCAATTTTGATTTGAATTCAAAGCGACCGATGTTTTGGATATTATGCTAATAAAAATCCAACTTTAAACAAAATGTAATATTATGACATTTATATAGTAACAATGGAAATTACAAATTTAAATATAAAATTCAATATTAATAACCTGTTATCTTTTGATAAAAAGATTTATCAGTATTTATATATGCACGTATATCATGCACACACACACACGTGTGTGTGTGCGTGTGTGTTACATTTGGTTTATATACCTGAAAATCTCGATGGGTGTTTAAAATAATCACGCGATGCGTATTTCTTTTATCTTTTTAATTATCGACATAGCTGTACTTATGTCATCTTCCGTAAATAACTATCTTAATTTTTTGTTCACTGTTTTTATGCACATTTCAAGTGATTATTCAGTCACAAATTCTTTTTTTTTTTATCTCGTGTTCCCTATCTTACAAAAGTGAACACTGGACGAACTAATTGGATTTGTTATATATTCATGAAAATGCATACAATATATGCATTATTTTTTATTTCTGGTTTTCTAAACTTCACGTAATTGCGTCGTGATCTGTAAAATAATCTATTTTTTACATAACAATCTGTGGTAGAATCTGTTAAACCAGAAGAAAGTGGAATAATAGAATGATAATTCCCTTCTATAAAAATTTCTACTAAGAATCCGATTCTCGTCTATTATAGGAATTGGTTTAACGTAATACCAATTGACTCATGACGAAACAGGTAATGTTTTCAGAAATCAGGTACAAAACCGTCAAAGAAATGAAGTCAATGGGTTCCAACTTAAATAGCGTCAACTAGCGTAGGTTTTATTAGCAAAACTTATTTATTAAAAACAGTGTACAAAACGCCAATTTCATTAGTTTAAGATTAAGTTCTTCGCTAAAGTTAAATTAATGAAAATCTGCCAGATGATAAAACAATTAGTTTCACTTAACGTTTATGTCTGAATCAGCAAAATGTCGTCAGCACAAGAAAAAAATAGTATATATTGGTAAAGAGCATCAAGGCAATAGAAAAATGAAGATTTTATAAGGACTAAATTCTCAGAGCTTAAAAACCAGGATTTGTGATAATGCTAAAATATTTCGTATAAAATTGATCTCCACAATGAATAAAAGAATTTTCCCATCAAATAAAATAAAGAAAAAAAATCGAATTTTCGCAATATTAATTGCAGAAAGCATCACGTGATAAACAAAATGTGTGAATTGACGAATCAGAGTAACTTTGGGCCTTAAAGAGAAAATAAGACTTACAAAGTGACAACTGAATATAGAACGTCCATTCCATGTAACACTTCCACACCCGCACACGCAAAACATGGTAAAAGTAAATAGGCACTTCTCTCTTCAAAAAAGATCCTTTCATCAACGATCTAATCAAAATTTGATGAATTTGCCATCAGAATATTTTTAAGTGTTTCTTTTTATAGGCATCCCATTTATGAGATTCGTTATCTTGTTTTCCGGATATGTTTGAAGAACCCAAACTAGGTTGCTTTCTTAGAACCGGAAAGTGTTATAGTGATTTTCTAAGCACAGCTTAGATGTGGCACAAGGCCGAAAGTATGGGGCACCCAGTGAAGATCGAACTCAGTCATAATTGATCTAGCAAGACAAGCTTTTTAATCATTACACCACGTTGAGGTGCCCAACCGGAAAGTGTTATATGCTTGCATGATAAGGAAGCGTCCGTCGTATCATTATTGAATATTCCTTTCATTGACATTATAGTTGTCTTTCAAGCAACATTTTTCAAGTAAATTTGTCATTTTTAATACCGCTTAGCACTTTCACTATCAGCATTTTGTTTTCTAATGAAATAAATGCCAAACGTAAAATTCCATGAAAACAATCTGGTATCTGTTGCTTTGAAATCGTTGTGACCCAGCTTTTGAGAATAATCTTCATACTTTTAGCTTTATACAAGTGACATATAAACCTCAAATAGTTTAAATAAAGGACCATTGATTGAGGGGCTCTATAACGTCTAGACTATTACACTATCGCTTCAATTTTCAGAAAGTCTTTCTTCTCTTTCTCTGTATTAATTTATATCAGAGTCTGTCTCGCTGCTCATGTGTTTCTTATGTGATTCTAACTTTTGGTACTCTAATTAGTTTACTTGTGTGATAAGTTAGCTTCAGAATAGTAATTTTCTCAAAAAGTGCAAATACTTATGCGGCATTATTTGTGATAAGGAACTTGACATAGATTAAATGAAACATATATACCCTATAAATGTCTTCAAACTGCATACATAGATACTACGCGATTGAAACTAACTAAAAAATGAGTAAGCATAAAGCAACCAATAAGTCACTGATTTGGAAACAATAGCGCAGCGAGGTAGGCCAAATAAGTAAATATAACTCAACTAAACGAAATACACACATGTACACACATGTACACACACACACACACACACACACACATATATATATATATATGTGTGTGTATGTGTGTGAAGGACCAATAGTTCAGATTAGAACTGAACAGCTAGACTATCCGCACAGAATAATTTGATCACAATGCGAAGTTTTTTGTAAAACCAACCAAACTTTACAGAAGTGATAATAGATAAATGATGCACAATGAACCAGAAGATATCCGAACAGCTTATCTTTTGGGATATTCAACGTCTTCGGAATAATTAAAAGAAAAAAAAAGAAGAAAATAATGTCATTACACGTACTAAAAAAACGAGCCTACCTGGAAAGATATTCTTAGCTTGTTCTACTATTTGATTCATAGCTAGAGGGCAGATGAATTCGTGCGGCCCTTTCCAAGGGTATTAGCGCGAAGTGAATGAAACAGACTCGGTTAGAATTTGAAATCGTCAGGCCGATAATGCTTTACAGACAGACAGTCGTTACATTATCAGTATATATATATATATATATATATATATATATATATATATATATATATATATATAAATTATGGAGATAGAGAAAAGTGATGCTAATTGAAAAGTGCTTGTCTGTATTTAATATTTGACCAACAAATTTGTTGTACTTAATAATATAGGTCCTATATATCAGTCTGGTGGTTAAAGCAGTTTCATCACGCTAGCGACAGTAGTTAGCATTTGAACAAGTAATAAACACGATTTCAAATGACGATTTTTAAAGCTGTCAGGTCGTCTCCATTTAGAAGTTTGGCATAACACTCATTCACTTCTGTTTCCATCTAAGTTTATTAAGTAATTATTCATGAGCATTGTATTTTGTAGATAATTTGCTTAGTGTGCAAATATTTCTTGACAATAGAAGTATCTTCAGAGCTGGAATATCATTATCTGGTCTGAAATACAGCTCACGGTGATATACTGAACGATTTAGGCAGTTCTTTGTTGAAATAAAATTCGTGGCTTTTGAGTCTTGAGGCGAGTGCTCATAAAATGATCGACATAACCAACAAAGCTTTATCTATCAAGGTACAGCGATCAGTTTATGAACATAAGTCTCAAAAGTTGTTAATTCTGTATGCTATCGCCACTAAGATCTGCCGAAAATGTTTCTTTATACTAAAATTAATTTTATTAAGACATTTATTTACACACATGGCAGGATGCGAATGCTTCATGAAAGTTTTTGACTTCTTAACAATTGATTATTCAGATTAATTATATGTTTTTTTTATTAATAAATATGCGAGACGGCAATAAGTACGACTTCGTTTTTGATAAACTCTATAGCCTTGTTGGAACAGGAGTTGCCGAATTTCAAAAACAACTGATGGAGACAGAAGTCATAAAACGTTACAGGATATAATGAAGAAAATACCACCAAAAGGATTTAAATGAAAGTCCAACAACAACGATAATGAAGCAAATGTAAAAAAAATGGGATGAACGATTTGATTGTGATAGCGCTGAAATGCCATTACGTGAGCAAGACAGCTATGTGGTCAAGAATGCAGAGACTTCTGATGATGTAGAAGTAATTCTTCAAATTCATATAGTGCTGGTTGAGATGGAAAGTTCAACAGAACGTGACCATAATGAAACCTTACGAAATTAACAGGACTATGCAGTGATGATAACCTAAACTTAGTTAACGATGCGAAGTGTGTAAACAAAAATGGAAGTTTTAGATACTTCAAATCGATTGGTAATGCTTGCAAAAGATCTTCAAAAGTAGGACAACATGGCGAGGCGTAATGTCAAAAATCGAGTGCGCGTATCAAAAGAAAAGCAGCAAACTCGTTATTAGAGGAAATATGGAAGAATCTTGAACTGCGGAAGCGATTAATTAGGAGCATGAAGAGGTGATTGAGAAGGAAGAAAAGAGTAAGCATCTGAAGAAGTGATTAAGGAAAGGAGAGAAGTGTAGAGGACTGAAGAAGTGATTGATAAAGGAGAGAGGAGTAGAAAACTGAGGAAGTGATTGAAGAGAAAGAAGATTTAGGAACTGATAATGTGATTGCGAAGGAAGAATATGGGAAGGAGCCGAGGAAGTCATTGTGAAAGAGATGAAGGACACTAGCTAACGAGACGAAACCAATGAATATTATACTTAAAGCACCAAGTAAATTTTTGTAGAATATTGACAGTTTTTGTAGAATATTGGCAGTATTTTTCATTGCAGCTTGGAATAAATGTTTCAGGTAAAATTCTGTCAAAGGAAAATTTGACATAACCACAAAAAGAACTGAGACTAAATCACATAGAAAATGAATGCTGCAATTTGGGTCAAAATGAATACAATGGAGAGACAGTAATACATTATGATTTGTTAAAAAGACGTGGGTTCGACAATCATAAGTGATATTATCACGTATCAAAGAGGAAGTAGCATTATTTCGGCCTAGTCTTGTGTGTTCATTTTTGTACTACTGCCACAGAAACCATTTGTCTATTTTAATACTACTACTATTAGTGTATAATCTCAAGACAAATATGGCACTAAGAGAGATCATTGTTAGATTTGAACCATTGAAATTTCGTTGCTTAGTCGGTTAAAGTAGTTGATGTGTTCAACCGAGAAAAAGAAAAAAAAAAAGAAAAAAAAGAAAAATAATCGAGTGCTTATCCTTCGTCTTCGATCTGCGCCGTTTCCTCAATGCTCTTCATTGACATCCGAAGTTGCAACACACGCCAATAAAGATAGAAATATATGCTATTCAAAATAGACTATTTGGTTTCGACTATATTTATTGATGATACCTTTAAGAAATTACACTTACATACAACGATTAGTAGATCATGACATTATTGAAAAGTAGCATAGCGGAGGAGTGTATGATCCTTTTGTCAAGTATTTGAGTTGTTTTTCATAAACAACATAGTTTCCTTCTGTTTGATTGCCTTGGGCTGTAAGATGTTGTGGCTCGAAAATCAATCATTTTTCTAAACAAAACGATTCATAAATATGTTTTATTATCCGAAACGAATAAAAACATGTTTGTTATTTCTCAATATTTTGTCGATAAATCGAAGTATTCTTTTTTACTGATCATATTGCCTTCATATAAGACTTTTAAAAATTACTTTCATCATTTCATTTAGACATTAATTTCCTCAAGATTTCGAAGATACTTTAGAACATCGCCAAAAAAACAAAAAACAAAAAACAAGAAAAAACAAACAAACATAAGAAATAGAGAAAAGTGACGGAAAAGTCTGACAAAATAAGCAAAAATGCCAGCAAAATCCCATTTTGTTTTTAGCATCAAAACATTTTCCCCTGCAGAGACATTTCATATTTTCGTTTTTGTGCTGAATCGACTATGGCTCCAGAAAATATCTAAGGAATAATCAACAGAGATACTTAACAAATTAATTGGTATAACATCCATCGTTTTCACGGTTTTTTGTTTTGTTTCTTGTCTATTTACTTATCGTTAGTTTTAAATATTTTGCCGAGGTGGCACAGAAAAATAGAAACTGGATTCACGCCTTCCCCAAAATTGTTTGCCCCTTGTGAGATAAGAGTAAGGTTAGGCGCTATACCTGGTCCTTAAGAATCCGAGAAGAACTTTGAAAGAAAAAAATAACGAGTTTATTCTCAACCACATGGGACCGGGATATCGGAGAAATATCACCTATTCTAGAATAATGTCAGAAAAAGTGATTCAGGATAAATAAATTTCTACCAAGGTAACAAGTGTTTTATTCTCTTTCTCATAAACAAACATTTGTGATTCACTCATAGTGATTTACATATTGCACAATATACTGTGCAGATTTCTTTTTCTTTTATTGAGATTTAAGAATAATGTTTTATTGTAAATCAATATATAAATATCTATCTTGAACATATTGCCAAGGAATTAACACGTGAGCAGAATTTATAGTTAGATTGTGTAGCACCGATACTAGAGATTGATGTTTACTTTCAAAATCATTGAAAAATTTACATTTGATTATTTATGGATACCAGAGATAATATATCCATTTTTTGCCTGTAGAGCATACATTGTAATATTTAAAGAAACCATTTCTTTCATAACCAATATAAACAAGATTATTTCGACTTCAGAGTACATTGTGATAACTTTTTAAAGTCAAATTAATTTTGACTTCAATAAACAGAATGGAGCAGAATATGCATCTTACTACTTTAATCAAATTTGCAATTTGTTGATCACACAGTAACTATTTTATTTAATTTTTATAGAATATTTTACTGTTTATATCTACATACTGAGTTGGTAAGATACTTTTGATTATTTTAAAAGTAAAAACAAATCAGTTCTTCACTATAATCATTGTTATTTCCTGCACTCGGTCAATTTATTTCGTTGTCATCCCTAAAACATCTAATCATTCATGTTCTGCAAGAACCTGAAAGGTAGTAATCAGTAGTTATCAAATCAGTTGTGATTACGACAGAAATTTCTCACTCAACTGCAACAGCTTTTTTTTTTTTATCTGTCTAGTTTGGTATGTGTTTGTAAAAATCAAGCGATATATACGAAATCTGACTTTAAAATATCTAAGGTTCTGGCACAATTATTTCCTTAGCTTCGTGTAACCTCGTGTAAGCCTCCAATGTAAAAAGAGAAAACGATGCAAAATATTAGGAAAATTGGCTAGACATGAAAATGACTAAATTACCACTTCAGTAAACATGCAAGTCGCGAAAAGAAATGACTGAAAACATTTCTTAACAGTATTTTTAGTGATGTATATAGAGCTACATTATTGAACGTGATGTTCTTCATGAAAATAGTTTACAAAATTTGAATTTGGAATAGCGAAATGTGCTTTCCATAAACTAAAAGTATTAAGAGATTTCGTTGGAAACAAAGAAAAGTGTGCTGAACTGCTACATTATATATATTGTTATATGGAAGTGAATACTAGACAATTTCCTCACAGATGAAAATGGAATTTCAAGAGAGATTTATCTTTATAGAATGACGCTGAGAAGGCCAAGGAAGGATCAAGGAACAAGAAAGTTTTAAGGAGAATTGAAACGAAAAGAAACAGTTAATATTTGAGACATATATTGAATAAGGACGGCTTGTATAATTTAACACTCGCACGTCATACTGAAGAGGAGTTGAGGGAAGCATTGAGTAAGCTTCCTTAAGTGTATGTAAATGGTAGAAGAGTTGAGAGTGAGAGGGATAATAGGAGAATATACATAGCTATGAAGAGGCATGATCACCCACGCCCCTGAAGATACCTAAAAGAAAATGTACGAGTGGAAACAGTATTTAAGCAAACATCTCTGGGAAGCGATAAATATTTTGCAATTAATCGAATTATTTTAAAAGTTTAGAAAATAAATGAAGGTCGAGGTGATTAATATTAAAATGTTAATCTTAATATGCAAAATAGTTTATTCATGTATATGGAAAAAAAGTATTATATATATATATATATATATATTATCTTTATCTTTAGGATTTATCTATAAAAAACAGCAACATTGAACTGAGTTTGTTCATAAAACCTCTCACACCCAAAATTATGAATATCTTTTTAAAATAAGGACGGATATTATTAGTCAGAACTTACATAATATATTGGCCATGCTAATATTAGTATATCCTAAAAGTTTTTTTTAATTGATTATTAGCCATTTTTATTCTGAAAACATTGATCTGCACAATAAAATCTAACGTAATAAATAATATTATTTAAAACCATTCTTCTACTGTATGTTCAGTCTGTAGTTTTGGTTTTCAAATAGTTTTCTGAAGGGTGGATCTGTTAATTTATTTACGTGTTTATATATGTATATCTATTCTTTATAAATACACAACCACATGTGGCTTTTCAATCATAGCAACTTTTTCACAGAACTGGTGAGATTGTTTAATTTCTCTATTTCATATTGGAACAAATCTCTTAGATAATTTCACATTTTCTTCAAAACCAAGTCTACTTTTTCATACACACACACACACACACACACACACACACACACACACACATATATATATATATATATATATATATATATATATATATATATATATATATATATATATACACTTTCCTACACATAAGCTTGTGTGTGTGAGCTTGCATACTTACCTGAACAGATAAGATATGCCTGCAGGTGTAAGGTGTTTTTTTTTTTGCAAATGTAAAACTTGAAAAAGTATACACATCTTTATAATTACGTTAGAGTGAATGTGTGCGTGTATATATTCACATGCACAGATTTCTTACATTTTTGTGTTCTTTGTTATTTTTGCATATAAATACATGACTTTCATCACATGTTTATGTGTGTGCATTTTTACTGTCGATATCTGCCAGTTTTCTTTCATAACATTTATTCCTTCGTTCTTGTTTTTTTATTTCTTTTTATGTTACCGTTTTCTTTGGGGCCTTGAAGAAATATATTTAACATAAGTTAGCACGCAACTATATATTTACGTACTTAAAGCACAGATATTTAATGTAAACCTATATCGATATTGTTTTATAACTTTTCTATATTTGTTATTGCAAGAACCTACATGTCTTTGTACAATTTCATCCTTGTTAATTCCACAAACGCGGGAGCGCGCGTGATATAAATAGGTGTTTTAGCGCAACTGAAGCTATTCACAGTGGTCGGTTTAGTAAATGAATAAATTTTACATCTTGGTAGATGCTGATAGTTCCAGTAATAGGATGTTTTGACTAGTAACACCCGCTTCCCACCCGCTAAGGCCCAAGCTGTATGCCAAAACAAAAAGCATTCTTTTAGCATCTGGTTAGCTACCTCGGGATGCACTTACCCAAGAGAGTTTCGCGAAGAAAGATTCAGGTGTGACGTCAGTCATTCCTTTGGGCTGAAAAGTAATGCAAGTTATTTTCTGGTGAAGGGCAAATAAGCTGACACATACATGTCTGCTAAGGTATATATAAAGTATAACAAAAGTGTATATCCACATCTTTTTTTCTCGAGGCGAGAAAATGGCGTTGGAAATACGAGGGGGATACTGAAATATTCCTCCCCCCCCCAAACCCCGACGTTTGCTTAGATTCTAGGAAGTAGGTTCGTATCGGTACTTTTCAGCCAGTCACTGAATAACATAACATTTACGCTTTAAGAACGTAATTTAGTACTGGCATTATAAAAGCATCAATAAAGTTCTGGCTCATATACAGCTAATAACTTATTTACAAATATTAGCTAATAATAGTAGGGACCCGTGAAAATTCCATGTCGTAATTTAGAAACAGAAAATAATATTAAAATTATTATAATAATGTGCTAAAAAGAGACTAAATTATTTATAGTTTTAATATGTGACTGCTCCATTCACAAATTCATATTACATTTGTATAAAAAATATTAATGCCAGGTAAATGGGGGAGATATAAATATTTTGTTCAATTGCTAGTCATGGTTTGTCACTGACATCCTGATTGAATGAATGACTATTGGTTCTTCTAATTAATTCCTAGGCGATATCATCAAAATGTTTTTCTTATTTACGAGAAATGGAGGCCAAACGAAGCAAATAGTTTACAATGATGATTACTACTTAATGATAAGATTGAAATATCACGCAATCAAATCGAAATATGATTCCTCAGCTAAAACTTTTCTCTTATCTATTAAAAATGTTTTAAGTATATATTTAAGTATTTGTTTTTTCATTTTTTTCCCAAAAGTCCGCGATGACAAAAATAGGAGAAGCAACTAATGATTCCTATTTATAACAGAATACACGAAATACATTTTGATAATGAATCAATGGATGAAAGTTGAATTTCATGTCAATAGGGACCTGATTTTAAAACAAAAATTGTGAAATTCGAGTTAAGAAAATTAATGTTGGCTGTTTCAGAAATCATTTTATTTATGTATTTGATAGATTTTAATGTTGATTAATTCTGAAGCACATAATTTGGGTATAGAATGACGTACAGTAGTCAATACATTAGTCACTCTAGAATTGATAGTATTTCTATGCTTTACATGTTGTGAAAGTAAATTTGATTTAATAATTACACAATAATTATTAGTTTCGTACAAAATCCCCTAAACATGGATAAACAAACATCCATGTCTAAAGATTGCATTACATATCTACACTTTCCCAAAATTCACCGAATGTTGTTAGAAGTTACATGAATAATTTACTTAGGTCTGAATTTCTGGGCTGAGGAGTTATCATTATTTACACTATTTATATTCGGACTATTGTCCTCATCTTTGTTGTTATTCTGACGTCTCCCTGGCCTATCTCAGGTGTATATTGATTTAGGTACCCTACAGGGAAATCTGATCTGAACTCTTTACGGGGGTAGACTATTTTCGTTCTACTTCCAATGTCTTGGAGTATCGACTAGTTTTTTAAGTACTGCTCAGTTATTACTCACCAATGAGTAAGTACACACTGCCCCATCCAGGGATTTAACCCAGTCATTATATTCACCAAATTCACGAACCAACGCCTTAATCCACTAGGCCATTGTGAACTTGGAGCCTTAAATCTAACCTGTCTGCTGATTAGGTTGCAACTGCTGCTGCCTGTCATGTCTTGACTGCTGCAGTTGAAGACTTGCTGTCATTTATCTTCCTTTATTAGCGACTCGTACATTGTATTTATTTTTATGCTAGGCTTACTAAGGAGATCTTCATAGCCTAGCATATGCTCTGATTCTTTCAGACGTCTTAGTTTTAGGGGGGTGGCTTGTGCCACCTTTATATTCTTTGCTACAACTGCAAGGAATCGAGCGCACGCAGTTGTTGGTCATGTTCTCCCCTATGTTAGGTTTTATTTGACATAGATTCCTTCGTAGAGTGGAACTATTAGGTTGGTGCAAAAATAATGACGTAATAATGTCGTTTTTTGACGTTAAAAATACGTCAAAAAACGACATTATTACGTCATTATTTTTGCACCAACCTAATACTTCTGAATAATGGATTCAGATCAGAATGCCCTGTAGGTTATCAAGATCAATATACACCCGAGGATGCTAGAGGGCACAACGGCCGAAACGTTGTAATCACAAAAAAGATGAGGACAATCGTCCGTATATAAATAGTGTAAATAATGATAATTTACTATTTATAATAAGTTACTATTAGTAAGATATTGATAATTTTTCTGGAATGGAAAACATCTCTAATGTTTACTAAAAATATTTAAGACTTTAATAATGCTAGCATATAAATGCTACATTGATGATTTATCCACCGACAACTTTTTATCGCTTTTTTGCATTCATTATAAAACTGTAAGAATTTAAGAAACAGAAACTCAAAGAGAGGAAGAAAGAGGAAACATTTAAGTGAACTTCGGGAAATTATTGAATCGTAATAGCTATGAAGGTAACTGCGTACATCTATTCTCAAATTGTATTTGTAAATAATACATTTTCCTGTTTTCACTGTCATTCACTGATAGTCTAAATATGTGAAGAATGGTGACAAGAACATGAGAAATTTTCCATATTCTGATTGTATAACTACGAACAAGATTATCGACCACTACGATATCTAACTTTACAACCCAGTCATCCAGTAGTAATAACTGTAGCAGTGCTTGTAATAACAGTTGATACTATTCGATGTAATAACAGTTTTAGCGGTGCTAATAGTATTTGTTCTAGTTGTAGCGTAGGAATTTTGGCAATACGGAAAATAGTTTATGATTTTGCTAGACAATACAAGTGGATAATTGTTTGAACAAGGAAAATGTTGGTTGTAGATTCAATTAAAACAAATTAATTATGCCTGGATGGTTAATTGGCATCTCCTTGAGCGGCAATATTGAGTTAAAACACCTTACTTTTTTGATCATCTGTATGTTAATGATGATAATGAGGATTATATTGCATAAAATGTTGATTAATCATACAGATATGAAAATAGCAAGGAGAAAGGAATGTGCACAAATAACCCGCAGTATCAACAATATGTGTGCAAAAGTTCACAGTGTCCTTAAAAAAGTGAAAAAGAATGAAGAACAGAAATAATACTTCAATTAAAAACGTTGAAAACCTTTGAATGCAACTTGTAAAATAATGTAAGGACTTACTCTGTAATCGGTCAGGGTTCAAGCTATCCTAAAAACAATGGAAATAGTCTTCGGAATCCTTTTCTAAGTGGTACGTCACTCATAGTTAGTTCAAAGCAAACTTCGTTCCACATAGGAAAATCAACGCGAATTTAATGAATGTTGTTTACAAAAGATAGAAATAAATAAACGTCTGTTAAAAAGTTTAATATTTTCTTTTTTTGAGATTTTCACTTAAGAACAATTCACTACTAAGACATTAGTCATCTTGAAAGATTTACTCAATTAGAAGCATAAGTGCAACAAGTGAGTGTCTGCAACAATACGAGGAGAAGTGAAAAAATCAGTTGTGGCTGACCACATATGGAGAGAAAAGGGAGATCACCGCTCTCTGTGGGATCAGGTTGAGATCATAGACAACCATTGGAAAATTCGTAAACTTAAGGAATCAGCACATATGCTAGGCCACAAAAATCTCCTGAGCCGACCAAGCATAGAAATTAATACAATATGTCAACCAGTAATAAGGAGTGCCAGAGAAAAGCGATAATAACAACAAAAAATTGCAATATGAGCACTGATAAAAAACGGTTGCTGAAGACATTATGTTCATAATACTCAGAAATTCATGCACAGATGTCCTCAAGGACACATGGCACAATGGATAAATACGTTGGTTAGATCCAGTGACAGTACACGAAGAGTGTGAGTTCAATACCCGGCTAAGGCAGTGGAGAACTTGAAGAAGGGAATTAACAAGAGATAACTGGTAACTGACATCCATTAAACATGGCACGTGAAACTAGAACAATCTACCCCAGTGAGCGAAATAAAGTGTTTAGTTCGACATTCCAACCACCTGAAGAAGGCCGGAGCATGCAACGGCCGAAACGTAGTAATAAATATGGCGATAAAGATGAGGACAATAGTCTACTTGGAAAAGCATTTATTTTTAAATTTAAATACACTCAATGACGAAAAAAATACTTTTTTGCAATTTAGATATTGCTCCTATCAACACGTGAAGCAAGAATTAAGGACAGGTAATACTTCTTATTACACGAAACTAAGAGCTAACTTTCACACATTTATCAATATAACAGTAAAGAGAGAAAAATGAAACAAAAATAAAAGGAATAAAGTTTGTTTTTAATATTTGTCACCAGTTAAAAACAGTACTTTTTTTTTACAGCCTGCTGTGTGATAGTTGAAGAGTACAATCTTTATATCATTATAACGTAACTGTCAACACGACCGACACTTGGCGAGTCTCATAACTTTCTGAGATATGATGAAAGTGCTTTGCTAAAATGTTAAAGTAAAAACAAAACAAAACAAAACAAAACAAAAACTCCCAAAAAACAAGACAAAACAACAACAAAAATATTAATTTTTATTCGAAAAATTTAGTTCGTAGTTAATCGTGACTAATTAATTTATTAGGCACTGAAAGTTACACAAAGAATATTTTAAAAAAATGTTCACCCTGTACAACACCCAAGAGATACTCGAGGTAGATGTATTACAAAGTAAGAGGCACAATTTATGTGAATATGTGAGGAACATACCTTCTGGTCTAGAGTTAACCGTTAAGATTGTAGTGATCGGGAAGTGCCGTCTTGGGAATTGGTTTCCCAAAGCAAACTTTTGTGGGAAGAAATTAACCAATGGAATAGAAAGGGAATGTGGATGGTTCGCTACAATGGGCATGGCATGTAGGGTCATAGCCGTGAAGGTTAGAACTGATGGATCTAAGGAACATAATTCGTTTGAACACTTTTCATGGAAATATTGATAGAGCAGTGAGAGGCTTGCGACGTTTCGTCTTTGGAAAAGAGGTTGTAGGATAGAAAATAATGACCCTCAACGTTTAAGTAATAAAAATCTGTCAGATTAATATCAGACAGATTTTATTAAAAAATAAAAAATCTTTATTTTTCTTTAGGAGTGTGTGTGTGTGTGTTCTGTCAGCAATCCTTTTCTAATACACGTTTCATTACAAATGACTGACAAGGTACTTATGTTAAGCTTTTCCTGTGTGCGAACAAGAGCCTAGTTTTGACGTAAGTAGCTCAGTTCGTTAGAGCATGCCGGGTCTAACGGTAACTCCCTCTAACCAGGGAGACGCAGGTTCGAATCATGCCGCAGAGAGTAAATTATTCCATAGTAAGATTTCTCGAACATTCAGGCTGATATATACTGTTTCACAGATAAACGGAGTGTCTACTCAAATACGAGAGTCCACTAAAATAACGTTTAAAGTGTGTGTGTACATACATGGAAGTAAATAATGTTGTGAAAATATATGTAACCAAGTATTTATAAATAAATAAATATACCTTAGTCCGGCATAAAACCCAAAGAGGAAGTAATAGAATGTAAGATGTTTGTATTATGCAAATCTTCCAAGTATGCCGAGCTTCTCCTTTTAAAAGTTAGCGTTTGAAATCCCACTTATTTTTTAATCATTTACCCCAAGCAAGGCGTGAATGTCACTAGTACGTAGGAGGTTGAATGCAGGGAGTGAAAGTGAGAGAAAAGACTGAAAATAGGGAGGACTGAGGAAAGGACAAAAGATGAAAGGGATTCATGATAGAAGATGGCGATTGGCCTTGTATTTAAATTTTTGAAGATTGTAGTTATCAGGGAAGTAATTAAACGGAAAAGAAGCTATTGGAGTAGAAGTGGAGGTTGCATTTAGCTAGTTCAACAGTAAACGGATGGGGCGTAGATGTTTTAACTTGGGTTCGGACACCAATCATTGATGGGGAATACGAAAATATTTTATTAATTTGACTACTGGACCATTCTCATGTTTTAAAATAGAGATAGGCACATACATACACAATCTTTCCTACAAATGGCGGTGCAAGTTCAAACCCTGCCGAATATAAAGTTTTCTCGAGTGCGCAGGTCGACAGACATAATATACACTGTTTAACTCCCTAAAAACCCGGGTATCTACTAAAAATATCCTTTGAAGTAATATATATTAGTTAAGGTCGTCCGTATGTAGGCTATAAGATTAAAAAATATATTTTTGAGCAACTGACATACTTACCAGAAGATATCGAGCTTCAAGTAGTAATGTGTATGATATTAAATCTGACAATACAGCAATTGCTTTTAAGTGATTCGTCAGGCGAGAAAAATTATACCACTTAACATTCTTATCTCCATACAGATATAGAGCTATACATACACAAATGTATAGGGCTATACATACACAAATGTATAGAGCTATACATACACAAATGTATAGAGCTATACATACACAAATGTGAGTTTGTATGAATTCAGATTTAGGTTCGTAAATGTGTTTCGTAGAGACTTCTTTACACACACACACACACACACACACATACATATATATATATATATATATATATATATATATATATATATATATATATATATATATAAACCTCAAAATGTTACAGGTTTTATGACTGAAATATATTTATTTATAAATGTATTTACGTATTCCTTTATGCATAAAATTAGATTGTACGTTTGCACATAAGGAAGCATTCATGCTTAGTGAAGCGGAGTACATTAGCTAGTATTTGTGGCTATAAGTACTAGCTAATGTACACCGCATAAAAGGACAAGAATTAAATCGTGGCTTTATTGCTGAACTAGTAAGACTTCGACAAAGTATGTATCACACACACATTGATAAGTAGTCCCACCGGGTGAAACAAAATCAAACTGATGATAAGCTTTAACTTAATAAGTTACTCCCTTTCAATCTACTTCCACGGCATATATTATACGAATATAATTGCTCGCGTTAGGCTTGAACTTCGCATAAAACCGACTAAAAATAGGCGGGAAGCGCAACCTTAATATATATTGAAAAACAAAACTAGAAAGTGTTGTTTGATTTTTCTACTTTTCCATTCCCCTCCCTTCTCACATAATATCTTTAACTTTCTCTACCTTATATATATATATATATATATATATATATATATATATATATATATATATATATATATATATATGCCAGCTTATGCATTTTCTTTAAGAATATAACTGACGTAAAACAGGATTTAACACTCACAAACTGGGAAATAATGTTCTAATCTCATAAATAGAAGTCATTTTTTTATTTTTAATTGACAAGTTAGATAAATAAAGCAAATGAATTGATAAACATTTATCTCTGAGTTTCTTTTAATCTGTCTGCTTTCTTTGCTTCGACGAACATATACACACATGCGTGTTTTTAGCTTCCAATTCTCACTTTTGCTTAAACATGTGCATAACATTGTAATTTCCGTTTCCTGTTGTATCTTGATACGCAGCTGTATTCCATCATCCTGGATTTGGACCGTTCTATGACCCAACCAGTTTAGATCTCTTGTGACTTTGACGGTAAATGGAACATTAGCTTAAAGAGATCCAATTTTAATCTATGGATTTAAAAGTGCGCCGGACACTTTCCGTTTTGAAATCTCCCCTTTGAATACATACACCGTCTACTCTTATGATGTAGTTAGAATGAGTATACAAAGTTCGGATTAAAAGCAATGTTTCTGCGCGAAAGGAACATTTCTTTCATATTCTTTCGATGATTCCAGCACTTTGGGTGAAAAAAATCGCTAACTTTCGCTGGTCACGTTTTGTGACGTTAAGCTGATCGGCCAATTCATAAAAAAAATAAAATAATGGAGTTTTTTTCTTGACATCTGTCATGCCTTATGGAATTGAATATTGACACATAAGAACAAAAAACATTCACATATATTTGATGTCATAATTTTTTAATTGAATTAATAGTTTTTAATCCAATATAAAAATAAGTGTATCGATATCGAAATTTTGATGTGATCGATTCGATAAAACGACGATTTTGTTCAATATTTTAAAAAAATCAACATTTGTTAATTCAGATTTTTGAAACTATTAACGAGAGAACAGAAAGCAGCAGCCGATAAAATTTTGTTCAATTGAAAAGATTATCTCAAATTAAAACCCAAAATATCTTTAAATAGTATTTAAACATTTTTTAATTAAATGAATAACCGTTTAAAAAGAAGAGTAAAGGCCGAAAAGCTTTCCCTTTACATGCAGAGTTATTATTTTTCCTGACTCATATATATATATATATATATATATATATATATATATATATATATATATATATATATATATGTATGTATATGTGTGTGCGTGTGTGTTATATGCGTCTGTTTTATCTTAGTTTTCTGCCTTTATATTTATCAATTATACTACTGATAATTATTTCAGTCTATTTTTTATCTTTTCTTTTTTTATATTAATCGTATTGTTTCCATTTTTCTATTTGTATTTTGTTTATTAAAATAATTTTTAAGTTGTGGATTCAATTTGTATGTTTTTGTTTTTCCTTTTTCTACCCCGTCATTAAGTACATCTTTAATTCTTCAATTAGAAAATTCCTACAGTCAATATCACTCATCTTTTCAACCAAAAACTTGTTCTGATTGAGATTTTTCTTCATTCCCAATAGTCGACAATAATTACAGCGTCCCATGAGATGAAGAGATCCTAATGAATAATTCTATAGCATCAAATGAAAACGAAATTGACAATAAAGATGTGACTAATAACCATTCCACATTAAATCTCCTTAGGTTATTAATCTTAATCTGTAAACAAAATGAAAACAGAGTCGCACTATTTTTCTCATAACCAGCGTCTTGCCTTCATTTGTCTTGACCGAAACGAATTTAATCCCACAATGTTTTTCATTCTTATTTTAAATGCAGAAACAAAATGTTCACGCATACACACTGATTTCGCACACACACACACACACACACTGATTTCGCACACACACACACAAGATTATTACTTACTACATTTTATACATCTGGATACATTGAGAAAGTATAAATCGACAAAATAATCTAAGAAGGAAGTAGAATGTTATAATATACTTTATATCTACGCCAACGAAAGTCAAGTAGAAGTGACAGGATTATTGATCATTTGTCCAATATGCTTGATCCAATAAAACCTTTCTGGTTTAGCTTGGAAATTGAATGGTACAGTAATCAGGCAAAAATAGAAACCCAATTGTAAGTAAAAACTAATATGCTGTTATTTACACTACCTTTTGTACATGATTGCTGCCTCGAAATTAAAGATAAGATGTTTTTATCTTGCCAAATGACAGCTTCACTATTTTGATCAAAAATATACATTTTGAACACTTGCTATCGACCATTTACTACTGGGCCATTTGCATCCCAATTTAGAATGCATTATAATGTTTAAAGCTGAATGTATTATGTTTCTGCCGGAGAAACTTTGTTCGCTGAACCGATAAATTTATTTTTGTCTCTTTACTAATGAAAAGCTGTCAGGAATTCGTATTCATGTACTTCCTAACCTTCAAGGGTCAAAGACACTTAATGAGAGGTATTTCCTGAAACGTCAATATATCGACAGAAACAATGAAAACTTATCAATCAGTTAATAAATGCTTTCCCGCTAAAGAAGAGACTAAATGGGACAGAGATATAGTTTTGCAGACTAATGCTTAAAATACCCATGGACTGGACATATACGAATCTTAAAGAAAAGAGGACTAGAAATATACATGTTTAAAATCATAAAAAAGTAGTTAAAAGTTTTGAACATTATGATATGAGGAAAGAAGGCTTGGAGAATATGGCACTGACATGATATATTGAAGGAAACGGCGATAGAGAGTTACAGAGGGAAAACTACATAAGAAATTCGGTGTATGAATAGCAGAACAGGTGCAAAGAGGAATGGTAGAGTCAAACGTTGCTTCGTGAAACAAAGAGTAGAAAGTCGTAGAAAGTCGTAGAAAGTCATGATCACCAACATCCCGAAGGGACACAGTACCGCCGATATTTCTCAGGTGTTTATCTTCACAAAGTATAGAAAAAAACATTAGTAAATTCGTTTCAATCGTGTTTCAATCCTTGAAGGTGTACGATAGCTCAGTTAAGAATATGGTGTTACCATAAGGGAAAAATTGCTGACATCTACAAATATGGAAATTCCTTGGAAAGGAACATTAGAAATAAAAATAGGCAACTGACTGAAATGAAGAATTCGGTTTGCAATCCTTTGAAGATTAATGGAGGCAACAAACCTAAGAATAGAACAGCGAAAACGCTTCGCTAAAAGCAGAAAAATGATGATGATGATGATGATGATGATATGTATGTTTAGTTTACAGCGTAAATGCTTAGAGCAAAGTTAACAATGCTAATATTGCAAGCAGTTGTTCATAAGTTCGATCATCCTAAATGCGCACTCATATATTCTTTCGAATGGGGCTTCACTCAACAAAAGTGTTTATTTTATTGTAAAAAAAAAAAAGGAAATGAAAAAAGGGGTCACCCATATGCGTACAAGTCACGAAAAAAATTTAAATATGTGAAACTTTTCAATTTTCTTACGCTGTTTTAGTGATGATCCTAGCAACAGAGAATTGTAGGCCATTTGGCGGATATCCGGTTTCCGGTCCGATATTAGTTTGAAAGAATTGTTTGGGGGAAAGATTTGTTTATCCTTATTAGGGAAGATGAGAAATACGAATAATGATATAATTTAATTATTCTAAAGGAACAAATCTCAGTATTTATATACGTGTGTGTGTGTGTGTGTTTGTTTTTATGAAAGAGTAATGCATAATTGCAGAAAACAAATTTTCCTATGTCGTCAATTAAAATCCAATTTGATTTTTATATCATAAACCTGTGATTAGTATTTTCTTGCTATTTCAAATATTTAATCTACACAATCTGACATTTCTCTAGCGAAACCTATGAAAAACTCAAGCGCTTCCTTTTCGTCTTGATCAAAGATGCGATACTCTTTGCTGTGTCATGTTTTTAGACATTGAAGGCAATTAGATGCGCTCTGGTAATCGATTAACAAAACATGTCCAGTTAGAATTTTCTGCAATTGTGTTTACTAAATTACATGAATTATGGGTTCAACCCAATGTGCATAAATTTTTCTGTTTTTCGACGGAGTGACATCGGAGCCTACTGTATCATGGAAACTCGTATGATGCACCAAAGTCACCAAGATCAATTAAATTTACTAAGGCATAAAACCTAAATTCTAAGGTAACAAAGGATAGTAATTATTATGTAATATCAATCATTCTATATGGCAGTGAATGCTGGACAATCTCCTCACAGATGAAGAAACTTGACGTAAGAGAAATGTGGTTCTACAGAAGAATGCTGAGTATACCATGGCCTGAATATGTGAGCAACGACGAAATTTAAGAGAAAATATAAACAAAAAGTAGACTTATGCTTAGCATCATAAAGTAACAGTTGAAATTTCTAGGGCACATAACTCACAGGACCTATTAATGACAACAGGTACAGAGTAAAGCAGCTCATAACCCTTGCCTAACGAGTTTTTGTAAATGATGAGCAAATCTGGGATTAGGAGAAATAACAAAAATACTTTAAGAGCTACAAAGAACATGAAAATGTTGAGAGCCATGATCGATTACGCCCTGAAAGGTCATGGTACATAGAAGTTTCTTTATGTCCTGAACGAATATCAGAAAATCCCAAAGAAATATGCGGGGTTGCAATGGAAGTAAGCGTAGGAATAGAACTGGGTAAAAATGTTGTTATCCAACATTTTACTTCATCCCCACCCCCAACTTGTTTGATTTAGAATGGGCTTACCTACTGTTGCTTATTAATGCTGAGGAATTGACGTTTTTTTAGAACTTATACTGTCATAACTTAATATGTATTCTTTCGTATTTTATGTGCTTTTTTAAAAACATGTAAATAGGAATAGATAGGTTCACCTATCGTCCGGTCCACACTCCTTCCATGTCTATTGAATAGTAGAGTTTGATCTCTTGTTCCCTGTTCAGAATATGATTTATCTATTCTCTTTCTTTAACTAGGGCCACACTAATTTAACTGTCTTTACTTTATATTGATCAGACTAACCAGTGGCTGTGACTTTCCATTGTGACGGTACCGGGTTGGCAGTTTGATGGCTGCTGCTTCCAATTGGTCGTTAAGAGCCAGAGTTATTTAGTAGCGCTTAGAGAGGCTACTCTGGTCTAGTCGTATAATATCGGGGTATCTGTATTGTCATGTTGCGCATGGGCAGGTGTACCTGTATGTATTTTCGGTGGGCAACGACAGATAGTGGCAATCATGGCGGTCTTTTTCCTCTTTCCAAAAAAGGAATCTTAGGGAAATCACAAGAAAAAGAAATACAACTAAACCAGTGAACAAAAAACTACCTTCCTCACTCAATCTTTCTTTCTTCAATATTCGTGGCATCCATTCCAACTTTTGCAGCGTAGAATCTTTTCTCCTAGAACGGTCGCCAGATAACTTTGCCCTTTTTAAAATCAAATTCACAAAGGAATTTGATTTCACAAAGGGCAAATGAAACCAATGAAATCATCGTTCCAGGCTATCTTCCCCTTTACTGAAAAGATTCCAGCATTCACATCCATGGCGTTGGTGTTTACATCCAGAATAATCTTCCGATGGCCATGGAATTGTCTCTCGAGTCTTCTGACTACTCTTTCGTGTGCTGTCTTTCATTACTAAACTCTGTTAGCTATCTCTTTCCTTTTTCACCCCCTTCCCATAACTGCAGTTATATTAGACGCAATAGCTGACAGTATAGAAAAGGAACATCCATCTTCAGTGACTTTAATGGTCATGATACGTAGCTGAAACATTCTAAAGGGACTGATGTTTCCAATGTCCAATCCTTTACTCAAATCGCGGACTTCCCTACTCGTTTTCCTAGTAAAAACGAGCAACAGGCTTTTCTACTGGATTTATTTCTTACCTCCCTCCTCGCCTTTGCCGAGCTTCGCAACACTGACCTCTTAGTAAATCGGACCACTATGTGGTAGCTATTGATATTTCGTTCCAATCATCTATTAAACAGGAACCCCCTATTCATAAGACCTCTTTCTATTAGTAGCATGCTGATTGGGGCTCACTCCGTGATTTTCTTTGTGACGACCTTTGGACTGGCACCTTCCATTTGAAATTTGCGCCACTGAGGTTTCTTCTTGGCTCAAAACCGCCATGGACTCTTTCATCCCTCTTCGGATATACCAGGTAAAACCTCAATCCTCTTCATCGTTCACACCAGCATACTCGGTCGCTATAGCACACAGGAACCACTAATTTCGGCTATAATAGTGTGACAGCTCTCGTCATAACAGGTGCTTATTCGTTAATGCTCATAATAAATGTAAGCGAGTCCTCGAAGGATCTAAGTCTCTGTCTGCCGAAAGAACGAGTCATCGCGTCGCCTCTAACAACATTGGCTCTTGTGATTACTGGAGGCTCCGAAGCCATGCTCTTATTTGTTCAAGGTCTCTATTCCTGCTTCAATCAATCTGCTGATAAAACTGAATGCTTTGCCCATTAATTCCAAACTCTACTCTTGACTCAACTAGAGTATCCCTGCCTAACTTCCTACTTAGAACTTAATCTCTGTTGAGTGATATGCATATAACCCCTTTCATGGTTTCTGCTATCAACTCTAACCTAGATTCACACAAAGCATGTGTACCCTATGGTATCCCTGTAATAGTCATTAAGTGTGCTCCCGAACTGGCTTCTGTTCTCTCTAAACTGTATAATAAATGTCTCGATGACCCCTGCTTTCCTGCCAGTTAGAAGTCATCGTTTCTTGTTCCAGAAGTCCGAATCATCCAACTATCGGCCTTATAGCATTCTATCTCTTTTTGGAAAAATCCTAGAGGCCCTAATAAATGCTGAATTGGTTCATACTCTCTCATCACAGGGCCCTTTCTCAGACAAGCAATATGGCTTTCGTTTCTCCAAGTCAACTGCTGATGTATTGACGATAATTGTGGAAAGAGTCGAGATAAAAATGGCGAAGGCCTGGCTGTATCATTGGACATGTCGACAGGGTCTGGCATACAGGTCTTCTCCGCAAGCTGAAAAATTATGGTGTCCCCGGACACATTTTTGAGCTGATTCAGAATTTCCTATTTAATCGTGAAATGAACGTTATCCTGAACGGCCACTCGTCTAGATCATTTCGTACTAACGCCGGTGTCCCCCAGGGCTCCATCCTTGGTTTTCAATTTTCATTAATGACCTTCCCAATGACACCAGCTTTCAACTTGGCAGCTACCCTGACGATACAACAATTTAAACCTACCTCGATAGTAAGGCTGATTATTCCGACAAGGTTAAATTGGCAGCCATATTCAGAACGACCTCAAGTTCGTAGTTAACTGGGACAAAAGATGATTTTTAATTTTAACGCCTCCATAACTAAACTTCTGTCCACTAATCATCTGAGAGACTCTTTGTTGCCTTCCATCAGCATGGCTGATGCTAACCTCCAGGGGCGACTGTGCGCCTTCTCGGGCTAAGATTTTTTAACTGACATGAAGTGGAAAGACTATATTGAATCCATTGCTAGGTCAGCTGCTAAGAAAGTCGGTTTACTGTGTCGTGCAAGACAATTTTTCTTTCCAGAATCTATCTTGCATATTTATAATTCTACCATTCATCCATGCTTAGAATATTGCTGCCACATAAGGTGCTCCTGCTATTTACCTTGAGCTCGTTGATAAGATCCAAAGAAGAATCAGTAATATTATTTGTCCTGATCTGCCGTAAGGTTGCCTCTGTGTCTTTTCTATAAATATTTTCATGGTAATTGTTCGGATGAGCTTTTCGCCTTGGTACCTAGACTTTATGAATGTAAGCGCAGTATTAGACTGACGTCAAGATCTTATCAATTTACAGTTTAACTCGCTAGATGTGGCTGTTATTTCGGTGCTAACAGTTTCTTTTCTCGCACTTCTCGCTTGTGGAACTCCCTTCCGACTCTATACTTTCCAGACAATTTTAATCTACGAAAATTTAAATGCAATGTCAATCGCTATCTACTATCCACCTGATTGCTCTTTTCTCTTTCTGTTCATTATTAATGTTTCTGTTCCTAATTCTTCCAAACCCTCTGTCTTAGTGGCCTTACAGACTTGCATGGAATGATACCGATTAAAAAATGTTAGCTTAAAAGGATATGATTTTATAAGTATAATTATATGCCTTTAATTCCCCCCATATCGTGCTCCTCAGAACATTTGTACACATTTTATAGAATATTAGAAATATTTGGTGGGGTGTGCGAAACTACGTTTTTTTTTGTTTTTTTTTATTCAAATGCGGTAATCACCATGGAATGAACTTCACCTAGCTGCTAAGTTTGGTTGATGCAGTTGCTTAAACCGTCGATAACTGCGAAGAAGTTCCTTTTGCATATCAATATACGGATAATCCATTAAAGGAGTTGCATGCCTCTGAGTGGAGAATTTATGTCGCAATCCATTTAGGGTTCTCATCACTACATTTTTCATTCTCTGCAGAATTCTTGAGTGTTCAGGGTTTACTGAAATGACATCCGATGAAGAAAACTGAAGTGAAGAACAGGTCGACGGAGAAGAGGTAAACAAAAAAGATTTCTTTGGAATAAAGAATTAATTTTGGTTAAAAATATAACAACGATTTGGTTTATATATGATTTGTTGTATACAGTGGTTTTGACCCTTCCTACTTACTGTTATAATTAAATGACACTGGGATCCGCTTTTTGAGTTTACAGCCTGTGTTAGTAGTAATTTAAATTTTTAAGTTCTGGTCTTCAGGGCTGGTACAAGGTTTTGGTTAGGAGGTCTCAGCGAACGATGTGGATTCCAATAACAATAATGTGGGGACTCTTCAAGTTGTCCAAACCTCAAGCTTATATGGAGTCATCGTCTGGCAGGTGTTAGGTGACCAGGGTCTCGGGTTCGGTTATCGTCCACCCTCAGCATCAATCTTTTTTTGAAATCCCATGTTTTCAAAATGTTTATTCAAGTAATTTTCTAAATTTAGGGGTTGTTCGAGTCCCTTTTGATAGTAGCCAGAGGAATCAATCCGCCCTTTAAATCCAACTCTCTTCACGTCTCATCTCGCACTATCGCTCCATATAGGCGGTGATAATCTCTCTATCGCTTCTGCCACTTTCTCAGCATCCAACTTCAACCGACTCCAAGGGCTGGTACAACTGTCATTGTGACGAATCTAAACTTTCAATGCGTAAGCGAAAAGGGGATTTCCAGTCATTAGTCTTTGTTTATCAGTTTGTCTCACGCTGGTTGTTTTAGGTGATTTCATATACAGCCGGTCTCATATGGTCACTTCAGGGTTAGTAATTAATTTTTCTTTATCACTTGTATCCAAAAAATATCAAAATATTGTCGGTCATAAACATTTTGACGAATGTCACAGAAATTACAATGAACGAACCCGTCTGCAGTCTTTGGCGCTATTCCCTATTTTTGTAGGGATATTTTTCTTCTAGGTGACCGATTCAAACCTGGTGTTTTTCCTGGCTCTTTGTCCAGAACAATTTTGGATGCTATTTCGGTGACCACTCGTTTTCTTTATCGACAGCATATGTCTTTCTATTTTTCAGGTCCCACATATTTGATGATACATTAATTATCTCTTATCGGCGCAAAGTACGGAACGATGGGTAGTCTTGGTTTTCTTTTTTTAATTTTTTTAACTATTCAATCCACTTTCCTGTGGATTTAAACAATTATTATCCAGTTAGTAGTTTTTTCATCATCGTTTCCCTTTTTTGTTTGATTAACTCTCTGATATTTCAGTGTCACATTTCAAGTTGTGAAAATAACGAAAAGAACGAAAGATCTGATCACAAAAACACACATACACATATTTTATGATTTAAGAAAAGATCATTCATCACCCCATAAACATATGGCTAGTTTCAATAAAAAAAAAAAAAATAGCAAGTGAATATGTCCTTTGATTCATTCAGTACTCTATTCACCCTTTTTTTAAACTTTTAAGATTTCTCGTTTTTGATTGTGTAATTTCGCTATTTCTCTCTTGAAAAGGACAAAAGTTTCTTTAACCCAATAACAGCAGCAGCTACAAAACTGAAAAATATTCAAAAGCGTAGATAAGAGCGAGAACATTTTGGGTGTGAATGCTGACAAAGATACTATTTATATTGCCAAAGGATTGGGAAACAAGGAATTTGAGTTATTTTCATATTAGATTCCCACAAGAATAGATGTTCTCATGCCAATTTTGGCAACAGAATATTTTTTTGTTATTTAGCGAATCAGTCAGAGTGGAAGAGAGAGAGAGAGAGAGAGAGAGAGAGAGAGAGAGAGCGAGAGAGACACAGAGAGAGAGACAGAGAGAAAGTGAAAGTAACAGAGACCTCAAGAAACATTTCCATTAGTACCCACAATAAAATCACATTTCATTTCTTTGTGCGCGCTCTCTTCCCTCTCTCTCTCCATATATATATATATATATATATATATATATATATATATATATATATATATATATAGAGAGAGAGAGAGAGAGAGAGAGAGAGAGAGAGAAAGAGAGAGTTATTACATATTCTATTATATATATATAGAGAGAGATAGAGAGAGACAGAGAGACAGAGATAGATAGAGATTCTTTATTATTTCGATTACATAACTACCTTTTTTATGAGACTTGCCAGCAATGGAAGCAGTGAAGCCTCTGGAATTTTACAGTTCGTCTAGTTTTCGGATTTTAATTTTTAAGGCAAACAGATCTTCCCATGAATGACTGCAATAAACTAATTTTCTATACAGGAATGGCAGTAATTCGTGAAATTAAAGATTCTTTTATCAAACTTTTATAAGAATGATACAGTTGCTAAATTTGGACATTGACAACCGGTATATATTGTGATTTTAGCCATTGATATTGTGTGGTAAGGTACGAGCCAGGATTTTTTTAATTTGTGCTGACAGTTTAAATATTGCATTGCTAAAATTTATATTTTTGCCTTAAACTACAGCAGACATTTTCCTCGTTCGCAGTGGAGCAACAGAATCTCAATAGCAGAAAGACTCGTAACCTTCAATTAATTTATGAAATACTTTTTTTTTCACGGTCAAATCACTAAATTTGCAACTTTTTTAGGATTTTTACTTACAGATATTTAAAATTATTTTTAAGAAACAAATAAAAATAGCTTAATAAAATGACGACAAAAACTACAGGGTGCGACAGAAATACATGCCACATTTGAAACTGTCAGCTGTGTGGCAATAATGAACTTATTAATGAACTTGATCGTGGCAAATCAGTCTTCATCTAGCTAATATCATACGATTGTTTTTACAAATACGGTCAGATATCATCATGGTTTGAACTGGTGAAATCCGTGCGTTTTCTGTTGAAGCGATTTTTAAAACTGGTTAATCTTTAATTGCAACAAAGATTTTCGTACTTACTATGTGTTACGCCGGAATGATACTGTCACAGATAGAAAATTGACACTGCTTTAAGTTGCAGTTTTCAGGGCCACAGGTTCAACGCTGGAAGACATTGAAGCGATCGAACTTCCGGGTGATGGTAAATTTCAGAAATCGTTTACCACAGTCTAGAGCGAAGACAGACAACCATATGGAGGGTGTCATTTTAAGAAACCAAATGAACAGGAACAGTAGCCCTTTGTTTAAACAGTGAAATTTTTTTAAAAGCAATTACATTGGGCTTTTTGTCAGCCTTTAAAATGTGGGAGGTATTTCTGCAACACCCTGTGTAAACATTGGCATTGAAGGTAGAAATAAATCTGGCTTGAAATAATTAAAAATGAGTAATTTTTTCTGTAAGATAACGAAAAGCAAGAGTTTACGATCAAATTATTAAAATATCGCATTACAAATATTTGGGAGGATGTGTATCATTTCTTATTAACTACTTCGAGTAAACCAATCATAAAACGTGTATATGAGAATAACGATAAAACATGTGATAATAATGGAAGCCATTTTGTTTGGGACAGGGACCGGGAAGGGTAGCTAATGTTTTCAATATGACTGTTCAGAAATATAACTCCATAAAAAAAGAAAAGTTAACTGTTAAAATTTATGTCAGACAGACGTGATCAAGATACGAAGACCTAGTTTACATCGATGCCTAGTCTAGATTTCAGACGGAACTTTTAAAACTGACGCGCCATGTTTTGATATAAACGATACGAATAATAAGATTTCTTTTGTGGTAATGCACTAATGAATGTCGATTTAATGATAGTGGAAATGATAAAAGCCATTGTAACTTCATTGATAATGCTGTCGACTTTTTATTATGACCAGGAACCGCATTAAATTTTTCAGAATCTACAATTTGTTTTTGGCACAGCAGTTAAAATAAACAAACACTTTTAAGATATTTAACTTATTTCAGTCAATGCCGTTGGTACTTCGGTAAATTCTTAGAAAACACTTAGTATAGGTTCATTGGAAGGAATGAAGCAGATAAAGGGTAAGCAACGTACAACTTGAGAGACACTGTGGGTAAAAGCTCCACACAGCCGGTGCACTACGCAATATCGAATAGGGCTTGTTAGTAGAATCAATAGCCCGCACGCTATTCTATCGATGGAATACGACATCATGTGAAAGGTTTGCGCCTCTTTGTGAATACTGCCATGCCGGCGAGGGAGATGAGCAGTACGTCATCAAACGGCGAGAGAGGTGCATCCAGTTTTTCTTCAGATAACTCCTCTGACAATTCAGAGGCTGACAAATCTGGAGAAGAGACGCCGAGTGTCCTAGTAAGAAGCATAATACTGAAGAGGCTCACCACGAGTTGTTATCATTAGGCCTTAGGAAAGGTGTCGAAGGAGAAAACAGTCCTACTTGGAAAAAAAAGATCGGGCCGACTTTAGTAGGTTTCTATTAGGTTGGTGCAAAAATAATGTCGTTTTCTGACATAGTAAAATATGTGAGAAAACGAGATTATTTTTGCACCAACCTAATAAATATGGTAATTGTTTGCACTTCCCTACTAGTCTCAACCAATCAGAAACATTCTTACTCCAATAAAAGGAAGTCTACTATGCATGAACCGTTTCGCGAGAGAGGACGCTAGTTATGCGTTTTTTATTTGTGGAAAAAAATTAAAAAAATAAATTAAAAAATAAATATTAAATAAACTAAATAATAATTTATTGACCCTTCTCTTGGGGTGGGTGGGAATTTTTTACTTTAAATCTGCCAAACTTATTTATAACCCTTGATTACAGCATCTGAATTTTTTTTATATTTTGGATCTGTACTTCCTCATTGCTATTTTCCCCAATAGGAACAAATAAATCAAGTTTAGCAGAGCATGTGTAAAAAAACAGGATTAATAAATAATATAGACCCATTTAAAACATATTTTCACATTGAAATTCTGAAATCAACGAAGCATTCTTATTTAATGATCTATATACAGATCTATATACAGCTATAGAAAATTGAACTCGCAGCATTAAAATTCATCCTACATTTTAAGGTCACTCAAGATATTCCAATGATTTCCATTCTATCTTCGAATATAAAACATTAACAGTCATTTACATGATACTTTTCGATTGGTATGTTTCGAAAGAAAATATGAAAAGCCAGAAGAATAAAGTTTTAAGTGAATTCTAAAGACCGGTTACATTTTTGCAGCAGAGAAAGTCGATAATCAAAACGTTTTATTGAACACACATATAAACACAATAATACGAAGGATACACAGAATAATAATACTTTCTAGGTTTTCGGAAACACGGGCAAAAGAATAAATTACTTGAAAAATTATATTGATTTAGCTTAATTGTGGCACCGGTTCGAATGTATGGGACACCCAATGAGGATCGAACACACTAGTCAGTATAAATTGACAAGCTTACTAACCATTACATCACGTATAAGTTCCCCTTGAAGTATCATAGAAATAGACCAAATCGTGTGCTCGGGATTTTTTTTTTTTAAGATACTGATTTAACATTTCCAATCGGGCATTTTTTGGCTTCTTCAATTGCCACACTTGCCAGATGATGTTTTCATGACGTCATAAAAAATTCTTCTTTGAACACTGACAGAACTAATTTGCATTCCCCACCGAAACAAGTTTAAATAATATTACAAAGGAAAAGCAAAATTACGATTATACTTCAGTTTTTTTTATGTATATATATAATAATGGACTCCCCCGTCGGTTTCGACGTATGACAACTTAATCAATTTATTCAGTTATGAATTTTGTGCGATAATCTTAAGTGACATTTAAGACCCGCTAGTGATTTACAAAGGCGGCCGCATATGGAGCAAGGATTGTGGGATGAAATCCCTGCTAGATTGGCTGACGTTTTAGATCTTGCACTCGCTTCCTTAAGACGATTCAGACTAGTAGATTGAAAACTGCTGGGTTCACTAAAACACGTTGATTCTACCCGCTTGAAGGCTAAGAGCTCGTGGGTGTAATGAGGTATATTAACAGCTGACAAGTTGCTATTCAGCTGGTCTTTGTATCCAAGCCATTCCTGTAGCCTTGATCTAACTGGTTGTACATTAGGATCATGGGTATCCTGTCATCAGATATTCTCAAGACATGATCAGTCCGCTGTAACTGAGACTGTATGAGGAAAGTCTCGATTTCTCCAATATTAAACCTGTTAAACAGGTCTACGTTAGATGTCCTATCTTGAAGGCTAACTCCACAGATAGCACGCAGATAGCACTTATGAAAAACATCCAGGTGGCGTATATATTACATGTATGGAGTCTAGGACTCTGAGCCGTACAAAAGGATGGCAAGTACAACAGCTCTGTAAACCCGAATTTTCGTATCCAGTCGAATAGCCCGCTCATCCCACAAGCGATGACAAAGTTTGTCGAAAGCACTGGTAGCCTTAGCAATCTGATGCATGATTTCATAATCTAAAGTTCCACTGTAATTGACTTTGCTACCAAGATAGGTGAAAGATTTTACATAGTTCAGGGCTTTGTCTTCTACTTTCAATGGTCCCTCTGGAAATTTGTAGACTGGTGTTTTTTTTTCTCACCACAGAATTGCTTTGCAGTAGGACAAGGTTGGTGCACTACTTCAGTTTCCTTTATGCTATTGTAAGACCAACAGCTTTACATGCAGCAGAGAAACGATTTATTAGATGTTGGGCCTCCTCAAAGGATATCGGGACAAGAGCAACATCATCAACAAACAACAAATCACGAACAATTTTTGTAAGGTGCGTCTAGGCTCTGAAGCACTGATGATTGAAGAGTCCACCAGTTATTCGAAACTGAAACTTGACGCCGCTCTTTGTGTCTGCGAATGCATATTTCAGTATCACCGAGAAGAAAAGTGCAAAAAGGACAGGGGCCATGATACATCGTGGCTTGGTGCCGTTCGTGACATCAAAGGATTCTGACATTATACCATGTCACGATATTAGCTTTCATACCTTCATGAAAGGAGATGACCACCTTTAGCATGTTTTCTGGGATGCCGACTTTCCTCAAGACTTGCCAAAGGCCTTCGTCAAGTTCACAAACACCATGTACAACTCTTGGTTTTTCTCGCGTATTATGCATATATATATATTTATATGTGTGTGTATGTATATATATATATGTATACATACTGTGTGCAATAGATAACTTGTGGCCAATTTAGATTTTAAATACTGCGCATGCGCTTTGTTTGTTTTTGATTTAGGCGACTGCACAACATAGTAGGGTCAGCTGGTCAACCGTTTGTGAGAAAAAGAGCATCATGACGCAATTCAATCTGCTATACTGCTTGGCTTTCACGCAGAAAGCTCCAATACGAACATTTCAGAGTATTTGAGTGGGTAATGCAGAGGATTCGGAAAGAGTTGGATGAGTGAAATGATGCTTACGAAGGTACGGCATTTCGGAAAAATCACACTGATCGTTCGGATGAGAAAGAAGTCCCGAATTTGTTGGTGAGGTCCTCAGACTCAACACGGAGGAATATGTAATGTAACTTGGGGAGGTAGTGCTGCTCTGGGTCAAGAATGTGGCTTCTGGAACCATGCCACACAGGCAGGAAAACCCAGGCATGGCTATCAGACAATTTCTGCGACGATATCACCCCTTACATCTGGCCATCTAACTCCCCAGACTGCAAACCCCTTGATTATTATGTGAGGGGCGCAGTTGAGCGAGAGACCAACAAAACTCCTTGTAACACCAAAGATGAACTAAAGGCAAGAATTATAGCTGATTCCACCGTCCAGAAGAGATGCAAGAGATTGCAAAGTCATCTGGAGGCCGTAGTTGAAGCCAATGGCGATTTTAGTAAATAAATTTACTGTTTAGTATTTCAAGATGTTTTGTGTAATTTTTACTTTTTCTTTTTTTTCCCTGATTAGTCACTCTCTTTCTATAGATATATATTTTTCTCTTTTCTGTCTCTTTCTTAACACTTCCACGCTCCCCTTCCACGTTTCTGCCGGATATACTTGATAAAGAGGTCGAACAAACCTCCCCGTCTTTTTTGTCAGTTTATTAAGATGGATGTAAATACATCTCTTTTCTTCTTTATTGCTTTTTCATTTCCTAATTTTGTTTGCATGTCTTTTATCTTCCACTCCCTCAATAACTTTTACCTTTCGATATATATATATATATATATATATCTTTCAACCCATCCTGCCACCATTTTAAACCTACCTCCTCAAACACATGTGTGCATAAATTAAAATTAATAATACTAAATTCTTCTTATACTTGCAATATTTTTCGCCCATTTATTTGTATGAAAATGTTGATCAGAGGAATTAGAATCGAATGTCGATTCTAAGGAGATAAATTATAATCACACTGAACCCTTTAAGTTTCTTAATATAATTAATTTATATATGTCATTCGCAGCCAGTATTGTTCCGCAGCTACTCAGTGCGACTAGACATCCGAATGCTTCAAGCCAGGACCAAGTTTCTACCACTGAGCTATCATCGTTCAACAGCGAGAAGCAGCTAATTCTAACGTATTGTTTTTACGAATGTAAACAAACGCTAATTAGACAGAGAGATAGATAGATAGAGAGAGAGAGAGAGAGAGAGAGAGAGAGATAGAGAGAGAGAGAGAGAGAGAGACATATCAAATTTGATGCCATCAAATCTACTGTTGAAATAGAAAAGAAAATAATGTCGGATATAATTTAACTCAATTTTATCAGCTTACCAGTGAATGGGGTTCCTGTTTTTTTTTATATTCTAAGGATATTTGTAATTTCCATAAATGTTGGCGTAACTCATTTGTATTCGCCAACCGGTTACTTTTCAGTTATTGTACTTTGATTCAGAGATTTTCTGAATCAAAGAAGTAGTTGCCGAATCATTAATGTCAGCAATATTTTTGATTTGGTGCCAAAGACAAAGTTGGCAATTCTTATCCAAAATAAAACGGCTATAAAATGAAAGGCACGATGCGTTGATGTGAAATGTTTTCGGAATTTATCCTAACACGTTTTAAAATAATTTTGTCTGATAGATGCAATGACTCATCAGGTAAAAATTATCATTTCTTTACTAGGTGTATAAAGTTGAATTTGACTGATACGGATTTTATCCGAAAACAAAATATATCCGAAAAGGAATTTTGATATAAAAAATACTATCACGGATTTTTCTCAATTATTTTTACAAAAAGTTTTACTCAATTTATACAGTACCATGCAAAAGTCTTCAGTTATGTTGTTTTTAATCACTGTAAATTTCTAATAATTCTTATCTTGTCAGCAGATGTTTGATATCGAGTGAATTATTGGCCTTTTCTGGGTCATTAATAAGCTTAATTATCATGTAAAGACATTCTGAATGGGGAGAAGGAAGATTCAATTGCAAAATTTGCTAGGCAAAAAAATTCAGGTTTCTTTTTTTGTTTAATTTGTCTCCAGAAATTAGTTTTTTTCGCACTGATACTTAAAAATAAAATTATAACTCTGATTTAAATTTTTCATTTTTTCAAATCATAGAGAAAATGCCGAAAGAAACAAAACTAATATAGCAAATATAGCGGAAATAGCAGATGAAACCAAGGCTAAGTAGACAAAAAAAAAAAAAACAAAAACAATAAAACAAAAAAAACAAAACAAAAAAAAAACATTTATCGACAAAAGTATTTGCGTTTCTGTATTGATGGAAGAAAACAGTAATATCAAAGACCCGAGGAAAACATAAAAAATTTGCAACAAAAACTTCTTGTACATTTATATGCAAAACAGTGTAGTATCGTACAAGGATAGAGAGAAATGTCCTTTTATATTTTAGAAACAAAAAATATCTACATATCTGCCGGTGATATTTATTTTCCTTCTGAAACCCCAAAAATTTATCCTGTCAATAGGATCTCTTTGATGATTTGTGCCGTATCATTTCTTGACTAGTCTAACTTTGGTGAGTCAGCAGCACATCTGACCAATCAAAACACGACACTAAATCCCTAAAGATTCTTTGATAAAGGTATCATCAACCAACTCCTAATTTGTATTCATGGGAGTAGTGGTTGCGTAATTATACGATTATAATTTGGCAGGAGTTATTAATTAGTCTAATGTGAGTAGGTGCACTAAAGGTGATTTCAACAAAAGAAACTTCTGTAAAGCATAAAATATTAAAAGAAACTAATGTCCGTAGAAAATATTACATAAGAAATTCATTATAAAAGATAAACTTGTGGATCTGACTTGAGAAATGAATCTTTCTATCTTGCTTGCTATCTCATTTTGTAACTAACTTTTTTTCTATTAATTAACATACACGAGGATTTTATCTAGTAAAAGAATGTGTTTTTAGATCTTAACCTATTTTTTTAATATTATCAAAAGCGGTACGAAGCACCATGATAACCAAATATCGAAACCACCTGACATTGAATATAAAAGGTATTTTTAAATAGACCACTGATGGGAATCAGTGGTCTATTCCCATCGGTAGCGTAGTGAATACAATCGTTGAATCTGATAGCGAAACACTGGCTCAGCAGGAACGAACAATAACTTGCATCATAGGAACAAAATAATACAATAATCAACAGAAAATCAACGGTCAAGCAATGGACACTTGATGATGCCTGCATGGCTAAACATTGTCTATAATAATCAAAATGGCAAACATAGCTCGAATAAATTAAAATTTCATTTCAAAATTGAAATAAAAAATATTTTATATATGATTACTAAGCTGGAAAGTCGAGTCGGAAAGACCTAAATTGAAAGAGTAATGAATACAACATTCACTTGAGAATGAAAAATGATTCAGTACTCGAATGGTTATGCTAAAAGTAGGTATTATGGTAAAATAATTCTTTTAATAATGTTCTTATCGTTTTTTTTTCAGATGAGATTTTAAAAATTGCAAATATTTAGTTTAGTTTTATTGCACTGATTATTTAAGAAAGAATGGCACAAATTAATAAAACCAGTTAAGTAATTATTGTTACTGTTACGTTACCATATATATAAAATCTCAACAGTTTTAGCAATTGATTATGACACGATTTCTAGTTCTGTTTGATTATGGGAATTTGATGACATTTGTGAAGCTCATAACTGAATGATTGGTTAATACAATTTGATTATGGAATAGATAATTAACCAGTCGAACAGTTGAGATAAAGAGGGAAATGCCTTTTCGGTTATATTGATTGGTCAACACGTGACAACAAAATGGCTGTTGGTTTCCTCTGTCATATTTTTCCTTCTGCTACCATTTTATGCGCCAAAACAATTTGATCTCATTTAATGTTGAGGAAAAAGATATTTTTCTTGTTGGTCAGTGTATCCTTTTACGAGAGAAAGGAAAACTTTGTTGTTTTGTAGTTTCCTAATTGCACCCGAAAGGGAAAACCACAATTTTATTTCGTCCTTAATTTTCTTATTTTTATTTCTTTTCGCCAATTTTCATTTTTTTTTTGCTTATTTCTTGCTTTCTTAATCCGTTCTGTTTTTCTTTTCCTTCTTTTTTTTTCTTTTCTTTCTTTTTTTTTCTTTTTCTTCCTTTATTCCAACAGGGTCTTTTCTGGTACTTTAAAAAGTCTGACTTCTCATATTTTTTGCATTTTTTATCTTATGTGTTGATAAATTAATTCTTTCTTTTTCACTTACCTTTCATTCTTTTTCTTTCTATTCTTTTCCTTTCTTTATTCTCCTTAAATTTCTTTTATTCTCCGTCTTTTTCCATTTCTCATTCGAATTTCTGATTTTTTTTTACTTTACTTTATCTACTACTACTTCTCTATCTGTCTGTCCACTACTCTCTCTCTCTCTCTCTCTCTCTCTATATATATATATATATATATATATATATATATATATACCAAAGAACAATACCCACACAACCACACCCACACCCACCCACACACACAAACACACACACACACATATATTATGTGTCTGTGTGTGTTTTGTGGTTCTTTGTGTATCAAATGCATATCCATACGATTTATCCTCCCAAAATTCTGAAGAATTTATAATAATTGTCTTACGATTGAACAACAAGAAATGAGTTACAGAAAAAAATGACAAAGAAATCAAGCTCAGCTACATAAAAAATATTCCGAACAAATGTGTTCCCACATATGTTAGGTCAAGATGCTCATTATCAATTAAATACCTTAAGACTATATATGTACTTTGTTTGGTTAATAACTGATTTAGTAATTTGATATCGAAGTGAAAACATTGTCATAAACATTAGATATAAAGACATTACGTATTTAATGTTTAAATACTGAATTACTTTAATTGTTGGAAATATATGTATCGACTTAATAAATCTCCCTCTTTCCATCTGACTAAATGACACCAGTGAGTAAAATTGTTATGGCATGAATTGCTTGTATGACGTCATGAATTAACTTATTTGACCCGCCCAATATTAAGGCTTCTGTTCTCTGGTCATCTTTTTTTTAGTTGCAGCTGCGTTTATTTTACTAGCCACTCTATTCTGTTCCATTTCCTTGTATTTGTGACAAACATTTAGTTTTTTTTAGGTTTATTACGCTTTATGATCTATATATAAATTCCACTTTTTGAGTTCACTTTTTGAGTCCACTTCTTGAACCTACAGTATCAACGAGTCGACAAGACTTTGAACTGTTTACACTGATAATCAACCAGCTACTGATGAAAAGAACCAATAAAAAACTCTCTTTTCGTCAACTTGATTATCGAATCGTTCTTTGTGTGTGTGCTTGTGCATATTAGAGAGAGAGAGAGAGAGAGAGAGAGAGAGAGAGAGAGAGAGAGAGAGACAGAGAGGAATGCTTTTAATAATAGTATTTATTAGCGTCTTTGAAATATCATGGCATTTGATAAAAAATTCCCTCTCCTCGCACTAACCATATTTTGTAATGACTTTTAAAAGGGTGACATTTTACGAAGTTTCGGTTCTGGTGCAAGGACTGTAATTTGTAAGTTTATACAGATCTTATTGTTTGGGTTAGCTACTGTGAACTCGAAACAAATTTGTTTTGATTTGTTTTGCAGAAACACCACTTTTCATCATTGTCTGGCAATGGAATCAGTTAAAAGCAGCTTTCTTTGTAATTATATATATATATATATATATATATATATATATATATATATATATATATATATATATATATATATATATATATATTTCCTTTACACTCTGTCTATCTGAAATAGCGAAAGGGAAACTGAAATGGGATACAGATGTGTGTATGTGAGTGTTTGATAGATATATGTTTGTATTTATATATATGTATATAGGTAGATATGAATTTTGCACTCTCTCTCTCTCTCTCTCTCTCTCTCTCTCTCTCTCACGCACGCAAACACCGACAAACATAAACTGTCAAATTCCGTTGTATTTTTTATTTTTAAATAATTTTAACTTAGATTTTCTCAGGAGAATCTATTCAACGAAATATTCACACAAAATTTATTCTAGTCACAACTCTAGCTTCATGTGCCGTATTTATATACAAAGAGGTTTTAGTCCCGAAACCCATGAACATGCTTCAATCACTGGCAAACACCCACTTTTGGCCCATTTGGTCTGACGTCAGTAAGAAAATACTTTATATATTGTTTATACTAGGGAATAGTGTGAGTAATCATGGGCAATATAAAAAATGTTTAAAAATTTCTGTTTTGTTTCTTTATATTTCCCCGCTTCATGGTCGCAGACAGAAGCTCCCTCTGTCGGTTCACCACACATTTGACACATTCAGATGGAAACAATGACACCTTTGATGAAAAGCTGAAGATCTTATCCCGATTTTAAAAATTTGCAAAATAAAACAAAAATGGTAGAGAAAAATTTAAACATTTGCATCTTTTTTATTATTCGCGTTCATTTACAAGATACCATTAACTAACGATAAAAATAGAAAGAAGGAAAAAATTCAGTTTTGAAATTTGAGGCATATTTTATGGTAGCATAAATTATTTTAGGTTATCATGACAATACTTAGCTACTGATGAACAATAACCTCTAAGTTCAGTGGGGGTGTATTTACCTGTCAGTTTTCAGTTTATCAAATACATAATCACAAATAGATGAAACTATATATATATATATATATATATATATATATATATATATATATATTACTTCAAACGTTATATTTAGTAGATACACGTATTTGTGTAGACGTTCTGTTTTATTTTAAACAGTATTTATTTCGTCACCCTGTTTGCACACTTTAAAGGTTTTATTTAACTTTCGAGAAAATCTGAACGCGCGAGTGTACTTTAAAGGCAAATAGAAGCTTGCTTGATTGTGGAGCTCTTTGCAGCCGAGGGGTCAAAATAAACCGAATCTGAGGAGGTTTTCTCCTACAACGTGGGACTGTGGAGGACACATTTTCTTTGCTAAGTTTCCTCGAATGTAGAAGTTGCTAGGCGAAATAAATAATGTTTGAAATAAAACGTAGCGTCTACTCAAATACTAGTATTCATGAAAATAACTTTATATGTCGGATATATATATATATATATATATATATATATATATATATATATATCCGACATATAACGTTTCCGTCAATAATATCATAGTTTATTTTCCCTTGCATAAGAAATAAAGATGTCTCCCATTTGTATTCATCGACTCTTGATGCACGATTACGGATGTGAGCACAGTTAGAGTGTGGAAAATGGGAAATATTTGTACGCCACCACTGATACTTTATTTTTTAACAACTCAGTAAGTAGAGTCTTGTTTGCTGCTAATGAAAATGGATGTGTAAATAGTGGTGACTAAGTGAAAATAGTTGTATAGGTTGGAACTTGCTCTATTCAATGGTATTATTATCATTATTTGGTTGTCTGTTGTAGCTTCTGTTTTTGGCGAAAAATTAGACGCATTACTTAAGGAGGGTCCTTAATATGTGCGCGTGTGTGTATGCGTGTGTGTATGCGTATGTGTATGTGTGTATGTGTGTATACGTGTGTGTATCAGGGAGAGACAGCGTGCATGAGCATAATGCTATGTCTATGTATATACTGTACATAGACAAAGCACACACATACACACACGTACACGCAAACCTATATATTGATCGATATTTTCTCAGATTTCCTGATTGCAAACAATGATTGAAAGTAAGAATGCCAACCCAAATTTTGATCCTCAATTACATTCTGATTCCGAAATCCAATCTGTGGGGATATGGTTAGAGTTTCCATTTTCCCTTGTTTTATATATATATATATATATATATATATATATATATATATATATATATATATATATATATATATATATATATATATTTTCTGGCGACCCCAGTTCATTGGCAAAAATATAAAGTAGAAAGTTTACAAATTGGCACACAACGCATACACGTGTGCGTGTGTGTGTGTGCAAGGATAATGGTAATCAATAAAATTAAATGTTCACTTATCTACGCGAAACCAAAAGTAGGAACCAGTTCAGTCAACATTTATTTTTATTTTATTATTATTAATGCTTTATCCAGAAGGAATGCTTGTTTTAATGACATTTCTTCCAGAAATTCTATGTTTGACTCTTTTTAGGGCAAAAAAACTTTTTTTTTTATTTAAGGATGCCTCACTTTATATATGATTTCTTTTTTTATTTAATATATCCATTTAAATTACATATGCAGCACAAATTTTTGAAAGATTTGTAAATTATGAAATGAAAGAACGAAATAAACCAACGAAAAAATAAATAGAATTTTGGAACTTCAAATAGAAAGATACAAATTTCGCGTCATAGCGATATGTTTCAATCGCTGCACTGACTTAAGAGAACACAAGAGAACGAAACACGTAAGTGACCTACTGTTTTTGTTAATCGGTCAGTTGTACAGAATTGGAAGAGGTTTAAGACTCCTAGAAACTTTCCTCAAAGTAGTGTTCTACCTAATATATCTGAACGAAAGCTAAAACATAGTACAAAGAAAAGTCAAATATAATCCAAGGTCGATGAAAAAAAAGCTTTAAAGATTTCGAATCCGAGGTGGAAGGATCGGTTAGTAGAAGTGAAAATGACGAAATGTAGCGAAATAGTTTTGTTTGTTGTGAAAAACTCTTTTAATGAAACAAGAAGCACAAATATTGAATTTCACACATTTGAGCAGTTGAGAAATTAAATATTTTTTAGTAGACGGTTTTCAGCAGACTCTATTCAAATCAAACTTTGTAATTACATCGACATAGACAGAGAAAGGTTGTCTGTGTCGCAGAGAAACGTCAAAATTAAGGATAGAAGTAAATAAAAAATATCCAACCAATTAAAAAAAAAACACTCATGAGTAATTTATTTGAAAGAAAAAATGGAACAATGTATACAGTAGGATTACATTTGGATCGGTACAACAGTCGAAACAATGATCAAAGTCGAAACAAAGGGTAGAAAGCAAAATAAACTCCACAATGATTTATAGAAACAATGTAGAAGAATTCCCAAATCCTATAAACTCTTTTGGTTTGGATCTCACCGACTGTTTACAACAAATTTTATTGAAGTCTATTTATTTGAAGGAAAAACTTCGAGGGCTTTTTATAATATCCTCCGAAAAAATCTTATCTTTCTCCTATTATTTTCTTCGTATCAGTTTGTCTTTCAAAACAATTCTGTTTAACACTTTCTCTCTCTCTCTTTCTCTCTCTCTCTCTATCTCTCTCTGTATATATATATATATATATATATATATATATAACATACTCAAATGTAAAATGTATTCTTTGGTATCTTTTATCTTTCCTCGGTCTTCACTTAATTATTTGTTAATTAGTTTACATATATTTATATTCAACTATAGACTAATATATTGGTCTAGATGCTAACTTGTATTTGCATTATTTTAGTGGATAATCCTAATGATTACTAAATATTTTCTCAATTACAAATATACACGAAGACGGCGGTTTTTCTTAATTTTTTAGCACTTCATGATAGATCTCATGATTGTTGTGAATAGCATTCTTCTTCATCAGATTTACAATTTCAATCTAACATTTTGTATATTTATTCCTTAAGATAAATTTATGAAATCTTGTGAAGTACTTGTGAATGTAAAATCAAAATCTTATGAAGGAATTTTAGATGTGTTAAGTATGGCGTAGTTACGTAGGTAAATACATATCTAGATAGGGGTAAATAAGGGTAGATACAATCAAAAGTATTAATATAGAGACGTTTAGTGTAACATTTGGCAACAATTAAAATCTCGTCATCGCAACTTAGTTTATCGTGCGCGAAACACTCCCATGCGCAAACGGACAAAATTCAAACATACATATCTTTGTATATCTAATACATACATATATACATTTGTTAACACACATACACACACACACTCACTACATATATATATTAAATATATAAAAATCTCTCTCTCTCTCTCTCTCTCTCTATATATATATATATATATATATATATATATATATATATATATATATACACTTAATATAACCATACATAGATTTTTTACATTAATGTATGTATGTGCTTAGTTCCCGCGTATGGATACTTCCATCAGAACCTGACTGTATAGCTATTATGTTGACAAATGTATATATTTATTATGACAAACCTTTTATTCACACACACACACACATATATATATGATTAAAAGGTTTGTCACTTAGCTGATTGATGTTTCAGATTTAAACAGATATGCACATATATCTATTTATCTACATTTGCGTATATATATATATATATATATATATATATATATATATATATATATTAATGAAGAAGACGCCATATTTAATATAGTATTGAGCTAGTTGTATTGTACGCATCAATTATAAAAACTGAAACGGTTTACGTATATATGCGACTATATATGCACAATGGACAGAAAATTAAATTTGTTATGTTTTTTTTCTTTTAAACAAATGAAGTTATTTCTATCCATTAACACAATAACCTCGTCTCAAAAGAACTTGCAGAACAGAATAAGTTTGTAAATTATCAAAATGAAATTTTAGCCTTGTTTTTTAGCTGTTGAGAGAGACAGAAGGTGAGATCGAAAGAGAGAAAGGAGTGGAAAGTAAACCTCGATAAAGATTTAAAAAAATGTCAAATTGTTTAATTTGTCCAATGATATTGGCAATTGCAAAATATTTTAAAGTCAAAATAGTGCACAAACATGCGCACATATGACTAGATACTGTTTAAGTTAAGACTTCTTATCGGCAGTTGTTTGTAGTTACTTTGATAATACATTTCAATATACCGATCGCAACACGAGTAGATGTACATTGTGCTTGACTGATATCATTAGGTTTACATCATCAGATATAAGTCGACATATGTTCAAGCGTGTTTAAGAAATTTTCCTTGATAATTTCACTTCACCTTCGTCCTCTCACGGTCGATTGACTGTATTTTTTAGACTTACTGCTTTAAATAGGAAAGGACAACAGCGCTATTGAACAAAATGTTCTCAATATTGCTGGTTCTATTAACTGCAAGAATACAGAATGCATGCAAAAGGAACAGCCTAACATGAAAATTACAAATTGGAGATACCAAAATCAAACAAGCAAAACAATTTAAATATCTGGGAAGTATTTTAAAAGATGACAGAAACTGCAAAACTGAAATCTAAAGTCACATTGTGATAGTGAAAGATACCTTCCAAAAGCTAGGTAAAGTATCAAGAAACAGAAAAATATTCGTTAGAAACAAAGAAAACAGTACTGAGCTATTACGTAATATCAGTCGTCCTATATGTCATCGAATGTTGTACAATCTCTTCACAGATAAAGAAGAGACTTGAAGCAACCGAAATGTGGTTCTACAAAAGAATGACATGAATACCGTGGACCAGACACGTGAGCAACGACGTTGTTTTAAAGAAAATGAAAGCAAAAAGGACATATACTTATCAGTTAGAACTTCTAGGGTTATTTGTCCTAGAAAACTCATCTGACTCTTCGATGGGGAAAGAGGGGTTAGAAAATTTGATACTCATAGCACAGATTTAAGGAAATATGGAAAGAGGAAAACAACCCATAACCTACCTAGCGAGTTTGAGTAAATAGAATGCAGAACAAGGTTTAGGAGGGATAAACAAAAAGACAAAATTTAAGAGCTACAAAAGAGATAATTGGGGAGATTCATGATCGCCAATATCATGAAAGGACACGGAAGAAGATTGAATAGAATTGAAATATATTTGTAAATATATGAGAATGATCAGGTGTTTGTATGAGAATCTGTATGTATAATGTTAAATATATCTGTATGTGTTAATATTTAAGAGAGATTTACGCATAAACTGGGATACAGATATGCATATCCATACACAAATCAACGTCATATACACACATAAATGCAAAGAGATGAATTATATATAGAAAAGACGGCACACTTATATACACTAATATTGAAACTGACAGATAAGAATGCACACACAGAAAATATGACAAAGATATTTCGATCCTTGTTAGAGGCAATCGGATATCTATCAACACTGATGAGCTGTGAAACAGCGAAACAGTCTGTCTATGGATGACAATATATACATGCTCCCGAAAAGAATTATTTCGGTTGAGCTCTCGGGGAGAAAAGTGAATTTGTAAACAGTGACTATTACTGCTGCTGATGCATGACTCTTCGTTAACGAATCAAGTTCTCCTGTCACTGGCTTGTTTATCAAAAAAAAAAAAAAATCTAAATTCAACTTCATCCCTGCTGTGTGTCAATGGCTTAGGAGTAGAATCTTCAACTGATAACATATCAGACGGGTTTCGATACCGGCTTGAAGCAATCGGATGACTAGTCATACTGATGAGCTGTGAAACAGTCTGTGTATAGATGACAATATATATATATATATATATATATATATATATATATATATATATATATATATATATATATATATATATATATATATATATATATATAGTAATGAGGAGGATTTGATAATATAATTATCAAATCCTCCTCATTACTATGTGTGTTTATCTTCGCTTGAACCAGCTTCTAATGCTCCAGTTGGAGCGGCTTGGTGAGAGTAGTCGTGGCTCCAGGAGGCTCAGTCCTATGGTCAGAGAGAATCTCAGTAGAGTTCCACCACGGAATGTGGGAGTGAGCGGCGCTTCTTAGAGTCTGATTTGCAATTTCTTCGTCACCGAGGCCCGGCGGAGCAGTTGGTATAGTGTTCGCTTGCCAACCTAACTGTCGGGGTTTCGATTCCCTCGGTAGTGGATGCGCACTGCTGATGAGTCCCAAATATAGGGCGAAACGTATATATATATATATATATATATATAAAGCAAGTACCAAAGAACATACAAACAAATACGTCTGCAAACATTATACAAATATACATGATTAAAACCTGGCTGTACACACAGCGTTATGAACATGTATTCATAGATTCAAGCCTTCCGTAAAATGTAAAAGAAATGGAAAATAAAAACACACATTCACAGGCGCATACGAACAGGCACACATGCACGCACACATACACGCACACACTTACCTCTATGAACACTTACACAGAGATAAAAGGGCACGAACATCTTCAGGTAGAAACAAATGTAAATTGTATAAAATGATGATTGGGAAAATGAAAGAGTTTGGAGCTTTGGGGTTAAGGTAGAAAATAAAAAAAAACTTTTAATGTTTACGATGATTGAAGCCATGTTATTTAGGGAAACTCTCCTTGTCGACATTTGAAGAAATAAATTTCAGTTTGGCTGTTCATTTTTTTCTACCGCCCTTCCTGTTTCTAATTTCTTGTCAGACGCACGTGTTGAGCGTGTTTTTGTGTGTATGTGTGTGTGTGTGCGAGAGAGAGAGAGAGGGAGAGAGATAGAGAGGGAGAGAGAGAGAGGGGGGAGGGCAGGGAGGAAGGAAGCTATCTTAATAATTACAAATGAAAAGTGACCATTTGGAATGGCTGTAGGCGTCAAGAGTTTCAATAGTAAAATTAACGAGAGACTTCTTTCCCAATAAAGTAGGATAAAACTAACAGTTTCAAAATTAAGAGAAAGACATGAGGAGGAAAGAAGACCGAGTGTGTGAGAAAGAGTGAGAGAGATAGAGAGAGGTTGAAAAAAGACGAGAATGAAAGTCACCATAATAAGGAAACGGAACTACACTACAGCATACAAGATAAATTGTGAAATTATTAAGGACAACGTTCATTTTCAGAACTGCATCAGACATACACCTAACCCTGGAGTACGCCGATGAGAATTGAACTAGTTACTGATAGTTTTAGTTTACTCACACACATACTCATTCGCTCTCACACACGCGCACACACGTACATACACACGCAACACACGCGCACGCATGAATTATGAATTTTAGTGTTGAAGGTATTTGTATGCAGAAGAGAAAAAGAAGTCTGTAATATCCCATTATAAAAATTGCAAAATTTTTTTAGAAACTCCAACAGAAAGTTTTTATAGAGACAATATAACCAAGACGTAAAATGGGAATGAAAATGAATTTATTACACGAACTAAACCCTGATGAAGACAGCAGTATGAGGATTGGGATCGCGGTGTCAAAAATGAGCGAGATCAAAATTTCTGTTGGTGTTCTTCATTTAGGATTGTCTGTCACGCACTCATGTTGAGTGTAGTGAGTGGCTGTTCGGAGACTGAAATAGAAACATAACAATATAGAGGAAGTCTCTGGAAAGTTCTTGGGTTGAACAAAAATGGCTTCCGTTAAGAATTTCTGGTATTTGTTCAGTACTTCTCTTGTGTATTTCGTCTCACTTATGAAGGTTAAAGTTAAGACAGTATTCTTAGAGAAGATCACTTGTCTGCTGAATTTCAAATTTCAAAGTTCGTCTTTTGGCCTCGTTTAAAACGCTGTCTTTCTATTTCTCTCTCACTTTCTCTTTTTCTTTCTCACTCACTCCACCCCCTCTCTCTCTCTCACACACATACGACACATTTTACCCAATCTGTAAATGAATGTTTCAATTAAGGTGTAAATGAAGGACAGTCTGAGTAATACGGGATTATGGGGAAATATGCGTATAACCTTGCATCAGATTAAGTTGCTAAATAGGCATATATGTGTGTGCGTATCTGATAGTTGTGTATATATGAGGGTTAATGAAAATTGTTGGCCTAACTTTACAAAATCATCACAATTTATTTTCTAGTCACTTCTTTTCATGATTAAATTACACAAACTGATATATTTTACAAATATAAAGTATTTCACCCTGGCCATTATCAATATTAATTGCTATTAACGATGACGCAATTACCTTCTTTTATATTTCGGCCTCATTAACTCTATGATTATGCCTATTAACCCTCTCTCTATTTTTATCCTTCAATAGTTAAAAGTGAATACAGTATCTGGCGACGGTCGGTAATCAGATCTCTCACTCCATCACGCAAGCAATTCCAGTCACTGAAGCTATAGTGGTTGAAGAAGGGCTGGAAGCAATATATCTATGTGTGATATGTAGTAAAATTCAAGAGAGAGATATAGATAGATAGACAGATAAATAGATAGATAGACAGAGAGAGAGAGAGAGAGAGAGAGAGAGAGAGAGAGAGAGAGGGTGGCGAAGAGAGATCAGTATTTCAAATTGAGAAAAGAGATACTGTGTTTACATTTGTTCAAAATGCTGACGCACAGAGATCAATAAGTTCACTGACAAACCGGTTTGGCTTGATACCCGTGGGGATAAAAAGTACTGTATTGTAATTGTGATTGATTTAATCGGCCGCAAATAATTTACGATAACTCTACAGGAGGAGCCGGCATCTAGACTACCTTGAATAATAATAATAATAATAATAATAATAATAATTTTCAGGTAAGATGACATTTAATGTCGTTTCTGTTAATCCCTTGAAGGATTTCCTTTGTTTTTGTGCCACTTCCTTTCACTGTATAATTAACAATCAATCAAACACTTTACTTTGGCTGTAGTTACTTAGCTTTTAAAGTAGATTGCTTAATACGACGCCAAATGTTGTTTCCTTAGAACAAAGCAAGCTTACTTTACACACACAAACACGTTCTTTTCATAAGGCACTCCTATAAATTCAATGCAAATAGTATGTTTAGCTTAATGCAGTACAGAAAACGGAATAAGAGGAAATGTGTTTAGTATTCTCTGTCAGTCTTTTAATGTGGAAAACTTTTGAAACATTGATGAGAAATACTCAATTATCTTAACCGCTTTGCACATATATATTTCTCAATCATATATAGACATATATCAAAACAACACACACACTGACATAAAGTATTTATTTTGTTACGAATTATTCTTTTACTTGATTTATGGATTGACTTTGTGGCTGAAATAGTTGCGTAGTTTTCTGTTGCATCATTAGTTCATATTCAAACTGAAAATAAATAACAAGATTTCAAATGTACATTTACCAACTCATCATCATCGACTTCATGACATTTTCCATTTATCATAAAAGACAAAACAAAAAAACCCAAAACAAAACACCCCCCCCCAAAAAAAAAACCAAGCCACCTAAGATCACACATTTTACATAGATTAAGCCGTGCGTAATGTGTGAGCTTTTTTTTGTATTTTGTAGTCATGTGCTTCTAGGAATACCTTCAATGTCTCTGTCGGAACCTTTTCCGCGAACTCCAACTGCAAATGGAATTATTGATGTCCTCATGTGCAACATTTTTTTTTTAGATTTCCAAGCCAAGATTCTTGTATTTTGATAGTTTTTTTTCAAGATCTTCAATCTACATGGACTGCCATATAAATAAAAATTCTGTTTTTGTGATCTTTGATCACGATATCTGGACGATTAGCTTTGATTGTCTGTGTGTATTGTAAAATCCTATAAAATTGTTAAAGGCCCTACCTCTGCAACCGGGTCTGGGTGACGTTCATACCAGTTTTCAGTATTTGTGTTTGGCAATTTCTAGTTAGCAACCATTGACCCTGTGTAGCAAGAATAAAACCGTCGGTTGCAGATTTTAACACTGCACTACGTAAGCACGGGTGGTTACGGTGTTTGTTTACATCAGCTTGTTTCGTACGGTCAAATAATTTACCATAAAAGGCTTATCTTGCCAACGTTTCTGCATTTGGTTAATTGCATTTGCCTTCTTTTTTAGGTTCTTTGCAGCTGCAGTAGGTGTATTATGGTTTATTTGCATTTCTTCACCAACTTGAAATTCCCTTTTGAATTTGTTGGCTTCCTTTACTGAATAAAGTTTCTTATTTCTTTCATGTTCTTTGACACAAATCATCATCCAGTCTTCTATAGTTTCCAGGTATCTTTGAAGACCGATTGTTGTAGTTTCGTAGGACAGTTCTAGTTGAAATAATCCTCTGCCTCTTTCGGATCTGGACACATACAGATGATCATCATCAACCTTAGGGTGCATGCAATTAGGGATGTTTAAACTATATTGCTCTACAGGGACAGTCAAAGTATTTCTTTTCTTTTTTCTTCTTTTATTATTATTATTATTATTATTATTATTATTATTATTCATTTTAATAGTATAGAATATATGAAAATTCAACGGTATATCTTTACCATTTAGCAAGTAAATATACATCATTTATTATAATAATGTGAGAAATATTTATTTATTTCGTACTTGAAACCATTTACATATGATTGAGAAAAATGTTCCATAACCTTTAATTTTCAAAAAGATCACGAAAGCTACGATTCATAATTTTGATTTTCTCGGTTCCACTGTGTTCAGCCTTTTCATGTTCACTTCGTTCGCAAAAGAAAATATGGGTTGTTGGCTCATACAGATAATAGTTTTGCCAAGGTTATCATTGTCAAAACTCTGGTCTTATTTATTACTATAGAATATATAGAATCTTTACTTTCATTTGAATCAGAATTAGACGAGTGCTAGAAGTGCAATGATCATTAAGATTTTTGAAATTTCTATGCCAATAGTTCTTGTTTGAATATAACAATATTAATTCAAGAACATTTATTGGGTCGGTAGTCTGGTAACTTGCCCCAGTCATTTTGTTTTAGAAGACTATAGGAGTCGTTACACAGTGAGTATAAGTTGTTGAACATAGACCCTTCTTCCATTAACTGTGAGAGAAACGTTAGCTCATAGAACCAAGAATCGCAAAGTGTGTCGCCATGTTTGCCGCACGCATTACCACATTAACTACAGTATTCACTATTATTAATCCATGGGATTAAACAATTTGTTCACTGATCTTTATTCTAGTGTTTTCTTTGAAATATTAACCGGAACTACGAGTTTGTTGTTGATTGTACTTTTTATTTTTGCTTTTTATTCATTTAATTTGAGTGAAACTTGGTTAGTATGGAAACCCACATGCTTTTTCTCAGACTTCATTAATTTATTAAATAAGAAAAAGTGAGAGTAAGAAGATTATATTGAGCCAAAGATCCCAATGTGTGTGGGCGAGGAAAACAACTACACAAGGTTTAGGTTTTTACCTGAGCACTGACCACAGGTGCCAAGGTGGAATACGCAACTACCTCAAAGAACGTCTACCAGCTTTCACTTGTGACTGTATCTATTAAATTTTTACTTATCTTACAGGCCGATCTGTTAAAATCTCTTTTGTATTTCAACTTTGGTTATTTGCATATTTTCACAAAAATGGTCAAAGTTTCACTTTTCTCATTCTCATCTTGATTTATTTTGTTATTTGTACGGATATTTATGTTTATGCCTTACTTGTTCGCCTTTGACATTAGCTGCAAATGAAATGACCAATAATACATCGCTGGTGTAAATGATGTTATTAATATCAAATGTAAATGTCAATTTCAAGAAGTTCACAACCTGCAATGTTTGTGATCACCAGAAAACAATGGGATTTCTTTCTTTCTTTCTTTCTTTCTTTCTTTCTTTCTTTCTCAGTATCTATCTATCTATCTATCTATCTATCTATCTATCTATCTATCTATCTATCTAATTAATTCTATCTGTCAGTTAATATTTGCTTCTCATTTTATTATTTTATTTTCCTTTGCCCTAATATAAACAATCTTTTTTCCAAGCTCAATTATGTTTTTTTTTTATTTTCCTTTTCTTTTTTCGTGACTCATTTTCCTTCTTTTACTTGTATGGCAACAGCAGCAGCATTATCAACAACAGCAACAAAACAACAACAACAACAACAACAACAACAACAACAACAACAACAACAATAATAATAATAATAATAATAATAATAATAATAATAATAAATCTCAAAAATGTGGCACATGGGAATATCAACTATCCTATCCCTGTTGTAAGTTGGAGCCCTCGGATTGATTGTTAAAGATTCCAGTAGACTAATTGAAGGGATTCCTGGAAGCCCATGCCTTAAAGAAATACAAAAATTGTTTTCACGAGTACAGCCCACACCTTAAGGAGGGCTTTATCTATGTAAAATCATGTCCTGATGCCATTTCTAACCTTAGGTCTCTGGGCAGGACTCCGAACGAAATGCGTAAATATCAGAAATCAAAGGAAATAATAATAATAATAATAATAATAATAATAATAATAATAATAATAATAATAAATGTTATCTCTCTGGAAAAGAAACTGTTCATAATGCAAGAAATTATCCCATAAAAAAACAGAAAATATCTAGGTAGGTTTGACGTTTCACTGGGAAATATGAAAACAAGTAGGATTTAAATTGTTTAAATCCAGTGATGTATGTACAAACCAGATTATGTTCGAGAGAAAGGGAAAACTGGAATTCTATGCAACTTCGATCCAATCTGGGTGGCGAAATTAAGCTTTCGTACTTAACAACAGCAAACCCACAATACCTCCTTTATTCAACCAATTTGTGGTCCTGACTTCCTCAGTTGATAAGGCCGAGTGCTTTGCTCAGAAATTCCCATTCAATTCACCGCTCGACCCATTCAGTGTACACACGTCCAATTTTTACCCTAGAACCGAGGCTCTATTGAGAGAGTTGCACATAATCCCATCGTTGTTATTGGGCATCATCTCTAAATTAGACTCCCATAACGCTAGCGGTGGGGACGGGATACCAGCCATTGTCCTGAAGAAATGTGCTCTTGAACTGGCTCCTGTCCTCTCCAAACTATACAACTACTGCTTCAATGAATCTTGCTTTCCATCCTGTTGGAAGTCTTCATCTGTTGTACCTGTCTTTAAGAACTCTGGAGACCCATCTGACCCATCTAACTACCGTCTTATCAGTCTCTTGCCACTCCTCGACATAGCTTTAATCAACGCCGAAGTGGTTAAGCACCTTACATCCCATGATCTGCTCTCTGACAAGCAATATGGTTTCCGCTTTGCCCAATCTACAGCTGATGTGCTCATGAACTGAATTTATTTACCAAGCACTTCACAATAACGGAGAAGCCCGTGCAGTGGATCTATATATCTTTAATATATCTTTCGTAAGCTTCAAGGATGCGTTATTTCAGGACGATTATTTGACTTAATACAATAATTCCTGTCAAACTGTGTAATGAAGGTCGTCCTTAACAGATTCTCCTCCAGTTCCTTTCTCACGAACACTGGTGTTTCCCAAGGCTCTATCCTGAGTCCTAGACAGTTCCTTATCTTCATTAACGATCTTCCCAATGTCATCAGTTCCCAAGTAGGCATCCTATTTACTCTTGCCTAAATAGCAAATTTGATACCGCTGACAAAACTAACCTGGCCGTTGGTCTCGAAAAGGACCTCCAATCGGTTGTTGACTGGGGCATGAAATGGCTGGTTAACTTCAATGCTTCAAAAACAAAACTGCTCTCTTTTACCCACCACTGAGAATCCTCCCAGCCTTCCATTAGAATGTCTGATGCTCAACTCCACGAGAGCACCTCTCTGCGACAGCTTGGTCTCACACTGTACGCTGACCTGAGATGGAACAAATACATTGAATCAATAGCTTCATCTACCGCAAAGAAAGTTGGTTCTCTGTGTAGTGCCAGAAAGTTTTTCTCCCACGAGTCCATCCTGCAAATCTATAAATCAACCATTCGCCCTTGCATGGAATAATGCTGCCATATATGGACCGGAGCCCCTTATGTTCGTCTTAAGGTCCTCGACAAAATCCAGAGACGGATATGCAATGTGGTTGACCCTAATCTGACATCTCGTTTACAGTCGCTCTCTCACAGACGCTCTCTATCTTTTCTACAAAGACTTTCACAGTAACTGCACCAATGAACTACTTTCGCTGGTTCCCAAACTGCATGAATTTAAACGTTCTACTAGGTTGGCATCTCAGTCCCACCCTTTCACTCTCGAAACGGTTAAATGTAGCCGTCTCTTCTACTCCAATAGCTTCATGTCTCGCACTTCCCGTCTGTGGATCTCCCTTCCTCTTACTTGTTTCCCTGATAAGCTATAATCTCCAACTATTCAAATGCAATGTCAATCGACATCTCCGGATGCCTTGATCTATTCCCAGTCTTTCTCTTCATCCTATCCTCTATCATGCCTCTTTACTCTTGTTCCCACTCTTTGTAACCCCGTGCTAGTGGTACTCCCACCCTCCTTGGAGTAAAAAGCTTACAAAAAGTGAATAAAAACAAACAAAAACAGAAAATAAGCTTTTCCAAATAGTTGAATTCTTTGTTCTAGAAGGACACCGCGCGAAATTAAAAAACTGGAAACCATATGGAGTGAAGTAAAACGTTTGTGAAACAATTGTATCTATTATTATCTTTAGACTTGGAACAGATTCGAAAAGCTTTGCGAAAACGATCAGAGAAATTGGACATACAATGAATAATTAAAACCATCTCATTTAAGTAATTATAAGTAAAAGTAATTATTTTCGTGTTAATGCATTTAGTCTTGTATTTTATACTTTACGATATCTTTCATGGGAAGACATCTCTGTATTGTATGAAAGAAAATAATAACAAATCGAAACAAACTACAAATCGCCGCTATCCTCTAGGGTATTAGAAAATATATGCTAAGTATTTTTATTTCTTCCTTATTTTCTATATAGACATCCTCATCTTTATTATCTTCAAATTCTGTACGTGTCACGTTTAGATTCTCTTTGGGAAAGGAATGAATCCATCTCTTCTCCCACCAGATAAATGTTAACTCGCAGTATACTCTGAACTATTTAGTCTTAGGCTTCAGTCTGAGAATTCAAAAATCGTGAATAAAGCAACGTATAACCACTCTACTTTACGAAAGGAAGTGGAGTGATTCTCTTGAATCAATTGCTAGGTCTACTGCTAGGAAAGTAGATGCACAGTCGTGCCAGGCAATTTTTCTCGTCAGAATCAATCTTTCTGAATTATAAATCTATATTGAACATTGCTGTCATACCTGCTCAAGATTATTGGCAAAATTCAAAGAAGGGTCTGCAATGTAATCGATCCTCACCTAGCATCTCAATTTCTGTTACTTTCTCACTGACTTTTCTACAAACATTTTAATAGTAATTGTTCTAATGAGGGTTCCTCCTTGGTACTTCATCTGCAAGAATTTAAGCAATGCTACTAGATTCGCAACTCGGTATCGCTATTTTACTGTGAACTAGATATATCCAAATATCTGTTCTATTCTAATAGTTTCTTTTCTTAACTGTAAGCTTTTTTTTTCTCCCTTCCGATTTATTGCTTCCCTACCACCTACAAATCTTCCAAAAATTTAAATGCAACATCACTTACTATCTTCTGTCTTATTGGAACCTGTTCTTATATTGTCCTTTCTCCTCACATCTCCCTCACTAAATTCTTCTCATTCTCTTTCACGCCCTGTGACACCAGCAGCTTAGTGGCGTTACCGCCTTGCATTTTTTTTTTTTTTTTTTTTTTTTTTTAAATCGGAATTACCCTAAGTAATGCCACTAAAACACAAGAGGTTATAGGGTGTGAAAGAATTAAGAACAGAACAATTAATGATGAGCAGAAAGAAAAGAGAGTCATCAGGAGCACATTGACATTGCATTTAAATCTTTGCAGATTAAAGTTGGCTGGAAAGCAAGGAGTTGGAAGAGGTTCCACAAGCGAAAAAAGAAACTGTTAGCATAGAATTTACGCCTACATCTAGCCTGCTCAACTGTAAATTGTTGTGATCTCGACGCTTGTTAAACATAATAAAGTAAAGATGAGAGCTATGATCGCCTATTTAGTGAAGGTAAATTGGATTTAAAAAAACATTATATTCGTCAACGTCTTTTTAAAATTTTATTACTACTACTAATACTACTAGTACTATTATTATTATTTCATAAATTTACATGCTTTCATAAGCTGTTTGGTGGTTATCGCTTGAGTGGTTATTATTGCTGATTTGCATATCTGAACCAATGATTGAATTGAAATCGATTGTAGAAGAAAGAAATAAAAGAAAAGCAAATATCTCATATTTTGTATATAATATTCGCTTGCTATTTATTTCTCTTTCTTTCCCCAGAATGAATTTAATTTTAATTAGAGCTGAATGTTGGCGTGTAGAATGGGATCAGGATCAATGTTTCACTTTCTTTCGATGGCTTTAATTTTGACCACACATAAACAATGATATGTATAGTATATTCGTATTAGAAACTAAAAAAATAACCTAATTTGGAATATAGATAGATCAAGATTTGGTGGGTTGGTTGATTTTATTTAGTGGCACATTAATATTTATGGGTTATTTAATGTCAAAATCTACATATTTTGAACACAGTTTTATGACTTCAACTAAATACATTTTGAACGCAATTGTATGCCTTCAACTACAGATAAAATGTATTGTTGGTCATTTTACTATAAATAGGTATTGTTGGCAAGTTTTTATATAAAAATGTATTGTCAGTAATTTTACTATAAAAATGCATTTTTATACTTCCATAGTTGGGAACCTAACTGGTGCTACCATCCAGGGGCAGGGGGACCTGGGAACAACAGCAATTAATAGGTAGTTCCATGCTCCTCAAAACCTCTAATCTCCCGCTGCTGCCGGATGTAGTCTATCGTCAGACTAATAATAGTTCAAAAGAGCAAACGGGTCAAATTACAGAGTGGAACCTAGAGAGTGAAACAAAAAGGGTAAATATCAAGGCCAGGGATCTACAATTGTTGAAATATGAAAATATGGATGATGCCCATAATTATGAGAGGATTAGAATGAGTTAAGACGTCAAAGTCTTAATCTTATTTAAATCGGTGTGAATCAGAAAAATACAAGAAGGGGAAGAGGCTTGTTACCACTTAATTAACAGTGATAATCGCTTCAGGTGAAAAGATGCATAACAAGAAAAATTTCACCAAATACAAGATTAACGAAATGCTTCTTTGTGAAGCTTTATTCCTTCATCTATCTATCTATCTATCTATCTATCTATCTATCTATCTATCTATCTATCTATCTATCTATCTATTCGCTTGTCTTTAACTATGTATAAATGTATTTGTATACATGTATCAAAAAATATATACGTTTTTGGTAAAATATGTATGAAAACACTTTGTCGAATGACAATTTTATCGAAAAATATACATTTTAACAAATAATTATTTTATTATTTATTTATTTAATTTTCTAATATTTTAATATGCTCTGTTTTTCTTTTTAAAGTTTTTATATACATGTTTCATTAATATGATGTTTAAATCATATGAAAGTATTTAATAAATTATATATTTACTAAGATTATAAAATAATTATTGTCTTTAAAAACTATTTAGGCGGATCTATTTCAGATAACTTACCAGTAATTAAGAAAGTTACTATTGAGTAGATGCGGAAACATAAGCTAATTCTTAATAATGATTAATGCCATATTGGAAATATGACAAGTACTCAGTTTGTGACAGTCGAATGAATATTTAAAGAAATGAGATTCAAAACCAGCTACAGCCATGTGCCCAGACTCAGTAAGCGGAGAATGCTGTATGTGCAATGTGAAAAAGAACTGCTAACTCGGATACAAAAGCCCCAATCACCAGAATAGAAATAAAAGAGTAAAAAAATACAAAAATAAAATAAAAATATTTTATAAAAATATACATTTTTCAATGTAGAGTCTTTCGATGAAAATTTTTTTAATGAAAAACAGTTCGATGAAGTTATGCCGTGGTATGACCTTGTTTAGTATCTGATAAGGATTTTGTTGTTAGGCAGCAACAAACCTATCTCTATTTCATAGTTTTCTAATTATTTTTATATACACATAAGAATGAAAAAAAAAGGTCCGGCGATAAGATTTTGTTTGCTAACGTCGGCTTTACCAAAAATTCAGTCTTGCAAAAGAAGCACGTCTTTTGCTTTATTGATCTGCGGACAATATCTTCAAGTAAACGAAACTTTGCTCAAATGCACATTTATATCTCATTCATCATGAAGTGAATTCTTTAGAAATTACTATTCAGACAAACATATTAATCATTACAGTACAGTGCTCTTGTTTTCTGTGCAATGAAACATATAGACATAGTTTTTTGTTTTTTTTATCAAAACGACTAACACTGCACCGATTTTTTTTTTGCTCAAGAAGCAATAACCATATTAATTGATTTTGAAAGATTCTCTTATTCTAAAAGAAGTACGGAAAACACTTCAACCCAAAGTTACATGCTTATAAGCATAAATATAAAGCCGAGAAACCATCTGAAAAGCGTTTTCCAAACTCAAGATCAGAAATTAACCTGAAAGGGAATAAACTATATAAATTAAGAAGTAAATTATAAAATAATATTCGAAAAAACAAACATTTAATACGTCTCAGGCAACGTTTTGATGCATCAAGAAATTTGTTAGAATGAACAAGTATTAGAGCGCGAACATGTCATTGCATTCACACATGTACTTCGTTGCATTTGTAGTTACAGATGACAAGAGGAAAGATTACTTTACATTTTCATGATATTCGTTAATATTTTTAAGTGGAATACATTACTTCACATTAACGTAGGAGTAAAAAAAAAAAACAAGACATTTACGTCAAAAATAAAGAATAATCGAAAGAATTCAATATCAAATCAGGTCATACAGTCAATTTTACTTTTATCAAATTACATTTTGTTTTAATTAGTGCAAATGGGAGTGTGTCTTTGATGTGAGAAAATGAAATAATAAAGAATGTACCCTTGTTAGATTTGGCAGTGAGCAAAAACGAAAAATGTCAGAAAACAAATTCTGAATTTTACCGAGTTTTATATTCATCGTAAAAGTTTTTAAAACCATAGGAGTCTAGTAAATTGGGTTCCGCCTAAAATTACGGCGATAAAGAGATTTTAAACATTTATCATTATCTTTTTTTATTTAATAGGAAAATGTAGAATGAATCATTCGTAGATACATAAATATCATAATAAACGGATTTACTGGGGCGGGGGGTGAAATGTTCTCTTCTCTGGTTGAATTAATAGGGAATTGATTTTTATGAGTTGTAGAACGGTGAGATCATTGCATGACAAGGTTTGTCTAGCTGCGAATGGAAAGCAATAAATAATTATAGAACTGGTATTTTGTTCTTTCTTGTGTTATCACTCCAAGCAACACTCCTTGTTTGGTCAGCAAATCCAAGAAAGAAGAAAGAATCCAAAAAAATAAGATCTGGAAGCATTTTTATGATATTAATATTAGATGAAAAGTAGAACATTAAGGAAATACGTTTCGTATTTTATAAATAAAATATTTTATTAGAAGTGCTGAAACATTTTGTGTTAATCTAATAATAATTTTGAGATTTACTTATGACGTATTCTCTTTCTCATAATTATGGGAATATTTTTTTTACACTTGCATTAATTTCAGATAAACAAAAAAGGCGTGGACCTCTGAGCAGTATTCCCTTTCGGGACTAGTTTAGATCTTGAATTCTGTGAAAAATTGTATTTCGGAGGCTGATAAATGAGTTCATTAAATTTCACATAAAATTCTAAAATCTAGTGCTGATGAAATTCATACGCAAAATAATAGCCTGAAATAGATAAAAGAATTAGTTATAAACGAAACAGTTGTTGTTTGCTAAACTTTTTGCAAATGGAATCCTATTAGATTGCTCTAAGTACTTAACGCTTGGTTAATTTGTAGTGAAAAGAAATCTTGACAAATGTAAGATTTTGGGTTAAGGGTGAAGCTATTCAAACCGTTTGGAAAAGGCCAGTAAAAAACCTGAACAAATGTCTACTATTCATGAGAAAATTGATTTCCGTGGAACTATTAATATATAGCACAACGACTGACAATCATTTCTTTGATCAAGACTTTGAGAGGGTTATCGAGACTTAGAAAATTCAGGAAGAGCTGCAAATGAACATGAGGAGAGAAAAGT